>JAZDUA010000387.1:567500-1300000 GCA_038098605.1 Gryllus longicercus | reverse complement strand
TAGAACGCCAAAAGCCGGTGTGGCTTTTCAGAGGGAGGTATTCCGCCAAACCCGATTTTCATTAACTGTTGCGCTGAATCGCAGCTGAGGCCCCACGCACACACAGGCGCTGGACGGCGCGGCGGAGCGACGTGGAAGGGGGCGGGCGGGGCGGGGCGCGGGGGGACGGGAGCGGGGAAGGGGCGGGCGAGGATGCAGGGCCGCGCGTTTGATGCGGGCCTAGGAAATCCAATTCCCGCCGAGTTGGCTGCTCCGCAAGGGCCAGACGGGGGTGGGCGGGGCCGCGTGGTGGGGGTGGGGTGGGGTGGGGTGGGGCGAGGGGGCGGCCGCCGCTGCCTCTAACTTCCGCAGGGGATCAAATGCGCGCTGTCCGCTGGTAAACGCCGGCGGCTGTGGCGGCGGCTGTCGTCTGGGGCTCGGCGACCGGGGCGCGCGCGGACAAGGGGGTGATGGGTTTGTGACTACGCGCGATATTTTCGGTCAATGACGGGCCAAATATTGCGCAAAAGCCAGCGGCGTAGATGAATTCGCCGCAGTTTAGGGGAGAGCGTTTGATGATTTGAAAACTTCAAACAACCGTTGGAATGGTATCCTCATATGCAATAATGAGGGAACCTGTTTTGGAGGGTGGAGGATTGCGAGGTTATTACCTCAATTTTTATCAAGTATGTTCAATGAGCGGTGTTTCGTCCTGAACAGCGTTTTATTCATGTTGATCGATTCCGAAATTTGTGTTCGCCAATAATTTAGGCTTTTACGTTCTATGTATGGACCAATTTCACCTACAGAGTCAATTTTCAAAAGTGCTGTTGGGATCTGGCGCCTGAGATTTTGCAATCACAGGGTGCCAAAAACTATTCATTTTTTGTGTAGTCGGATATAGCGTTTGAATGGTATTACGATACATACCATATTTCTATCTGCAAGTTAATGAAAAATATGAATGTAATTAATAGTCACTGAGCATAAGTACAAATATACCATTCTTTAGATCTCATTTGAAAAAAGACAATAAAGAAGTGAACGAGCGGCACTAATTATGCAAATAAAATATCCATCTAGGAAATAAATGTTGATAAAAGCAGAGGTGAACATTGAGACTTACTTTTCAATTTTATTGAACAATTACTCTTACTTACATAATTAAGTAAAATATCTCATTTATTACTAGATAGAAACACTGATGAGTTTTTCAAAAGAATTGCAATATTTTTACTAAAATGAACTATTAAAAGTGTAAGATATTACGTTCATAAAAATATTTAGCGCTAGAAATAATGTATACTGTTGAATAATTAAATTCACGTTTGACTATAATTCATTTGGAGTCTGCTCTTCAATTGCACGTACAGCCATGGATGTGATTCTTTCTTTACTATTGCTGACTTTATTGTTGCCGATTCTATTAATTCGACGATTAGGCTCTTCGCACATGACTGCATATTATACCGACAAATACAGGAGGTTCGAGATCGGTAGATCTTGCAAAACGATCTCGATAAAATTATGAAATGTGTGGAAGAAAATAAAATGAAAATTAATACTAAGATATACAAGGCTGAAACTTTCAGTAGGAAACGGGAGAAAACATCACTAAAACACGCACTTGCCGATCAACCTATGCCGGAGGTCAGTAGCTTAAAGTATTTAGGGGTTGTTATTTGAAGCGATCAGAACTGGTCCGACCACATCAATTACGTTGCATGCAAAGCTTGGAAATCACTCCATTTTGTAATGCGGTTACTGAAGAAAGGAAACGCGAACACAAAGCGCTTAGCGTATACATGCCTTGTAGTACGACCGGTAATGGAATACAGTACCGCGTATTGGGGCCCGTATAGGACTGGGCAGATAAGCTTGTTAGAGTGTATCCAAGAGAGAGCGATAAATCTTGTAGGAAAAAACTATGATCAAACACATGTGGGAACACCTAGGCAAATAGTGAAATGTAGCTAGGTTAGTAAATCTTTACAAAGCATACACTGGACGCAAGGCGTTAAACGACATTCGAACTGGGATAAGACATTCTCAATATTTCGATACAGGAGATCATCAATACAACATTAAATTCAGGAATAAAAAAAACGATGTTGCTAAATACTCTTTTACGAACCGGACACTAACTGAATGGAACAATCTACCTGTTGCGGTACTAGCGACTTTTCCCCCCTAGTGTGCGTTGCTTCAGGAATCGCCTAGGGAATTGCGTGCGATAGCAACATTTATGTGTGTTGTATATCTTACTAGTTACTCATTAGTAATTCCCTCCGCATATGTTTTGCACTGCTACCTAGCGAAAGCTCCTTAGCAGGAAATAATAATAATAATAATATATTAATAAATAATAATAATTATTGTAAATCTATGGTAAGCTTTACGTAAGTTTGGACCATAAAGGATCAGTATTAGGTAGATTCCAGAAATTAAGACTTTAGTAGTTAATATATGTATCAACACCTCAAAGTTTCGCACATATTGTATGTGCCTTGTCAAGAGCAACATAACGGTTGACAATAGCGTAAACAATACTATTATTACTATATATTACTTTTTCCCTTGTTGGAAGAATGTTTATCACAAAGGCATATTTGTTGCGTGGATAATCCGGCAACAATTGCCGTGATCTGCAAAGCATTTTATTCTAATAAACACCCTCAAACTCAAACCTGATGACGAGAAAAAGAAGACACTTGGAAAAGTATCTTCATAGGTACCAAAAATTCAAAGGACACCTGCCGAAAAATACGCTTGATGTAATTTGCACTTCAGCCATGATCTTCAAAAATGGAAACGTAGAAAAGCATCATATGCTCCGCTCGTCGTCTCCTGGCTGTGTTGTATTTCGCGTGTGCGGAGGTCCAGCGCGGGCTTCGCAGCAATCGGTGTATTGGACGTCCGCGGCGCGAAGGCTACCGCGCGCGCCCTCCGATTAGCGCAGATTAGATCGGATCAGCCGCGCGTGGCCGCGCTGCTCGACGCACCAAGTGAAAGGAACTCGCGCCGGCCCGTGCGCTCGTCCTGGCTGGATTTTGTGCCCGTCGCGCCCGCGCTGGAGTTTTGAAAAAAAGGTCTGTCTGTCTCTCTCTCCCCCCCGCGGAAAGACCGCGTTCGCTCGGACGCTCGTTCGCTCGCCCAGCGCCCTCTCGCTCGCCCGCCGCTAAAAACGTTACTTTCAATCACCGGAGCGGGCGCGCAAGGCAGCGAGAGAGTGTTGGGTGTTCTAAATATCGCGCCAGCGTTGACCCGTGACTAAATAAACGCCTCGCTGTTCGCCCCCGCGCGTCCCTGTAGATCCCGTCCCCCACCCCACCCCACCCCACCCCATCCCATCCCATCCCCCACCCCGCCAGCGCCGCACAGGATTATCGGCGGCTTTCAATCTTGGTCGCAGGCGCTTTCAACGCGGACGCGAATTTAGCGCCAACCCCGCCCGTTTCCCCACGCCCGCAATAGACGCCCGCTAGTGTGCCCTCGAGGCGCCGCCGGCCACACACGCGACGCCAGCCGCGGCGCCCGGCGTTAAGCTCGGGAGCGATTCCCAACTGCGAGTAGCAATGACCTTTTCCCTCCCAGCTAGGCTGCTGGTCGAATTCAGACGTTGACTGGAGGAAAATTCTTGCGGTCGGTTGCTGTGATCGACAGTTTTCCGTTTCTTTCTTGATTAACACTAGGCGAATACCGGAACAGTACTCTAAAAAAAGAGCTACAGACAGCGCGCGATCTTTCTTTCCCTACCTTTCCCTATTTTCACCACTTACTTACACACACACATGCTCTTCGCTACCTTACATGTCGGGATCAGGAGGCAGTTTCGAGCGTGCCCGGCTGGTGGGAGATACCTGGTTAGGAACACCCGGCAAGCGGACGTGGAGGTCGGCGCTGCATTCCGCCATCCAGAGGAGGAAGTTCGCCGCCGCCTTCCTGATAAAATCACGCACAGCAATAATGACCTTAGCAAAAGACGCGCTCGGAAACACTTCTTAATCAATCATCTTCTCTTCTCCGAACGAATGCAAATAAAGTTGTCATAGATCGATTCTGTAGCACAAGCATCTTTCTTGACGTAAAACTTTTTTCTCGCTGGATTAAGTCGTCCAATTTATTCACGGGAATGTATCAAAAAATGCAACGCTTATTTTGTGGATTCACTACGCGTCGATCGTTGAAGTTCTTTTGTAGTTGCCTTAGTAAGACATATACAATGGGGAATAAAACCGGGCGCAAAGACACTCAGTTCCGATCGTACTCGGCGACCAGACGAGCGCACCGAGATCGCCATGTTCGTGAATGCTTTAGTTGTGGCGCTGCTATTGTCTAGAAAGAACGACACCATAATGAAGGTCTGTTAACGGGGTGCGCCCTCCGTATTGATCTGGTTACTTGAACACAACTGTAACTAGTAGTGATACAACACATTAATTTACACAAGAACTGTTCACAATATATGAATGCTTCGCCTATCCTTCGGGAATCAATTTTCTTCCCTTATTCATACACGCTTTTCTAAAGCCTCTAATGTATTAAAATCTCAAATACGAGTGTATTACTTATTCTTCTTTAAATGGCCGAGAGTGACTGAAGTATGTGTATAAACAAATAAAGCATGCTTTACGATGAAAAATAAATTAACATATGATTGCAAAATAGCTATAGTAAACCCCTAGATTATTGTACAATTGAAATTACTTGAGCCCAGAAATTGTGCCATTTTTTCAATGTTCAACTGGTCAGGGAACAATGATTGTTTGCTACAACTATGACACATCCCGTTTGCTAAATATTTGTACGGTCTCCTTTGTAACAGAGTTCAAGTGTTCTCACAGGTGAGACCCGGAGAAACATTTTTTAAAAAATTTATTTCTTCTCCTTTGACCTAATGTCTTCCGAGGGGTTTCAGTTTTACTTGCTGACTTTTTTTTTTTTTTTTTTTTTTTGGATTTGGGCATTCCTTGACAAATGGATGTTAAATACTGTGGCTCATTTAATTCATTTGTTTTCTTATAGAAGCTACTGAAATTCATTCTTGATTTTTTTGGGGGGAGGGGGATAAACTGTTAGGATTGCCCGGTCGAGGAATAGGAAGGGAAACATGAAAGATTCTACAGAGATATGGGAAGATATTATTAGTTTAGGGAGATTGAAGCATATCTTTGGGAAATTTAGATTTCGACTTGGGATGTTTTCTGTTCGGCCTAGGTGGAAATTCAGAGCGGGATGAGATGAGGGAAGGGTAGAATAGAAATTATTTGATACATTTTTTATATGTTCTAGCACGGTTTCCATTTGGAGTTCTCTGTGATTGATGGTTGGTATAAATTACGGAGCTTTAATTGACTTTCTAAGGACTTCATTGTGGACTACTTGCATTTTTTGTATGGTGGTAGATGCAGCGTTTTCCCACACTGGGCAAGCATAAGCTAGTGTGGATAGATAATAGATTTATATAATAGAATTTGGCATTTGGTATTAAGTGTTGAATGTTGATTTATAAAAGGGTGTAGTTCTGATATTTTGTCATTAGATTTGTTGATACCTCCGGCGAAACTACTAGCAAACTCCACATAGAGCACGCTCCGATGCTGATGAGAATAATCGAGAAAGAGCGGAATCGCCAAGTACTGACAGAGACCTCCCAACAGATTAGGCAGAACATGATCGCGCTCGCTTCCGAGACTCCGAGAGCAAGCGATCGAGAATGATCGAGAACAGAATGCATTTCGTTTCGATCTAATGTGAGAAATTGCATCTTCATGCATTCCTGAGTCGAGAAATAAAAGTTTGGCTTTCACGTGTTAGTTTCGGTGATAGCCACCAACGTGGAGCGCCACCATCGCGGATTTTCTTTGCGGTTATATTTTCTCGCACAGGTATTTAATAATTTTAACGGAGCTCCGTAGCGAGTGTCGTAAAAAATATCGTGCAAGTAATGACTTACCCTACATCTTTGAAGTTTAGCTATTCAAGCGCGTGGCAACAATACCTTTCTTTTATTATTCTACTTTCTTCTTTACTTATGAATTCTCTTTCAGGTTTTCTATTTCAGTTTGTTAATTTTTGTACCATTACTTCCTTTCGATTTTGGTTTTTGCTTAGAATTTTATACATTTGGTATATATCTCTTAATTTCTTTTTTTGTCATTAATATGTTGTGGAAAACTGTTTTATTAAAAGAAAAGTATTTAAAATACTGATACCATCGACTGATAAAATGTAGTTGAAACGCATTTCAAAAGTTACTTTTAGAACGTGGCCAAGTTTATTACGGGATCTAGCTAAGGGAAATCAACTGAGATCTCATTTGTTTCGGCGGCAGTAGCAAAGATTCTGTAGATCCAATAAGTATCAGTTGATAGGACACTTATTAACTTCAGTGTTCGTTGTTAGTCCCCGCTTGTACGTGATGTACGTGAAATAGAGGCTATGTAATGGTCTCCGAAATTTGAATCGAAAAACCGTGCGTATGGTCTAGAACAGACCTGCTCAAGTGGACGGCGCCCTTGGCGAGTTCAGGGCAGCGCTTAGCCGGGGGCAAACGGAATGGCTTGTGGAGTCAGTCCGGGGGTAGGGGAAGTGAGAGGAGACGCTGTTCGTATTGCTGATAGAGGGGAAAGTAGAGCTAATTGTGTTTAGTATATGTTGTTGTTTTCTTGGTGATTGATTCGGAATTCTCCTTTCTGGTGTCTTGCGTTAATACGACCCTTCATTTCCAACGGACACGGGTTTTTCTTGAAATTTGTATTCTAATTAGAATATTGCGCATATATGAAGAATTCATGACTTAATGCTTTCTTACATTGTATTATACATACCAAGCTAAATTTAATTTTTAAAAGATTAGAGTGGGCAGGAAGAAAAGAGGAAAGCCAAAACACAGCTGGTTAAAGAAAATCAATCAAATTTCGAAAGAGAATAATTTATCAGAAAAAGACTGTGGCAAGAGTGATGGCTCAAAAAAGTAATATTTATAGTTTTGGTAACAAGTAGAATTTTAACAACGTACTTCTGTGATATAAATGAAAAATAAACTTCACTTTTACACTTAACTTTTTCCAAAACAAGGCTTAGGAAAATCTCACGGATCATTTAAAATCAATTTTTTTCTTAGTAGTACCTACGTTTAAACAAATAATGAGTTTTTACTTAAATACTGAAAAAACAGATGTGAATATAAATTTCACAAAATACATGATGTAAACCGATATACTAAATAAAATATAATGAAAATTCAATCAAGTATTGTCGGTTTGAAGAGGCAAGGCCTTAACCAATCATGCAGATATTACATTGCATACTTAGAAGTTTGATTTGCCTTTACAAAAGATGCTCTACTTATGTGATTGAATTAAGTATTAAGGGTAAGTTTAAGAAAGTTCAGTTTAAGAAACATTTTACCACAATTTATTATATTTAAGTACGTTATTTACATAAATCTGTCAGAACTTATTTCCGATTTCTTGCATGTGTAGTTGCAACCAAAACTCAATGAATAATGCGCATTGAGAGAGTACATACTCTTATTTTAGGTTGAATGAATTCACGGAAATAATAAATTGTTCTTTGCAGAGTAAGATTGATTAAATTCTGAATTACTAACTGTTGAATTTTCAGAAACGTAGATTAACTGATTTTCGAGAAAGAATTTTGCCGAAAATCTAGTTCTTTCTTGTGTGCGAAATAAATGTATAAAAAGATAAAAAATAGCTGAAATGTGCTTTTCTGTCTTCATGGCACTTATCTACATCCTGTTATTCTTACTGAAATCTGTTTATTTTACTTCAATTTCTTCTTAATTTTTTTTCCTATAAACATTAATTCTGGGACATGTTATTAGAGGGGCATTCTCTTCGTTTTTAGACAGGAATCAAATTTCGGCGAAATTCCGCTCATGCTTCAATTAAAAATGTTTTTTTAGCCGATTTAAAAAATAAAGCACTTTCAAAAGAAGCTCAAATAAAGAAAGTGGATTAACAGAACATAATGTTTAATAGGTTGTTGACAAAATTTTAAAGAAAGTTAATTAATTTAGAAAATGAAGTGTGGGTCATTTGCTCCTTACGCCTTATCTTCTACTGCTAAGCTTTGTCTTTTTTCTGTAGAAAGTTTTCTTGCCTACAATATTTCAGGGAGAAAGGAAAATAGACTGACCTCTGATAAAAGAATGACGGATCATGTTTTGAAATATTAGGAGGCGAACAAGCATCGGACGTCATTTAGTCTTCCAGAATCCTAAACTGGCAGGACATAATTGAAATGGCACATCATGATGTTCGAACCAATTGGACACACTATGATGCAGCATTGTAAACTTCCAATTAGCGTCATTAAATAATTACTGTTATTCGGAAAGGTAGATAAGTAAAGGAGCATGATTCTCTCACTCTAAATGGATATAATGCGAGTCCATTTTCAGTATTTTGTTAGGTACATTTAATTTTGTTTTATCTTAAAATCATTCATTTTGATGATGTTAAACAAAGGGCGGAGTGATGCACTGGGACTTTCCGTGGACGTAGCGGGCCCAGAGCGGCTCTGGGGAGGAGACAATGGGGGCGGCGGGCAGAGCCATAAGGGCCTATATGAAGGCCAGGAGAACAATGCCCCAATCTTCTTGTGCTAGCGGCGTCGGCGACAGGTGAAGCGCGTATCTGTGCGTGTAGGTGCACTAGGGCGAGGGGCCGGCAATTCATTGCCGTGACTTCCTAGACGCGTAGATGGTCTCAAAGTAGAGCGGCTGCATACAGGGAACATCGGTGGTATGTAGCGGTATGGTAGCCGTTCTTAAATTATCTCTCCTTGTAGTGGGTCTATTTATTTAGTTTATTGTGAGCAGGGTAGTTGTTAAGGTGAGACTACGGTCTAGATTGTTAATAAATCTACTGTTTTACAAACCACTCTCGTCTGTGTTCGATTACACCCGTATGACGCCACAATATAGTTTGAAGCAAATGACTTACTTCTATTTATTGCAAAGCTAATTACAGTATCACAATTCCACACTCGCTCTCCCACTCCCCCTTTCCTGTATCTCCATCAGCCCGGATGTTACAATTTCAATTTCCACACGTTCATTCTCTGAAGACTAAGCGAAGCGTATGTTTCCTCGAATAAATTTGTTGATGGCTCAGTGACAGCATTGCCATTGCCTTCGCTGCATCTCTTTCAGGGAGGTCCTAGGGTTCGAGTCCGAACGGTGTCAGGTTTTCGACAACAGCAACACAACTAGGTTGAATTCAACTACTGCCGGGAGAATTCTAGCAGTTCTCTAACGATGGTTTTCCATTTTTTCCCGAACTCTACTAGGTAAATGCTGGAGCAATACCTTAACAAAGAGGCCACGGACCGCGCGCGATCATTTTTCATTCCTCTTTATCCCGTCCTGTGCACGTAGGTACACTTACACGCCCTACACAAACACACACGTCGAGTGATCATTCGAAAAATTGGAGCTAGCTCTGACTGGTGCTGTACACTGCTGGGGAATATACCTGAAAGGGGAAATCCCTTAGTCGTGTAGATCGGCGTCGGATCTCTCGTCCCATCGGAGAGGAATATAGCCATCTGCTGGGATACGGCCAAGTAACTACACATGAAAAACGAATTACCTTAGTAGTTATCGTGGCAGGAAACACTAAATAATATACACTAAAGAGGCAAAAATGTGGCATTGACATAAATAGATCTGGAACCAATCAGAATACGGCGTTCTGGTCGGCAACGGCTATACAACACATCCAGACTCTGCCACAGTTATTAGATCGGTTACTGCTGCTACAATGGCAGGTTATCACGATGTGAGTTTGAACGTGGTGCTATAGTGGGAGCAAGAGAGATTGCACCTCCTAGGGTGCGATTAAATTTGGATTTGCCGGTACAACGATTTCATTAGTAAATATCGGGAATACGATAAAAATATCAAATTTCCAGCATCGCTGCGGATGCAAAAGATCGTGCAAGAACGGGACCCATGACAACTGAGAAGAATCATTACACGTGACAGAAGTGCAACTCTTCCGCAAATTGTTGCAGATTTCAATGTTGTGCTATCAACAAGCGTGCGAACAATTCAACGAGACATTATCGATATGAGGTTTTGGAGCCGAAGGCCCAGTTGATGACTGCACGGCACAAAGCTTTACGTCTCGCCTGGGCCCGTCAACACCGACATTAAACTGTTGATGACTGGAAACACGTTGCTTGTTCTGACGAGTCTCGTTTCCAATTGCTTCGAGCGGATGGACATGTACGAGTATGGCGACAACCTCATGGATCCATGGACCATGCATTCCAACAGGGACTGTTTAAGCTAGTGGAGGCTCTGAGATGGTATGAGGCGTGTGCATTTGGAGTGATACGGGACCCCTGATACGTCTAGATACGACTCTGACAGGTGACACGTACGTAAGCATCCTGTTTGATCTCCTGCACTCATTCATGACCATTGTGCATCCTGTCGGACGTGGGTAATTCCAGCAGGACAATAATACAGTCCACACGTCCAGAATCGCTACAGAGTGGCCCCAGAATCACGCTTCTGAATTTAAACAATTTCACTGGCCGCTAGAATCCCCAGACATGAACATTATTGATCATATCTGGGATGCCTTTCTATTCAGAAGAGATCTCCACCCCGTCGTACTCTTACGAGTTTATGGACATCCCTACAGGATTCATAGTGTCAATTACCTCCAGCACTACTTCGAACATTAGTCGAGTACATGCCACGTCGTGCTCCGGCACTTTTGCGTGCTCTACACGATATTAGGCAGGTGTACCAGTTTTATTTTTGATCTTCGGTGTATATGAAATGAACAAACTTGTACCCGCGTCTATGAAGTATATATCCCGTATTTATAGAATTTGAGGAATTCTCTTTTGGCTCGTTTCGTCCACGGCGCGGCGCTGGCGAAGGGCCACCCTGCGAGGCGGAGGGCGCGTCTGCGGTGCACCACGCGCCGGCGGGGGGTGGGGGGGAGCGGGCGCGGCGCGTGCGGGCGAGGGTGCGGGCGGGCGGCGAGGGCGTCTCGGGGGTTGGACGCCGTGCGTTGGGTTCGCCCCGCCCCCGGCCAATGAGCTTCGGCGGCGGCGGCGGCGGCGCCGCGGCCCGGGGCGCTGCGGCGGCGGCGCGGGGGCGGGGGCGCGGGCGGGGGCGGGGGCGTGGCGCGCGTGGCGCCGTGCGGGCGCTCTCGCCGAGGACTCTGCCGCCGCCCGCCGCCATGGCCGGCCCGTTCCTGCCGCCGCTCCCCGGCGACCTGCTCTCCGAGTACATGTTCGGCCGCCGCAGACAGGTGAGCGCGAGCGGCGCACGCGAGCGCGTTCGGGGCTCGGCCGCCCTCCCTCGAGGGGACTACTTTTCAAAGGACAGTCTGCATTTTGAGGATACAATTAATCAATAGTGGTACGTGAAATATGGAATATGCGGAAAGCAAACTAATGAGAAAATGATAAATCACATCCTTGAAATTTGGTTTGTCTAATTAATAATGAGAAAATGTTTGGGTTCCGCAATTTTAATATGCATGTTTTTAACATGTAATTTCACGGTATATGATTATTGTGGGGTAAATTTATATTGAAAGCAAAGGCAAATTATGAAAGTGAATAGAAATTTTGTGATGCAATGCTTGTTTAATAAAAGTAAGTAAATTAGTAAATGAAATAATAAAATAGAAACGGGCTTTGATCATTTCACAGTAATTTAGAATTGTGCATTTTGTTTTCATATTTTTTCTTTATTTATTTATAATTAAAAATGTATTCATTTTTCATATTGATGTAAGTAATCAAATAATTACTTAAAATGCAATTCTGCGGCGAAACAGACATTAAGAATATTTTCATTTCAGTATTTACAAATACATTTTAAGTTTTTATACAGACTATATAAATGCAATAAACGTATAATGTTTAAAAGCACTATTTTTTAAATTGATATAAATGGGAGTGTGGTTCTCTTGATATTTTTGCAGAATATTTTTTCTATGCGCAAATATTACAATTTTCGGTAAATAGTTTTTAAAGTGTAAATAAAAAATAATGAATTCTTGTTTCTTGTTTTATTGTTGCTATTATTAATTGTAACTTTTTTCTGCTGTTAACAGCAGTTTTCTATCATTTTATCTTAGTTCCAAAATAAAAGTACAATATTATTACATTTGTCGTGAAGTTTATTATGTGTGGTGAATAGAAAAGTAATATTTGTTCAAGGGCTTTGTAGAACATTTGAAACATGTAGATTCGTTAATTCGTAGATTCGAAACATGTAAATTGTCGCTATTTAATCTATTTTAGATGGAAAACGAAGATAACATGAACATAAAACTTTAAATGAACCTTGCATGAGGAACATGTACAGTATCTACGCAACCCCAGAGAAATTACTTTCAAATATTGATATATATATATATATATATATATATATATATATATATATATATATATAATGTGTGTGTGTGTGTGAATTTTCATTTTCTTTACGACTGAAAGAACAAAATGAGTTCTAAACGCCGCCTCTCTAGGCAAAGATCTGTAGTGGTCTAGAATAGCTTTTTTGTGGAACAGATAACTACCTTATTTAAGCGTGGCGCCTCCCTTGATATCCTTTCCATTAGATTATGCGTAATTATTTTCTGTCGTGAATCATGGTACTCAGAGACATTACAAAGCAAAATAAATAAGCTTATTTTTGTGACCTCCTGTCAAAATGTTATTATTATATTAAATTAAATTCAGATAAGGTGAGTCTGAATTTTAATTGATTACTGTATCTTATAGAATTTAATTTATACAAAATTGATTTATCTAGTTTTGATATTATTTATTTACTGTTACTATATTAGTTGGACCTGATAAAGAAGACAAATTGGTCTTAGAAACGTTGTGTCATGTAATAAAAAACATCATGAATTGACTGTATAAAATTAATAGATACTGTAATCCATAAAACAACGTAAATTGTTTATATCTCAATCTAAAAATGACTCCTGCCAAGTGGCAACTCGTACATTGAATTCTATTCTGTTTAGTTTGTTGAGTAGAGAAAGGGGTAAGGATCCACGGCTTGAAAATATGAACATTTCTTTCGAATAACTTGTTTTATCAACTTAATCGTCTAAAATCAGACTTAAATAAAGTGAGATCAGTGTACTAGTAAGAGACCACAAGTGTTCTAATGGTTTACTATTTACAACTATTACAAGTTCTGTAATGTAAATAATATTATAACAGAAATGTTCTAATAATCTATAGCTTCCTATTAACTATTACCAACATTCGTCTGTCATCTTTCGCAGGTTGTGTAACCAAATTTAAATGAAAATGATAGTACACTGAAATTGTTACTAAGTGAATAAAATATTGTCCAAAGTTTGTATCGCAAAGTCATATTACACTACTCGATTGAGTATTAAAATCGGATAATTCTACAATCTCATACTGTAATAAAATGTTTTACGATAATTATTTATTATTTATAATAAATAACTATTAAATATTACTATTTAAGAAATGCATGTATAAAAACGTCATTAAGAATTATCCAATCAAAAGCAACTGTCAAATTCTATACGCATTTATTAGAAAAATTAATTACGAATGTCTTCCTTGATATCAGAAATTTTGAACGTACAACATTTTAATCATGTTCTTATTGTGTCCAGTAAAATCACTTAAGTTAATCTAATATTGGATCCTTAGACTCGGTCGGTAAAACATGGAAGCAGTGCACATAAATCTGCAATGCTAGTTGTACGTTCCATGAAAGCTCACTTCAAAATTGCGAGATCAAAAGCACAAGATCAATGTTTAAGAAAAGGCGGCTTGATTCTATTGTCAATGTTAGACCATTGAGGCAGCGGGAAGAACGTTCTTCGATTTCTTATAAGACGATAGGGAGGATATGACTAAAGCAATTTGCTGCTCTAAATAATAGGAACTGATGAGCTTAATTCATGACGAATCCATTACTTCATTTGAAGGAGAAATTGTTTTTATGTTCATTTTACTGCAAAATAATAAGTTTTATGATCCTCCATTATACGATATCACCACGTATAAGAATTAGCTACAAAGAAACCTATCAGCGGTATTAATGTGCTTTTCTCTACAAATATGCCTGCTTCCCTCTTACTGGCACGCTCCGAAAATAATACACGCAATACGAAATGGGTCGATGTCGTGTCTATTTCAACAAACGCTCTAGCACAATTGTATTATTCACTTCCTAAACACTATTGCATCGCAGCTGAACGGATAACACCGGAACCTTCACACGCGACCCTACATCGAGAGACCGGAAGCTCTCGCCTTCAGAAGCTCCGTGCAGAAGCTGCGTGGGGCGCGTGCGACGTGCTGTGGGGCGTGCTGGGCCGTGGCGCTCCCCGAGGAGCCCTGTGTCCAACCGCCGGGGCCCGCGCCACTCGCGCCGCCCGGCCTGGCCTTGCCTGGCCTTGCCTGTCCCGGTGGCCCGCCGGCGCGGCGGCCGCATTGTTCTCCCTATCGCCGTTGCAATCGTAATGCAATTACAGCACTTTACAGATCGAATAATTAGGCAAAATGATGTAATTTAAAGTCGAAACGTCGTAAAGCTCCTTTTCACAATACACGCCGTACAGCGCAGGAGGCGGGGGCGGGGCGGGGCGGGGTGGGCGGGCGGCGGGCGTTCTATCGCCGGACGGAGGAGATCGCGAGCGGCGTCCGCCTCCCCGCCGCGCCTCGCCCCTGCGCCCGCCAACGCACGCTCCTAATGGGGGCATTCCAAGCCGGCAGCCGCGGTGGATCCCCACAAGGCCCTCCCGGGAAACGAACCCTTTGGGTCATCTCTTGCCAGTAAGTGATCTTCGCTGCAACGTAAACTAATTCGGCAATTACTGTTCTCCTTTTTTTGTTTTTATTTGTTTAAGGTCGCATCAACAGCTAAGTCATTAGCGACCACTATAGATTAAACAATATGGTTGACAGTATAGTGTGACGTGATAGTGAGGGGTGAAAGGACGAACACAAATACAACAATACCCAAGGCGGGACTCGAACCCGCTATCCTTCGGTCCGAGTTCGCTACGGCACTACTGCCTTAACGATCTCAGCCATCAAGGCGACACTGATCTCTTTTGTTTTTCTATAAAACTGATACAAATTGTGTTTACTTTCCCTGTAATTCTTTCATTGTGCAGAGAAAGTATGTAATGCTGCAGCGGAAACGGCGGTTTTTTTCGATAGTAAAAATTGTTTTTTTGGGTCCCTGATTCCCCTAAAGTATATATTTATTTCTCAAATGTGTAGTAAAACTCCCTCTAGTACGTTGTGTATTCAGAATCAGCGTTCTGCTATCGAGCCCTTTCTATCGAAAAATTGGTTACGACCGTCCACCCGTTCGTCCTTCCGTCCGTCCTTCCGTCCGTCCTTCCGTCCGTCCTTCCGTCCGTCCTTCCGTCCGTCCTTCCGTCCGTCCTTCCGTCCGTCCATTTATCCGCCCATCCCTCTCTCTGCCCTTCCGTCTGTGAACAACGCTTGCGGCTGAACAGTGAGCAGGATTTTGAATCAACATTGATATTCTCCGATCGATTTGGGTGATGTTTCGATCGTTTGAATATCAAACGGATGTTTTCATCTATGAATAGGATTCCTTATACAAAACCTTCTCTTCAATTTTTTTTCTGAGAGAGAGCTTGTAAAAAAAACATAGGTCCGAGTTTTGTTCAACTCTCTGAATTTTTGGAAACTGCAAAAGTTTAATATGTTTACGGGGTCTTCACGCAACTACACTAATGTACACAGAGATTTTTCTTGTGCCTAAAATTGTTTCTCAAAATTAGCTCATTAAAAGAGGTTAGGTGCCGTTTTTTCAAGTTATGAATAGTTTTCATGTTATTTTGCGTCGAAGAAAGCCAATTTTAAAAACAGTATATTCTCAAAAACAGCTCCAAATATTTTGTTTAATTTTTCCTCGGATAGTGGGAAGTAATTTATAAATAAATTATTTAAATGGTGCAAGTTCAATTTTGGTTGAACTCTGAATTTTTGAAAATTGCGAAAATAACAAATAATGCGAGAAGTATGTGCTGTTGTAAGATATTAGCATTTATTTTAAAATTTGAGAATTGCTTTACACTGTCATCTTGTTCTGATTTAACCACAGGCATATACAGATTAAGCACGGTTTTAGAAGAAGATTCTAACAGAGACCGGTCATGAATTCATTCGGGGCAGGAGAGTATAACGCTTTAGCGATCGCGACGCTTTAGCTAAATTGACATTAACATTTTGCAATGTCAAAACTTGCCTATGTGTTTCATTTCGGACGTCTAGGTCTATTGGAATAAATTCACAATGTAAGTCATTTGAGATATTTAAAATATATCCTGTATTTTTTGAAAACGACCATTGGAAGATATGAAATGGAGTAACTGACACTCTTCACACAGAAGTATTGCTATTAAGGAACTCACTCTCTTTGCCCAGAACATTGCTTCAATTACCGAGATGGACCCCACCGGCTACAACGGTCATCTATGTAACCGCCCAGGCCAGAGCTGGAGCTAAGGGTTACCACGGCGTGATGTTCATGGCGCACGAAGATCTATTTACTACTACTAAGGGAGGGACGGGCAGCCATGATATCCCTTACACGCTCAAAGACGGCAGACGCGCCAGGGGCTGTTGTCAGGAAAGACAGTCATGACTAAAGAAAAACTAACTAGTTCCAGGACTTTTATTTTGGAATATCACTAGTTGTATTCTGCTGTACAAAACGGGAATGGACTTGCCTAAAGAAGTTTCCAATCAGAAGATTAAAAACTCATTAAATAATTTATTATGAAGTTGAAATAGTAAAATTGAGAAAGTAAAACTCTGACAATTATTTTTCACCAATATTCCTTCATCTTTCCTCCCAACAACTATCTTTCAACGTCAATCATTTGGTCTAAGACACACTTCTTAAATGATAGTACTCTTTCATTTTCTAAGTAGTAAGAATTTCATAAAATATTCTAATATTTTTCTGATCATAAGATCCGTTGGTTCTATCCATTTATCGTTTAAAAATTTAATCTCTTTAGGATAATCTTTACTTCTCTTTGGTGATTTCAGTCTCTTTTATAATAATTTATTTTATTTACTCATATATGTATGTATACTCAGAGTATAGAGTACTACAGAGAAAATTAATAATGCTGCGGAATATCGATTTCGATATTTCAAACGAATTACACATTTTCGGGCTCTTTGAGACCGAAAAAGTGTTGTTCTTTTAAAAACGTCGGTCTGCCTGTCCGTCCATGAACAACATTGGCGCCTAAACTATTTATGGGATTTTTTCCAAAAAGAATGATATGAAATCAATCTGTCTCGACTCAAAGCTTTACGATTTTGAAAATAATTCTTTAAATTGTGTGGGTACTTTTCATGAAGTCCCTGGGACCTTTCCAATTTAAAAAAAAATGGATCCAAATTCTTTACATTTCTTGTAAGAATAGGGAGAAATGCACTTATAAAGATTGCACAGGTCAGATTTTCACTATAAACTCTGAACAATCTGAAATTACA
This sequence comes from Gryllus longicercus, assembly GCA_038098605.1. Taxonomy (NCBI): domain Eukaryota; kingdom Metazoa; phylum Arthropoda; class Insecta; order Orthoptera; family Gryllidae; genus Gryllus; species Gryllus longicercus. The sequence continues at coordinate 1,282,459 of JAZDUA010000387.1, read as the reverse complement.
GAAGTTTGATTTTTTCGGCATCTTTCTAAAACTGCAATATTGAAGATGGCGACTTTTTATTCAAAAACGAAATTTGTTTTTCACAATTAGTTTTTTATTGAACCCATGTAGATGTTATGAAAATTTTTAATGGTTTTTCGTAATTATTAGTGAACTATAAGCAATATTAAAAAATATTAAGAACAATATTTGCTCGAAATTGTTCCAATTTTTTTCTTTAAGATTTTTTGGCTTCCACGCATTTTCTCGTTTAAATAGTTGAACACTTTATATGATTTAAAAATTAATTAGGAGCATAAGAGGGTACGTGCCTCTCCAGACAAGATGTAGATTTTTTCTTAGAGAATAATTCCTAAAATACGAACATCAAGGAAGCATCAACTTGAAATCTTGAAAGTCAGAGTGGGTGATGTGTAAGTGTTGCTTCGAAAGCAAAATTAACTCTTGTATTGATTTTACGCTTCCGAGTAGTTTCGACATTCATTGTCTTAAGTGTGATCATTGTAGATGCAATTATTTAGTGTTGTGAAAAAAAGAGTGTTTTCTCTAGGAGGGGAGCCAGAGCACAGAGACAGAGAGAGTACATTTCTGAGAACCTCAACTACTACGGTCATTAGTTAGATGAGTGTAGTCAACATTGCAGCCGCGAGGTGGCGGGCTGTTAAAAAGGCTGTTAAACACGTCTGTTAAAAAGCGCCGACGTGCAGTTTGGTAAGCGGGGGTTTCTCCTCCTGGTATCTCCCCATCAACGCAGCTCCCCTATCGGGGCAAGCGCCAAACTACCTCTGACCTTCTCACATGTGAAGCAGTGCTTGTTAAGTAGAAGTAAGAGGAGAGGAAGGGTCAAGCAAGAACCGATAGGATAGCGACCATTGGCCGGGTTTGTAAGGCTCCGGCATTCGCCTCGTAATGTTCGGAGAAACCATAGGAACCTATCAGAGCAACGGGCCTCTAAAATAGTTCTCTGTTGGTAGAATCCGTGGTTGCTAATGTCAAAACTACACGGCCGCGCGGGCGCGCACCCTAGGCCACCCCGCCGTTGCCACGGAGCTACTTCAGCCGGCGGCTGGGCGCAGGGCAGGCAGCGCGCGCCGGGAGAGCTCGTCCCCCGGGACGGCGGAGGCCCGCCAGGCGACGCGATACCGCGCGCCCGCCATCGCCGATAACGCCGCGCAACGAGCTATTTACCCGAGCTGGCGAGCCTTGACGAATGGAAGCCATTCGCGGTTATGTCCCTGCCCGCCCGCGGAGCCTCCGCCGCCGCCGCCCGGGGCCGCGCCGCTAATTGGGGACGCAACACGCAACCGCGCTCGCTTGCCAGGAGAGGTGGCTCAGGGCAGCAACTCATTTATTGTGAGTGATCTTGGCTGTCCGGGTGACTCCGCGTCAAAGGCTGTGTTGCCGACGTTTCGACCATCTTGTCGTGGTCTTCCTCAGCGCTGGTATGCCAAAATAGTCCTCCGTCCTCGCATACCAGTCCTGAGGAAGACCACGACGAGATGGTCGGGTGGTCGGCAACACAGCCTTTGACGCGGCGTCACCCGGACAGCCAAGAACACGCACATGACTCTGGCCGCTGAAGCCTACGACTTCAACTCATTGCATTGTCATTGCAGTGCCTCTGACCGGGAGGTCCTAGCTTTGAGTCCCGACGGTGGCAGGATTTTCAATACTAGCTAGATAGCTGGGTCGAGCTCTGCCGCTGTGTGGAGGAGAATTCTAGCGGCTGGCTGCTCTGATGCGTATTTTTGCGTTGTTTCTCCGATAAGTATTATTCCGTGATTTCGCCTGCTCAGGCGAATACCGGAGCAGAAAAACCGGTAACGGTCCGCGCGCGATCTTTCCTTCCCGTTCCTTGTCCTGTCCTACCCCTCATTTACACTCACGTACACTTACATGCATTACACTAACACACATGCCGGGAGCTCGCACGGGGCTTAGAGCTTTGCTCGGGAGACACCGGCTGGGACGCTGTTCCGCTGGTGGGTGATACCTGGTTGCGGAAAACCTCGACAGCCGACGGTAGGTCGGGGCAGGATCTCGCCATCCAGCGGGATAAGGTCACCCCCAAGGCCCGAGACAAAAACATGCACTACATTTACGGGACTAATGACTTTAGCATTAGGACTGACGCGTCTGGAATCACTAATCGGTCAACCAATCGACGAACGGTAGCTCTCGTGACGAAGGTGGCTCTCCGCCCTTAGCTAAACGACTACGTAGCACTTCCATCGGTTAACGAGTAGTCCGACAAGGAAGCGCGAATAGAATCTGTAATTGATAAAATATTATGGATGATGGGGAAGAAACATGTCTCAGCTAATGATTATTTCCTTCGTTTGGAGGTCGGCGCGATTTCAGAGATGCGAACATGTACTCTGAAAATTATGGTTAGCTTAGATAGATTGTGTTAAGTCAGTTCGCATTCGGTTTCAATGTATTTAGAACAGCTTCGATTTATTATTATGTTCTTGTATGATTATTAGAATCGAATTTAATTTCTTTACTTAATGAAAGCTTGGCGCGACACTATGTTAGAACACTTTTTTTTTCAGACGTGAAGTGGAGAACATGATAATGATTTAATGAGTGATCTTCTCTAACATTTTAAATATAATTCATTTTCGCTCCCTCTGGAACATTGAATACTCATTAATTAATAGTTTCACAGTGTTCGCATTTCGTAAACTTCTCTTCCGCAGCCTGAGTCGTTAGAACGCTCTCTGCTGTTTCGCAGAAGCCGGGTCGGTTCAGCCGTCTAAGATAAATACCAATACAACCGAAAACGATGACAAACTATACTATAACGCAGATGAACCACACTACGTAAGAGCATCAGAACATACGATTTATTTTTTCGATCGTATTTTCTGCAGAGAAACAGAAAGTAAGAAGAATAATCGAACTTAACTTATATTTCAATTTTAAAATAAATTTTCCGAGAATCGGCATGCATTTCTGTTGCTTCAAAGATAATATTAAACATTATTTTATTTATTTAAATAGACCTTTCGTTTCAAAATGTAAACAATACAAAAATAGATAAGACTGATTGATTAATTCGGATTTCCGGGCGTATCAGCTATGATCATTAGTTCTGTGTAAGTTTTATCGTGAGAGGTAGCGGTGTTCTTTCCCTGCTAGTAGGTCGGGACTTTCCCCAACCACGTATCTCCCACCGGCAGGGGAACATTCCACCTGGAACAAGCTATAAGCTCCTGACTGATCGCCTATCATATGTGGTAGCAGAGTGCACGTAAGTATATTCGTAAGTAAGGGGTGAGGGGTGAGGATAGGACAAAGAAGAGAAAAGAAAGTTAGCACGCGGTACGTGACCCGTTTATTATGTACTGCTCCGGCATTCCTCTAGTGTAGATCGGCGAAATCACGGACAACTACGGATCAGAGCAGCTAGCAGCTAGAATTCGCTTCCAGGCAGCGGCTGAACTCGGCTTAGCTATGTAAGTAGTGTCGAAAATCCTGTCACTATCGGAACTCGAACCTAGGATCTCTCGGTCAGAGGAACTGCAGAAATATCAGTTGACGCCCTGAACCGGAAATATATGTGTATGGATCGAAGGTCTTTAAGCCCTTACGAAGCCTGGGTCTTACAATTCTAAGCAATCGAATCTGGTATTCATCACAGATGCTACCTACAACGCATCAAAGCTGCGGAAAACAGATAATTGGGTACGTCTCAGGAAAAACCTGGAAGGGGGAAAACCTGATGTCAGAAAACGAATTAACTCTAATGTACGAATAATCTAAATCAATCGACGATGTCGATGTCATGTATTCTCTTCTTCGAGTCTGTGAAGAACGACCAGTACCTGAAACGAACACCACCAAAAAATTGTCCGCGACTTGGCACATACGTTTCAATTACTACTGCATGCACATTAACACTCATATTGTGATCAATTAATTGTTAGACAGCATTGCCTTCGCTCTACTTACATGAAAACAGTACTATTTTCTCATTAATCACAGTAATAATTGCTCTTCCTCTGACATTTGGAATATTTCCTAAAAGTTTCCAAATTCTTTCCTAAATTAATATGTATAATCTCATTTATCCTGTGGAAGAATTTCGTTTCTTTGTTAATGATAATATTTTTCAATTCACATCCATGTTCTCTCTATGTTTCGACGATCAGCTATTTAAGAGAATGTGGATACGTTCTTTATTGCCACAATGCATTCAGAAGACACTGCCACATGTTATCTAAGTTTGCAACCATCCCGATTTTAACTATTTACCGAGCCCCTTTGAAGTTTGTGGAAGTAACTATCATGTTAAATAATAATAATAATAATAATAATAATAATAATAATAATAATAAATAAGTGTTCGTATGTGGGTATATGGCTATATTATTTTTATTGGCGTTTTATATTGATTTTTATTTATGTAATGTGTAACATGAAGCTTGCGCATCGTATAACCATTGCAAATGTTAATGTCACATATTATAAGATAAACTTCTATTAATTTATGGTACAAGATGATAAAGAGTTACTTTATCTTCTAGGAGAAAGTTCTACGTCATGAGCTCATGTCATTATTTGCGAGTTATTTATCGATAAAGTGAGATAAAGTATTTTATCATGTTTTATTTCATTTTATTTCAATTTCAACAAAAATTCAAAATAATTTGCTGCGTCACTAGTAGCATAGAAGACGTCAACCAGGAAAGCAGATTAAAAAATCTCGCTCATAGGCAATGTTATGATAGCAGCAAATTACTGGCAATTAAGAAAGGTCTTGAAACTTTCTCATAAACAAAGTTATTTGTGTAAATGTTTTTTGAAATCCCATAAATAATTTTCGGCTAATATTATACTGAAAGAACAGCTGTTCCATTTCTTTAGAGATGTCCAACGACGTCTAAACAAGATCTGACCTAATTGCTTAAAAATAATGTCCAATTCCTGACAAAATAATACTAAGCCATTTAATAGACTAAAGCATAACTGATGTGACAGAAAAATGAACACGCTGTATAGAAATGTTCGAGTGAAATTATAGACACTGCAAAGGTTAATACAACCTCGTGGCTAGCTCTTGGTCAGAGTGCTCGCTTTCCACTACGCGGCCCCGGATTCGATTTCCGATCAAGCAAGGTTATAGTGTGCGCTTTCCTTGCAATGACCCAGCATATGTTGCTGTGTGACGATGAGAAAATTCACTTCTCAGGTTGATAAGACGGAAATACGGCGTAGGGATGTCTACGTGCTAACCACACGGACGTCGCCGGTAGGCCTGAGCCCGTTCACGGTTAATACACCGACAAGGGTGGCTAAGGGTGTCAAATGATGTCACTGCAGTGCATCTGACCGGGCTCTAGGGTTAGAGTCCTGACGGTGACAGACTTTTCGACAGTAGTCAGATACCTAGGGCGCGTTCAGCCGCTATCTACCGGTCGGCTGCTTTGATAGTTTTTAGTGGTTTCTTCTATCACCAGGACAATGTTGGGACAGTATCCTGACAAACGAGCCACGGACCACGCACGATCTTTCCTTCCTCTTCCTTGAACTGTTCTCACCCTTTACTTACGCACACTTACATTTACATGCAGTACACTACCACACATGTCGGGAGATCAGTAGGGAGTTTAGAGCTTGGCCCGTCTGGGGCGGTGCTGCGCTAGTGGGAGATACCTAGTTGGGGAAAATCCCCTCAAGCCCACGTAGGTCGTCGTTGGATCTTGCCACCCAGCGTGGGAAGATCACCGCCATCACCACTTCCCGCGATAAAACATGTACTCCACCGGGACTAATGACCTTAGCACGCTCGGAATCACTAATCAATCGATCAATAGGTTAATACAAACGATTAACACAATCTAACTTAGTCGATTAACATAATCTAAGATTAAAACTACACTTTGTGCTCAACAAACTTTTCTTTTCTATGCGATGTTTTGGCCATCCATTTCTATAACTGTTTAAATTATAGGAAATTGTTGATCTAAATATACTCAACTGTTACTGCATAATAGTAATGCAGCTTATTTTTATTCTCCTCCACGAGGTTTCGACTTTTAATAGTGGAACATATATCTCTTTGAAACATACATGTATTATAAGATAATAGTCAAGATAAAACGGATAGATGGAACGGATAGATAAAACGGATAGATGGAATTTATTCGTTTAAAAATATTGCTGATTTCCATCGTCTGCTCACAAAAATAAACATACTATAAAGCGAGTCCATTCCTAGTGTGCGTATTTGCAGACCTTTTTTCATTGAATAGAGATATTACAAATAACAAACAAGAATTGCACACCAGCTTACAAAGTAGTCGCGGACTCAAATAAAACGAGGAAATGCTAACAAAACCGTTACTAAAGTCATCTCAGCAAGATTTTTGAACTTCAAAAAAAGTTATTTAAAAGTTTTCTCTGGTCAGACTATACCATCACACTTTCTCACCCAATGTTTTGAAGCACTTTTTTACTTTACCATGGGTTACAAGAATAGCAGATATTTGACAATTACAGGTATGTTTTAAAAATTGTTAGTTAAATTATGAAATTAAGTATGCAAATTCATTACGGGGAGTGTGTGTGTGTGTAATTAGAGAACAATTTTTAATTTAATGCAGCGAATTTTGCAAAATGAATGAGAGTCGTAAATAGCAACACTATGTAATTATGGCAAATCATTCTCTAAAATAAAGAAAGATGTCAAAAGGAATAATTAATCGATTCAAAAGAAACAATTTGCTTACAAGTAATTTACTAGTGCATTATCTCATCTGTTCATATAAAGTTTACCATTAAATTTAAAAACCATTATAAATATTAAAGATTAATTGTTTATAATTTCGTTTTTTAAGTGAATTGCATTGAACATTGACATTGTGAACAGAAAAATCAATGAACGGTATGGTCGATCCACAAGGCTGATTACGCCTGTGAGATGCTACCCGTCGAACACATCTGTCCAGCGAGAAAATACGTAAGGCGTTAATTTACTAGCGTTTAAAGCTAATTTACTTCAAAAATTAATCTGCTGCAAAATATCCTGTTTAACATGGTTTTAAACATTTGATGTACAATAAATGAAATGTTTAAAGTAATATCATAATTTAATATTTTCAAATGCAAAAAAAATATTAAAATTTGAAGGAAATTTTCTGTTAATTCTCGAAGAATTCTTCGCTTTAATTCTTTGAACAAATTAATGTTGATTTGAATTCAATAACAATTATTTAGGGAAATATTGAACATAAATGTCTTGGGTCATTACATGAAATATTTTTTGTTCAATATACATTGGAATAATAATGGAACAGTTTTAAATAAAATATATTTTAATTGTTAGAAATGAAAAAAAAAGTTCTTTGAATGGATTTTTAACAAGGCGTTTGTTGAGTAATTTTCACAAGATTAATTAATTTTTAAGGAACGAATTCGACTTATTCGAAGAAATGAATGTATTCAACTACTGGTTTAAGTAATGTACACAAGAATACTGTACTAAATACTTTTGAACATTACCATCTGATACTTCACTGACAAAATGTTGAACATTGCAATAAACAACATCATAATTAACCCATTGTGTGTTTGCTGCAAAAAAAGGCTGAATCGTGACCAAACCCTCTTGGAATGTCCCGAATATTATTATATGAGTCCCAAGTTTTTAGATTCTAAACATTTTAATTCCTTTTTATAAACTATCCATTACTACTCAAGGTAATAAAGTTCTGAAGAAATAGGCAATTTAGATTTCATTTAACCTTCATTTTTTTTTATTTCTTGTATGTTGTTTTGTTATGTGGTTTACGTATTCATAAATTCGATTTTATTTATTTGTTATGTATTTGAAATAATATTCCTAATGCTCTTGTATATTTTGACTGTTGTTTTAATATGCATGATAATTCAAAAGCAATATATCACTAAACATAAGGTCATCATTGATGAAAAGGTCCTTATGATCAGGCATTTATTAATATTGCAACCATTGAACGCGCTAATAATTTTTATAGTTGATGCGATTTAAAATAATCGAAAAAGGAACAAAAATATAATTTGTATAAACATCTTAAAATTATTGGACATTTTGAAAAATATAAAAATCTTACTTAATTTTTATCAAATTTCTATTAAGACAAGGACACTCAAATACAATTTCATTGAACTATTGGCAAAATGTCTTCTGTGTAATATTTAAAGTTAGATCGAATGGTTATGTGTCGGTGGATATATGTTTTTACATAAGTTGACATTTCAACTGTTTCACGAAAAAGCTGATATTATTTTTGTAACAACATAAATATTTAATATTTTAATTGACTTCCTTTTGCTTCGGAAATTGCTTATTTGGTTTATTGCTTCAATGATAAACTATTGTTGAGTCTTTACGGAATCATTTCATAATAACTATTCTTCTAGTTCCTCTCGACGTGAATAAAAAATATCAAGGTACGTATACAAGGTCAATACGTATGACATTCGTAAGTTACCGTTTTTAGAATCGTGAAAAATACCCGCAAATTATGTGTACTTGCAATTACAATAAACATAATTAAAATTGTGACAATGTATTTGAATTATGAGGTTGATACTAACAGTAATTGTAGAACCTTTTATGTTCAAAATATTATTTTCATTCTTGTAGTTACAGAAAAACCACATAATGAAAAGAGTCTAGAAAATATTTAATTGACTGTCCGGGTGACGCCGCGTGCATGGCAAAGGTGCCGACGTTTCGGTCGCCATTCTGCGACCTTCCTCAGGGCGTGATGCCGAGGAAGGTTGCCAAATGGCGGCCGAAACGTCGGCGTCTTTGCCATGGACGCGGCGTCACCCGGACAGCCAATTCAATAGTGACTCCGGCCGCGGAAGCCTACGCTCTCAGACTAGAAAGAGCAATGGCGTGCGTACGTTGGAAGTGGCATTGCGACGCGCAGGTCTTCCGCGCGACGCCAGACGCGGTGTTGCCTCCTGTTCGCAGCGCCGCAACCGCACGACGTTCTCGCCGCAGCAGCTGCAGGAGCTGGAGGCGCTCTTCCAGAAGACGCACTACCCCGACGTCTTCCTGCGCGAGGAGGTGGCGCTGCGCATCAACCTCTCGGAGGCACGCGTGCAGGTGCGTACACTCCCCCCCACACACACACGCACGCTCCGTCACCCGAAATAAAGGCGGATACACTGTCAGAAATGTCTGCATTCCTTAAATACAGTTAATTAAAGGTGTTGTCTGATATCAAAAATTTATTCGGTATCTCCCGAGATATAACCTGCACTACACTTACGGGACTAATGACGAAATTAATTTACGCGCCCGGAATCAATTCTTCTACTTTGTAAAGTATATTTACATTTAGCCATTACATGTTCCATAAAGGGCAATTGGCCTTTGCGCCGTTAGATTTCGGGATGCTAGTCGGCTACCCAAGCAAAAACCAACGATGATGCACTTAACCTTCACTTTGTCAACGAATTCGGCTAACGACGTCGGTTTGGCGGTCATGACAATTGGGAGCATCCCAGCATTCTCCTGGATGACCGAAGGAAATCCCGAAAACCCCAGCTGGCATGGGATTTGAATCCGGGCCTCCCGGACACGGAGGCGGCGCGCTTCGCCCTGAGCCACTTCGCTTGGTTTTTGTAAAGAAAACGGTATTTTGTGTGTGTGTGTGTGTTAGCATGGCGTCGCGTGCGGTGTGCGCAGGTGTGGTTCCAGAACCGGCGCGCCAAGTGGCGCAAGCAAGCGCGCCTGCAGCTGCTGCAGGATGCTTGGCGCATGCGCTGCCTCGGCCTGGCTGCACCGCCGCTCCTTCTCGGTAAGATTTCTCTGTTCACATTTCGGGTTCTTCCTTCGTTCGAAGTTGAAATGTTGAGACCAGGATTCTTTAAAATTAGTATACACGGACAAATTAGAACGTATTTTGAAAAATAATTTTTAAAAGTTTCTCGATATTTCTTGAAGCTTGAATGACCTGCGCGTTGAGAGAATTGCGTTCATTAAGTAATTGTTCTTTTTCGGCACATACGGTTGAATGAGTGTCTAAATTATTTTAAAATACATATACAATACACATTTTTAAATTATATCTACTGGAACATACAGAATGAATATATATCTTCTCAAAATACTAACTCGTTTCTTTTCTAATAAACTAACGACTTGGCTTCGTTTTTTGCAAACATCTACAAAGAATTTTCAAGTGGCAACTTATTTTTGTCTTTACCCATTTCGTGGGAATCGGATATGTGAATGAGAATAATCATGCGCATACCACTGTTCAATACATATATCTATTTGATTCTTATTTGTTAAGTTCAGTGCAGGGAGTAGTAAGCTCTAGTGATACACGCGACATCTAATAAGGGCATCTCGAAGGACGACTGGTAAGCCACAACAACTGTATGTGAAACTGAATTCAATCGCAGAGACTGTCGTCCAATTTCACTCTTTTATTATCACTCGATACTCTTGCTCATTCTCATGGACGCTGGTGGTTTAAAACAATGTCAAACCTATCTATCAGTAAAGTATATTTCTCCTTGGTTAACAACATGTAAATAAATGAATAGTAATCCAAAATACGTGTTCTTCGTTCGTCACAATAAACTCTTCCTCTGAAACCTGCATTATCTCACAACGTTCTCTTAGTCTGATTATCCGACACTCTTCCCACCGTAAGTGCCGACATTTCAGCTGACACTACATGACTAAACTTTGTTGGTTACCTCTAACAACTTGGTCGTTTCCAGCCATGGAGCGTTCATCCCCAAACGCGACGGATGCGCGGATGTTCGCAGGCCGCGCGTCGCATCCCGGGCTGGAGCAGGACGCCGCCGCCGCCGCCTCCGCCGCCGCTGCCGCCGCCAACGCCGCCGCTGCCGCCGCCGCCGCCGCCACCCTGCCCCCGCGCGAAGCCACGGCCTCCCCCGCGCGCGACGGCTTCCGCATCATGCAGGGGTAAGCGCGCCCCCGCCCCCGCCTCCACCCGAGCCCCCCTTCAACTCCACATTTGCTAGCCCTGTAGGGCATTTCCGACGGATTAAACGGTTTGAAAGGAGTTTTCATATTTGTAAATTTGAGGATTTAAAAAAATAATTAGATTAGAAAGATTCGAAAAAAGTATCGTTTTCTACAAGCAGATCAGGATGCGCCCACTTGCAGCAGATAGCTTACCCACACGGTGGACTGCAACAGATCTGTGTAATAATTGCTGCCCATGCTTCACGCCCTCTACGGTTCCATCTGATCCTACCTGCTATCTATTTTTTAATGAAATAATAATAAAAATGATAATAATAACAATAATAGCAACAATAATAACAATAACAATAATAACAGTAATATCAGTAACAATGACAACAATAACAACAATAATAATAACAACAACAATAACAATTGCGAACGATTTGAGAAAAAATAGTTCGGTTACAACGAAGACCTAGTCGATAAAATTACACCCCACTTGTCCCAACGGTCCGTTAGTCGCGTACGGGTGGACATACCCGATTACTTTTTATAAAACAATGAACATGGAAGACGTAGTTGTAATTTACAGTACATATACATTTGAAAATGTATAAGTATCTACTGTTAATTGCTCCAAAACACATACAACGTAAAACCCTCTGTAGATTTCTAGACAACGGCAAAATATTTAAATAAAGACTTACTTGCCAAATTCCTATCTGTATGTTTAAAAACTAAGGTGCTAAAACAGTACGTACATTCTCGTCTGTGGTAATGGTAGTAAAACTATTTATACCACAATTTCTCTCCGAATGAACACTTCTCAGTCATATTATTTTGTAAAATCCATTTGTAGTTCACCAAGTTGTAGAATATTTGGTGCGAAAATTAAATAGTTTTAAGCAATAGATTTGTTATTAAAAAATTTAAATTAAAATATATTTTTTGCACTTAAATTTATTGCATAAGGTAATCAATGTATTAAGGAACATATCCGATGAATTTTTTAGCCTTACAATATTCTGTGTAAGCAGTATACGAGAAAGTAAAATAATTAAATGATAATAAATAATACGATACTGATAGCGTTGGCAAACAAATACAAGTAGATCGGAAACATATAATAGTAATTATGAAACACTACAGTATTTTAATATTCTCCAAATGTATAAAAATATTAGATTGTATTAACGCAAACCAAAGGCAGCCGTCATTGTCGCCTTTTGTTATCAATGCAGTGTTACAACAATGTGTTAAAAGCAACAATGACCAATAATTCGTATGGGATACATATTTTGCCAATTAGCATTGTCGATACCGCTAAAAAAATGAAAATGGATAGAGAAATACAATAATTAAGTGTTATATTTTTATATTCATCATAATTACGGGTTTTACATGCCATCATCTTCATTCCCTCATTTTATTAAGCAAAGAGAAATAATCTATTCATTTTCAGATTTAACACAATTAAAGGACTCAATTTAAAACAGGTTTGAAATAATTTCTATAAGATTAATTTTTAAACGTATAACAAAAGCTCGAAAGTTAAAAGAAATGTTAAATAATATACAAATTCTAACTTACGAAGTATCCAACTGCGCAGCATCACCATTCAATTTAGGTTCACAGAGCCCAGTAAATTGGGAGCGGGCAATTATACCTCCAAATTACACAACAATTCTCATACTTTCAAATAATTCAACATGAATTTACACCATACAACAACAAAATTTAATAAAACGATGGAGCATTTTTTTTTTAAATCTTGAAAAGGTCTCAAGGGCTTTATGTAAAGTCCATCCCCGAATTAAATAACGGTTTTAAATTCAAGAGACCGTGACATCAGACGTCGATCTGGGAATATTAATTGGGGAATAAAATCGACTGAACGATTTAGTCGCTAGCGTTATTAACACACAGATGGTCGGACAGATGGACGTACAGGAATTTTGCGTCAATCGATTTTTCGGTAGGAAGGACCCACAAAACATAGATTCTGGCTACACCCCCCTGTTAGAAGATTTTTTTCTAAATTTATTATCAGAGTTTATCCACTTTTTCGTTTCGAGTGCCCAGTAATAAGAGATTTTCTGCCGAAAATTCGCCGATTTTTCGCGCAACATTACATAACTTTCTGTATACAGCGGTAGCGGTAGCGAGAAACTAATATGCCCAACATTTGTCTATCATTCACATCTTACTGTTTAAGTATCTGTGGTATTTGGTCGGAAGATTGATTTATGAAATGACACTGAAGCTGAAACATTTGTAAAACAGAACCTGCCAAAGAGACGTTGGCACAATTTTTAACAAATTAACGCCCTGAAAACGAAAATAAGTCAAGTGATCAACTTTTTAAATTTAAATCATGTGCGTTTCCCTATGGAAGAGTTATCATTCGAAAACTTTATCAATTAATCGCATCTCTCTTAAACTGTATTTATGATAGTAACTACATCTTATAAAGAGAAAGTTAGGAAATTCTGTAGGGAAAAGTACCAATTTGTTGACAGAAAACCCTTTTGTGGATTCCTAATACTGATAAAATGAATTATCATTTGTCATGTATTTAGTAAATTATTTTCTGGAATTCGTAGTGTAATCAGAATCCAAGTTTTGTGAGTTCTCGATGTAAAAATGGAGTTTCTTCTCCGGTGTCTGTACATCGTTCCGTGAATAACTCTTTCGCCTACACGGTACTCAGCCTAAATAATTCAAATTAAAAAAATAAAAAGGGTTTATATCAACATTGATATTTCTGGATCGTTCTGGCTGGTGTTGTGGGCCTTTGAATTTGAAATGGACATTTTATAATTTTTATTTTCATGAACCCTCACGCTATTTTCAAAATGTTCTCAAAAATACTTACACTTTTTATTTTTTTCTCAAATAAAGGAAAGTACATATCAAAATGTTGTAGGCGCGGCTTCCGACTCAATTTCTGAAAAGTGGAAAAGTCTACACTTCTTTCAACATCCTACTTCTACTTTTTTGAAGGTAGGGACTTCTTTTTCATGAGATCTGTTCTCCAAATATTAAGTCTTTAAATAAATTTATGTACAATTAAGTAGTTAGCTTAATTGTCAGTGAAATTATGATGCTTTTAAAAAATACGTAAGCTATATTATCTCAAGAATTGCTCCCAAGTTTTAATTGAAAAATTTATATCAAATAAGGTTCTCTTAAAAATATGGCGATGGCTTTATTTCCATTAAAACCACTGGAATTTGGAAAACTGCAATATTTTACACCTTTATCACTGAAAATAGAGATTTCTTTCTTAATATAATCTATTTCTAAATATATTTTTAAAAACCTGTTTTGAAAAAAAATATTAGTATTTTTTGCTTAATTTGAGTTATTATGTACAAGAATCACAGATACATTAAGCGATTGATGTATCCCTAGTTCATGTACAAGGAATTTCCAACCCTTTTCTTCCTTCGGCGACTCTTTTTAAAAGAATGATTCGTGTCATTGCCCCTCTTTCAGTATTTTTTTATAATAAACATAATACAACATGATCATAATACAAGTAATTCTACATAAATAATTTGAAGATAACAAAAAACAGATATGCGGTTGATATAAAAATAAAAATCATATTTTTTACTATTATTAATTATACAAGTAAAAACGAGTAACCAAAGTTCGTGGTAGAATCTATGGTACGAGGTGAAGAGGATAATCGATTTCTACCAATATAGTAGTAGTAGCGAGGTTATTTACGGCTGAGCCGCTTCTCGCATCCCAGTCGCCAGGTTCTTCTATCTTCCCAATCTTCCTCTTGAAGATTTCGTTCCTTCATCGCCTTTTCTATCTAATTTTTCCATGTTTTTCTTGGTCTGCCACGCTTCCTGTTCTTTTGAGGTAGCCATTTCAAATATTTTTTTAGACCATCAACTTGTCATCCTTTGGATATGACCATACATCTCAATCTTATCATCAATTACATCCATTATATCAATATCAATGCCCATTTGATTTTGTATGTCAACATTGGGTGTTTTATCTAGTAATGTAAGGCCACAACAACGTCTCGAAAAGTTCATTTCTATTGATTTTAATTTTTGCTCTTCGCTCTGACTTAAATTCCAAACTTCTGAACTGTATGTAGAGATGCTTTCAACCAGCAATTTGTACATTCTTATCTTTGTCTAGCTTGCTATTTTTTGGCTATACAAAACATTACTCAACTGTCTTGAGTAATGTTCAATTGTACAGGTTTTCAATTGCTGTTAATAATTGTATATTTATGTTTTGATGTCTGAGAACTTCCCATAATTTACGTAATGGAACATTGTCATAGGCTTTTGTGAGATATATGAAGACCATATGTGTCTCTAGATTATGTGCTAGCCTTTTATATATTATTTGACGAAGGCAAATATTCCATCAATGCAAGATCTTCCTGCCCTAAAACAATTTGTTCTTCAAAACCTTTGATTGCGTTTTCCAATCTAGTCTTTATAGTTTTTCCACATATTCTAGAAACAGAATTGGTCACAGTAATTGGTCTATAATTTGTACATTCTTTATGATCTTTTTTACATATATTTGTAATATATGCTGTCTTCCATTCTGAAGGAACATCGCCACCTCTCATCATATAGTTGAAAGTCAAGGCTAATTGCTTGAATAATACATCAGTGCTACTTTTTATTAATTATATTGGCATTCCATCTGGTCCAGCAGATATTCCATTTTTCAAAAATCTTACAGCTTCTTGGACTTCTTTTTTATTGATTTCATTAATGTTTTCATTACTATTTGCAGCAGTTTGTGTTATATTCAAGAATTCCGTCCGATCTTTTCTGAACATCATTTTATAATATTCTTTCCATTCTCTATCCTATATAATTTGAAAATGATATTTTTCGTTCTAGTTGTTCTACATGGTTTTGCGTGTTTTCCATGCTGCTTTTGATGGAGAGGCGCCTAAGCACTTTTCTATTCTTTCACATTGGTTTTGCCATACGTCATTTTTTGTTACTCTTCTTTTTACCTGTTTAGCTTCATGTGTTGTTCTCGATCTTGTAGTTTTGATGAAAGCCATTTGTGGAAAGATTCTCCTTTATATCTACTAGTTTTTTAATATCTTCATTCCACCAGGAACTCTTATTGAAATCACCCTCTTTCTTTTCTCTTTCTCCTAACAATTAGTTTGCTACTTCAGGGATTTTTATTTTGGATTTCTTCATACATATTCAAAGCGAAAAAAAACGGAAATTTTCTTTAAGTTTATTGAGAGTTGTATTTTAAACATAACTTTAATGGAATTATTTTCTAATGTTTTAAAATTATATTGTTTTGGGTCAATTTGAAGCATATTTTCGACCATTGTCGATATTTCTTTGCTGCCATTAGATAATGGAAAATATAGTACTACTTTCAGCATGTGGTAATTAAGCCACATTCTGCTCCTCGATATACTTTGACGTCTTCAAATTTTAATTTAGTGGATATTTTGCAAATGTCATAATCAATAATTGACTTCACCTGTCTAGTAGTTTATGTTCATGTAAACTTGTGTATGTCTTTATTTTTAAAAAACTTTTAGAATACGAAGATTGTATTCTTCACATAATTCTATCAATTTATGCCTATTATCGTTTTTTACTGGTTCTCCGTATCTTCCAATTACATTTCTATTTTTATTTATTCCAGTTCAACCGTTCAGATCATCTAATATAATTATTTTTTATTCTCTTTTAAAACAACCGTCAATTGTTGATAAAATTCTATATTTTCTGCATCCCTTTTATCATCTGTCGGTGTATATGCGTCAATAATTACAATATCGTATCCTTTCAATTTTAACTTCACCATCATCAATCTTTCATTTTTCTCATTACATCTTTTTACACTCTTTGACCATTTCTTTTCTATCAGAATTGATAAACCGGAAATAATTCTCCCTTTTCTTTGCTTAAGTCGTCGTCTGTTATGAATATTCCGAGGCAAATTACTAGAACTTTTCGCAATGGCTGTAATAGCACAGGGTTTTACAAAGAAGGGGGGCAGGCTCAATGCTGCAACCCCCGAACCTGGAGGACCAGGGAATGTTCCTTCAGGTTTTACATGCCCTATGAAGTTGCCTTCTCCACGGCTAAGATACCCTCTTCCCCTAAGTGCGAAGGAGAAATAAAGAAGGATAGCCGAGAAGAGTAGAGATGAAAGAAGATAAAGTCAGCGGAAAGAGAAGGCTAGAAAATGAAGGACTCCCTAGCCCTCGAAACCCAATAGTGTCGGGGTCGAAAACACAAGAGATCTAGAGTGATAAATTGGATAGTATATAGCAGTGCGGCACCAGTAAGTGGAAGCAATGTCACACTAGAGACCCTTCTCCTTTTCCGGGCTTGGGGCGGGCAATATCTGTCGACGCCGCTCTGCTCGGCCCCACCGTCACCGCAGGAACGTCGAACAGCCCGGCAGAGATTCCGACAGGCATAGGCGGAATTCAACAAATATATAGGCCGTAATTCATTTGAATGTCTACCGTTTTCCCATAATTAATATGCAAACACGATATTTTCAGGTAATCATCCTCTTCTGTGTATCACATATTCTTAGAGATCCTTCATCCATTAGTGGGCATTTAGATCAAACGTGTCCTTGGTGTATTGCAACCACAATATATTGTTCCATTTAATTGGAACATTTCTATTAGTATTCAAATAGAGATAATTCATGTAAATATTGGTATTTAGATTAAAATGATTTGGTTCAAATGTGACAACTTCCTATGATTATCTTCACACAAACCACAATACATGACAAGCGCGCATGCCTGGCCGAAAATAAATTAAAAACAGATAATATGTTTAGGACAAATGCTGCTTTATAAAATTATATTAGTTATCATGAATATCACGAAATATGAGTGTTTGTAAAACAGAGTGATGATTTCACAAGTCATGTGAAACTTATATTTTCTCAATTACCATCCGTCAGAAGGACGAAAGTATAAATCCGAATCCATGCAAACCACTTATAAATGTAAATTGAAAGCCCAATATTCTTTTAGCTATATATCTGCGTTCATCCATTAGTCACGCACAGTATATCGGAAACAAAGACCGCCCAGGAAGAAAACAAAAGAATATTCAGGTCTACAAAAATCAATGAACTGACTGCTGCGTAAGTTGATTGAGGTCACGATGTCGATTACAAGTTTACACGTGGCCTTCTTAGAAAATGGGGGCCAAAGCAAGAAACACGTCGCAATAAGCTCGATGCTTCTTTATAAATCAATCGGAAAATGTACGCATTGCATTACCTCAGAGTCATCAAAGATACGATAAGGTAAAAGTACGAAGCATTTTCCATAGTACGATTAAGACTGTATTTTGTGATCATCGCGAACAATGCACAACATTCTAGAGTTAATAGTATCTGTATAGTCAGAAACGACATGTTACATGCGAGCACGTATACATCATAAATATGCTTAGTGATATTAAGAACTGTTTCTTCAATGCACCATCTAGTCTCATCGGTATTCAAGTTATGTTATAGATGTATTTTGGAGCAATTGTATTGCTAATTGAATTTTTATGTTTTAGATCGCTGAACATCTTTATGACACATGTTTAAGAATACGATAGATACAAAACGCACATATTGACATAAATTATCACTTTCACCTACTTGAATATTTACAAAATAATGTACTACAACACATTAATCTGGAATTAATACCGCTAGTATATTATCTGTTGCCTTACTAGAGAAAATGTTTTGAAAATTATTGGAATGTTTGATATTGAAATGCTTAATCAGCGAGTGCTTTTGTAATATGTAGAATAGGATGGAGAATAAAAACATTCAGCTCCTTTTTTGCGCATAAATGAATAATTTATTAGTAGCAAGATCGAGATGTGTAACATCAAAAGACTTTTGCTGACACTTGAGAAAATAGGTGAAGCATTTATTCAAAATTTTCCCTATGGCCTCCCACATACAGTTTTGATGACATATGCAGCTATGTTCTCCCTTGATTCACGTCATAAATTAACTGTTATTAATTACATTCATTTCTACTTTGAGAAGTAAATACAGTAAACTCGATTGTACGGGCTTGTCTGAACCAGTCCCTGTTACACCTAGCATCCCGTACCATCCAGACATGAAAATTCAGATCGGAATTTTGAAACAATGAGGAGAAAATTCCAACTTTCTAGGAATATAAAATATAATTTGTACAGAATCACAATGTACTTACTGTTTAATGTTTGAAATAAAGTACGGTGCAAAACTCTAATACTCAACACTACCTTTAAGGAAAACAATATTTTACTTATGCACTGGATGTCCTTACCATAAATGGACGTCCAATGGAGATCCAAACAATTTATTGTCCACTGTATTTTCACAAATATCAAAAACAGACACGAACAATTATTTTCTGATAAATGAGTTGAAATATACTATTTTTGAATAATATTTTTCTAATATATAATTGTCACCATCTTGTCACCTTGTTGGACGCAATCACGCTCGGCGAATATATTCCGCAGTCGTAAAGAAATCCAAATTGTGACCTTGATACTGAGTAACAATGCATTTTAATAATTAAATTTGTTCAAAGAATTAGTTGTCCCGACCGGGTCTCGAACCTGGAACCAGAAGGCCCGGGTTCGAGTCCCGGTAGGGTCAATCAATTCTTTGAACAAATTTAATTATTTTTCTAATCATAATTCAGCATTAGCTACTATAATCCCACGTGTTTAAATATCAATAGTGAGAAAAAGCACATTTCAACTTAGACTATTTTATTTTCCATCTTATTTTAATTAATTAAATTCTTTTCTTCATTTTCCTATAAAGCAGCACCCTCGCTTTCTGCATATTTCAAGAAGTGTTCTTCCTCGCGTGTTGACTTTTCACACAAATCAAATTAATAGTTCATTTAAATTGTAAAGTCTGTTTACACAATTACACCTAATCGAAGATTGAAATTACGAGGTGCCAAATTAAAAATGTAACAAACTAGAGTTCACTTTGTTAAAGTGTTCTTATAACACCCATCTGGGCTAAATCATTGGGTGTGCTCGGAGGGAGGGCTCGTGCAGCGTGGTGGGCAACGCGAGAGGTAATGCGCCCCGCTTGTGTCCGCAGCCTGCACCTGGGCGAGAAGCCGGGCGGCGGGAAGGCGTCTGGCTGCCTGTGCCCTCCGGCGGCCGCGTCGGGCGAGTGCGCGTCCCCGGCCGGCAGCCCGCCCTCGCCCTCGCCCCCGCCCCCGGCCCCGGCCTCAGCCCCGGCCCCGGCCGACGCGGGCAGCGAACCGGCGTCCCCGGCGCGCAGCGCGTCGCCGGACCCCTCCGCGCCGCCCCCGCTGCCACCGCCGCCGCCGCCGCCGCCTCCCCCGCCGCGCGGCCGCAGCCGCAGCCCCGCCCCCGCGCAGCTGCGCGCCTGAGCAGACTCGCTCCCCTCCTGCCTGCACCCTCCCACGCACAGAACGAACTCAGCGGAATATGAAGCTCCTGTGACGTCTAACGCACCTATCAGTTCACTAAACGGATCAGATAATGGGGGACGCTGTTGCGTATGCCAAACGTGTGGGTCGCAACTACCACACCCCACCGTTTTATCTGATGAATTCCGGATGCAATTACTTAATTAATTTCGTTGACTGCGATCTTCTTTGTTAATACTATTATTTTGCCCCGAAGATACACTGCTTCAACTTGAGTATATACGTTGGCTAGAATAATCTTTATATTTCAATTCAAAAATCCAAAGTAATATAATAATTGCTTGTAATGAATATTAATTCAATTAGGGTAAGTGAGACTGATTAGGCTGCAGAACCTCACACGAGACTTTTCATTACAGGAAAATTAGTATGTTTGCCTCAACCTGAAATGAAACCTGATCCAGTAGCAGATTGACTCCTATTGGTGTTTCTTCCATCGCCTTCCACCAGCTTCTAAGACTCTTCTCTGAATGCCCCTCGATGAGTAGATGGGGGAAGTGGGAGTAGCCCCTCTAGCATACCTCTCTGTGTGTTGTTCTCCCTTCGTTTGTACACTCTCATGACATTGGGTTCGACGGCGGGCGAAGGAGAAATACGTGACAGTATTCCTGTAGTTATTGTGTTTGAATTAATAAGGGTACAGCATTGTCACTTGCGTATCCTGAACAATTTGATGGGCAATTATTGCGTGTTTCCAAAATTAAAGAAATGAGCCAGTGGTCACGCAGTGCGACGACACAACAGTTTTCCAGCAACCAATCTTCATGATGCGGCGTTTGGGCGAAATGGGGAAAACGACATCGAATTGAGATTATTGAGGAGACCCTTGCTTATAAGATCTCCACTCGCTCTCATTTCAGGAATGTTCCATCAGTTCTCTTTGAAATATATACATTTGTTTAAATAGTTATGCAAAATTGTTTCACGATTAACAAACGAACTCAGACATAAGGAAGCGAGAGACGCTTCTCGTTCTCCTTTTGGGATTACGAAACACCAATTGAAGATTTATTTCATGTTTCACGAGTTTATATTTTAATTTAAGTTGTGTAGTTTTATAAGTGAATAGTTGACAAAGTGATATAATTATATTTGTAAGAAATTGTAGGCAAGAGCAGTGTAACGTTGCAAAGATTTGCAGTGAGTATTTTTAGACTAGAATTTATGAATGTAAGAGTTATCCATCAAATGTTTGTTTTACAAGCATCCATTTCATAAATCACTAAATTATTTACAACAGTATTTGCAATATGCAATTCTGTAGATTTACTGCTTTGTTTCGGAAACGAGTGGAAACAATTCATTTATTGTTAATGCAACCTTCGCATGTCTCAGCAGAGAACAAAAACATGCAGTGCGTTACAAAGAAACAAGGTTAATTTCCTAATTTCTCGACGTCATGGTTACTGCAAACATTTATTGCACGTGGCCATGACTAGCACTGCGTGTAACGTCAATCACCGCTCCCTCCCCTGCCCGCCCTGCCCCCGCCTACGCCGCCGCGCCCTACGTCTAGCTACTCCCGCCACTCCGGTTGTTACATGTTAGCGTAGGCCGAAACAGTGTGTATGTACATAGACAAGCAGATGCAATAAAACAGTGTTCGGTGTGGCCGCGCCTACTCTCTGATCCCTGCTCCCTGATATGCGCCCCCGGGTCCCGATGACGCCAGCGACAGAACCTGTGGCCGGCGGGGAGAGGCACGGCGGCAACCACTACTGCTGCTGCCGCCGCCGCCGCCGCCGCGGAGGCGGAAGCAGCGTTGGCGACCTGCTCATCCCACGCGGCCCGTCGCTTTTCGACGCCATTATTGCTTCTGCAGGTAGGAGGAAGCTGCTCAAGGTCAGGTAAACTCAGTCACTGTTGGATGACGAAGAGAAATTACACTAATGCCGTACTCACGTTCATTCCACAATGATAAAAAAATACTAGTCTTTACTGCTGGCCATCAATGTAAATATTACAACACTTACACAAATATTAAAGGAATAAGTAAAAAATGAGTAACAAGGTGAAAATAGAAAATTCAGTGGGATGCTATTAGGATGACGAAGTTCAGATCTAGGAAAGCAAGGTGCGGGCAACAAGTGAACATGTGAAAAGTAAATAAATAATATAAGCAAAGACGTTATAACGCTATCTGCGTTATAAGAAGTAATATTATTTGGAAACTTAGTGAAAATAATTATAATTAATGGGAATATTATGCGAGTTTACCTCTTAAGCAACCTAAACGTAAATTCTTATTAAAGAAGAACATCAAACAAAACAGATGTCATTACATTGCCTGAAGTCAACGCTACCGCCCAAAGCATTCAGTCTGTTTTCTCCATAAATCATATTCTCCGAACGACCTGAACGAACTAGAGGCTTTGCCAGATTCAAATAGATATTTTGTTTTTTTAGGGTACTTTACACGATGAATCAACAATTTCAATTTTTTTCAAAAATGGCTCCAAATTAACTGATTAAACTTTTCTGATAGCGTAAAGAATTGTGCAGGTTTCATTTTTGTCTAAATCGCTGATATTTCGAAAATTGCAACTGTGAAATGTTTTCCGGCGTCTTCCCACAACTACAATATTGAAGATAGAGATTTTTTTCTTAATGAAATCTGTTTTTTAAAGAAAAATCTTACAATAAGGACATGTACAATGTTTAAAAAAACTCGAATAGTTTACACGTAATTTTGCGATAAATATAGACAAATTTTAAATTTTTTAAACAATTTTATTCTCAGAAATGACTATTTTTTTAATGTTCTCCCCATATGTATCAAAGGACAGTAAAAAATGATGCTAGACCTATTTTCGGCTAAATCTCCGTATTTTTAAAAATTGTAAAAAGCCTACATTTCAAAACCACAAAATTGTAGACAGAGAATTTTGTCTTAAACAAAATTGTTTTAAAAACTCAGCGCTTTAAAAAATGCTGGTACAATTTTTGAAAAACGAGTTAGTTTTTACGTAATGTCTGCTTAATATTAATTGTAATTATAAAAAGAACGTTTCCTCAAAAATTGCTCAATTAGCACTATTTGTTGAAAAAGCTTGAAGAAAGCATTTGGACTCGTTTTGGAGAAAATGGTGTTTGAGAGTTTCTGAAAATGCGGAATTTTGAGCTTGTTTTGACAGAAAAATGCTAGTTTTCGACAAACTGTATTTGATATTCTTTAAAGTACATATACCCATAAATATAATGTGAACAAATCGTCGCTAGTGTAAATATTATCGACGTTAGAGACAAATCAAAAATTTACATTTTGTAATTTTTCAAAAGCAAAAGAATAGAGCAATGCGGCGTCTACGTCATCTTATAGAGTATTTGGCACTATCCCTACTAAAAGATTAAAGAAAAAAATTGATGCCGTTTTTGAGAAATTCTTGCTTTTGTAATTTTTTAAAATTGCACAATATGCTCCAATAAAAAAGCACTTTTTCGGTATCAGGGGACCCCAAAATCGTGTATTTCCGTAGAAATCTCGAAATCGATTTTCCGCACCACTACATAACTTCCCGTATACTAAGTATATTACTTCGTATATACGTACAGATATTGGATAGTAAAAATGGCCAAGGAAATGAGCACTATAATTAAATATGGGCAGGCAAATAGAAACTATAAACATAATTAGTATTTCTACAGAATTACACACACTTCCTCGCACTAGCAGTTGTCTAATGTCTTTAGTTCAGGTTAGTTTTTTGGTACTGCCCTTACTCCCTTCCCAGCTACTTCATAACGACGACAATTTTTTTTTCACATTTCCTCAATTTTTAGTTCTCTCATATTATAATTGAAATATGTGAGTAAAGATATTACAGAATAATAATAATATATAGCCCTATATGAAATTTTTCAAAGAAACATTTGGAGCCGTTCTTGAGAAAATGTCGTTTGATTTTTCTGAAAATGTGTAATTTATAGTCTTTTTCTCAGAACAATTTTGAGTTTCTGAGAAACCTCATAAGAAACTACTTCGAGCACTTACGTTCACAAATGCAATAATAAATAAAATGCAATGTAAATTATAACGTAAGAGATATTTCAAAAAATTACATTTGTGTAGTTTTTTAAAAATCTAAAAAATTCATCACAATGCATGAAGCACTCTCTGTAGAAAAAATTTCAAGAAAGATTTGGAGCAGTTTTTCAGATTTTATTGAAAACATTGCCTGTATTTCATCCAAAATTTTTCGTAAACTATTTATATTCTGAAAGAATACCCTTAACTAAATGTTTTATTCGGAGGAAAAATTTTGACATTTTGAAGAAAATAATATTTATGCATTCCCTACACTAGCCGAAAACAAAATTAATCAAACAATTTAAATCCATTTTTTTGAGAAAAATAGAAAATGTTCATGAGGTTTTTAATTGATGTAAAGTGCCTCAAAATTTAAAAAATCCGTTTCCAATTCAAGGAGTCGTAGCATTAGCTAGATCGATTGAGGAATATCAATTTTGGGGAAAATCTACTTACGTACTTGAGCTGCTAGGGTTGTTTGCTGACAGAAGGATGGGCGAACTGACAGACTTTTTGCTGTAAACCAGTTTTTTAGAATCAAGGAACCACCAAACGTGGATTATGACGACATAAAATGGGACACTATACAGGAACAATGATTTAGTTCTATTTGGTATCATGAATCTACAATACGATTTTTTCTGAAACAAAATATCAGTTTTTCGCTCAGCATTACAGACCTTTCTCTATACTACTTATGTAGTATGGGAGAAAGTAAAAATAGGCAGGAAAATATACATTATAGTTGAAAAAAGCGCAAAAATTCCCTCAAAAAACAAATGAAAATATTTATATTATTACTTACATAAAGGACGAACACTATTCTCTATAAACAAATACAATATAAAATCAGCAATTGGGAAGCATAGTTTATTATCATCATTATTAAAATAATATTATGTTATTATTATATTAATATTATTATATTATTATAATAATATTATTATATTATTATATTAATATTATTATATTATTATATTAATATTATTATATTATTATTATATTGCTATCTTTCGTTGTCACTTTGCCTCTATTTAAATTGATTTTTGCACACTTGTCAAAACCAAACTTCATGCAGATGTCATTGCTAAAGACATTCACTCAGACATTGAAAGAGAATCGCTTCATTCTTAGCAAACACTTTAAGATCATTCATGTAAAACAAATGAGTGATACTGGTCTTTCATCACCATGGACCTTGCGACAAGTGTCTAGATAGTGGGATCAAACTAATGCAAAACAGCAGAGGGGATAGAGAATCTCCTTGAAAAATACTCCAATTGATCTGAATACTTCTTGTTTCTACTGCTTCCTTTTCGCTGTATATTAGTAACCTGCTACTCCACGACTTCATACGAGCCTTGGAAAAACCAATAAGTCTAGGATGAAATCGATAGATCTCGAGGGTCTTCAAAATCCTCGCTTGACGTCACATGCTCATATTTCATTGAAGCTCACATTCGAGATCAATTTCTTCGGATTTCTTAGAAAAAAACAGAAGCTATATTGGAGATCATATTTCTTCGTGGATAACGATATAACACCTTGGTACATTTTAACATAACTTGATCTACCCCCCAACAGACTTTTACTTCACATTTGTTGTGTATTGCTGACGATGCCTATAGAATTGGTTAGAAAAAGACCACTCGTTTCCAATTTCGTAATGGCTTCGAGCACATCTCCAAAATTGCTTTTAAATAGGTAAGATCTGTCTTGATAGGTATCTTTCAAATTTTCTAAAATCTTCGATACTTGTTTGAAGTTATCCGCGGAATAAGTGGCGGGTTGAAGCCAGAAACATCACGTCAATAATAGTTGCGGTGGTAGTGTAGACGTAGGAAAAAAATCGTGAACGCTGCCACTCTGCCTTAGAGACACACTTTGTTTCCAGAGGAAAACATGGTTTATGTCTCGGAAATATCGATAAACTTCCGCAACACGATAAAGGTCATGAGCTTCGCAAACAGAGTCTATCATATTGGGATAAAAAGTTGAAACTTTTAACACGCTTTAGCATATAAGCGTCTGCATCTGCCAAAAAAAAGTCAACTTTTTTCGCATCATTTTCGGCAACCAAAAGGTCAAAATCTTGTCAAAATCAAATGTGACTTACTCGGAGAATAGCAGCCTGTCGCGAACATCAATCTACAGTTTCATTAACAGACAGCCAAAATAACTCTCTGCCCGTCCGACTGTCTAGCTGCGATCAATGGTAGCGCCTAAACCGCACGGACGATTTTCTTTAAAATCGATTTCCCCCTATCGATTTGAAGATACTAATGGTACTGTGTGTTTCATGCGGATATTTTGTTTCTTGGGGGTACTTTAAGCTTCAATTAAATTTTCAAAATTTTCTTTTTCATGACTCTTAAATTCCTTTTATTAAACATTGTCCTCTATGATTTTTCAAAAATCGCAAAGGTTCAAAATTTTTTCGGGATCTTCCTACAATACTACATTAAAGATATATATTTTTCAACAATAAAATTTATTATTCAAAGATAGGTCTTAAAATCACGCCGTGTAGTAAAATTTCTTAAATATATATGTAGTTTTCGCAT
This sequence comes from Gryllus longicercus, assembly GCA_038098605.1. NCBI lineage: Eukaryota > Metazoa > Arthropoda > Insecta > Orthoptera > Gryllidae > Gryllus > Gryllus longicercus. Next base: position 1,255,433 of record JAZDUA010000387.1, on the reverse strand, counting down.
AATACTGCGTGAAATTTACGCAGAATTTAAATAATTGAATAAAAGCTTCAATTTTTTCTTTAAAATTTCTCCTCGTGTCTATGAAATAACGGTAAAAATTTTGTGTTATTCTCATTTCCGGTGAACTCTCTGTATTTTGTAAAATTGTTAGAAAGATAAAATTGCAAAACTATAAGTTTGAAGATGGATATTTGTGTGTTAGAGTATGTCATAAAAATTAAATCTTTAAAAGAACTCATAAAAGATTTTGAAAAAAAACCTGAATAGTTGATTCGTATTTTTTAGTGTAGTTAATGCAATTTATAAAAAATATTTTTTCCCTCAAATTTTCCACAAGGGACTCTTAAAAGAATGGCACAGGTTTCATTTTTCGTCGAACTCCTTAAATATACGAAAATTGCAAAAATGAGAAACAATGGGAGAAAGTATGTGCTCTTGTACACCGCTAATTTACGTGAGTTGCTAAGTTTTTATGTTGTAAAACATGATTTTTTGGCACAGTTTACACCTTTTCATAACATTGCCCCATTTTTCCCGTTCGTCGTGAAACCTTCACAAAGCGCTCTTTTAGCAAAGCAATATTCTTGATGATTTGGAGGGAGGAATCGTAGTAGCTGTACTTAACAGGAATCCCACACAGTGAACCAGCATGTACTACCAGACTTCGAAACAAATACAAAACTATTATCGAAGAAAACTCCGCCCATCTTATGTAATTCTACCTTCTAAAAGCGAAAGAAGCCTGGAGAGCTAATCTTAAGACCGGTGTATTGTTGATAAGGATCTGATAGCTCTCTAATGAAAGAAAAGATCGGAAAGACGAGAGCAATTTCCTGTACTCGAGAGCACCCTTCGGCGAAGTAGGTTAGCCGTGTCAAATTCGCTTACGTCTCCAAGCGGTGTTCCTGCTCGCCTCATCACACAGGTCGTAGAGCGTCTGGGTCGGAGGGCGCCCTTGCTGCTTTTACGAGGGTTGTATTGGTTTGGTAGAAAAATTACCCAACAGTGATTTTTGAAAAATAATTTTAAAAAAAACAAAGTATAATGAAAAAAGAAAATTTATTATAGGCACTTGTAAGCTCGTAACGCAAATGTGCTTTTCTAGGCACTATGAAACCCTTGCAAAATCCATTTCTTATGTGACGATGGATAGTAGGATAAGTTGGATAATGTTGTATTCAAAGAAATAAAATAGGCAAATAAGGGGAATTCTCCGGGTCCTAGTTGTAAATGACACAGACGCCGCCCATACAACCTGCAACATACGCTACACTGGAACACATAACATCCTTGTGCTTCTCATGAAAACGTCGTGTCTTAGGCTCTTAAAACGAGATTTTTTTAAAATCCTAACTGAATGCAATGAAATTTCTTTAATGCCATATAATTTCACATTTTTTTTTTTTTTTTTGATGCTCTGTTACTGTTTGTAGGATACGCCCACTTTACAAGTCGCAGAAAAAGTTAAAGTGTAGCAGGGGTCGCCAGAAACGTTAGATGTTGAATTCCAGTAGGAAGATGTTTTCGCTATTAAAACGCTGATTTCAAAGTGCGCAATGTTCGCATGGATCCACCTAACAATTGCATAATAGTGTTAGTAAATTGCTATTTTGACATAATCAGTGTTGACTAATATGATATTTGTTCACATTCAATAAAACACCCACTTAGACATTTTCTATTACCTCAAAAGTCTAGGTTTGTTATTTTTCCTCGAGTGTTTTATTTCTTATTTTTTATCTAAATACGGTCTTCACGAAACAACTCTTATAACTGAATAAACTCGTGGTTACTTGGATGGATAAATATTTGACTTCTGCATGCAAAACAGATAAGAGCAGGAGTCTGACGGCAATGATAAGTGTGTGTCAAGAGATTGTTACATTCTTGCAGTGTTTGGTAAATGTTTGTTGAAAACAAATTTTATAAGGAACTTGGCTTTATAAAGGCGTTGGTAAAGTTACGATATTTACCCACTTTATGCATACTGTCTCTCTCGCTAAGGAGATGGTAACCATAGTTTATCATAACACATGAATTAAATTTTTCGTTTTAATTTTATTTCAATATTTTCATGTGACAAGATATGGTGTTTTGTCAGATGACTAATCATATGTCTAATTTAGCCAGCGCAAGTATATCTCCCCCTCTGCACCTGGATAAATCTACGAAAATTCTGGTTACTTTAAGAGCCAAAATATGAAACTATTTTACAGTCATTTATTTGGAGGAGTTTTGTTTTGTATAATCGATTAATTTTTAATTTCTAAACTACCTCATTTTATCTGAAATTTAATGCAAATAATAAACTAACTTATTTTTTAATCAAAATAGCTTTTGTACATTATGTAGGGGAAATATATCTGTTTGATTCTCCCACTCGAAAATACAGGATCGGGCATGTACAACTCTACTCTTTGCAATATTATTCAACTTTCCTGAATTTGTTGTGAGGAATAGATGGGGTTTTGGAGGGACAGGGCGCCACCTTGCTGGGGTGCGAAAATTGAGAAAGTATTAGTATACTAAAAAGTATTCAATTGTTTTCTGCGTTCTTATGTACCTCAAGAAAAGTAACTGCGAGCCAAAAATTAATAAAACTAATATTTTCACCTATGACTAATAAATACCATTTGTTACCATTGGAAATAAGTCAGTAGGTTTACACTTCATTTCGGTACATAGGAATGTTGCTCAAACGATGTTTACATATTGAATATCATAGCGAACTGACACCTTAAGTTCATTATCAAACGGTGTATTATTTACAATATGAGTTTGCAGCTGGGCATTGATGTACAGACATCCAGATACCGCCAACATTTAAATCGTGCGTCTGGATTGTAATCGTTGGCAGTTGTCGAGTGACTTGCGCAATTCTTTCTATACTTTTTCATTTGGTTGCTTTTTTAAAATTTTAATTTACGTAGTATTGTAATCCAGCGCGTTTTAATGTTTGTTATTCATTTATTTCAATTATGTCATTATTTATTTTACTTTAGTTAATTTTAAAAGTTTGTTTTTTGTGTTGTGCCAAAGCACACGTTTTCCCCTTTTACCTCCGCGTACCCGTGCGAGAAGTCTCTCATTTTTACTCCACACTCTTCCCTTTTCTTCTATTTTCATTCTAAGAGGGAAAGTTGTAAACTAAACGTATTTATTTGTTTAAAAATGTATAAAGGTAACTTCCATTATACTAACACAAGATCAAATAAATATAAAAAACAATGTCATTTATGTGGAAAAGAAATTTCAGTAAAGATTTATTCAGTATTATTGAGAGATTTCTTGGAACAATTCACAACACCCCCTTAAAAATATTTGAAGTAATCATTCAATATTTTTTGACACTTTTCGTGATAGTCATAAAAATATTAAAGAAGCTTTTTACTCTTGAGAAAGCTACGTGACTGAACACGCAGACGTGAAAGTCACCGAATCACTGCTGATAATGAAAATACTGGTACAAGTAAAACACAAACCAAACCTAACAAGCCACATCTTCTCTCTTCACTGTACACCCACATCCTTCCACAATTAGGTACACAGCACTTGTACATTTCGGCGAAACGTTAACTGAATGTTTTCACTACATGCATAAGAAACAATTTTCATCGGTATCAAGCATCTATTAATGGTTCTTGTTTCTGCAAGATCGAATCTTTAATTAATAATTATGCAAATAAACCTCGTCAGTCCGCACAGTTCACAGTATACACAGAAAGCATAAATATATACTCGTAAGATAGAGGAATATAAGCCTTCTAAGCGTGACGTCACAAAGACGGCCATTATCACCAAGTGTTGAAATATAAGTGGCATTGTTAGTATCGATAAGTGCTGAACCAACAAATATTTAATAGAATGTCCAAGAATATCTCATCCTGTAGATTAAGGTGTGAGTAACGTTTCTTTGAGGCCTTTAACCTTGAAAGTTTAGTTTGTTAAGGACCTAGAACGCTTCGTTTAAGAGCTATTTAACGAGATAGCTGACTGAATACTCCGCGTTGCATTTGACATGAATATTTAGATGCGTTTTTTAAAACAAATTCTTTACATTTTTAAAATCAAGGTGCAATTCGTCACGTCTACGTGAAATTTTCTCTCTTTAGAGGCCCAATTTTATAAATATCTGTTGCCTGTAAGAGCCGCAAAAAGGTATGTATTCTACTGAAATAATATAAGAGACGATAATATAAAAACGGATTGATTCATAAAACATTAAATCACGTTAAGAAAAACAAACTTCTATAACCTAACTGCGCACTGTATGTTTGTTCAATTAAGATCACACTGCACTGCACTACCTTAAAATCTCTTCCTTCATTATTACTGTGCTCTGTACGACACCTCACCTCACAATATATCAGTTAAGCATTGGTCTACAACCTATTATTCTTAGTTAACTCCCCCATTTACTTAGCAATACCCGAAATTAATTTTCTGAACTGTTGAACGCTTCGAGAAAAAGAGTTCAAAGTTTTTTGCTACGTTGGTGATCTATACTAACTACAGATACTAACAGGTTTAGTCCAGTTGAATGATTCCTATAATAGTTTTATAAATAGAGACTATATAAAAGTAAATTTTGATATTTGATATTAGTTTAAACGTTATTCATTTTGTATCATTTTCATGCAGTACACGTATTTTGAGATTTATGTAATTATTTCGTATTTATTCTATCGACGTGTTCTTTTGAATGAAAAGGATAGAAAAAAAATCACTAAATACACTGTCTTGGAAAACGAATATAAGAGATTACATAAATTATCAGAAGAAAAATCAGGTCGTACTTCTAATCTAGTAAATTCTAAAATCTATTAACTCCACCTCACAACCAATGATAAACATCCGCCAGTTCCCGGATGTAAATGTGGGCTTTGTGAACATATCTGGTGTCCATGTGTGTTCTAGAAAGACAAACACAGATTTCGAAAGAAGGACCCTTCATTCTATTAGCGTCACCCTTCACACTGGCCGAACTCTGGTGAACCAAAGCAAATGTAGTTTGTGGAACTTAAGAGTCCAAATGATCCTTATGCTCTAACGGATTCTTGCCACATGTGTGACACGGAGAGTCGTCTCGCTCGGGGGGGGGGGGGGGGCGGCATCATTTCGCAGCGGCGCAGCCTGTGGAGAATGGGCATAATGGGTTCGGAGGCGAAGGTGGGGCACGGCGGCGCCTAATCAGCATTCAGGTCGTCGGCGGGGCGACAACGGCGAGGCGGCGGCGGCGGCGGTGGGACGGCGGGGGTGGAGGGGTGGAGGGGCGGCGGAGCGGCGGCGGCGGTGGCGGGGCGGCGGGGGGCGGCGGGGGGCGGCGGCGGCGGGGGGCGGCGGCGGCGAGGGGCGGCGGCGGCGGGGCGGCGGCGGGGTGGCGGCGAGGCGGCGGCAGCGGGGCGGCGGGGCGGCGGCGGGGCGGCGGCGGGGGGCGGAGGCGGGGCGGCGGCGGCGGGGCGGCGGCGGCGGGGCGGCGGCGGCGGGGCGGCGGCGGCGGGGCGGCAGCGGGGGGGCGGAGGCGGGGCGGCGGAGGCGGGGCGGCGGCGGCGGGGCGGCGGCGGCGGGGCGGCGGCGGCGGCGGGGCGGCGGCGGCGGGGCGGCGGCGGCGGGGGCGGCGGCGGCGGGGCGGCGGGGGTCGAGGCGGGGAGGCGTGGCGGCGGGGAGGCGTGGCAACCAGGGCGCGAGAGGGCGCGCCGCCTGCGCTTCCGGAGCCGGGGCACGGCGCCGCGTAGCAGAGCGAACACGCGGACGTGGAGGCGCGCCTCGGCGGTGAAGCTCCAAGAACTCATACAACTCACGTGAGCATGCGAATGGAAGGGATATGCGTTGTGGAGGTCTGGAAAATTTTAGTACGGGCTAAAAACGTCCCAAACGTTTCTACGTAACATCTTGGAAGAAAAATAGTACGTTCGGCCAATAATTATCGCCATTTATTTGTGTTTAATTTATGTTCTATTTTAACTATTCTGTTAATCCAAAAAAATGCGTGATTTCTGTAAATAATACTATTATCAATTAAAAAAGAGTATTATATTGTTTGACATCACAATTTAATTTACCTTGTTCTACTGACGATTCATCTACAAGTATTTTAATCCTGCTCCAAGTGAAATTAAACTTGTCGATGTACTCACAATATCTGTAGAATACAAAAGAAAAAAGTAACAACAAATAACTGTACAAAACGTATACGGATGGTCTGTGGTAGATGACATAATGAATAACTTTCGTCTTGTCTAGAATGACTGCGGAGAAGCATTAATACGAGGATAACAAGAAGATAACTTTTACCTTCTTCAATGCAAGCTAGAACATACAGTACTGTGCATTTTGTTCCATTCTCTACAATGAAGCCTTTAAGATCTTCCAGCCTTTCATGTACCTTTGCACAGCACCTTCCAGACACGGCACAGTCGCTTCCATTCTGAAAGAGCTCTCCATTTCCCCACGAATACAATATCTAATTTGCATTGCAACTCGGCAACAAAATAGCAAGACTATTCCGTTGCCTCATAGACTACTCCAGAGCAGATGCAGGAAAACAAAACAAAAGCGAACAAACGAGGGTGGGCGTCGCGTCGGCCGGCGGCAAAGAGCTCGCTGGGGGCAACGGAGGCGGCGGCCGCGCCTGCGCAGTCGGGAGGCTGACTCAGCAGCGCAGGCGCAGGACGAGCCGCGGAGCTCTCGAGACTGCGCGCAAACTCGAATCAACACTTAACGTCTCTTACTTTATTATTCTTTATTATTAATATTGTTATTACAATTATTATTATTATTGTTGTTATTATTATTATTGTTATTACTATTGTTATTACTGTTATTATTATCATTATCATTATTATTAATAAATCGAAAATTTTAGCCAATAATGATTAATGGATAAATGGAAGCGCTAATCTTCCGAGAACTGCCTCCTGTGCAAAAAGGATACCATCGCGAGATGTAAATTTTATCTTGTTAAGTGCAGGAATTCATCAATGGCAGAACTTCTATTTTTCTACTTTCTCGTGAACGTCTGGTCTTAAATCAGTTCTGTAAAAAAGTTCAAACACTAATTAACGAGTAGTTTTCGCGTAATTTCCGGTTGAAATTAATGCAAAATATAAAAATTACATTTTCTCAAAAAAATGTTATTATTTTTTCTTTAAATTCGTTTCGTGTATTAAACAAGGGGTGCTTAAAAGAATGGTGTAGGTCTCATTTTCGTACATTTCACTCAATTTTAGAAAATGTGCGATGGAAATATAGGGTTGAGACAATTACTTTAAAATCGTCCGCCCGAGTTTGTAACTCAGGGCGTTTCCGTAGCGCCCTAAAAAAACTTCGCTGGTTGAAAACACTACACAGGTTTATGTAGTAGTACAATAGAGCGGAACAATTAGAAATAATGGGAGAAAGTAAGTGCTGTTAAGCACCACTAGTTTCGGTTTTGCCTCTGTCTTTTCAGCTTCCATCTACTAGCAACTGGATTTGGACGCACTATGTCGTCAATAGGAAAAGAAGTTACATATACATCTTCTAACCATTTGCTGTCAGTTGTTACTCCACATTATAAAGTAATTTGCTCTCAGGATAAAATTTACAACCTATTAAGTGTAGATCAAGAGAAGCGAGACAACTTAAGATGGAATTAATACATGGAAGACAAAAGCTCTGCAAAACCGGTTTATAGTAATGTTGACTTCTAATAATGTTCATCTGAAATGGTCTACAGAATGGCTGCGAACAGTGGGTCTTTATGGTGAAACAGGGATAACTCTTCATGTAACTTCAAATGATTGAAACCAGAGCCTATTACAAATGTGTCACGAGCTAAAAGATTGATAGCAAATGCCGATTATGTAAAAGTACCAAAGAATCAATCCAACATACCATATATGGAATGGTTGTACCAAAGATTTGGTACAACCGGAATACTTGCAGCGTCAGTGCAGCCGAATTACTTCATCAGGCGCTTGCAAAGATATATCAACTAGTAGAACACGAGTAACCGTATTATAAATGTAAACCCGAGAAAGTAATGATCACCTAGCACGAATTCTGTGGGACAGCACAATTCTAACTAGAAACAGACATACCAGACATAATTTTGTATGTATGTACTTAGCGCGACAACCCGTGAACGGTTTCAGGCTTACTGGCGACGTCCCTGCCTCGGGTTCCGCACGTCGGATACGAGTGAAACACATACATGGAATTGTTATGTACACATGTATTTACAAGTTTTTCTATACAATAGTCACACCCCTGAGGAACTAGCGCTGCACTCCCAGCACTGCACATCCCTGAGGCATACCCGCCTCAGCCTGACGCAAACACCAGCGGCTAACTTAGCGCCGCTCCTGGTGTCTCGTCCCGTGGCAAACCTCCAAACCTCGCAGCCGAAGCTAGCGATAACCCCTGGCGGGTGACAAGTGCCTTCTGCCCCGCGATTCGGTTTAAACTCGAAAGACCTCGACTGGTTACTCCTCAGCCGCCTCGCCAGGGATCACGTGACAGACTTCCCATGCCGCCGGCGTCATCTCATTTCCGGCCTGGTTGCAATGTGGAGCCTAGCTGCCCAGCGGATGTTCTCACCCTCTGCACCAGTTGACAACAGCGTTCCGAGACACGCCCTCCCCAGCCCACGGGGAGGCCCCGGCTTTGGTGGTCTTCCACGTGCCGCCAAGCACAGCCCCCGCCCCCTCGCTGGCCTTCCGATATGTGGAGTCCAGCGGGCATCTTGGCACGACGTTTCACACGTAAGCACGTCCTTGCCATGGGTTAAGGGGGTACGTGTGGTTAGCAGGTAGACATCCCCACGCCATATTCCGGTCTTCTCAACCTGAGAAGTGAATTTTTTCACCGTCACACAGCAACATATATTGGGACATTGCAAGGAAAACGCACACTATAGTCTTGGCTCGACCGGGAATCGAACCGGGGGCCTCGTAGTGGAATGCGATCACGCTGACCAAGAGCTCGCCACGAGGCTGCAGACATTATTTTACAACTTGATGAATTAGAGAGAACAGCTATGATTATTGATGTTGCAGTTTTTCAGACGACAACCTAGTGCAAACTGTTGCTGAGAAAAAAAACTAAAATTCCAGCCACTAACTGTTGAATAGAAGCATATGTACAGATTTCACAGAGTGGATAAAGAACCTGTGAATATAGGTAAATGGTATAGTCACGAATAATTGGCAGAACGCTGGAAGAAACTTCTTAGAACTATGTCAAAGGCCGCTTTACTGGGTACGGTAAGTATCTTCAGAAAGAGTCTTGAATGAGGAGGATGAAGGGTAAATGATGTAAAGACATCACCATAACTATGGAGGACAACATGAAGGTTGTTTAGAACACTGTATGGGGAAGAAAATCGTAGCTGCCCCACCTATCTGTATAGAGAAGTTATGTCTTGAGCAGGAATGATCTGATATTTCTTGTTAAGTAGAGGAGAAATGAATAATAACAATAATAACAACAACAACAACAACAACAACAATAATAATAATAATAATAATAATAATAATAATAATAATAATAATAATAATAATAATAATAATAATAATAATAATAATAATAATAATAATAATAATAATAATAAACAGAGTGAAGTTGCTCAGTGCGTAGGGCGCTGGATTCGCAATCGAGAAGTCCGGGTTCGATTCCGTTTGGGGTTTTCGTGGTTTTCCTCGGCCACAAGGTGAATGCTGGGATGGTTCCAAAATCCACATACATCTCCCCCCTTCCACTATCCCACCTAATTACTATAATCTTCTATCATCCTAGCCCTTTCGTCCCTCATCACCCTATAATCCATCCGAGCAGAGAAATGCATACGAATACATCTCCATCTCGGATTTTCATCGCACTCGTAGATCACAGGGTTCGTTTGTTTTCGAATTCAAATTACATGAGGCTGTGACAGTAAACTAGAACTTTTTTGTTTATTCATGTATGTAAACAAATTATGGACGATTGCTTAAATTAACTCTTATAGTTAATGTATTAAAGAAGCGTTTTAAGTTAAAATTTTGTTTATTAGAATTATTTTTAGTTATATAGGATAGAGTATTCGTCATCTATCACGATAGTGAAGGTTCGGCGTTCAGTGCTACTAAAATTCTGTGAAGTAAGCAGAAACGTTTGTTTAAATATTTTTTATTGGTGTTTGGTAAATATTTGAAATAGCCATTCCAAAATGTGCAGTGTAAGTGGAATGTTTATTTCTGTTGTCCACGAAACAAGATTCCTTTGAATATTTTCATGCAAAAAAAGAAGTTAATTTTATTTCATAAATGCTTCTATGATATTTTTTAAACAATGTATAGTGTGTTGTTAAAAATCTACCTTAAATAAATAAATTAAAAAAATATAGGCTAATATTTATATATTGTTTACAAAACAAATATTGTTCTTAAGATTTTAAAGTGAAACAATTTTAACAAATAAGTTAATTTGTTCGTTAAAATATGCTTCTCTTCGATTATATTTTTCTTTAAACCATGAATTCATTAGTTTCATTGTAGGAATTCTGAAGCATAACAGCCTAACCCTCGAGCGGGTCGTGCGGGTACATCCAAGATTCTAGAAAGGTAATAATTAAAAATATATTTTCCACAACTCTTTAGGCATAGAATGATCATAAAAATAACATTTACTTGTAATTGGGAAGAACAATAATTTCAGATATTAAAGGGTTAACATGTTGGAACTTTTTCCCCTTTCATTTGTTTCCAAGGCATCTGATTGTTACCAACATAAATACAATTTTAATAGAAGACCCTGATTCAGCTCAGTGCTGATAGAATTTCCTGGCGTATTGTAGCATGTTTGCGTTTACGGACTTGTTTTGTGACTACGCTATATTGCAACCCTTACGTCGTTTTCGACAGCCAATTTGTTCAGGAGGTAAGAGGTTTTGATTAACCAGATCATTAATTTTTTAATATACGTTAAAATTTTGTACAATGTTGACAGACCTAATTGGCCGAGACTTTTCTGGTTGAAGACTGACACATAAACATATTGCTTGTTAATAGGTATTTAGGGAAAGTAGCTGGATCTTTCAATGCTGCGTTGAACAATCTAGCTCGGAGTAGTAGAAAGCAGTAAAGTATTTCCATCAAATCTTATGAATGCCGTCAGGACCAGGTGATCTAATTGCATATGGCTCTGTCCTCAAGCCACTTAGTCAAAAAGAGCTGTATTCTCTTCAGTCCCCATGAGTGATGCGGCGCCAACAATATTGGCCAACAGGACAAAAACAAATAACAAAAAAGAGAGGATAAAATGCTCGTATTTATAATGAATTTAATTAAAGAATTAGTGATGCTGCAAAAGTACATACTTTACCACATTGTTTCTAAAAGCTCCGCGACATTATACTACAACATACACCGGAAAAGCAGCAAATCATATTTCCGCTCCCCGACTCGAACTCAGATACTCGGAGTTAACGTGCCGACACTCATACCATTACGCCTCAGAAGCGCCGCGTGGATCGCACTCAGACAAAGGCACAACATGTAAATGCCCGATTCATGTAAAAACCCTCTAACGATCAATATATCCATCAGAAACTCCCAAAGCCTCCAGTCCGTTAAGATCAATCAAGGAATATCAAGTTTGAAGAAAATCAACTGAACGGTGTAGGCATTCCCGTTGACGACAGACAGACCGACAGACAGACGGACAGACATTTACTCATCAAACGATTTTGCGGTATAAAGAACCATCAAAACATGGATACACCACGAGTTCGAGGAGACCCTAAAATTTAGAAACAGGATTTATCCACATTTTCGTAACCAGAACCGGCAAGAAGGTTTTTTCTGGCGAAATTTCGACGTTTTCTGGCACACGAGACGTATAAGGTGTCATTCGACGCGTCTTAATCTTCTGAAGGGGAACTGATCATTTGTTTTCAGATCCGGCCGGTAAATTTTAAAAGAATTCAAAAAAATCGATTATTTTCTTTTCTAGGTACCTCAAGAAAAGTAATTCAGAGCCAAAAAATAATAAAATTAATATTTGCACCTGTGACTAATAAAAACCATTTGATACCATTCGAAAAAAAAAAAATAGTAGGGTTAGACTTCGGTACATTGGAATGTTGCTCAAACGATGTTTACGTATTGAAAATCTTACCGAATCGACACCTTAAGTTTAATATCAAACTGTGTATTATTTAAAATATGACATTACAGCTGGGCATTGATGTACAGACTTTCAGATATCGCCAACATTTAAATCGTGCGTCTGGATTGTGATCGTTGGCAGTTGTTGAATGAATTGCGCTACTCTTTCTCCAATTTTAAATTTGGTTTGTTTTTTTTAATTAATTCACGTAGTATTGTAGGCAAGCTCGTTTTGATTTATTTCAAGCTATTTTATTTTAGTTAATTTAAAAAAGTTTGTTTTTTGTGTTGTGCCAGAGCACAAGTTTCTCCCTAGTACCTCCACGTACGCGTGCGGGAACTCTCACATGTCGAACCCCACGCTCTTACTTATCGTATTTTAGGAGGGAGAGTTATTAACGAAACGTATTTATTTGTATATAAATGTGCAAAGGTAACTTCCAATGTACTAACTCAATATTAAAAAAATATTCAGTTGATGTTGAAAAGAAATGTTCAATAAAGATTTATTCAGTAATATCGAGAGATTCCTCAGAACAATTCACAACTCTTCCTTGAAAATATTTGAAGTAATTATTCAATATTCTTTGACCGTTCGATTTTTCGCTTTTCGTGTAGTCACAAAAATATTAAAAAAAGCATTTTACTCTTGAGAAAGCTACGTGACTGAACACACTGACTTGAAAGTTTCACCGAATCACTGCTGATAACGAAAATACTGGTATATGTAACACAGAAACCAAATCTAACAAGACACTTCTTCATTCTTCACTGTACACCCACATCCCTCCACAATTAAGTATACAGCACTTTTAGACCTCGACAAAACCTTAAATGAAGGTTTTCACTACCCGCAGAAGAAACCATTTTCATCAGATGCAAGCAACTATTAATAGTACTTCTAGTTGTTGCTGCTAGAGCGAAACTCGAAAATATAATTATGCAAATAAATCTCGTCAGTCCGTGCAACCACGGTGTACACAGAAATCGTAAATAGTATAAGATAGAGAAGTCTTCTAAGCCTGACGTCACAAAGATGGCTACCATTACCAAGGGTTGAAATCTAGGTGGCATTCATAGTATCGATAAGTGACGAACCAGCAAAAATTTAATAGAATGTCCAAGAATATCTCATTATATAGATAACGGTATGAGGAACGTTTCTTTGAGGTCTGAGGCCTCAAAAGTTTATTTTTTAAAGCCTTAGAACGCTTTGTTTATGCGTTATTTTACGATATATCTGAGTGGCTGCCGGTTGGATTTGACATGAGTATTTGGATGCGGTTTTTAAACAAGTCCTTTGTATTTTTAAAATCAAGATTCAGTTCGTCACGTCTCAGTGAAATTCTCTTTCTTTAGAGATCTCATTTATAAATATCTGTTGCGTCTGCAAAAAGTATGTATACTCGTACTACTGAAGGTGACAGATTTTGGTTACTGGTGTTTAATCAACGCCATCTACATTATATCGATTTAGGAGGGTTTGTTTTAATTCCCGGTATTATCACTAATATTACAGCGCCGAAAAACACATATACTTTTTAGTATACAAATAATTTTTCAATTTGCGCACCCCAGAAAGCTGGCGCCCTGTACCTACAAATCCCCTCTGGTCCTTATAATAAATCCACAAAAGTAAAATGATTTTGCAAAGAGTAGGGTTGCACTTGCCTAATCCTGTATTTTCGCATGGAAAACTTTACTTTGCTTTCTCAAGAATAGAAATCTTTTTTAATACTTTTGTGACAATCAAGGAAAGCGAAGAGCTAACTGTCGAGGAAGATTGAATAATTATTTTAATTGTGGTCTTAAGGAAGTGTGAATTGTTCGAACAACGTATCTTTATAATACTGAATAAATCTTTATTGAAAATTTGTTTCCACCGTCAATTGCATTGTTTTTATTTTTGTTTGGTATTCTCTAAGTACTAAGTTACATTTATACATTTTTTAACAAATGAACACCTTTCATTCACAACTTTCCTTCTTAATGGAAAGGATAGGGAAATGGATAGGAAAAGGATGGGGATTAACATGCAAGAGTTCTCGCACGGCTACGCTAGTTTTTGACTTAACACGCCATAATGCTCTTTCACGACGTCGGCAACACTGACGTTGACATCTTTATGTGGGTGAGCATAAGTGTGAACTTAAGTGAACAATTGAATTGACTAGTGCATCGCGCTACAAATTTGATTCCATTTATCGTATTTAAAAAAATAAGTTAGCGAAAATCTATCATCAGTATTGTCTCGGAACTTATTAAACGTGCAGAATTTCAAGTGAATATGGAGAAATCAAAACTTGAGTAATGCTAGGGAATAAATGAACGTCTGTTCGGCTTCTCACTTTTACGTTCTTACACAAGTGTGCAAATACCGATTTTTCAAATAAATGTAATCCACAACTTATTCTTTTTCAACTTAACTAACACCTTATTCACATAAATACTCAAAACAGTCGCCTTTAATGTTAGATTCGCTAGCAACGCTTTATTCGCATACAAAAAAATTAAGACAGCAATTGCAGTAGAAATTAATACAAATGAGACCGTGTTTGTGAATCACGTAATTTAGACTCTTGTGTAATTGATTTCGATTTCAATTCGAATATTCATAGCTCGACCGTTCCTCTGGAATTTGTGCTCAGGTGCACCGAAATATGTTCCTTTCGTTACTTTCCCTCGGCCACTCCGTCAAGTGTGTTTATTCCTTTCCCATTTATCAAATCTATCCTCACTCCCCATCTAAATTACTTTCTTTAATAAAAGAAGTTTTGAAGCTAATTTCAAATAAATATAGAGCTCAATCAGGCTCAATTGTTGGACTAAAATGCTCCCTACGACAGAAGACACACTGATCAACTATAAAATAATCCAATGCTCTTATTGAAGTTGAAGTATTACTAAATACGGGGTGGGAGAGTTCAAATGTCAGCGGATAGTTGTCTTGATATGGGATCTTGGATCCGCTCCAATGTGTCGACCTTTGCTACTGACGCGTGTCTCTGCAATACTTCCGGGCCAGCATATTGCGACTTCTACGCCTTGAGTACTGCACATTACTATTCATACTTTCTCAGTTTAAGATAAATGACCAATCACTTAGTGAAAGAAAAAAAATATTTCTTGGAGTTTTGGACTTATGCAAACTCAAAAATATAATCCGTAGTGGTTTCAGGGTTATGTGTTCGTTTCTCGATTGATAAACAAATACAACAAACTCCTGAATAGTGAAACTGTTATTAAATTTAATTTTTCTAAATCATATCTATGTTGTTTGTCATTTCCAATTCCCATTTTGGGATCGGAAAATTAAAACAAACTTTTAGTTGAATGGGAAATAGGGGCCGGTGACTATAAAAGTGACATTACTCATAAATTGATCTGAAATAAACAATGTTGTTATTAAAGAGTTATATCCAATGAAAACAATTCATTCACAAATCACACTAACTAAATCACTTTATAAAAAAATAACATTACATACATTTATTATCATATATAAAAACACGAAATCAGAAACCAATCCCTTAACTATTTTTAAAGCATACTTAGTGAAAACTACACTTGTAAGAAATACAAATAACGCAATCAGAATACTTTCCATTTATTATCCTTGTTTAAATCTTTCAAAGCCCTTTAATTCGAGCTCTTTCATAATAAGATGAATATCGTTGTTAACGTCGTTTATTTTGAACGCATTGATAACACGATCTTGTTCACAATTCATTTTTAATCATCTAACACCCTCGAACCAATATTTCTTGTTGTTCCGTCTCCAATTCTTTTGACGTCAAGTCCAAAAATATTTTAATATAGAATGTGGGAATAACTTTTAGTACAATATTCAACCAAATCTTGCTTTGATCATCATCAGCATGGACAGCAGAATTTGATTATCCCTGTCTTCTATAGCCAACGCTAGCGCCCAAACTGTTCTGCGAATTCTCTCCAAACTATAATATTCAATCGATTTAAAGGATTCGAGGCTCTCTGAGTTTGAAATGGTTACTTTTATTTTTGAGGGTACTTTACATCATGTCTCTGAGATATTTTCAAAATTTTCTTAAAATGGCTCCAAACTCTATTTTGGAATATTGCAAAATTACAAACGTTGGAAAAATACAATAACGAAAATGCAGATTTTTGTCTTAAATAAAATCTGTTCTAAAAAATCAGATTTTTGAAGACAGTAATGTATGGCATACATAACCTTTGGGCCCGGGTTCATATCCTCGCAGAGCTAGGGATTTTTATCCGGTGATGACCTATTCAGGGTGGTCCTAAGGTTCACTCAGCCTTCTTTCCTAAATGAGTACTAATATCCACTGGCTTTATGAGTGAGTATAAACAGTAAATATTGGGTAAAATAGTATCCGGATGAAGCATGACGCTTGCCATGGCATCTTCACCCCACTTCTAAACATACGACCAACTGAGATACGCGTTACATTCTTTGTAGAGAGGGCCATGGAACTGGGAAGAAACAGGAAATGCGTCTGAAAGAAGAGTATTCCTAGCATCCTCTGACCCTAAGCAGAATAATCCTGCAGTACTAAAAGTGCAAGATAAATAAGTAAAGCATAAGTAAATAAATATATAAATGTTCGAAGTGCGTAAATTGCCATTGACTCGGAGAAGGTGTGCGAAAAACATGTATGGTACAACGGTGTGGTGTAGCGAGAATGCGCTTGGCAGTGAACGTGTTAAGGCAGCTGTAGAGGCGACGCGGCGTTGGCGCGACGTCACGGCTTAGGTGCCGCCCCGACCGGCCGCACGCATACTCTCTCATTGGCTCTCTGCGCCCGTAATTCCAGCGACACGATATCTCCAAGAAGGGCACTTTCCATAAGTACTTGACTAGAAGCATAAACGTATTACGCTATTCACATTATTACTAATCAAGCAATGTCACTTTTACACTTTCAATTTTCGAAAAAGAAGGAGTGTCTGTTCTACGTTATCTCCACGACAAGACTCCTCAGCATCTTCGCTGTGCGGGTGAGGCCGCGTCGCAGGCTGAGAGACCGAAATTTCGCCTGTCGTATTGCAAGCTTCTTCAGGGCAAGGGCACCGCACAGCTGCGCAGTAATGCCAGACGAGCAGCACTGCGCAGTCCTTGCTCTGAGGAAGCTTTCTACATGACAGGCGAATCGTCGGTCTCTCAGCCTGCGACGCGGCGTCACCCGCACAGCGATACGGACTCGAGCCGCAGAAGACTCTTCAGCCACCCACACAGTCCCCTCTCTCGACTCTCCACCAACTCTCTTCAGCTCTCCCTACTCCGGTCACTCACTTAGACAGCTCACCCCCTCAGGAAGATGAAGACCTCCCACAGAGAGGCCACTTGTAAAGGCTGTCGTAACAACTGCATACCCTCCATCAAAACTAAGTATCCCCTGTGACTGGAAAACGCATAAGGTTGCAGTCACAGTTTCAAATAGAAACAATTTCCAACCAATACAACCAGGGTACTGAAGTGTTTTGAAAGTGTGGTAGTTATTTTAAAACAATACTTTTGGTCGAGTAACAAATATTTATTTACTTACAGTATGTGTTCCAATGAAATATATTTTCTTACAATACAGTTAGAACATTCAAAATCAAAAATTACAAACCGATACAAGGGAAGGTATTCTTACGTCGCACATGCTCGCTAAAAATTTCGTCCCTCACTCCCGCGTTAAGTCTCGGGTCGCGTTGCAGCGCAGGGACCAGCTTCCTCGCGTGGCCTCTGCCTCGACGCCTCACACCCGTTCAGTCTCCCAGCCTCACACACCGCCGTCCGTTCACCTCCAATCTCACTAGCCGAATCCACATCGCCACGCATGCACTCGCCACCCCAACCGACTGGCAGTGTTTATTCCTTGGAGTCAGGGGTGAGTTCAGAACTCACTAGCCTTGGTGGCGGTGTCCACCTCCAGGCGGCATTCGCGTGGGCAGTTCAATTTCAACGTGCCTGCCTCGCGTGAGCGGCACTATGTGGGTCGTCACAGTATGGAAAACAAGAATCATTTGGTCGACAGGAATATAAGACTCGCTCCACCTTACTATGTATTCTGTTATGAAAGTAATCCGTAGTGAACCAGATTTTCCAATGTGGTGATTGTACAGAATTCATATATCTATCACAAGGTTTCACTTTAAATGAGGTCATCACTCATAATCGGAAATTTAATTTAATTTCTGTAATAATAATAATAATAATAATAATAATAATAATAATAATAATAATAATAATAATACGATAAATTTATTTGTACGCACAATAAACTGTTCTCTGAATGGTTTTGAATTATTATTTTTCATTTTCTAGAAGACATATTTTTCATATTTTCTCGTTTTATTTTTGCGATCAAATAAGAATCTTCTCTTCACCAAAACGACAGTATTTTTTATATTACATATTTATTTTACCCCTCTAGATTTGCGAATAAAATTCAAAGTATTGTTTGTACAACGTTACTTTAGCGTTGTATTAACTTCTGGTCGACAGATCTCCAACATCTGATTCTCCAGCAACGCCTCGTTCGCAACCGCGAGGGCCTCGTGGCGATGGCGACCCGCGACATCCGCCTCCAGCGCCGTCCCGCCGGCTCCCCCATTGTGCTGTAGTGCTCCTGACTTACTGCGCACGCGCCGCCTCCGCCGCCGCGGAGGCAGACTTTTTCCAAAGAAGCCCTATATACTCTACTCGTGGCCCTTTTGGGATGCGCGCGCCGTCGCTCTCGCGCCACTGGGACTAACGGCTCTGCCTATGTGAGGAGATGCGAGGAGATGCGACGCGAGGCGACGCGATGCGACGCGATGCGATGCGACGCGAGGTGACGCGAGGCGAGGCGACGTGACGCGACGCGATGTGACGTGACGCGACGCGATGTGACGTGACGTGACGCGACGCGACGTGACGCGATGTGACGTGACGCGACGCGATGTGACGTGACGTGACGCGATGTGACGTGACGCGACGCGATGTGACGTGACGCGATGTGACGTGACGCGACGCGACGCGATGTGACGTGACGCGACGCGATGCGACGCGATACGATTCGACGCGATTCGACACGATGCGACGCGAGGCGACGCGAGGTGACGCGAGGTGACGCGACGTGACGTGACGATGCGACACGATGCGACGCGATGCGACGCGACACGATGCGACGCGACACGATGCGACGCGACATGATGCGACGCGACACGATGCGACGCGAGGCGAAACAGCTACTTTGCGCTCAGTCGCAAGAGAAGGCGGTCCCTAGGAATTTGCTCGCTCCATTATGACATGGGACTACTAAGAGCAGTCGTAGATTTTGTATTATTTGTAGCGATTACGTATTGCTGATTATTATAATAGCCTCATCGTGAGCCCAAAGCATATAGGTACAAAAACATTGGATAGCAATATGAAAATATTCATACGGTAGTAGTATCGCGTGCAAAAGCTATAAAGGGGTAGTGCATTGGCAGTGCTTTCATTTGTACTAAAGTGATTCATGTGAAAAGTGTATTGTATGATTATGACCACACAGTAAACAGACTTTGAATGTCGTTGGAGTTAGAACCATTAGATATTTTATTTCGGAAATAGGAAATTCAATATTCAGATATCTGGTATAAGCTCTCACCGCCGACAACGCAGTGGCCTTCTTTTAATGATCGAGATCGTAGAGTTGCGTAGAGTTGTCAGTGTGAACAGACAGGCAACACTGCGTAAAATAACCGCTCAAATCAATGTAAGAGCAACGCGAGCGGTCAATACGAGCAACGCATCCGTTAGGACTGGGCGGAGAAATTTGGTTTTAATAGACTCTGGCAACAGAAGACCGACTCAAGTGCCTTTGCTTACAGCACGACATCGACTGCAGCGCCTTTCCGAGGCTCTATCGATTATACCCAAGACGACTGCAAAACAGTGATTTCGTAAGATAAGTTCCTGTTTCGGTTTGTACGAGCTAATGATAGGGTTCCAGTGTTCCACGAAGCAATAGACAAAAGTAGTTAACATCGCACTGTGCAAGCTGATGGTGCCTCCATAATGGTGTGAGATGTTTTTACATGGAATAGACTGGGTCCACTGGCGCAACTAGACCAATCATTGACTGGAAATGGTCTCCAAGGAGCTGAACGTAACCATTTGCAGCCGTGCAGCCATGAACCGCAATGGATTTCCTCATTGCGGTGTCTTGCCTTCTAATCCATGGAGAAAACATCTCTAATAACTCTTCGTACGTATCTTCATCCATTCTAAAATAGTTCCTCCAATCAGAAGGTTCACTCCTTAATTCTTTTAACAATTCCTCATTAGAAAACTTCTTTTTGAGTAGCCAACTTCGACACCACTTTGTTCTGAGTTTTCCTTTTCTTTTTTACTCTTGTTGCAAAGCAAAAAGCATAAACAGACCACAAAAGTATCTCTTCCATTGCATAATACAACACACAAAACACAGCGCTACAAATCACAAAGCTAGACAACTGATGTTGGAGAAGCCAGGTAAGAGTGAGAAGACGGAAGGTGTGAACGGCACTCCTGATTTTCGTCAAAACGGCGCATCTTGTCGTTGGAGGCAAATCTTTACGTTCTATTCTATTGCCTAAACCCGGCTTTAGTAACAGCGATAAGCCGAGCAAGTTCCAACTTGTAAGCATTGTTCAGGAAAGACCCTGCAATCGATTCACATTCTTGGAAAAGTAATAAAGGACCGCAACACAGTATATCTCAAAATTTCCGTAGCGACCTCCGTCGAAGAGATTTGTAACAAAAAGTATTTGAAATGTATTGGAAGAAATTGTAATGGCAAGAAAAAATTTAGTAAATTCCTTGAACTTTGAAAGCCTTTCTGCTACATGGCATACTACATTCTGCTAATAAACTGTAAACTGTGACTAATAAATATAAAATAACGTGAAACAATTATTTGACGGGGTACACACTTATAATCATCTCGTTTTATGATAATACTCGCAAGACCTATTTCGTAAGTTGCTTGTCACAGAAAGATTATGACGTTGGCCTGACAAACACGCGTTGACTACATTATCCGGATGCCATCAGTTGGAGAACCTACGGCAGCGAGCCGGAAGGACAACAGTCGAAGCGAGAACTAACGGCGACCCAAGCCCCGTTGCACCTCGCGCCTCTAACGGCCATCCCCGGAAACCACGCGCCGGAGTGGCGTTGCCTGAGGAATGGTAAATGCGGTGCCTTCGCGGTGGGCGGACACGTGCCTCTTTGTGCCGTGCGATCCTCACCTCAGAGAAGCAGAAAGAGCTAACCAATTTCAACAATTTATAATAAGTTGTAAATTGCATTCGTAGAAATTGAGATAAGGTAAAATAATGTGAAAGAGAAGACAATGGCGAGTAGTGAATCACGTTATTCAAAATTCGGTAGCTTGTGTCTGGAAGGAGGTCATGCTTCTTGTTGGGATGCATGAACATCACACATTTCACGAACGTAATATATTGCCTACAACTAGATGAGTGTGTGTATTGGTATTCAGACTGCAGACATTAATTAATCCACTGTTACTTATTACAAAGCAATACTTGTTCTGTCCTGTTTTTTCACATATTAACAAAAAAAGGCTGCTTTCATTCGGTTTTACAAAATAAAACTCAATACTACTATTCTTCTTTCATTCGTATCGTAATTTTCATGATTTACGCAATTATAAATATTTTTGAATTGACATATCTTGACATCAGCATATTAATATAATTTTAATTAACATATTTAAGATAATTTTACTATTCATCACACAATTACGGTAAATTAAGATATTTGCTTCATTGAAGGTTGCTTAAAAATTTTATTTGAGATAAATATTATGTACAAGGTATACACGTCATCTGTGATCCGACGTACTAATTTCCCTCGTACTCTGTCCTAAATTTATATTTTTTCTCATTTACTTCGTAAGAAGAGAAAATTATATAATCATGTGCAGGAAAACGGCCCATTTCTTGGCAGAAAAAACCTTATTGCCAGGCCCTGGTAACCAAAAAGTGGATAAATCCTATTACTATTCCTATATTGCGACCTCCGCCGCTGACGTGCAATCACGCACGCTTTTCTCGGTGGGGAAGAAATAAACCGGCCCGGCTCTGCGAATCCGCCTACACTGTATGGCGGCGGGATCTATCACACCACACAGTGTGGTGTGATACTACATGGAAAGGTGTACCAGCCCCCAACAATTGTTTATGGCCCAGATTTGTACTTGACCACAATTGTACAATCTTAAAAGTAATAATCTGAAGGAAATAATGAGGGTGGATGAAAAAGGTTAGAATAAGAATATGAAGACAATATTGAAAATTCAACATACGCAGTATAATTTGAAATTAATGTAATGAAAAGAGCAAAAAAGGATAAAAACAAACGCATAAAAATATGCCCTGACAAGGATACATACACAAAACACTTGAACACCGTAAAATAACGAAATACCCATTTCAAAAATGACTTCCACACATATATACTTAAAAATAATATACTGTCCCTAAAGGATCCTTACTAAATATAACAATTTTAGCTACACACATTTTACATCACACTTTACTCGTGAAGTATTTTAAATAAATTACTTCTCATTAGTTTCTCTCGCTTTTGCAATAATTAATGACACAATCGTGTTATTAACGGAGTTGGCTTTGAATCAGTTTACTAATTCTTGTTTTCAGATAGTCAAAATTATGAAAAATCGCATACAT
Source organism: Gryllus longicercus (assembly GCA_038098605.1). Lineage (NCBI taxonomy): Eukaryota > Metazoa > Arthropoda > Insecta > Orthoptera > Gryllidae > Gryllus > Gryllus longicercus. Next base: position 1,232,592 of record JAZDUA010000387.1, on the reverse strand, counting down.
AAACTACAATTCCACACTGTTCAATTTACACTCAAGTTACACTGATAACAAATACACTTTTCTGTTTTAAGAAACTGAGACATTGACAGGAAAATTACATTAACAAAAATGTACAAAATCAATAGTTTCTACCCACGCTACTTTCACGAATAGAAATGTTAACTTTTATACAAATATGTGTGTGTATATATATATATATATATATATATATATATATATATATATATATATATATATATAATGCGTGTGTGTGTATAGAAAACCACCACTAGTTACCAATGTAGTTTCGAGTGGATGTAAGCGGTAAGAACCGAAAATATCTTGTTTGACAAAAAAGTGATATGTATTATCAAGAACGCTTTCTCATTGGCGATCTCAGTTAGCAAACATTATTTGAAATAAGAAGTGAAGGGTCTTTAAAATCCTACTGAATTTCTAAGATAAGAGGGCACACCACATTTTAGGTCAAGATATTCATCAGGTCAGGAAGTCTTCAAAATACTCTTGACGTGAAGAGAATAAGTAGTTTCAAATGGATGGTATACGGGAAAGATCAAAGTTGTTTATGGACAGTTTTATGATGGAAAGTTAATTTTACTGTGAAGAAAATACTTAACAATTTTCATTTCTGAATCATTTTAGTAGATACTGCGCTTAAGATAACCGATTATTTTTACTTTATCGTCTTACTTCCTAAGAACACAAAACTCTGTAATCGTGGGCCGAGAAACAATCGTTTTTTCAACAGAAAAAACTCTTATTGCCAAACCCTGGTAATAAGAAAGTGGATAAATATTATTCCTTTATGTATAAATTACTTTCTGGAACGGGTTGTGTAGACAGAATCCGTGTTTTGTGGGTCGTTTTTAACGAAAAATCAATTTACGGCAAAACCTGACTATGTTCGTTTGTCAGTGCGTGGTCAACGCGAATGCCAAAACCGTTCAGCCTATTTTCTCCAAAATTGATAGTTCCCAATTAATTTAAATGAATTCGATTCTCTCTGAGCTTAAACAGATGTTTTGTTTTTTCGGGGAACTTCACATAAAGCCTTAATACATTTTCTCAAAAATGACTTTTTTTATTAAACTTGGGCCTCGGGTAGCGTAAGAAAACACTTAAAAGAATTGCACAGGTCTCATTTTCGTAAAAATTCCTAATTTTTTGAAAATTACAAAAGGTCAAAATATTTTTTGGTGTCTGCCTACACCTAAACAATTTAAGATACACTTTTTTCTTTAATGCAATTGGAACTTCAAAGAGAGTTCTTGAAATAATGTCATGTACAATTTTTCAAAAACGTGCGTAATTTCCCTGTAATTTTGCGTGAAATTATAGCAATTGTCAAACTATTTTCTTTAAAAATGCTGTAAAATATTTCTTTAAATATTATTCTCGTAAGTATCAAATATGAGTGAAAAATTGGTGCTATTTTTTTCCCGGGGAACTCTGAATTTTTGTTAAAGTTAACATTGCAAAAGAACAAATTTGTATATAAAATTTTTTTTCTTAAAGAAAATCTGTTCAAAAAAATTTTAAAAAAGGGCATGCACAAATAAAAAACAACAAGTCGCGTAATTTCTACTTGAAGTTGAAGGTGAAAATTATAAAAAAACAGGATAAATATAGTTTCTATACATATAGTAAATGACATCGTCTAACATGTGTAATGGGAATGGCCGCCTATAGCGCCTAAACCCTTCAAGCCATTTTCTCCAAAATTGATATTCTCCGATCGATGTAAATGAATGCAAGGCCCTCTAGTTAAAAATGGATATTTTAATTTCGGGAGTTCTTTGTAAGAAATCTCAATATTTTATCAAAAATGACTCCAAATGTTTTATTAAACTTTGTCTTCGGATAGCGTAAAGGACGCCTAAGTGTCGAACTCAGCTTCATTAAAATCGCTAATGTTCGAAAATTGCAAAAGTTCAATTTTTTTCGGTGTCCGCCTAGAACTGCAATATTGAAAATAGAGATATTTTCTTTATAAAATCGGTTCTTTAAAGATAGATAATGATATAAAGTCATGTACAATTTTTCGAAAATATCAGTAGGTGTCGCGTAATTTCGGGTGAAATATAGGCAATTCGTACATTTTTTAAACATACTCTCTCAAAAACTTTTTCACTTTTTTTGTTTAAATTTTCTTTGTATGTACTATACGACGGTACAAAACCGTACGCTAATCTTATTTTTGGCAAAGTTGCTGTATTTTTGAAAATTGCAAAATTTTTTCATAAAAATTACAAAATTGGAGATTTTGCTTTAAACAAAATCATATTTCAAAATATTAGCCCTTTAAAAAGGGTCAGGTACAATGTTTTAAAAAAAGTAGTTTTTGAGTAATTTGTGCTTTAAATTTATTCATGTTATAAACGAAACATTTTCTCAGAAACCGCTACACAATTTTTTCGCGGTTAGAACAAGGAACGCTGAAAAGAATGGCTCTAAGCCCAATTTCGTTGACTTATCGGAATTTTAGAAAATTTACTAATTTGAAAATAATGCGAGAAAGTGTGTGCTGCTGTAGCAACATTATTTTATCTTAAGAAAAAAATATTTTTCTTTTAAGATCTAATTTGGGATGTATTGTACATATCCAATAATTATTTGGAGATACTGGAGTGATAAGACATTTTAAATCACAAAATCTATTTCATAGCACTTAGGTAAAATTCTTTGTCCTACAACCTTCCTTTTTGTTTTCAACCTCTAGTATGGCAGGTTGAACCAAAATAACTCCAATGGAGAATAATAGAATTTTCTGAAACTCATAAAATTTTTGTCATTATCCGTAGATATGTTCCATTGGAAATATAATACACAGTAATTTCCTATTGGCACTTTAAATCCATGTGTTATGTACTACATAGTGTGTGTATGTCTGGCATGTTGATATAACCTCATTATCTGTTATGTTTTCCCACAAGAGGTTTAATCTAGCTGGAAACCTCAACAAAATACTTGATAACGCCAAATAACTCGAGTGACTACTTGACGCATGATACTATTGATCTCTGATGCTAATGTCATGGCTCCTTTCCTTGACATTACTCGTATAAGTCAAGGGAAAGCAAAAATATCAAATATTCGCTGGTTGATTTTATTAAATGTGTGTAAAACTCTCTCAAAAAATTTCAGTTTCTACTCTTACATCGTAGATTCCACCTCTGTAGGCTTTAGGTTATAAGGCCCATCTAACAAAATTTAGTGAAGTCATTCGGTACCACTTTTAATTTAAAGAATCACATTAAAAAACAGGAAAATTATTTTCTCGGAACTAGACTCGATTTTACTTTCTCGCCTTCTACTTAATTCCGTAGTAAAGGCAAAAAATTATAATGCTGCAGCGGAAACGCACAGTATAAACATAATATTCAGTAATCTGGTGATTAATTATACATAATTAGTAATTAGAGTAGAGAAAGTAATGTAATGCGGCGGGAAATCTATTTATTGATTTCAACAAAAATGCCCGTTTTGGGGTCCCCGGAAACGAAAAATAATGTTTTGTCTAAACATCCGTCTGTCAGTCTGAACAACTCTAGCGTCTAATCTATTTGTAATGTTTTTCCCAATATGAATATTCCCCATCGATTTGGCCCAACATAAAGCAAAGCTTTGTGATTTTGAACAATATTCTTTAAATTTTGAGAATCCTTCATATGACGCTACAAGAACTTTTTTGAAGTTTTCTCAATAATGGGTCCAAATAGTCTCTTTAAATTTCCTGTAAGAAAAAAACAAATATACTTAAAAAGATGGCGTACATCCGATTTTCATTGTTAAATCTAAAGTTTCGAAAATTACTAAAGTTTGACTTTTTTCGGCGTCTTTCTAAAAGTACAATATTGAAGATTGCAATTTTTTCAAATGAAATTTTTTCTTCCCCATTAGTCGTTTAATTAATGTCATATACATTTTTGGGAAAAGTTTTCGCGTTGCTGTGTGAAGCATGGGTAATATTAAAAAATATTAAAATACATGATTTTCGCAAAAACGGATCCAAATGTTTTCTTTTAATTTTTTATATAGTGCTAATTGGACCGTAACAGTTACATAATTAACATAACAATCATTTTGATGTATACTTAGGTTTTATTAAACATATACAAATGTATTTTGTATATTTCTCTTGTCGTTAATATTTAAATTACCGGCGATTTGTATACATTATTGCATTTGTGAGTAAAAGTGTTTTAAATGAGGTCTTTTCTATGTCAGATGTCGAAAACTCAAAACTATTCAATAAAAATGAACTCAAAATACTGCACTTTCAGAAACGCTCAAACACAGATCCAAAGTTTTTTAAAACTTAATGTACGGGTAGTGTTTAATACATTGTAAAAGATGACAAACGCAATTTTGTTAATATCCTTTGTTGTTGTTTTTTTTTTCAAAATTAAACAAGTTTATGGGCATATCTTATACAATATTGAGTCTGTAAGTACAATTGCTTCAAATACATTAAGATTTTATTAAGTTTTTCGATAAGTCGTAAATTTTGAGTAAAATGAGCTTCAATTGGCGCATTTTCAAATATCCTCAGACGACATTTTCTTGAAAAAAAGGTGCAAATTTATCTATTGAAATGTGCGCACAGAATCAGATTTTACCTTCTATAATATTACTAAAATCGTATATCGATTCTACTATTAGGGATCCGAAAAACTGAGAAAACGTGAAAAAAAAGTGTTTTAGGTACCAACAGCCGAGAAAAGAGTGGGACTAAACCGAAAAAGGTAGCCCACGCTAGAGAGATAAGAAAACGAATTAGTACCAGAAAGTCTGTGCAATTCTATAGCACTACTTTCGATCTACAATCGTGTCTCACATGATAATAATTGTAAACCAAAAACTTAACATTCTTAAAATAACTGAACATTTCATCAAAAAAACATTGGAATCATACCTACAAAAAATATTATTCCGAAATCACAAGTGAAGTAAGAAATGCAGATTCTAGAACCAGTTCTCAAGACAAGGGAAAGAACTTGTGGGTAGAATTTCTTAAATGTTCTCTTAAAATTTGTTTCTTATAATTTCCAATTCGAGTTTTATTAATAATAAAGAATATAGAGAAAATATTGTAGAATTTTCCATTGTCTCATAAATAATTCTTCCAGGAGGCAGTGTTACTAGATCATTTCATCATTTACCGATTTTTTAATCGATATCATCATTTACCGATATTTGAACGATCGATATATCGTTTGTTATTTTAATAGTTTTATTCGAGTTTATTAAAGTAATTAACGAAACGAGTGTATAAAGAGGAGTATAATCGCATGAATGGTATGGTAGGAGATAAAATGTTTTAATAAAATATGTTTTTATTTACAAGATCGCAGAGTGATTTTTAATAAAACTGCATCGTTTGATTTTTACGTACGAGTGTTCGTTATCGGTTTGATGAAAGTACCGAAAAGTATTAATAATGGGTAATTGCGAATACTTACTAGATTCCATTCATGAACAATTGCATATAAATATTTTGGTGAATGCAAAAACTCTGAGAAAATGTTAATTCTAGAACTTTGCGTCCGTTAAGACACTAAAACAAAATGTTATGCATATCAATTTATTCATATACTTTGTGGTTTTCCTCTTCAACTCCATTCAGCTGCGCTGAGAATTTGAATTCACCACACATTAAGAGTGTTTTCAACGGTACAGCGGTCGTCTCGGCTGCCAACCGCCAGGCCTACCGACGATGGGGCAAGAGAATGTCGTTGCAGCCGAGACGACGTCATCGACTCCTAACAGTTCTTCACGATTCGGCGACTGAAGCGTGAATTACGTACCGGCCAGCGGGGTGCGGCGACCTGCCCACGGCCCAGACCCTGCTCGCGCGAGTGAAAGCGGTCGCCCACTTACGTCAGCGCAGCGACCCAGTGCGCGGAGGCCGAGACGGGCGCGCGGGCGGCGGCGAGGGCGGCGGCGGGGGTGCGGGTTCGTAGAGATGCGGCGGCGCAGGAAGCGCTTTCGCGGTGTCGCCAGTCGGCTAGGGGAGCGCGAGTGGAGGCGCTGCGAGAGACGGCGGCGGCGGGGCCTGCGGCCGCTCGTTCCCACGCGGACGAAGGTGCTTTCCCCGGCGCGCAGTTTCCGATTCGGCGGCGTTGCGTAAGAGCCGTTGCCGCCTCCGCACCCTGCCAGAGCCCCAGAAACCCAATACGCGCGTTCGCGCTCACAGACGAGACATCCAGTAACATAAACTGGCTTCGGTGTCATGTTTCTGTAAATATTACAAAATATTGGCGATTTTCTGCACGTGCAAAGGTATAATGAAACGCAATGAACAATAATGCAAAAAGTTAGGAAGGAAAGAAACGTATCTAGCACTGCACCCAAAATTGCCGGAGAAAAACAATTCGATATAATTTAAAATATTAAAACGTCCTTAAACTGACAAGTGAAATGTGTTTTCTTACTTTTTTTGTAAAACTATGACGGGAGATCCCCGTTGATGGATAGATTTTCGACTTGAATGTTACTTCATGTGAACTCACGTGTGTGTTATTTTCAGGTATTTGTTTCATTCGTTCTTAACATGAAAAAACAAATAAGAGTCTTTAAAATTTATAGTATAGTCTTTAGAAGTGAAACATAATGATTTTTAAAGAATTGACACAGATTACCTATTACTGTTGGTATTCGAACATAGGGATTACACCACGAACATCACACGCTAACCTTCATACAGAATAAATTCAAATAAATATATATTTTTCAATATTACATTCCATATTCACGTTTATAATTCGTCAAGTACTGATTCACTAAATATTGTTTTTTCTGTGAGGAAAAGTAACAACGAACTAAGGATGTTATTGAAAGAAATTAATTTTTAATGTTATGATTTTACATAATTTATACGTGGTTCCAAAGCTTTATCATTCCTTTAAGTACCGAAAAAATGGAAAAAACAATGATAACCTGGACGTCAAATATTTAGAGACGATAAATATTGCTTTGCCACTGTGGCTATTTTGCATTTTGGTTGATATAAAATATGAAGTTAAAAGAACTTCATTACATGTACTGAGCATTTTTATGTTAAGAAGCCTTTTTTCATTTTATATTGCTAGGTACCGTGAAGAGCATCATTAAGTATGATTCTAAATCTTTGACAACGTCTCCATTGTCATCTCCTACTAATGTCCCACACATGGCAAGTAAAACATGTTTAATTACAGCAATTATTTTCATGTGCTTTTTACATCGTGATTACATCCTATCAACCTGACTTGCGGTATTCTTGATTTATTCGCCGAATGTTTGATATGGCATCAGTGAAGGGAATTTTGCCGTGGTCGGAGTGAAGTTGGGAGATCATTCACAAAGTTCTATGTGCCCTGCATGCTGAGTGGCCAACACAGTAACAGGTTCTACAGTACCATATGCGAGATTCTCTAATTTAAACTAGTGCAAATCACGAAAAAAATCCGCAGAATATGAGTTTCCTGAACTCCAATTTTAAGGGCGATAGTATACCTAGGCTTTAAATTCGAATTATGTTTTATTTAATTCTCCTTGTTTTAGACTTATCGTATTTAATTAGTTGATTTATCACGCTCAATCCCTTGCTTGCTGAGACATGTTTAAATAAAAAATCTGAGATTATATTTAATTAGTGAATGATTTGGTATCACTTAAAGAGAACATTTATTGTTTAAAACGCATTTGTATGGTATTAATTCTTTACACACAATTGCTACACTGATAAATACCTTCTTGGGCAGAATGTAAACTTGAGCAGAAAGATAAATCCAATTGTCCAAATGAGCTGGTTACATGTGGCTGGATTGAGTATATTTATTGACAAATTTATGACTGAGAATTTCAGAGATGAATCGGTTAGAAATCTTTTCTCATGAGATATTGAATGTTTGGTAGGTTGTGCTTTCCAGTTCAGTAGGAACAAGTTGAGAGCTGGTAGAAGGTCTGGCAACATGACTAGTTGTTACAACCCTGTATTGAATAGAGGTTACGTAGTAAACTATTCCTCATGTGATATTGAACTGGGAGGAGGGGCTTGTTCAGTTTTTCAAGAAATCTTGAATTGTCTGGGCAATTTAAAGGAAGGTTGAACAAATTACAGGAGAATTTAGAACCTCTGAATATTGGGATCTTACCCGCACCAATCCAACCTAATTTGGTATCCTGAAGAACAGGAAAGTTGCTCTTAGTTCTGATTTGTTGACCATGTAGTAAAGTATTAAAGAACATTTCAGTTCCTAATAATAAATCAACAGGTTTTGAAAGTTCAAATGTAGAATCAGCTTAAGCAAAATTTGTGGGTAAATTTCTATGGTCACAATTAAAACTGTTAGTAAGAGCCTTAGAAATTTCGAACCCAACTGCACAAGAAATTGTGGTTGACCACCAAGTGAAGTTTAGTTGCGTAGTTTTATAGTTACAAGAGCAGTGTATGAAATGGTCATGAGTTCAGAAACAACACATGAGATTGTGATAAGAGATTTGTCACTGGGCAGTTTAAGTGCATTTACAGCGTTACAAAGTAATTAGATTTACGCCACTTCCAGTATCAAGAAGTGAAACAAAGGCTCTGTTCCTGACATTGGCAGATACACAGGACTCTTTGGCAGTAGGTTTAAGAATCGAGCTGGTTGTTGTGGCAACACTGCTTGCAACACTAACAGTTGGTGGGCTACTCTTAGAGGGTTGATCAGTGTAGTCCAATAGTTTAAGATAGGCTTCGTGCAGATTACACATTTGCTACAAGAATGGCTACGTGATTTAAGATTAAAACATTTGAGCATCTGCCATAAATAAATTCGAAACGATTTTCGAGAGTGAGCTCCAAAAAGGAAGGACAATCCTTGATTATATGTTCCGAGTTGCACTTGGGGCAAAAAGGAGTTTTGTTCTTGCTATTACTATCGTTTGTCTATCTTTTGCATCAGATATGGATTGAGGTTACGTGGGGTCATCAATGATTATTAGTAGTTCTTTGACGTAGTTCTAAATATTCAAGAAGTGAATTGAATGTGGGAACGGTCTTTATCATCTAAAGAAATCTCCTATTGTTTTAAAATGCCAGAGGGTAACCCCTTAGAAATTATAGCAATAACTAAGAAACGATACAGGACACTTTCGGCATTAATACCGTTGAGTGCATTGATTTGTAGCCTATAAAATCAATTAACTTTTGTAAAGAATAGACGAACCCACAGTATGTGCGGGTGCTTGGAGAAAAAAAACTGACGCGGAACAATGCTCCTGGGCGAATAGTATCTCTGTTTCAAGAGATCCGTGGCAACATTCAAATTAGTGCTTATCTTAAAAACCAGTACCTCAAAATTAAAGAAACAGCGGAAAACTACCGAGCAGAGCAGCCGGCCACTAGAACCCTCCTTCAGACTGTAGCTAAAATCTATCTAGATATCGAGCTAATGTCGAAAACTTCCAGCCAGTCCGCCTCGAGTCCCGGACCGGTGGCAGAGATGCAGCAGTGACAATAGTTGTTGCCTTGTATCGTCTAAGATGGTGCTTCTACGTTGTTATAAATGCGTAATAAGAATAATACAAAAGGACGAAATTACATTCACAAAATAGTGAATTAATCTCTCAAAGGTCTTGCGGGCAAAGGTATCGCTCTCAGTACCTCACAGAACAGTTTTACACAAACCCAAGGAGAGATAGGATAGCATATGAAGAGCTTAAAAATAATTTTTAGAATCTTCTCAGAAGTTTGGCAAAAATCTTTTTTATAATTGTTTCGATTTTAAAACTATTAACAATAGGAATTACTTCATTGGACTTCTGGAGTTGTTTTAGTACATTTTTATTTTGCGTTTTTTATCTATGTTACCTTCTGATGCCTAATTTTGGCATTCTGTCTTATTTTCTGTCTCATTTGTGGCCTTTTCTGTCTTTTTCGGTACTATTTACTTTTTTCCCATTTGAATTTTGGAAAATTCAGAGGGGTCAAGGAAAATTGGACTTCTGCCATTTGTTAAGGGTTCTTTGCTGAATTCATCAATTTTGAAGAAAATCGAACGTATTAAGCGCTAATGTTGACCACAAACGCACGGAAGGACAGGTGGACAGCCATTTTGTCGTCAACCAATTTTTTATGCCTTTTTTCCCAGGATATGTGGAATCTAACTTCATAGCGAATTAAAGGAAATATAGGAACAGATTTATACACTTTTTGATATGAGGGTCCGAGAGTTTCAGTAGAAAAATCACCTTTTTTGTTTTTGCAGCACTATAATATTTTCTCTACGAGTATTCAACGTAAGCGAGAAAGTAAAACGAATTTACCGATGTTCTTTTATGGAAAACATCTATAAAAAAACTGAAAATGTATAAAAAAACGATTTACTTATTCCTTCATTATATTTAAATTACAAAAATAAATAGAAATGAGTATTATGAATAACAAAGAATATAAATAAAATAGTTCACAATATTGAGAACTTTGGGTGATCCAAATAAAAAAAAAATCACGGCAGACGTATATGCATAGAAGCGCACTTGTACATTGTAAGAAATCGGGCGACTAGTGTTGTATTCTCTGGTATGTAGTACACGTGTGCCTTAGGAGCCGGTCCTGGCGGACGGCGTGTGGTGATAAGGCGCCCTCCTTTCGCAGGGCGAGTAGGGGTGGGAGGCAAGGACCGATTCGCGCGATCGGCGCGCTTCCGTCCCCGGGCAGCGCGGGGCGGCGCGGCCGCGAGAGCGCGCGGTGGGCGGGGCGGGGGCGAGGGCGGGGCGGGGCGGGGCGGGGCGGGGCGGCGCGGGCGCTGTGAGGGGGCCTTGGCGCTTACGTAAGCGCTCCGCGCCTGGGCCGTGCCGTGCTGTGCTGTGGCGGCGGCGGACGCGAAGGGTGGGGGCGGCCTTGCCTCCGGGAGGCGCGGCGCGCGATCCGACGGCGCGCTCTAGCCCATGCGCCCGCTGGGTCGCAGACGCCGCGCGCCGCGCCGCCTGACCGAACGCATGGCGCCCACCAGCCGAGCACCGGCCACCGCCGCCGCCGCCGCCGCCCTGCTGCTCACCCTGCTCGCGGGCCTGTACGCTACTTCCGCCGCCGCGGACGAGCGTCGGTGAGTCTCCCTCTATACACTCCGATCCTTTCCATAGTGCTCGATATTAGGTCATTGGAACACCTCCTGCCTTATAAATTGTATATTTTTAAAAGTTGTAATCACAGCCTTTTAACAAGAACGTTCATTAATTACTTTCAAATATTAATTTTATAAGGCAGGCAGTGTAACAAGCACCTAATGACATCGGTCACCAAAGAAAAATCAAATAGCGAAGTTACTCTAAGAAGGGATCACTTTGACAAGCCGGGAAACAAATGAACGTCGTATAGGGCGATGGCGTAGCAAGAAACAGTGATGAATCCATTTTTAATGGGCTAAATGTAAACGAACGCATTGATGAATTGAGTGAAAGGACATAACCTGCCATTATGTTCCCAGCAGTAACTGTCAAAGTGGTGCCTTCTTATAGTAATCTTTAGATACCGGAAAATATGTAGTATGAAGCATCAAAATATGTACTTAAGTATGTAATGAAAACAGTCAAAACATGTAATAAATATGTAAAATCGGATATCATTCGTAATATTAAAATGCACTTTAAACAAATTTACCTAATATAAAATTACATTTATCAAAAATTTCCGAAACAAATTTTAAAAATACAAACGTTTTAAAAATAATTTGGATAGCCTAAGCCGATCACACTTTTCACCATACAACTTTTCCGTCGGTAATAAAAGCTTCGCCTGTTGCTAACCGTAACGGACGCCATTGTAGCAGTCCTCGAATAAACTAGTGATATCTTCGACCAGCAAACAATTATTGCGGCAAGATGAATTCTCATGGAAGTATTACAAGTCGGCGATTGCCGAAGTTTCTAGGATATTAAAGTTGAAGTTCATGAAACCCGGCGTCAATAATACTTTCAGTCTCTGACGCGCGTTTCCCGCCACTGAGATATCTGAAGCAGATGCGCCGGAACACAATAACAACAGTCTGAATGAAGCGCATCTCGGTTCTACAGCACTCAGCAATAGTGAAGGCAAACATTCTGATTTTGTGAAAATACTTTTCATACAAAATATGTATAATATAGAAAACAATTGACATAATAAAAAATATTTTGTGAAAATAGTAAAGTATGTTAAATATCGCACCTCCAATAGAAAAGTGACAAGTCCGAAATTCTGATTTTTCAGAAATTGCAATTTTAGTAAGTTTCGTAGTTCTGTAATACTCGTTATAGATTGTACCAAATATTCACCTTCTAGCGGACAGTAATTGAACTAATTCAAAATCAACTTCAAAATAATAGCAGTACCTCTTGGTAACCTCTTATCAGCTTGTAGCTGAACAATGACGATTTCGCACTTGTGTCACTTTTCTATTGGAGGTGCGAGATGTAATAAATACTAAATAGTACAAATGTGTAACGAAAAAAATTGATATTGTGTTCGGACGGCGACGATTCGCCAAGATTACAATTTTGAGAATGGTAAGTAATAAGACAAAATATATGTAATTACTTAAAAATCCGGTCTCTATTAATCTGTATGCCAGATTCGCTTTGCTTTGAACTGTCGCCTACCGCTGCCATTCTGATACCCGGAAAACACCAATGGGCAGGCGGGTTAACTATGGATCCCAGATTAAATTGCACAACAATTGAAGAAAGGAAAATGTTATCTTTTTAAGAACAAATGCTGCTTGTTTTTAGCAATATATTACAATTATTTTCTGCAAGTTTGTGTTTAAATAGTTTCAATTTTTGAGGAAATGGCAAGTCTAAATATGTTATGAATATTTTCTGTAAATACGGTCTTTTTCGTAGGGACATGGACTAGTCCTGTTGTCGAAATCTAGTTCAGCATTCATTGTGTTGCCCCGAAATGCACAAATATTCCCTACATAGACTAAAGTCCGATTTAAATTTCTACTGGGAAGCATTAATTTAAAAATTAAAGCTCCGAAATCGGTAACAGTGCCTCCACTCCCAACATACCCAGGGCCAAAATCCAGAGAATAAAATAAACTTTTATCGTGTTGACAGGCAGAGTGACTTAATGACGACACCGAAATATCTACCAAGTTATCACGCATGGCGACCAGCGTTTCTATTTCCATCCATGATATCATTTATTTATATGGTTAAGAAATATTCTAAAAATAAAAGTCCTAAAGGATAATCAATTATAAAGGATCTAAGCAAAGGAATGGGACAACCTCCAGTCATTTTGAAAGAGCCTAACAGCTTCCATTTCGCCCTTTCCTATAAAAAATTGTGCAAATGCATGCGCGGAGGTAACAACGCAAATCTAAAACAACTTTCCAGTTTTGTTTATTGTTTCGAGATTATTACTATCTCTTAATTTCATTATTTTATCGCAATGAAGTGCCATAAGTTGCGCGCGAGAGTTGAAAAACAGGATACTAGTGGTCTGCTGCAGCAAAGATGCTACTGAACAAAACCACACGAAATGTTTTCCAAAATGTACCACTCACAGGGCTCAATGGCAACAAATAAAACACTCTCGATTTCCACTACAACCAATTCTAATTTTTAACAAAAAAATCTTCATAAATTATGTAATAACAGTGTATGATATATAGTGTACACAGAACACTAGGTTTTATTACATACCAAGAACACACACACACACACACACACACACACAAAAGTGCTGGTTCGTAACGCTACACCAATAATTCAGTCAGTACGCACAGTATGGGAATAAATGTATAATCAATCAAGTATTTGCATTTTTCAGTCAAAAGTAGCAGAAGTCTGCATAGTTTTCTTTCATAATCTATGCGCCTTGGAAAATAATAATATTACTCGTAGGTATCATCAACTAAGCAGGAAGAATTCTCATTGTAATGCCTTCCCTATGAATTAAAAAAAATAATTTCCTTTCTTTTGTTTTGGGAAGAAAAGTCACCGGAGTGACACAAAAGAGGAATATTCACCCTCACCTATTCATTTTTACTTTCTCTTGCTTAAAAAAGAGCTTCTTAAGAAAATGTTATGTAATGCTACGCGCAAAACGGTGAACTTATAACAAAAAGTGGATAATCCAGCTGTTAAATTTAGAAACAAAATCCTCTAACGCAGGGTGTAGCCAGAACCCATGTTTTAAGTGTCATTGATCCCGAAAAATCAATTGGCAGCAAAAATCTGTCCGTCTGTGAACAACGCTAGTGGCTAAACTGTTCAGCCAATTTTCTCCAAAATTCATTTTCCTCGATCAATATTGCTGATGTTGCGGACCCTTGAATTTGAAATCGATATTTTAATTCTGGGAGGTTCTTTATTTGGAGCTCCTGGGATATTTTCAAAATTTTCAAGCAAATGACACCATTGATTTTGATGAAAGTTTGTTGTTGGGTAGGCTGATGAACATTTAAAAAATGGTAAAGGTTTTATGTTGGTTAAAAACCCTAATATTTCAAAAATTGGAAAAAAAATCAAAATTTTTTCGAGGACTTTCTACAACTAAATTATTTAACTTAGATATTTTTCCGTTGATAAAATGTGTTTCTTAAAGATAGAGTTTCAAAGAAAGGTCATGTACAATTTTCCAAAAATTTGAGTATTTTTCACGTACTTTTGTGTGAAATACTGGCAATTTTAAATTTTGTTTAAACAATTTTTTTTCTCAAAAACCATGTCCATCAATTTTGATTAAAAGTTGTTTTTGAATAGTTTCAAGGACGTTTAATAATGATGAAGGTGTCATGTTGGTGGATAACCTTAGCATAAATCATCTTCTACACATATCGAGGGAAAAGAAGCATTGGTAGACCCAAAAGAAGGTGGAGTGATCAGTGAGTCGCAACGGACCAACAGCTCTAGTGCCTCAGGACTAAGAAAAAAAATTGGCCTCTTCCTACAACTACAATTGTGAAGATAATTTTTTTCTTAAGAAAATGTGTTCATAAAAAAAAGATCTTCAAATAAGGTCATATAGATTATTTAAAAATATAAGTATTTTTGTGTGAAACATAATAGTCCGCTCCCAATGGATTGCGCTCCTTGCGCGTCTTCCTACAACTACAACTGTAAAAATACTATTCTTTTTCTTAATGAAATGCGTTTATAAAAAATAGATCTTCAAATAAGGTCATTTTGGAAATATGAGTATATTTGGGCTAATTAGGGGACAAAAATTATGGCCGATCCGAATTTACTTCGTTGGATACATTTGGATACTTCGTAAGTTGGAATTTCATATTTCATATTTCTTTGTTTTTTTTTTACATTCGATCTTCTGTAACACTTTTACACATTAATATTTTATAATTGTTTGAAACCTATTTGAAATACTTCTTTTTTTAAATGTATTCTTGGTTGGCCTGTGGCCCTCAGCAGCCGTGAACGACTGATACGGTAGTTGATTTTTTTAATACATCAATTTTACAAGATATATTTTTGTTATCGTGCTTATTTCATTTCAGAAGCACTTTATATTACACAGAAAGGCTAATCGTTTCTAGTCTGCTTAAGGGGGGTCAAAAGAATCTCTCGGTAATTTCCTTTTCAAACGTTTCCGATGGGATAAATACTGGTACAATTTAAGGAAATATCAGATTGGAATGCTACAATGAATCGACAACAATGACTCGGAAGCTCATTTTTGTGAATTACGTCTTATTGTTGAGACATGATTTACCTCTATGAATAGTTATAATTGTCAAATTTGTGATGATATTCGTTTGAAAATATTTAGTTTTTGCACTAAATATACGATTGGTAATGAGCAGTATTTAAACACTTGTATTTGAAATACGTATTTTAAATACACTGACATGTTCATCCACGCCAGTTGAATTACTCTTTCTTTGCAGGTGTTATATCATATTCATGTACACGTAGGCTTCCGCGGCTCGAATCCATTACTTCTAGCCTGTCCGGGTGACGCCGCGTCGTTGGCAGATAGGCCGACGATAGGTGACCTTTACTGTGCCACTACCCTGAAGAAGCCTGCGACATGTCAGGCGAAACGTCGGCCTATCTGCCAACGACGCGGCGTCACCCGAAGTAGAAGTAGTGTTATACATTCGCCAGCTAGGGGTTTATTTTCTGAAGATTTGTTTGAAAAATCAGTCGTTTTAAAAGGAAATTCCATTTCTTTCCGTTAGACATTTTTGATGTCGTTTTATATTTGAAAATGTTTCTACATATGGTTACAGTACATTACAATAGCTATTGTTCAGAAATTTGTAGCACTTGACAATATGCTAATTTACTACACTTGCTAATTTACTGCACTTGACAATATATTGTTGCGATAAAAATATGTAATACAAAATTATTATATATTTTCAGTATTTTGAGCACAATGTACTTCATGGAATTAATTCTTAAATGTTGAAAAATGTTAAACGTAAAAACTCTTCAAAATAACGAGCTATTAGCCCGAAGGCAGACGTTCGCGCGCGTTAGAGGCTCCGGACGGAAACGCGCGAGTGGGCAACACCGAGCGAATGGCGCGCGCTTCCTTCGAATCGAGGGACGATTTCTTACTTTTCCCTCGCTGCACTGGGAACAATGGAAAGATCCTATCTCCTAGAAAATCTTATCTTTGATATTAACCAGCTTTTCAGTAAAGTATAACATTTTATGGATATAATAAACATTTTAATTTTGCTGGATTGAAATTAGAATGTAGAAAAAGTTTTGAAGTTTTGCAACTTTCGAAAAACCGGAGTTTTCAACGAAAATGAGGCCTGCACCATTCACACGAATGTCCTTCATTCTATCAAACAATACAATTTAATAAAACACGTTGGATATTTTTTTTTGTTTTGAAAATGTCCCAGGGTCTTCGTGTAAAGGAAAACAAAGCTAAAATTTCAAATGGTTAAACATTCATTCGTTTTTATAATTTATTTTACAAAATTGTATTACGTAACTAGTATAAAATGTATTTCGTAACTATTACGAGAAAGTACGTGCTGTTTTAGCCCTACTAGTTATATATTACGATGTACTACATCAAAAAAAAAAAAAAACTTAGGAAAATCACTCAAATAATTTTTCAGATCAACATCACATTTCTTATGCACCTAAATAGCCAAAGATTAAGGAAGCATTTTTTTATTACACTAAACTCCGTTCCCTAGGGATTAAGTATTCTAAAATTTCATTAAAATACTTTTTTTAAACTCCCGTGATTAAATGTACTCCCGTGCGTTAACTTTTTCTCTCTCGCTTTCGGATGTCTCAATCTTATTTTATTTTTCCTAGTAGCAACGTAATATTCTTGAAAATGAGACGGTTCAAAACTTCCAGGCCACGATTTCTGATTTCATACATTTGTAAATCCGAAATCCGAAATGTCCCAGAGATGGGTAGTGTGAATCTTCATGTCTGGATGGATAGATTCAAGTGCAGATAGATGTCCATGTGATCGAGTATTTCGGGCATTTAGAAGCTATCTTTCTGAGTTCACTCGCCAGGAGTAAGGTCACATAGTGCCATTCCAATATGATTAAGATTTTTGCAGGGTGCATGGAAAGGCAATTTGGTACAAAACTAGTGGTGCTTCATCAGCACATGCTTTCTCGCATTATTCGCATTCTCGAACAAGAACGAGATTTATCCCCTTTTTTCTTACCAGGGCCCGGCAATAAGGATTTTTCTTTGGGAAATTCGCAGTTTCCCGGCGATCGCTTTTCCCCCTACTTCACATACAGTTATTACTGTTTTCTGACTGAATAAATCTAAATCTAAATCTGAACGATTACAATAAGATTACATTTCTCTTCTTACAAAGTAATAACGAGAAAGTGAAAATATGGGCTGCTTTTGTGAAAACATCATTTGAGCGTTTCTGAAATTACGCGCTTTTGTGCTCAGTTTTAGAGAAATTTTGACTTTTTGAAAATGTTTGTCTGAAATCATTTGAAGCACTTGTACTCACAAACCTAATTGTGATGAAACATGCTCCACGCCTACCGACGGAAGGACCTTAGCAGTTGGAGCGCCCGGAATCGGTAATAAATCAGTAAATCAATCAGCGAAGGGTCGCTCAAACAAACATGCTCTGAACTAATTTTTCGCCATCAAGGAGCCACAAAACGTGAATTAGAAGTAACTTACATCTGCGAACAATTTATCCCCTTTTCTCTCTTAGGCTCCCCATGTTAGTTTTGCTGTAGAAAATACGCCATTTCCTGCTGCAGCATTACAATACTGTCTCTTAACTTCCGAAGTACGTTGAAAGCGAGAAGATGAAAAGTTATTGAGAAGATTTTTAGAACAATTTGATGTAGAAAATGTACTAAAAATGAAATCTAAAAATGGATATAAAAAATGAAGATGCTTTTTATCAATACAACACAGGCTTCGATACATTATACATCATCAATCCTATATCAATAAACCGAAGCTCATTTCTTTTACGAGTGGTCAGTGATGCCGTGCTGTTATCAGTGACAGTTATATCTCTTACTTACGCTTGTCCTTGAAAAAAATTACAAACCCTACAAAATAAATGTTTAAGAAAGTTATTACAAGCTGAATGGTTTATGGTTATGGTTATTAAGCAAGTTCACCGAGAATTACAAATAGAACCTATTAAAACATATATAAAAACACAGTTCACACAGTTTTATAACTTATTACCTTCTGTTTCTGCTTTAAAACACTTTGATTTAGGTCAACACTACTATAAACCCTCCGAATTCGCTCCGGATTTCCCCAAAATATTTTTCATCCTCCAGAATTTTCTTTTTACAAATTTTAAAATCAGCGTTTCAATTGCAAATATTTATAATTAATATTTTCAACTCTTTTTCATTATCACGTTTTAAACTATATATTCGTTAAATTACCATTTTAAAAATGGGTAACCAATTTGCCTTACAGTAAATCGCTGTCACCTTGCCTAAAAGTTATTTTAAATATATTTAAAGCCCCTGAAAAATTGAATTACAATTGCACAGGTCGTAAAAGAAAGTTACAAACAAAACTTTTTTTGCAGACCAGTGATATTTATAGGAATTTGTTATCACAGAGAACAGACGGAATTGTGAGGAGAGAGCACAGTTTTCAAATTTCAGTATTCAAATCCAAGGAAAAGTACAGTACTCAAATTTCAGTACTCAAATCCAAGGACAGAAAAACTGGTTTAGTGAGTCCCTGGTACCGAAAAAGTGGATGTTATGAGTCATCCAAAGATTTGGTAATTCACTACAATCAAGCAAAAACGTGCACAATTTGAAACTAAAAAAGGAAAGTCGCACATTAGCGAAGATATTGCTAGGAAAGCGATATTTCTCTGTGGCAATCTGACACAAATCCATTTACTTACTCAGTATGCAATGACCTGGCTTTGAGCTCTGATACAGAGGGGGAAAGCGAACGCCAAACCGTCCGTTGGCGACATGAGCCGTGTCATAAAATAAGTTTACTGGAAGCACGGATACCAAACAGGCGTGGAAATATTTTCGTAAGAGACGCAAGATAAGAGCCGCATTTGGCATTTCAGTCACAACGTGTTAAGTTCTTCAGAAGTAAGATAAGCAAATAATTGATAATAATAACACTTGCAGATTAACATTTACTACGTATGACTTACTACTGGATGCTCCAATGTAATTTTTTTAACTGTAATAATAATTTTTTTTTGTAAATGAGTGAAGTTTGTTGGCATTGTGTATTTTAGAAATAAGAGAAAGAATTGAATAGCAGCGTACCTACACTCTCAGAAGGCCCCTTAACCACGATTGACTGAAGAGAATCAGGAATATTTTATCTAATTTATGTAAAGGGTGCACATTACATTGCATTACATTATAAGTTAGATTTAACAAAGGAAAAAGTCAATCTCCATTTTCTGACAGCGAGTTTCCCAATCCTGAGCCTTTATTCTGAAAACGAAATCGTAAAATTTTCACCCGCAGGCAACAACGCAAATCGAATATCATGTGAAACAAAAACCCAAATTGTTGGTGTATTCCTTCCGTACTGTTGCCATTACTTTGCGTAGGTCTTCAACGAAAATTTTACAAAACTTTTTTTTTTTAATACGGTCCCTGGCCGCGCGGTAGATTGCAGACAAATAACAGCACACTGATTGCAATGGGCATAAATATTGAAATCCAGTATGCTAGACACTTCTTTGTAATTGTTGTGTTTTGAAACAATTCTTACGTATTCAGTTGCAGTAAGAATGGGGAACAACCACAATGAAACATTTTGTAACAAGTAAGTTGTTACAGATTATTTACCACAAGATGCTTGAAGAATGAAGAATTCAAAGTTTGGCGAAACCGATTTTGCCCTCGAAACAATATCATGTCTCTTATCTCATTAAAATATTCAATTTAAAACTTAGATCACAAAATGTTTGGGTGCCATGTAGACTCAAAGTCATTCACACCCACTTCATTTTGTTACTGTAAGTAGGACGAATTAAGGTGCAGTCTGGAGGTGAATTCGATTGGTCGTCTTCTCCGATCAGTAGTATTC
Organism: Gryllus longicercus; assembly: GCA_038098605.1. NCBI lineage: Eukaryota > Metazoa > Arthropoda > Insecta > Orthoptera > Gryllidae > Gryllus > Gryllus longicercus. The sequence goes on along the minus strand of JAZDUA010000387.1, from coordinate 1,212,099 downwards.
TATGATTTCTGAGATAAACATCGGGCGAATGCTGGAGCAAATATTTTAAAGAGTCCACGCGCAATCTTCCCCCAACATTGCCCTCTTCTCTCTCCTTATACATACTTTTACATGCACTACACTATCATACATGTCGGGGTGTACCATACCCTGGGCTACCGTACAGGATTTGTAACGGCTGGTGCGATGCCTCACTGGTGGAGACACCTTGGACGGGGGAGCCCCATAAGCCAACGAGTGGTTCGGCCTCGATCTCACGTTCCAGCGGGCGAGGCGACAACAGGACTGACAAGCGCATCGCTCAAGCCGCTTATGGAATCACAGCAGAGGGCACGACCGGAAACAAAATTATCCACCATTACGGTGCTGAAAAAAATAATGCTGTACGATTTGGAAAGGAAAGGCAGGGCGCATTAATGAACCAGCCAACTGCCTCTTTGTGGAGCATAGGGCGAGGTTATCGCGGGCGGCCCCGCGCACGTGCAAACTAAACGCGCACGCCCACGCGCGCTCGGCCATCGGCGCGTCGCGTCGCGTCGGCTCGAGGAGCGGGGCGCGCCCAATGCCCCGCACCTGCGCGGGGGCAGAGGCCGCAGCCCTGACCTCCGGCGGATCGAGAGCGCCGCCGCCACAGTACGCGCGGCTGGCCCTGGCCCCGGCGCAGTAGCTCCCCTCCTACGGCGCGCCGCGGCGGCGGGCGAATTCTTAGAGGATACTCAAATATTCATAATTTTTTTCTTTATGTGTGTTCTTCATGTCTTACTGTTGTACCCAAGTTGGCGAGTTCAAACCCGATCGAAGCCGTGGATTTTTAAAGGCGAAAAAATCCTTCGTACGCCTTCCTTCGGAGGGGAAGTAAAGCCGGCTGTCCCATGTTAGTAGATTTACGAGCATGTAAAAGATCCTCAAGCCTAAATGACGCCTCAGAGCTAAATTCAAATCGCCTGTTTCTCGCCCAACAAATACCTCCTTTGTCTGCTACCTGGTGCAAGGAGCGTTGCGAAATTTGCGTGGTCAGACGGAAGAGCGGGACTGATGGCCTGTGTCTCTCCACGTAAAAGAAGGCATAAATTCAATTCAATTATGTGTATCAGGTTGGTTGAAGGAAAAATGGTCCAAGAAGAAGTCGTCTGCATGGAAATACACGATGACTCAAATCACATTTTAATGCCATTCAGGGTGCGCAGATAATTGCACGGGAAATGTCACGAAATGCCGATTAAAATTTATAATCCGACTCTAGATCCTACAAATGATAAGAAATGAGGCATGGGTATAAAAATGCATCATCTACAGGAGCAAAACGCCTGAACAGAGGGATGAATGAATGCAGTGTACTAATGTAGCATCCTTGAATGAAAGGAAATACGGAATACTCGTACTTTTAGAGCGAAATAATTCTCATCAAATGCCACGCACTTCTAAAAGTAAACAATCATTTTCGTCTTAATATAACAATTATAGTTTCAATAAAATAAAATCTTTATTTGTATTTTACACAATAATAAAATTATGCCAATTCATAAAAGAAATCAAAACAAGTTACACAATGCAGCATTTATCTTAAAAAAGATAGTACTTGGAGAGGTGGCTCAGGGCAACAATTGATGTCACTGCAGTGCCTCTGACCGAGAGGTCGTAGGTTCGAGCCCCGGCGGTGGTAGAATTTCGACACTTGCTGGAGAGGTACGTAGTGTTCTGTCTCTGGAGGAGTACTGTTTACCGTGGTTTCTCCGACAAATGCCAGGCGAATGCCGAAGCAGTACCCTAACGAAAGGGTCACCGACCGCGCGCGATCTTTCCTACCTCTTCCTCATCCTATCCCCACCCCCTTACACACACAAACATGCGCCACACTACCACACATGCCGGGAGACCGGTTGGAAGCTTAGAGCTTGTTCTGGCTGGGGCGGTGCCCCGCTGGTGGGTCGTACCTGGTTAGGGAAAACACCGTTAGCCCACAGCAGGTCGGCGCCAGATTTCACCATCAGCGAGGGAAGATCACTGACACCTCCCGAGCATAGAACACACACTACACTTACAGGACTGGTGATCTTGGCAGTTGACGCGCCCAAAATCACTAATCCATAATTAAAAAGTATATGCAAACACAACTGAAGAAATCAGTTTTGAACTAAACTGATGCTTGCTTTTATATTCCTATATCAATACGCAAGTCTTTCGTATTCTCCCCATTTTCTTGAATTTTATGTTCACTAGATGCTAGTTCGTTGTTTCGACAATTTAATCTTTTGGATTAACTTATCAAACCTGTAGTTCGTTTTCAGTGCAAAATATTAGTTCTCGTCAACCAGCGGGGAAAGATGACCCCCACCTCCCGCAATAAAACATGTACTACACTTACTGGACTAATGAGCTTAGCAGTTGACGCACCCGGAATCGCTTATCAATTGATCAATCATCAGTCAATGAAAAACAGAAAGTACCTCCTGTTTGACGTAAATGATGGTGCGTTTGGAATGAAGCCATAACTGGCCTCTGCAAGCGTTTATTTTCATCTGTGTATTGTATCCGGGAGGCGGAAGGTAGGCCATCGGTGAAGAAAAGTTCATGAACCAAGGGTAAAGAACTACGGAATCATATACTTTCTCGTATTATTCGTAACTTCTGCAGTTTTCTAATATTCAGAGAGTTAAGCGAGAATGAAACCTGCGGCAATCTTATAAGCATATAATATACAATATATAGCCGCAGGGCCTATTGGAATTATATTTTGTTCTATTTGAGAAAAAAATAAAGAAAAACTTCGAAGCTATTGCAATAAAATTTTGATAAAGTTAGGCTTCATGTAAATTCCCACATAAAAAATCCTTTGAAATTCATAGGGTACAGCAACATCGATCAGAGAATAACAATTTCGTAGAAAATTGGCTGAACAGTTTGGCGCTACCTTTGACGACACACGAACGTTTTACCGAAAACCAATATTTCGACAACAAGGATTCGCAAAACGTGGATTCTGACTGCACCAGGAGTTAGAAAAGTAATTTACTACATACGGGAACAAGAATTATCTTTTTTTTATTTCAGGGCCTCACAATACGTGTTTTTCTGATGGAAAATCTCTCATTTCGACCGCAGCATTACAATAATCTTTGCAAAGTAGTAAATAAAAAGATCAGTTCTGCAAGACGTATTGAAGGTTTTGACCTCTGTCTTGGGGTGAATGACGAGAATTAACACTGAGGCACTTGATCGTGACGATTCACGCCGAGGTCCAAGCCTCTCCAAGGCAAACTTCGCCCGAGGGAACGCAAGGACAAGTCGTGAGAAATCCATTAACTCACACGGCGCACTTCCTTCTTAGGATTATTGTACCCTTCTGTTGAGTGCAACTTCCACTTTACGGTCTCTACAAATACATAGCGTGTACAGCTGTTTTACTGTTGTTCATTCTGGTTAGATAACCAGAGGTTAAATCGTCTGATAAAATTATCTAAAATAGCTTAAAATACTAAAACAAATTGGAAATGTATTTATAATTAATCACGCATACATTGTTTTGTAATTATCAGGACAATTTTACGATAAAAATTACTGGACAATACGATTCAAAATTCCCTACGAAAACAAAGAAGAAATTTCGCACATTTTTAAATATGTTAGGTACAGACGAAAAACAAGGTCTTATTTACGTAGATAACAATCAAATAACCCACTATATCAACTATAATTAAACTCTTATTGATTTGTTTAATTGAGAAATAAGAAAGCATGGAGACATCGCAGCATCTAATAGAACAACGTATTCGAACAATATTTGAATAAAAGTCGATATTTATAAAATCGCAAGTAACACCGTCCGGCATATTGACTTCTATTTACGGTATTATAGAAGTTGTAGTATCACAATAATATCATTATAACTGTATTTTGCAAATTAAATGTCTATGACTTTCGAACCACAAACTCAATTAAACTGTGAAACCTACTTGCGCGGCGCGAAACGAGGGAATAATACGAATCAGATGTCACACCAGTGCAAGGTCATTTTATAAAGTTCGTTTTATTTTTTTCTTTCTCGCACTTACTAACGTAAGAAGAGAAATTATTGTAATCGTGCGTCGGGAAACGGCGAGTTTTCGACACAAAACCTCTTATTGCAGGGCCCTGGTAAGGAAAAGGTGGATAAATCCAGTGGCTAAATATAGAAAGAAAATTGCTATGACATGCGGTGTAGATAGAATTCATATTTTAAGCTTCCCTCATCCGAAAAATCGATTGACGGCAAAACCGTCTGCCCGTCTGTGCACATCGCTAGCACATACGATTTTCTTCATGCCTCGCAATCGTTCTGGCTGATGAAGCGGCCCTGGGATTTTGAAACCGATATTTTAATTTGGGGGGGGTACTTTACATGAAACCCCTGGGACTCTCAAAATTTTCAAAAAAAGCCCCAAGTTGTTTGATTACATTTTGTTGTTGAATAGTGCAAAGGACGTTTAAGAGAACGGTGCTAGTCGTATTTTTGTTTAATTCCCTGAATTTTCGAAAATCGGTATAAAAAATTGAGAATTTTTTTCTGAAAAACCGTTTTAAATTTTTAAAAAAATGTATTCATTTATGTAATAAAAGACGGTAAAAACACGGCGCTAGTCTCATTTTCGGGAATCGCTAGGTATTTTGGAAATTGCAATAATAAATTCAAAACTACGAAATTGAAGATAGAGATTTTTTCCTTCGACAATGCCCGTTGTACAAAATTTGCTCTTTGAAAAAGGCTCTTTAAATTTATTTATTTTTTTTTAAAAAAAAAGATTAGTTTTTGCGTAATTTCTGGTTGAAATTAATGAAATCTCTACACGTGTCACACCAACTACGGGCCAAAACAAGAAAAATTGAATAATTAATTTGGAATATTTATTAATTTAACCTTTTGTGTCAGGGCCTAAAGATCTTTCTATTTTTTAAGATTTATTTTTATTGTTACGCGCGCGGTATTGCTGACTTTAATTTAGCTTTAATTAGCTTATAATATGCAAAATGAAAATGGGCTCTTATATCGCTTAGTAATGTTAATTGTCTGTTTACTTGTTATTTATTTGTCGTATCTTTTAATTAGAGAAAATCATAGTAGAGATTAAATCAAAAACACGTCACTTGAAAACATATATTTGGATTATACTAAAATGTATTATCTACAAGTAGTTTTGGAAACAAGATTTGATCGTGGCCGTCTGTGGCCAAGTTCAGCTTTCGCACGGCATGGGCAGACCTTATCAGGACGAAACGTCACAGGCGGGGTCTCAAAAACCACCGCATCCAATTTTAACTGAGGGAGGTGTGAATTAACAAAATGATGTAGTAGAAAACGGTGGACGTCCCTAGTTCAGATGTGGAAATATTTTTGAATAAAAATACATAGAATGAAACAATTTTATGAACATGAAAGTAAATTCGTTCCAATAAATGTATAAATGCATTCACTTCAGCTTCAGTTTTAACATATTACTTTTGACGAAAATACGTTGATACGAGAAAAAATAACACGAATTTTAGACAAATTACTTTCTCAAACATTTTCATTTCGATGTTATTTTTCATACACATCCATGAACTTTATCAAATGTCCAGTTTACTGTAGATTTTATCAATAAGAAAAAATATCATAATTGCAGTTTTGCAATTGTTTGTTTATAAAATTTTCAAACATTGCATGACTGTGTATTTCTCGACTCGAGAGGACTCCTAGGGAACCACATAGTTCAATTCGATAAATTCATTTAGATAAAATTCAAAGACCAAGTGTATATTTATTATTAGAGTAACAATTCATCTAGATATTGTATTAAGCAATCAATTTGCATCTCTTGTCAAAATTGTTAATTTGCAATGTTTGGGACAGTCCCCGACAGAGTAGTACACGCTTCTCAATTGTTTATAAAATTGTTAATTGTTGCAAAATTGTTAATTCGCAGTTTTCGGTTCTGTGACATTCTTTTTTGTTCTCTCATCACAATTACCTATCAACAAGGTGCGAAATTCCGCAATTCGATCGCTATCGTCTTGCGTTTTCGAGATGCGCCATTGTTTATAGGAAATTAGCATCTGATGCCCACCCTCATTCGTTTTACAGACAACCCATTTCCTCTTAGGAGTCAAGTATACTGATAAGATCGTATTGTAGTGCCTTGCGTTTCGCCGATTATATTGTATTAACGAATTTTGACTTATTGTAAATTGGTGAACATTGTTGCTAATGGTTTTTTGTTTGGACAAGTTTTACTAATACACGTTTTGATATTTTAGTTTGTCTGCATAATAAATAAGTTACCAAAACGCCACAATTGCTGACCTGTAAATGTAAACGTTATATTTTATTTCATGTTTGTCTGCATTCTATTCAGTGATGCAAACTGCATTGCAATATCTTTATCGTCTAGCGAAGAAATCGATAACAAACAAATTGTTTGCAAAATGAATTTTGATAAAATGATGGCACTTATAGTATTATTAATAATTGAACATTTGTGTCAAGAATGTGTTCTATCAAATTGCTGTTTTCATGAATTTTTTGAAGTTCCTGTTTGAGCGCATCGGGAGATACTTTTAATTTCACAGATTTCACTATTACCTTCAAAATTGCAGAACATACGTACTACTGGGTAATAAGAGACTGCTGTCGAAAATCGTGGTGCGATCGAAGGAATGATGTCGCAACACCCTGGTGAGATTTTCTAGAGCTTATATTTTCTTTTTCGATTTTTATTAATAATTAATAATTTGCAAAGTTTGAGTATATATCATTTTAACACTTAATGCACGAGGCAAGTGTTATGCAGCAGTGATATTCTTTGAAATTGAACAATATTTTATTTTTTAATTGAACTATATATCCGTAGATTTTTAACTAAAGTGAATACATTATTTGCTTCAGTATGGTCGTGCTAAACTGCAATTCGATACCGCAAACCATTTAGAAGTTATGAAGTTTGTCCATAGTTGGTGAGAAACACGGTATTCATATTATTCAAGCAAATATATGTAACAAAGTTCTGAAATATAAAGTTGAACATGAAAACTCAGGAATAATATACATTATTTATAACTTTATTCTCCCGTCACTTTACAGTACCGTGTATTACAATAAAGAAGTGTGGCCTACGGAACTTCTCAAATCATTTCATGTCATTTTCTTTCCAGGGGTGTAGTTAGTGGTGTTGCAGGTTGTATCGTAAGATCGTAGGTTCGATTACCAGAAGTCCTTCCTTTTTTTACTCAATATTAATTAGCAACGTGCAGTTCTTTTAACACTATTTTGTTAACATCCACATTGCTATGGATTTTTAGTTATGTATGTAGCCCTTAAAATGATCGTTTCTCTCTTTATTAGGAGTAACAAAGCCATCGTTCTCTATCATGGCTGGCAATCTACGAAGAAGTGATGCAACCAACGTAGCTGGATAGTTGGGACAATGGGCTACCTCCTCACATGCATTAATCACGCCCCAGAGAGCATCTGTTAAGGAAAGGTGTGAATCTCGCCAATTTTCTACCATGACACGCTTCGTCTCGGGCGTCATATTTTCAATCGGATTCATGTCAGCCCCACGAGGAGCTCAGTCCAGAACCTGTACTTCTCTTGCTGTATTACCTATTCCTGAACCAAGTTTACTTTCGTGAACCGACGAGTTGACATGTTGAAAATTAACTTCTCCATCCGGACACATTTGTTGCACCGACGGAACAATTATATCTCGCAAGATATGCAGGTATTCCATAAAATATATTTTCGTATTCAATTTACCCTTGTAAATACTGCGTAATTACATGAAATCAAACGGACTACTGCGAATGATTTAACATTTTTTAATATTTTCGGAGTAAATCAAAAAATTAGTTCAATATTCGTAGTAAATTCCCATTTCATTGATTTCTTTTAAATAAGTAAATAATACTAATTTTTGCGCGGAAAAAACAATTCGTTCAATACTTTTAGTACGATAATATAATATTTACAATCTTTATTCTCATGATCCTAATCACTTAAGAATTATATTCTACGAGTAAAACATATATAAATAACCAATGACAGTACAAACGTACTCGTATAAACCCGTTCTTATAAACAAAACTCTGAAGATAATAACATCTACCAGATAGAAGCCAACCCAAGCCTAAATTATTAATTCCGACAACAGACGCAACTCGCTATACTGACGATCATGGTGGAGCACGACCACAAACGGCAGGCAAGGGCAACTGCAGGGCAACTGCGGGGCAAGTGGCAGAAACGAGAACCACGAGGTGATCCTGTAACTGGCGGAAGAGGCAACGTCTTAGAGACAAGATGGTAAAGGGAAGGGCATCGAAGGCTAATCCGTTATCTTTCGTTCCTCCTTGCGAATAGTGCTGTAACCCACCCTGGAAAGTGTTATGTTTGTATGAATGCTTAATACTTTCCAAAGTCAAAGCCATTAAAATCAAAACCTAGCAAATACCATCGCACATTATTACCCTGATATAGTACCCACTGATTTACAGTTAAAATTAAATTATCATCAGCTGTGATAGTCACACAAAAGATTGAGTCTACTTTGGAAAAATAAGCTTTTAAAGGAAATTTCCTCCATTACTCTTTCTTCGCGTGTTCACATCTTCAGCAAACATCATAATATATTTCAATGTGCTTACGTTTGTGAAAATAGTTTTCTTCTCCTAGAAAAGTTTCAAATGGAAGTGATCTAGCTCATCACAACTGTAAATGTCCTAGAGCAGTATTCAAACAAGTTTTTTTCGAACGAAAAATGATAATATGGTCTAAATAAAAACTTCTAGATAATTCTATTTACAGAAAATTTTCATTACGAGTTTTTCTATTTTTTATTTAATAAGCACTTTCTTATAACAGTATGTTTTCTTCAATAAAAAACACTCATATAATCATTCTTCTCTTTCGTGATTCCAGCGATCACTTGTCGATCTCCCAGCGAAGTTTCCACGACGTTTAAAATGCAAACAAAGCAAAAGATAAAAAATGAATTAAAACTAATAGAGCTACAACAAGTACTTCCTCACACTATTGGTAACGGCAATATGATCACAACACACGAAGCCTGCAGAAGTGATTCCAATTAACAGAAGTTTTGTCCATGCTGAGATACGGTCTCACGTACTCAGCAAGAAATTACTATGTCTACAACACTATTATCACCCTAGGTATCACAGGCTCTCCGAGAAAGTACGTTTGAGTGGTCAGTTCATTTTTTAATCTACGTGCAGACGCACAATCCGCCGCGTAGGGCGCGACTACTGTAAGCCTGGATATGGCCTTATTGGAATTTACGCGTTTCAGGAACTTCTGTAAGAATTCAAGGTTTCAAGGGCAAGCGCTAGTAAGCCAGCTCAACCCAGCGACCACTCTGAGGGTCATTCCAAACATTGATTTCTGAGGGACGAATAAATGCAAGAAAGTAAAAGAATTTGTGATTAATGCATTAAAAAAACATTTTCCCTCGGAAAGATGCTCTCTCATTAAAATTAACTGAACTCGTACATAATTTTCCATATCCTACATTAGAAATTTCTGAAATTACACAAGTCAATTATGTATAATGTCTATTATTACCAGGTCATATTATCAAATTAATGGTATACTTCACAAAATACTGTGGAAAGTATAAAAATGAGTGTTGCAATAAGACAATTTTCGTCTTCTTAAAACGTGTGTACACTGGGGAGTTGCATGTCATTTCCATAGAGACGTCCTCTGCTCAGCATATTTCTTTTTGCGAAGAAATTGTGATAGTCCATTTTAGATACGACAAATGCTTACATGTTCTGTTGATACTTCTCATAGACGGCTAAATATAATGCCATGGCAGGTATCGCTTACGCCAGGAGGTCACATTGCACGCAGTATCAGACGGGACGCAGCGCACCGCTCACGTTTCAACATTCTCAGGGAAAATGACTCAGAGAAAGGATAAAAATAGGCCAGACGCTTTCAGGAAAGTACAACGAAGGCATGAAATACCAAACGACTAATGCATCGCAAGAATTCAGGAACATACAATTGCCGTGGCTTGGATCTCGCAGATTTATTGCGAACATTACCGGGGCTAGTCTTTATTTAAAAGAAATTAAAACATTTAAGAAGGAACTTTATCATGGAGGCATGGCGTAAAATAATTGTATGTATTCGAATCAAGCAATAGTGTTTCATAAAGAACACCTTAGAAGAACTTTCTTAAAACCACAACAATGCTAACTGAAAAACACTTCAATGTATAGCAAGACTAAATTATAAGACTAAAAGAAGACTAAATTCTGCTTCACAAAACCTCAAAAGATTACTTCGAGAAGACCGTAACAACGCTCTACAAGATAAACGTATAAGATTGATTCCAAATTCAAATTCAGAGTACTCTCTTTGGAAAACCACCAAATGCTTGAAGAGATCGATACAACCTATTCCTCCGATCAGAAAAACTGATGGTACATGGACTAAAAGCGACGAAGACAAAACTGAATGCTTTGCCTCCCATTTCTCTAACGTCTTTCAACCATTTCCTCCACAAATATCTGCAGCAGAAGAGGAAGAAATTTACAACTTCCTAGATTCACCGTTGCAACTAGCTCCCCAAATCAAGCCCGTAAGTGCTCGAGAAATTGAAACATTAATCAACATTTTACCAACTAGAAAAGCTCCCGGATATGATATGATTTCTATAACAATTCTACGCCATCTACCAAGAAAATTGATAGCCTTCATTCCATTTTCAATGCCATTCTAAGATTAGGACACTTCCCCGAGCAATGGAAAATAGCCCAAGTAATAGTCATCCCTAAACCCGGCAAACCAATACATGAAGTAATATCATACAGAACTATTGGTCTTCTACCAACACTATCCAAAGTTTCTGAGAAACTGCTACTGTCACGTTTGAATCCACTTCTACAAGATAAAGAAATAATACCTCATCATCAATTTGGGTTCAGACAAAGGCATTAGACTATATAACAAATCCATCGAATAGTAAACGAAATGAGCGAATTGCTAGAAAATAAAGAATATTGCTCTGCTGTGTTTCTCGACATAAGCCAGGCTTTTGATAAGGTCTGGCACCCAGGTTTATTGTATAAAATTAAGAAAATCTTACAATATCCTTACTATCTCTTATTATAATCGTACCTCACGGAGAGATATTTTCAATTAAAATTTAACGGTGTAACTTCAGAACTCATCCCTATAAATTCCGGGGTGCCTCAAGGAAGTATACTTGCACCTTTCCTTTACTCATTATACACTGCCGACATTCCAACATCTAAAAACGCATTGACAGCAACCTACGCGGATGACACAGCCATCTTAGCTCGACATAAAGATCCAGCAGAAGCATCGTCTTGTAGAAGAACATCTGCAATCCATTCACAAGTGGCAGAAACGCTGGCGCCTCAAGACAAATGACAAGAAGTCTGCCCAAGTTACCTTCAGTCTGAAGCACGAAACATGCCTTCCTATAAAAATAGGATCACAACCTATTCCTCAAAACAGCAAAATATCTTGGAATTACACTGGACAGAAGACTTACATGGAAAACATATAAAGAATAAAAGAAAAGAATTAGACCTCAAAATTATCAGATTAAACTGGCTATTAGGAAAAAACTCATCCTTAAGCATCGCAAACAAAATTCTTCTGTATAAAGCTTTACTAAAACCAGTCTGGACATATGGAATACAACTTTGGGGAACAGCTCAAAATTCAAGTATTGAAATATTACAACGTTTCCAATCTAAAAGCTTAAGAAAATGTGTAAATGCTCCTTGGTACGAATCAAACGCCACAATACACCGAGAATGATAACAATATAAGAAGAAATTAACAAGACCAGCGCAAAATACTTACGACTACATAACCATCAAAATATTCATGCCATTAACTTACTAGATAATAGTGACACCACCAGACGACTTAAACGATATCATATTTTAGACCTGACATATCGACTATAAATTGTTGTTAATCTGAGAAAATGTAATATTAGGAGTACGGTGAAAGGACCTTACTCCTCTCATGTTATTCAAATTGTAATTTTGTAATTTTGCCAAATGTTTCTACCGAAACAAATTGCAAAATAAACTATTATTATAAAAAATGTATAGCAAAAATGGCGCTTTTAGCAAGAATTGACAAGAAAATGTGTGTCCATTGTTGGCAGCGTCCATCTCTGCATGCGCGCTTTGATGTCAGCGCTCATCGACTGATATATGTTGATGCAGACAGAAATGCAATATAATATTATTACATAACAGATACTAAGGGGTGAGAAAGTATGTGCTGTTTGAGCGCCACTAGTTTGTATTGTTTCTGGGTGCGTCCTATTCGAAAAATATTTTGTGACAGCATATTTTCAAGTCCTAAATAATAATTTGCAATAATTTCCAATTTTCTATATTGCCTAGTTGCGCAAACATTACAACACAATTCAAGGAACGCAAAAAGTTTTATTATCGATTCCTTATAAAAATATTGCTATTACAGTCTCTGGAATATTACTTAAATTAAGTTCTTCACCTTGTATAATATTGTCTCTCAGTAAAATATCTATGTTGTAAACTATTACAGCTAGGATCATTCAATTAAACTTATGTGTTCAAAGAGTGACAACATTTACCTACTTTTATCTTTTCATCTTACTATGTATGAGAAATATTGTAATTGTACTCCGGAGGTCGGTAAAAATTGCACAAATTCAAACATTCTTGTGCGTGTTCCTACAATAGTAATATTGATAAAGTTTTTGAAAAATGAAATTCTTTGTTCAAAGACAGATCTTGAAATAAGATCATACAATTTTTGAAAGTATGAGAGGTTTTCGCGAAATTTTGCATGAAATATAGTCCCCGACAAGTGTGATAATATAGTGCATGTGAATGTAAATGTAAGTAAGAGGTGATAATAGGACAAGAAAATGATAGAACGCTGTCTGTGGACCGTTTGTTGCTCCGGCATTCGCCTGATATTGGAGAAACCACGACAACTGCCGATCAGATCAGCCGGCCACTAGAATTCTTCTCCATACAGCGGGAGAACTCAGCTAGTTGTCTAGCTCTCGAAGTTGTCGAAAATTCTGCCACCGTCGACACTCGAACCCTAGGACGTTCCGGTCAGAGGCACTGCAGTGACATCAGTTGATTCCCTGAGCCCCCTTTCCGGTATTGTGTAGATCCTAATACGAAAAAAAATTTTTATGGCAAACGTCGGGTCGGTCGGATCATCCGTTGGTCTGTCGATTCGTCAACATTTTTCAGTTTAAATGGTCCAGCACTGGTCTCATGCCAATTTCAGAAGGGAAAAAAACGTTTTATATAAATAAATACCCTTTTGTTTTGCTCGTTCAAAACAGTTTTAAAACAATACTTAATGTACGTGGTTCATAAATGGCGGCATTTTTTGTTCTAAGCCGCGCGCAATTTTTTGAGCTGGGTTGTTGTCGTCGCTTTTTACACTAAAATGCATTTGATTCCGTACACTGTGCCATACAAATTAATATGATAATTGTGTAGCCAATATGTTTTATTTTAGTAATATTTGGAATTAAAACAATCAAACGTTAATGAACAAATTTCGATTTTCAGAGTTTAATTTTTCAAAAAAAGAAATAGTTATCTCCTTAATTCGTTCTGTGCTTTTACATATATCTGCGCAGTTACTTTATGTAAAATGTAAATGATAATTAGAGTACCGCTTCAAAATTTACCCTGTTAATAATTAATATTTTGGATTTTTCCCAATTCTGAAATGCACTATGTCTGTTGGCGGAAATGGTAAAACCCTGATATAGTACCCACTGATTTACAGTTAAAATTAAATTATCATCAGCTGTGATAGTCACACAAAAGATTGAGTCTACTTTGGAAAAATAAGCTTTTAAAGGAAATTTCCTCCATTACTCTTTCTCCGCGTGTTCACATCTTCAGCAAACATCATAATATATTTCAATGTGCTTACGTTTGTGAAAATAGTTTCTTCTCCTAGAAAAGTTTCAAATGGAAGTGATTTGCTCATCACAACTGGAAATGTCCTAGAGCAGTATTCAAACAAGTTTTTTTCGAACGAAGAATGAAAATATGGTCTAAATAAAAACTTCTAGATAATTCTATTCACAGAACATTTTCATTACGAGTTTTTCTATTTTTTTATTTAATAAGCACTTTCTTATAACAGTATGTTTTCTTCAATAAAAAACCCTCATATAATCATTCTTCTCTTTCGTGATTCCAGCGATCACTTGTCGATCTCCCAGCGAAGTTTCCACGATGTTTAAAATGCAAAAAAAGCAAAAGATAAAAAATTAATTAAAACTAATAGAGCTACAACAAGTACTTCCTCACACTATTGGTAACGGCAATATGATCACAACACACGAAGCCTGCAGAAGTGATTCCAATTAACAGAAGTTTTGTCCATGCTGAGATACGGTCTCACGTACTCAGCAAGAAATTACTATGTCTAAACACTATTATCACCCTAGGTATCACAGGCTCTCCGAGAAAGTACGTTTGAGGGGTCAGTTCATTTTTTAATCTACGTGCAGACGCACAATCCGCCGCGTAGGGCGCGACTACTGTAAGCCTGGATATGGCCTTATTGGAATTTACGCGTTTCAGGAACTTCTGTAAGAATTCAAGGTTTCAAGGGCAAGCGCTAGTAAGCCAGCTCAACCCAGCGACCACTCTGAGGGTCATTCCAAACATTGATTTCTGAGGGACGAATAAATGCAAGAAAGTATAAGAATTTGTGATTAATGCATTAAAAAAACATTTTCTCTCGGAAAGATGCTCTCTCATTAAAATTAACTGAACTCGTACATAATTTTCCATAACCTACATTAGAAATTTCTGAAATTACACAAGTCAATTATGTATAATGTCTATTATTACCAGGTCATATTATCAAATTAATGGTATACTTCACAAAATACTGTGGAAAGTATAAAAATGAGTGTTGCAATAAGACAATTTTCGTCTTCTTAAAACGTGTGTACACTGGGGAGTTGCATGTCATTTCCATAGAGACGTCCTCTGCTCAGCATATTTCTTTTTGCGAAGAAATTGTGATAGTCCATTTTAGATACGACAAATGCTTACATGTTCTGTTGATACTTCTCATAGACGGCTAAATATAATGCCATGGCAGGTATCGCTTACGCCAGGAGGTCACATTGCACGCAGTATCAGACGGGACGCAGCGCACCGCTCACGTTTCAACATTCTCAGGGAAAATGACTCAGAGAAAGGATAAAAATAGGCCAGACGCTTTCAGGAAAGTACAACGAAGGCATGAAATACCAAACGACTAATGCATCGCAAGAATTTAGGAACATACAATTGCCGTGGCTTGGATCTCGCAGATTTATTGCGAGCATTCCCGGGGCTAGTCTTTATTTAAAAGAAATTAAAACATTTAAGAAGGAACTTTATCATGGAGGCATGGCGAAAAATAATTGTATGTATCCGAATCAAGCAATAGTGTTTCATAAAGAACACCTTAGAAGAACTTTCTTAAAACCACAACAATGCTAACTGAAAAACACTTCAATGTATAGCAAGACTAAATTATAAGACTAAAAGAAGACTAAATTCTGCTTCACAAAACCTCAAAAGATTACTTCGAGAAGACCGTAACAACGCTCTACAAGATAAACGTATAAGATTGATTCCAAATTCAAATTCAGAGTACTCTCTTTGGAAAACCACCAAATGCTTGAAGAGATCGATACAACCTATTCCTCCGATCAGAAAAACTGATGGTACATGGACTAAAAGCGACGAAGACAAAACTGAATGCTTTGCCTCCCATTTCTCTAACGTCTTTCAACCATTTCCTCCACAAATATCTGCAGCAGAAGAGGAAGAAATTTACAACTTCCTAGATTCACCGTTGCAACTAGCTCCCCAAATCAAGCCCGTAAGTGCTCGAGAAATTGAAACATTAATCAACATTTTACCAACTAGAAAAGCTCCCGGATATGATATGATTTCTATAACAATTCTACGCCATCTACCAAGAAAATTGATAGCCTTCATTCCATTTTCAATGCCATTCTAAGATTAGGACACTTCCCCGAGCAATGGAAAATAGCCCAAGTAATAGTCATCCCTAAACCCGGCAAACCAATACATGAAGTAATATCATACAGAACTATTGGTCTTCTACCAACACTATCCAAAGTTTCTGAGAAACTGCTACTGTCACGTTTGAATCCACTTCTACAAGATAAAGAAATAATACCTCATCATCAATTTGGGTTCAGACAAAGGCATTAGACTATATAACAAATCCATCGAATAGTAAACGAAATGAGCGAATTGCTAGAAAATAAAGAATATTGCTCTGCTGTGTTTCTCGACATAAGCCAGGCTTTTGATAAGGTCTGGCACCCAGGTTTATTGTATAAAATTAAGAAAATCTTACAATATCCTTACTATCTCTTATTATAATCGTACCTCATGGAGAGATATTTTCAATTAAAATTTAACGGTGTAACTTCAGAACTCATCCCTATAAATTCCGGGGTGCCTCAAGGAAGTATACTTGCACCTTTCCTTTACTCATTATACACTGCCGACATTCCAACATCTGAAAACGCATTGACAGCAACCTACGCGGATGACACAGCCATCTTAGCTCGACATAAAGATCCAGCAGAAGCATCGTCTTGTAGAAGAACATCTGCAATCCATTCACAAGTGGCAGAAACGCTGGCGTCTCAAGACAAATGACAAGAAGTCTGCCCAAGTTACCTTCAGTCTGAAGCACGAAACATGTCTTCCTATAAAAATAGGATCACAACCTATTCCTCAAAACAGCAAAATATCTTGGAATTACACTGGACAGAAGACTTACATGGAAAACATATAAAGAATAAAAGAAAAGAATTAGACCTCAAAATTATCAGATTAAACTGGCTATTAGGAAAAAACTCATCCTTAAGCATCGCAAACAAAATTCTTCTGTATAAAGCTTTACTAAAACCAGTCTGGACACATGGAATACAACTTTGGGGAACAGCTCGAAATTCAAGTATTGAAATATTACAACGTTTCCAATCTAAAAGCTTAAGAAAATGTGTAAATGCTCCTTGGTACGAATCAAACGCCACAATACACCGAGAATGACAACAATATAAGAAGAAATTAACAAGACCAGCGCAAAATACTTACGACTACATAACCATCAAAATATTCATGCCATTAACTTACTAGATAATAGTGACACCACCAGACGACTTAAACGATATCATACTTTAGACCTGACATATCGACTATAAATTGTTGTTAATCTGAGAAAATGTAATATTAGGAGTACGGTCAAAGGACCTTACTCCTCTCATGTTATTCAAATTGTAATTTTGTAATTTTGCCAAATGTTTCTACCGAAACAAATTGCAAAATAAAATATTATAAAAAATGTATAGCAAAAATGGCGCTTTTAGCAAGAATTGACAAGAAAATGTGTGTCCATTGTTGGCAGCGTCCATCTCTGCATGCGCTGTTTATTGTCAGCGCTCATCGACTGAGATATGTTGATGCAGACAGAAATGCAATATAATATTATTACATAACAGATACTAAGGGGCGAGAAAGTATGTGCTGTTTTAGTACCACTAGTTTGTATTGTTTCTGGGTGCGTCCTATTCGAAAAATATTTTGTGACAGCATATTTTCAAGTCCAAAATAATAATTTGCAATAATTTCTAATTTTCTATATTGCCTAGTTGCACAAACATTACAACACAATTCAAGGAACGCAAAAAGTTTTATTATCGATTCCTTATAAAAATATTGCTATTCCATTCTCTGGAATATTACTTAAATTAAGTTCTTCACCTTGTATAATATTGTCTCTCAGTAAAATATCTATGTTGTAAACGATTACAGCTAGGATCATTCAATTAAACTTATGTGTTCAAAGAGTGACAACATTTACCTACTTTTATCTTTTCATCTTACTATGTATGAGAAATATTGTAATTGTACTCCGGAGATCGGTAAAAATTGCACAAATTCAAACATTCTTGTGCGTGTCCCTTCAATAGTAATATTGATGAAGTTTTTGAAAAATGAAATTCTTTGTTCAAAGACAGATCTTGAAATAAGATCATACAATTTTTGAAAGTATGAGAGGTTTCCGCGAAATTCTGCATGAAATATAGTCCCCGATAAGTGTGATAATATAGTGCATGTGAATGTAAATGTAAGTAAGAGGTGATAATAGGACAAGAAAACGAAAGAACGCTGTCTGTGGCCCGTTTGTTGCTCCGGCATCGCCTGATATTGGAGAAACCACGACAACTGCCGATCAGATCAGCCGGCCACTAGAATTCTTCTCCATACAGCGGGAGAACTCAGCTAGTTGTCTAGCTCTCGAAGTTGTCGAAAATTCTGCCACCGTCGACACTCGAACTCTAGGACGTTCCGGTCAGGGGCACTACAGTGACATTAGTTGGTTCCCTGAGCCACCCTTTCCGGTATTGTGTAGATCCTAATACGAAAAAAATAGTTTATGGCAAACGTCGGGTCGGTCGGATCATCCGCTGGTCTGTCGATTCGACAACATGTTTCATTTTAAATGGTCCAGCACCGGTCTCATGCCAATTTCAGAAGAAGAAAAACGTTTTATATAAATTCCCTTTTGTTTTGCTCGTTCAAAACCGTTTTAAACAATACTTAATGTACGTGGTTCATAAATGGAGGCATTTTTTGTTCTAAGCCGCGCGCAATTTTTTGAGGTGGGTTGTTGTAGCTTTTTAAACTAAAATGCATTTGATTCCGTACACTGTGTCATACAAATTAATATGATAATTGTGTACCCAATATGTTTTATTTTGGTAATATTTGGAATTAAAACAATCAAACGTTAATGAACAAATTTCGATTTTCAGAGTTTAATTTTTCAAAAAAAGAAATAGTTATCTCCTTAATTCGTTCTGTGCTTTTACATATATCTGCGCAGTTACTTTATGTAAAATGTAAATGATAATTAGAGTACCGCTTCAAAATTGACCCTTTTAATAATTGAAATTTTGGATTTTTCCCACTTTTGAAATGCAATATGTCTGTTGGCGGAAATGGTAAAAACTTGAGATTTCCACACTTTAAAGATCGCCCTGATACCAAACTTCAGTATAAATTTTAACGATGAGATTCAACTCAAAGTTAGTTTTCAATATTGTAAATTAGAGCGAAATATGTGTTATTTTCATATTGAGGCAAAGTGGTGACGAAGAGTAATCTTATTATTGTCCACCCATTTTGAACTGAATTAGGCCTTAGATTACAGTAATTAGTATTTTATTTCAAACCTAAAAGTTGCCCATTATATAATTTTAAATATTAGTTCAATACAATTCTTTATTTACAAATGAAAATAAGGCTAACCTACAACTTCATTTGCGTGAAGGTAAATCCCTCTTTCTCCTTCCATCTCTTTCGCCTCTCCCACTACCGCGACTCCTTTCTCTTCGTCACGCAATTCTCGGTCTCCGTCTTCGTCTCCGTCTCCCCTTCTCCGTCTGCATCTTCTTCGTCACCCTCGCCTCCGCCTCCGATTTCTCCGCTCTCTGATAGATATTACGGATAAGCGATTTTCATGTCTTGCCCTTCATACGCGTTGATTGTAATGTCCGCCGCATTGTAATGCAAATTTACTTTCAAAGGCAAGTTTTCTCGCTTCGCTCGTCCGGATCCAAGTCACGGCGAGGCTCGGGCCTTCGGTCCTCGCGTTCACTATAAACATCTTCGAGGCTATCCATCGCATAATTACCAATTCACTTTTATAAGAAAGCACATTTCAAACAACCTCCAGAATTGAAACAGCGCAGTTGCCGCAGGAGCGGCGCGCAGTGCCGCGGCCGGTTTAAACGTCTTCCGTAAGTTGTGCCGTGTACTAGACTTCAGCCCCTTTTTCCCCCTCCAAGTGTTCGTATTGCACGCGCGGCCCGGCGCCGGGTGCAGGGCGCGAGGCGTGGGGCGCGGGGTGCGAGCGTGTGCCGTGCTTGCGCAGGGCGGAGAGCGCGTGGGCGTGGCGCTGCGGCGCCGCGGGGCTGTGCGCGCGCGTGGCCGCCCACGGCGAGGCGCAAGCGTCGACGCTGTGGCCGTCGCTGCCGCTGTGCCGCCTGACGTGCGGGGCGGCGGGCGCCCTGTGGCCGCTGCCCACCGGGCACGTGGCGCTGGCCGCCTCCCTGGCGCCGCTGCACCCGCGCGCCGTGCGGCCCCAATTCCTCTGCTCCACCAGCGCAGAGGCCGCGCGCTTCCTGCAGGTAAGCCCCCCCCCCCCCCCCCCCCTCACACTCGAACCGTTTCTTTCAGCACGTCAAACGCCAAATTCTAAAACACGCGTTAGAGGCGGATTATTGCCTCAAGAGGATAGGCGCATCGTATAATCCATATTTATATGGAAAATATTCATTTGTCAACTGATGTAATAAATAAAAATATTTATTTTATTTGCACTAAGAGGATAGACGCATAATATAGTGCATATTTATATAAAATATATATTTATTTGTGAACTGCTTTAATAAATAAAAATATTTTGAAATCAGAAAATTTGGGAGACTTTTTGTCGGTTTTCTTGAAATGAGGAATTAGGCGTCTGACGGGTTTCTGGAATGAACGATTCAATTTACCCGTCTTTTCATCATTAGTAATTACATTTCGTATCGCCTAACATCCCAATAAGAAAATATAGTACAATGCATCATAAAAATATAGTCTTGCTCAAAATTTGCACAATGTAATGACTTCTGACTTTCATGACACAAGTGCTGATACAGTCTTCATTAGTTTTGGATTACATAAATATTATTTCATTTTTACAATACAACATATCTCGTATCCATTACATTCAATTACACACTTTCTCCTTTCATCTCCATCTCTTGTCCCTCTCTCACTACTATGCCTCTTTCTTTGTCACACACTCCTCTGTCTCCATTTCACCCTTTTCCGTCCGTATCTTCTGCGTCACCCTCTCCTCCATATTTTCCTTCGCATTCCACTCCTCCGCATCCCGGCCTTCTTCCTACTCCGTTTATTACGTCTGCCCCACTTCCTATTGGTCGTTTTTCATCCTAATGTAAATGGATGAGATAATTGTAATGGTGATTATACTGGCGAGGGATCACTGAGATTTTACGAAGAAAAGGGATGGGAACGTAAGTAAGGGATGTTGAAACATGGTGAAAGGAATCCACCACATCACATGATCTAAGTGCGCACAGCACCAGAACCCGCGCTCCTACGGAACGATTCTGCTGATGCGCGCGCACCGGTGATGTCGGCCGCCCGAGTCGGCCGCCCGAGTCGGCTGCTCTTGGCCACGTAACCCGGCGCGTTGGCGCGTGCGCAGGAGGCCACGGCGTTGATGGCGGAGACGCTGGCGCGCGAGTGCCGGGTGCCGCCGCTTGCCAACGCCAACGCCAACGCCAGCGACCCGTCCGCGCCGCTGCTCGTCGTGCAGTTCTGCATCGATGAACCTGGCCTCTCGCTCAAGCTCTCCACCAACGAGTCCTATGAGCTCAATGTGTGGACTGAAGGTAAGTGTGCAGGACGGGGTTTCTACCAGAATCTTGAGATATATTACTTTATGCAATTAGTTTATAATGTTAAGCTTTATTGCACGAGTACATGTTTTGAAAACGAGCGACTTTAGCAGCGAGTTTTCAACTTTGTACGAATGTAATAAAACAACATAATAAACGAGTTGCATACTATATTTTTGTGTATAACAGCATTACGTTTATTAGAGAATCAAACTTCATTTTGCGAAACAACTTCCCTGTGACGACTTGGGTATTTGACTTCGTGCGAGTAAACGGTGGTCGGCTGTTCCGTTTAGCTCTACCTCCCCCCGATTCTCTCGCTACGATTGGCTGAATGTGTGATGCAATCATTCGTGACATAAAATCTAATATGTCATCATTTGTGCCGTAAAATGTCCGATTATGCACGATTTCTTGGAACACAAAAGGTAATTTTATAATGCTGGAATACAAAAAATGTTGTTTGAAGGTACGTCCATTATAACGTGACGATTTTGTCCGTACATTAACGAATATTAGTAATTTATTCTATATCTTGAATGGTAAAAGCTGATGACAGGGGTAATAGTTGATGACGTATGAAACTCAATCTTGATACTGTTGTTTTTTTCGCGACCCAGGCTTTGTCGGGCTCTTTACCGTCACTTGCTCAGCGTAGCACCTCTAGCGAGTATATTCGTATTAAAATGTTTTATTGGTTCTTTGAAATTTCACAATAAAAGTAAATTTTAAACATCTGGCTCGTTATTTTCAAACACAGAAAGTTATATAAAAAATATATTAATTACATATACTAATTTGGCACAGCACATATATTTTAACTATAAATAATTACATTTTTTTCTGTAGCATTATAAAACTATTTCTATAAAATAGATATGAGAAAGTAAAAAGTTGTAAACTATTCTTCAATAATTGTTACTCACTGACTTAATGTTTACGGTTTATATTATGAAAACATTACTATCTACCTTTATCTATATTAGAGGTGAAGTTTCACGTGAATGAATTAATGTTTGTATTTTCACCTTCATTTAACACCTTTTAAAATATTTCCCAATAATATTTGTTTGTATGAAAATTTCACATGTTACATCGTTTCACTGTGCATTGCACATGCATTGTGGATGAATGTCAAAACTTTTAGAAATCCTATATTTACATATAAAAATAGCCACGTTCTCTTTACTATTGCCATTGCAAAAGTCGTTTTCCGCAATGGGAGTATTCCCACGTTGTTAACAGCCGCAAAACACTGTCAGTTTTCTATCCGTTTTGTAAGAAGTCTCATTACGTACATGACGAAATCACTGCGAGTATTTAGCGTAATATTTCTTCTCTTTGATGGGGAAAGATCATCCAGCATTTAGTATCAAGAGTTTCGTAAAAAGCGAAAAGCTCTCGGAAGACGTCATATTTATAGTGTCAAGGCCGCCAACTTATAGTGAAAGCACACATTTCAAAATTAGCATGCGTTTACACTAAGTTTCACGAAACTAATAGCCTCGTCTATCTGATTTCCTTATGATTTGAATATTATTATGCACTTAAACCCAATACATTCAGTATTGTAAACGGTAACGGAGTCTGGAATCAGCTGCAAAACGGCTCAATAATAATAGTGACCATTGTTCTTTAAAAACGTTAGTTATTACTTTGTATCTATCGACGGTTGCATAGAGGGCATCGCATCGAATTTCGTTTTCGTTATGTACGAATTATTTGTACTGCACAAGAAAATCGAAGAGGAATGACGTACCTTCCTTCAGGAAATGCTTTCCGATCAGCAATATTAAAAATCACTTTAATAATAGAGAGGAAAAAGCATAAAACTAAGTAAACAAACGATTGATATAGGAAGATGTACTTTTAAAACTTTGTTGGTAGATGTAATGACAATGAATAGAAAATAGATTGGTTAAGCTATAGCAAGAGACAATACCGTTAATAGTGTCTTAATTGGCTGTATGTAAATATTCTAAACCCAACAGTTTCACCTTGAACTTAATAAGTGCAGGAAGTTTTTCATCAATGAAAGTAGCGACGAAATAAAGAATATGAAAGAGGTGGTTCACGATTCGATTGGAAGGGAAACCTGTTTTATAAGTACAAGACAATTGGGACTTCGAAGAACATTTATTGAGAGCTCTAGAAACTGTGACATAATCAATTACGACGTCTCTTGCGATTCATAGTAATGTAACATTGCCTTCCACGTCTTAATCCCAAATGGTAACAGACATCTGTCACGGAACGTCAAGCGATGGTGTTCCTGTCACATGCCTTGACTCGCAGAAAACCGCTTCTTCTTGCATGCCCACAAAGTGGGCCGGTGAAAGTTGGCAGTAGGTAGCTTGCGCCGCTGATAACTTCCGCTCAATCTTCGTATTTCAAATAGTTTATTTATTTACGGCGTGATATGGTCGAGTGAGATACAAAAAAAAACATTTTTAAATCTTTTAAATCTCTGTGACAGTGGGAACCCTCTACATCTCGATAGATGCTTGTGAACCGGTTTCCAAGAAAAAAAAATACTGTCACTCAGCTTTATAAACGCTAACTGCTCACTTTTCTGTCTGCTGGATAAGTGCCCCCTTCAAATGGGATGTGAAAAATCTCTTCAACAAACAGTTATGATTGGACAACTGTAGAGAACCTTGAGTGATACAAAGATGTGATTGCAGAATATAATCTAAGAAGGCCAGAAGAAGATTTTTGGGCAAGAACATTACGACCATAATGTACTTTTTCGAAAGTATTTACTCATACACTGTTTCACATAAAAAATATATTTTCGAATAATTTACGAAAATAAACAAATATTAATCATAACCATAACAATCTTGACTTGATTATCAGTTAAATTATGATTGTAATATGTTTTCTTGATAAAAGTTTCCAAATCAAATTTGTAAGACAATCAGTTATTTCTGTGTTATTTAAGAAAAACAAATAACACTGATAGTCCTGATTTGATTTGGAAACTTTTATCAAGAACACTGACTAACATAATGATATACTTGAATTCAATTTTTTTGAGAAACAAATAAAAAGGCAAAATACTTTAGTTTCTGCATGAAAACTATCTCACTGGCAAATATTTAGACAGAAGGATAGGAATGAATCACCTCGCAAAGAACCAAACGTCGAATGTTTATACTAAACTTTAAAATATTTTTTAAACAACTTTCTCACAGCTACAACGAGGAGGTCCATAACTAAAAGCAATATTTCCATTGGAACACTTCATTGGCTAAATGAGAAAACGAAAGTTTCCTTTTGGTCGAATCCTATACATTCGAATCGAATCCTATACATTCGAATCGAATCCTATACATTCGAATCGAATCCTATACATTCGAATCGAATCCTATACATTCGAATCGAATCCTATACATTCGAATCGAATCCTATACATTCGAATCGAATCCTATACATTCGAATCGAATCGAATTGAGTCGAGTCGAGACTCAGGCCATGAGGCCTGCTCTTCCGTCTGACCACGCGAATTTCGTTACGCTCCTTTCACAAATTAGAGGAGAAAAGATATATTTGACATATAACATGGGAATTAATGCACTTTGATGAGTTTTAAGTACTTAAAAGTGTATATTTCAAAATAAAGAACAGGTTTTCGCAGAAAAAAAATTAATAAGAAAGGTGAAAAGTGGCAATGCCGCCTTTGCTTGTGGATGTGCTCACGCCGGGCGTCCCGCAGGGGCGGTGGTGACGGCGTCGGTGTCGGCGCCGACGGCGTTCGGCGCGCGCCACGCGCTGGAGACGCTGTCGCAGCTGGCGGCGTGCGACGACGCGGAGGGCGGCGCGCCGCCCATGCGCGTGGTGGCGCGCGCGCGCGTCGTGGACGCGCCGGTGTTCGCGCACCGCGGCCTGCTGCTCGACACGGCGCGCCACTGGCTGCCCGAGCGCGCGCTCCGCCGCACCATCGACGCCATGGCCGCCGCCAAACTCAACGTGCTGCACTGGCACGCCACCGACTCGCACAGCTTCCCGCTCCTGCTGCCGCGCGTGCCGCAGCTCGCCAGGTGGGCCACCGCTCACTACGCCCGCGGTTCACTTGAGTTTCCGCTTCCAGCGAAGAACTCAACTGGAAGGGCGTTAGTCTGTTAGGTGTTCAAGAATCCTGTTCCCAAATACTAAAAGACACCACTTTCCGCAATTTATCGAGATGAATTACAGGTGTCCCACCAAGTAGAACTGCCCCTATAACTTTTAAATGGTTCAGGATATCGAAATGGAGCTTTCTCTTAACATTGTGGAATACTAGAGCAAGTAAAATGCCGTAGACAAATTGCCTGTAATATTTTCAGTTGTGAAGAAATTTAATCAACTTTAATTTTTTAAATGGAACTGCCCCATACCTTCTAAATGGTTCAGAATATCGAAATGGAGTTTTGTCTTAACATTGTGGAATACTAGAGCAAGTAAAATACCGTAGAGTAATTGCCTGTAGTATTTTCAGTTGTGAAGTAATTTAATCAACCCTAATTTTTTAAATGGAACTATAACTATATTGCTCACCAGCAATGAATAGATCTTGAAAAGAGGAATAAAATAATGTATCATACGTTAGTATTTTTATAGTAATTTGAGAATAAAATATCACTTCCACACTCTACCCAAGAACGCAAAAAAGCGCCCTCGACACATCTCAAAAGAAAAGCAAAACAAGCTGTCTCGCTCCCCGCTGGCGTATTCAGGTCTCCTCTCTGTTGACGACCGTGGCAATCGTTTTCAACTGTTCTTCCGTTGAACGCTTCTCTTTAAACTATCCTAACTAAACTTCAGCACCCGACCTTACGTCAACTTCTATCACTTCCACTTACGCGTTAAATTTGACTGATATTAATGGGTATTGCGGGCGTTTGGCCGCCGAAATATTGGCGAAAATCACAATATATATATATATATATATATATATATATATATATATATATATATATATATATATATAAATTCAGCCGTTGCATGTAACCTAGCGGCCGGCTGTTATGATCAGTAATTTTCCGTGAAGTCTTTGGTCAATACCTTCCGGAGCAGTACCTTCACAAACCTCCTACGGTCCGCACGACATCTTTCCTTTTGTCTTCCTTGGCCTCCCCTCACCCCTTAATAACACACACACACACACACACACACACACACACGCTCTGTACTACCACACATCTGGAGACCATGTCTAAGACTAGTCAGGAGGTTAGAGCTTGTCCCGGCTGGGGCGGTGCCTCGCTGGTGGGAAACACCTGGTAGCTCCCGCAAGCTCACGTGTATGTCGGATATCGCCGCCCAGCGGAGATACAACACAGCCGCCTCCCGTAATAAAAACAGTCGCAAGCACTGGCGTGAACTACATTATAACAACCTTAGCAGTTGACACGCCTAGACACACCAATGTAACAATCAATCATAGGCAGTCGTACAGTCGTGATGACCGTCGGAGGGGGCGGGTCTCCTGAATCATCCTTTCCGAGTCTCGTCCAGTTCATTCATTCCGAGCGGATTCCGGTACGGTACTTTGTGCCGCACGCGATCCTTCCTTCTCCGTTCAGTTCTTATCCCCATCCTAGGTTCGAGCACCCAACTGATCATCCATTGGCGTGTGAGCCAACTTTCAAGATCTTCAAAACCTCTGGCAGGCCTGCTCCTGACCGACAGTCCAGCTTTGACCCATTTGATGGAGAGTCGCAATTTTCCGATTTTCACCTCTCCAGTTGCCCTGGAGAGGGGGGAGTTTATGTCTTGTCTTTCGGATACATTTACTGCAGCCAATGAGGCTTTTGCAGTTAACTTACATAAACCAACTTAATTGAATTGAATTGCATTGATGCCTTATTTTACGTGGCCAGACTCGGGCCACCAGGCCCGATCTTCCGTCTGACCAGGCAAATTTCGCTACGCTCCTTTCACCAACTAGCAGAGGAAGGAGGTATTTCTTGGGCGAGAAACAGGCGATTTGAATTTAGCTCAGAGGCGTCATATAGGCTTGATCTTTTACATGCAAGTAAATCTACGAACATGGGACAGCCGGCTTTACTTCCCCTACGAAGGAAGGCGAACAAAGAATTTTTTCGCCCTTCGATCGGGTTTGAAGCCGCCACTTGGGTATACCCGTCCGATACGCTAACCGTTACACCATCGCCGCGCGCCACTAGTCAAAGTGTTATGTGTGACGTAGTGAAATAAGAATAAATTCAGATAACAATAATAAAATAAGTATATTGAAAAGTTACAAACAAGTTACAATAAATTGCTAAATTTAAACCCTCCGGGAACCTTTTCTTTCCAGTACCCTGTTTTACCGCAGAAAAAAGCCACGCGTGATGCGAGCAGTCGGACTTCCGTCCCGTGACTATTACCGTCACATGGCCTTACGCCAAAATTTAAACCGGTCCCCGTCCGGCGGACCGCGTCCCTACAGCACCCGAGATCGTCTGGCCCTTCACTCCGGACATCTCGCCCACACTCCTACGCTCACCGTAACTACTCGTCCTGCGCTCTCCGATGTAAACTGAATGAGAACGCGGGCGCAGATGGCGCCGCGTTAAATAGTTGGGGCCTACACCCCCACCACACAAGTTTCCTAGATAGGCTCGCCTGCTGTGGGCAAACGAGGGCTCGCTAGCTAGCTTCCTAGGAGTTTACAGCTTAAGGGTATTTTTGGCTCTGCCACGCTGTCTGCGTCAACTGCCAGAGCGCAAAATCCCGGAAGTTCACGCTCAACCCTTTCCTCCCCTGCAGCGTGCTCTCCCCGACCTAACGGTTCTGGCCCTCGTGTTAACGACGCCACATATGCTAGAGGGCGGGGGCGCGCGTGTGCAGGTACGGCGCGTACTCGTCGGCGCAGACGTACTCGATGAGCGCGGTGGCGCGGCTGGCGGCGTACGCGCGGGCGCGCGGCGTGCGGCTGCTGGTGGAGCTGGACGCGCCGGCGCACGCGGGCGCGGGCTGGGAGTGGGGGCCCGCCGCCGGCAAGGGCGAGCTGGCGCTGTGCGTGGCCGCGCAGCCCTGGCGCCAGAGCTGCATCCAGCCGCCCTGCGGCCAGCTCAACCCCGTCAACCCGGCCGTCTACGACGTGCTGTTCGACGTGTACAGGGACCTCCTGGACGCGCTGCCGGCCGACGAGCAGCTGCACCTGGGCGGCGACGAGGTGAACCAGGCTGCCTTGCAACAACTGCCCGGCTTTAGGCAGACTGGCGATTACCCCTTCTTCTTCTTAATCTTAATCTTCTTCTTAATCTTAATCTTAATCTTCTTAATCTTCTTTTTCTTCTTCTTAATCTTCTTTTTCTTCTTCTTAATCTTCTTTTTCTTCTTCTTAATCTTCTTTTTCTTCTTCTTAATCTTCTTTTTCTTCTTCTTAATCTTCTTTTTCTTCTTCTTAATCTTCTTTTTCTTCTTCTTAATCTTCTTTTTCTTCTTCTTAATCTTCTTTTTCTTCTTCTTAATCTTCTTTTTCTTCTTCTTAATCTTCTTCTTCTTCTTTTTCTTCTTCTTCTTTTTCTTCTTTTTATTCTCCTTCTTCAGACAGCAGCATCCTCTCTTCGTAGTTGTCATTATCTCAAACATTCAACGATTTGAGTTTCTCAGGCGTGTTTTTGCACTTGCATACTCTCCCCTTCCCAAATATCAGATGCAACGACTCTAAATTTCTTTCAGGCGTTATTGTTGTTATTATTATTATTAGTAGTATTGCTATTATCGTTATTAATATTCCTCAAATTCACGACTTAAATGTAATATGTCTGTTAAATGTAAAATCTAGATTCCAAGTAGCTTCCTAAGGTGCAGATCTAACGCCTGCAATACTTAGCGCAAAATATGGGCCGTTAACAATAACGCGATATCACACGCATTTCCACACTTATGAATTTCGGAAATAGAAGTATCGGGACGACCTATTCAATCTCAAAACTCTTATATTTAAGACGCTTCTGTGCCTCTTGTTTCCATGTACTGCTTACATGGCACAGAAACAAATAGTCACCTTTTTTTCTCCAAATCACGAATAACGATGTTCGGTTTGTTTGTTGCTATCGCATGCTCAGTTTGGATTTGTTGGTTGAATAATATTGTTCACATTTCTGTCCTACTAGCACCAACTATAACTTGAAAAAGTCCATTTTAATGAACTCAAACGAAGTGCCGTGCGCTTATATGTATTTATTTCGATTGTCAGGAACAGCAGTCATTTCTAATATTTACAAATGAAACTAACGTGAATAAATTTAACTGTTACAATATTTGCAGCTCATAGTACAGGAAAGTAGTAATAATTTCATACAATGCTACCTAGATTTCATTTAATAAGTAAAATTTCATTTCAAATAATTTAAAAGTAAAATTTCAATTTTTGAATATCATAGTGAGCGATCAAACCTTCTTAAAGTCTATATAGTATCGTAGGCTTTCACGGCCGGAGTCAATAGATGATAGATTTTCCGCGCTGGTAGGCCGTGGCGTGGCATACGCCAACTGGACCACGGCCTACCAGCCCGGAAAAATCTATCTTCTTCTTAAAGTCTGTTTGTCAGTTCGAGTAAGTTACATTTATTACCTTCCGTCAATCTATTCCTATTCATAAGAACTGATAACGAGTCAAACGAAGCAAGTGAAATTCGAATTTACAATTCTTTTTCAATTTTCGAAAATTCTGAGTGCGCCAAAAATGCAACCATCACTACTACAAAATAATTAAAGAAAATAAAAAAAAGTATAAAAGAAATTGAGACCCGTTATTGAACAAGTAATTTCTTTAAAATGTATAAATTGTCTACGATTATTGCGAAATTGTTCGTGACCTTATGTAAATATATTTCCGATAAACACATTTCATTAAGGAAAAAAATGTTCATTTTCTTAAGCGTACTTTACGAAATCGAGAAGCCAAATTTAATTTAAAACTAGTGATGCTAAAACAGCACATACTTTCTCGCACTTTAGTACCAGTTATGAAATAGTATTATATCGCTTTTTTGTTTCTGTCAAGGCATGTCAGTCGATGAGCGCTGACATCAAAGCGCGCATGCAGCGAAGGGCGCTCTGAACAATGGGAACATATATTTCTTATCAATTCTTGCTAAAAGCGCCATTTTGCCATAAATGGCACTGTTTTTACTTTCTCGTATACATACGTATATGCGAAGTAATATACGTAGTATAGGGAAAATTGTGGAATGATGCGGAGAATCTATTTAGAGATTTCAACGGAAATTCGCATTTTAGGGTTCCGAGAGACCGATAAAGTGTTTTTTTCAAAACGTCCGTCGGTCTGGCGTATGTGAACAACACTAGCACCAACACCAGGCGTAGACTTTTTCCAAATTGAAGAAACCCCTGTTTATGAGTCGAAGCGTTGTGGTTTTGAAAATCATTCATTCGTTTTGGGGGAAGTTTATATGAAGCCCTTGGCACATTTTCAAAATTTCCTCAAATGCTAGCGATTGTACTATATATACTCTATAAGATGATATAAACGCTATATTGCTCTATCCTTTTGTTTTTTCAACAATTCCAAAAATGTAATTTTTTGACTTATCTCTCACGTCCTTAATATTGACATTAGCGGCCATTTGTTCACATTAAATTAAAAATAAACATAACATGATTTTTTTCCTTGACTCCAAGATATTTTAAGTTAATTTTTAAATGTTTTATTTTATTTTAAATGAATACATACATTCAAACAAACCCATAATTAGTTCCTTCATAATTCATTAAGAAATTAAACAGTTGAAGATGTCTCGGAGAACAAATCCCACTAAAACGATTCATTTTGCTGCCAAGTTCATACGTTAGTTGTGTGTAAAAAAGATTAAATAATAAACGAACGATTTTTTTAAATTTCCAGTACATCATACAGACAAGCAAGGATACTTTCACAAATAAACGGAGCATCCAGAAATAAATGCCATCCAATATATCCCTTTATAAATGCTTTCGAAACAACGAATTCACTACCTTGTAAATTTTTTTATTTCTCATCACTTCAAATAATTATTTTTTAAATATAATGTTAATGTTAAGCACTTTACTATTCGTAAAAACATAATATCTGACAAATCATTTCTTGGTTGTGCAGCATTACATTCTTTATATACAAAAATAATTAAAATTTGCAGAAAATTAACAAGTAAACAACAATGTCACTGCCTTCAATTCTATTGCAATTTCTAATTTTATCATTAACGCGAAATATTTCGTTCTGACGCAAAGGAAGAACTGGAGCTTTTGAGTGCAGCGCAGAAATGCCTTATTAGACGAAATGAGTCGTGGTGTGGTGACCATGGAATCCAAATACAGGCGTTTTCAAGTGACGTGTTTCTTAGTTAATGAATTGTGTTTGTCTCTAATTAAAAGGTTCGAAAAAGAAATAATTAAATAGAAAATCAATAAACATTCTTCATAAAATATCCCAATAAAAACTGGTTAATTGTAGAATTTAGTGCGTCTGTACTCTGAGTATAAATTTCTCACATTTGATTTCTACTTGTGATCAAGCTGTGTAGAATGTTATGGTTGGTAGTGTCATTAGGACATTAAATCAGCTTGGTCAGAGGTATGATTGTCATTGTTTTGATGCATTTCCATATTGATAAGATTAATGTATTGTGACAAAAAGGTGTATATTAATTATTGCTCTTTTCCTATCGACAAGGTTTTGTTCGTTGATAATTCCATAATATTTTGGGTATATCTCAAGAAATTTTAAAAACATTCGGTTTATGAATCCTGTCGTATCAGTTTCACAATTTGTAGCACTGATAAAACAACGAATGACATTCTTGTTAATATCGGTATTCCATTTAATTCGTTGTCTGACAAGGCGTGCTGTAGTGGTGGTCGGTTGATTATCCGACAACACGTTCAACAGATGAAGCATATTGTTGTTGGATGCTTCTAACATTAATTTATTATTATTGTTATTATTATTATTATTATTATTATTATTATTATTATTATTATTGCTACTTTCCACTTCCTTAGACCTGTAAGTTTACTTTGGGAACCGTGCGCAGGTGTTCATCCCGTGCTGGAACTCCTCGTCCGAGGTGCTGCAGTGGCTGCAGCAGAATGACCATGGCCGCGAGACAAACGACTTCCTCAGGCTGTGGTCCGACTTTCACTCGCTGCAGCTCGGCGCACTGGAGAGAGCGCGCGCTCGTACGTGCTCCAACAACGTTGCAGACAACGCGCCCATCCTGTGGTCCTCGCACCTCACCAATCCCAAGGACATCGAACAATACGTGGATAGCCAGCGGTGAGCCTTGCGTCTTCGTCCGAAGGACTTGAGAGTTACAGTTACGTCTCAATGCGAGGATAGGATTTTGATGATCGAAAAAGTACATACAAATTACCCCAAAATAATGCATCTATGCCACAAAAATCTTGATAAAATGTCACAAAAAATTAGCAATAACATATTCATGGTGTTTATAATGAGAAATAATATTTTCCTCACTTAAGTCAATCACTAGTTAATGTTAATAAAACGTTCAAAATAAACGAAATAAAACTATGTAATGAATCAACATTAATATTATTTTATATTGTAATATTATTACAACACTACAAAAAAAACAGGAATTCAGTAAATTATGATTTGGAGTTCAACGTAACTCTAGGTAGTAGTTGTATAGTAATTAACGAAACGAGTGAATAAAGAGGAGTTGCATGAATGATATATTCAAGAAAACGAGCGATAATAAGAGCGAGTTTTCTTATTTATCACGAGTGTAATTATATCCCTTTATCCACATGTTTCGTTCAATAATTTTTCGTTTCCATTTAAGAACACTTAATTTTGAGAAAATCGAGCATATCTTTACCATTTGAGGCATCTATTTGATGACGTCATATTGGTTCTCACCAGACCTGACTGTTCCAGTAGGCATTACAGTGTATATTTACAATCACCGTAGTTTATTAGAGAATAGAGTTTGAAATAAGAAACGTTTGAAAAAGGAAGATATTTAATATATTCCGAATGCAATATTACAAAAAGATGACAACTCCATGAAAACACTTCGCACGCAAAGAAAGGGCATGTATGACAGAACATGTGTTTCTGTTGGAAAGGAGAAAGACGATTCAGTTCTGACTCGGACGTTTTGCTGGCGAAATTTTCAGAGCGGGTAATTCCAACTGACATTTATGTTTTTTTATACTTGTAATATGCTAAGACGAAAAGTCTTAAACGTAACACATTCAATCACGTTAAATGTTTAATGCTGATCCATTAGTCAGCTAGTGTCAAACAATCATGCTTATGGTCATACTTGTTTATGTTGAAGATGTGGCGTGTACTACTCGCGCAAATTTTTTTTTGATACACGAGATACCTAGTTCTCATCCAGCGCTGAATAGCACGGCATGAGATACTTAGGTTCGACTCGGACCGACACGTACTAATCTACAATGCTGTCAACAACCACCTCGTACTTTCAAAACAATCGTAGCATTCGTAATGGCATTCTTTGGCGAATTAAGTTCGTGCCCACAGTTGGTACGCCCTTTTCAGCCGTGACGTAGCCAAATCCTTCCTCTCCCCGCACTCCTGCTAACAAGAAAACTTGCGTGTACAGTGAAGGAGAATTTCAATATTTCAAATTATAAACAATTTAATTGATTTTTTAAATAAAGAAGTTTTGTCAAAACAACTGCTCTTCCTGGGCCGTCATGTTTGAATAGGAAGTAAACACATCTGTGCCATATAAAGCGACGACTGTGTTGAGATGGTTGATGCCAAGTATGGGTATGGTAACAGTCTCTAATTTAACTTATTGTATTATAAATATTAACATGATTGTCTAAGGATTAGTAATAATTATTCGTTAATAATTTTGTTTCATTCTTTCATTGATTATATGTTTTTGATGAACGTAATCTAAGATATACATTTTTGTTCATGATTCATTGCTGACAGGAAATACCTTGGCTACGTCTGTGTTATAGAGACAATTAACAATTTTAATCATTTTTCTGAGTATTGATTGGTAGTTGTGAATTTTTAATTGTGCGGTGGAGTTCTAATTGCACGTATGCAATAAACATAGTGAAAACTAAGTATTCATCTGCTTTATTTTTCATGTGTTTAACTGTTCCAGCTTTATTATTCAACCGTGGGAAACTCGAAACAGTCACCTGGCGGAAGATCTAATGGCCCTCGGCTACCGCATTATCCTCACCCACAAGGACGCGTGGTATCTGGACCACGGCTTCTGGGGCCAAACCTCCTACTACAGATGGAAGACCGCTTACAACGCCCGCATGCCAACCGTCGGGCGCACCTCTAACCAGTTACTGGGCGGCGAGACGGCCATGTGGGGGGAGCTGGTGAGTTGCTCTCTGCCTTAAAAACGAGGCGTTAAGATTCTCGCTTTCCTCAGAATTAAAAATCTTCGTTTTGTTATTTAATGCGCATTTAGGTCATATGTAATAATAATAATAATCATCATCATCAATATCAACATCAATATCATAATCATCATCATCAACAACACCATCATCAACAACACCATCATCAACAACATCATCAACATCATCATCAACAACATCATCAACAACACCATCATCAACAACATCATCAACAACATCATCATCAACAACATCATCACCATCATCACAATCATCACCATCACCATCATCATCACCATCATCATCAACATCATCATCAACATCATCATCATCATCACCACCATCATCATCATAATCATAATAATAATAATAATCATCATCATCATAATAATCATCATCATCATAATCATCATCATCATCATCATCATAATCATCATCATCATCATCATCATAATAATAATAATAATAATAATAATAATCATAATAATCATAATAATAATAATAATAATAATCATAATCATCATCATCATAATAATAATCATCATAATAATAATCATCATAATAATCATCATAATCCGATCCGGATAGCCGAGATCGCTAAAGCAGTACTGCCATGGCAATCTCGGATGGAGGGATCGCAGGTTCGAGTCCCGTCACAGGCATGGTTGTGTGTGTGTGTGTGTGTCTGTTTGTAATTGCCCCATTACCCTTCATCATCACCCCAGGCTAACAACTCTGGGGTGTAAAAATGGATTTGGAATAAAAGTGCTGATCCCCTTATTGAGATGTGCAATGCTAGTATGAAGTCATGGAACACTAGGTTACTAATATACAATGGAAAAGGAATAGTAGAAACAAGAAGTATTCAAATTAACAGAGGATTTTTTCAAGGAGATTCACTATCCCCTCTACTGTTTTCAATTAATTAGATTCCACCAAGCATTCCAAGGTCGCGGGCAAGGTTTCATGCTTCCCAAAGCTCGCAGTCACTGCGTTCAGAGAAAATGCGAGATGTTTAAAGTAATGGTCTCCGGAGTGGCAGTACGTAACTAGATATCTGACCTTGGCAGATTTTTCGAGAAGACAGTTGATAGTTATTGCCCCAAAAGCTATATAAATTCCCATTCTCTCTTTAAGACAAAGATATGTACCATTAAAATGAAATGGGGTGCCTGACTCAGACGATCATTCCGATTTCAAATTCTCAATTGAGAGTAAAATTTAAAAAAAATCAATGGTATCTTCATTTCTAATTCAGTTTACTTAAGAGTTATTTAAAAGTATGAACTTTCTCCGTACAGGTTAAAACGTAACAGTAATATTGTCTGTTAAGCACATGCTGGTCAGTGCCCGCCTTTTAAGGAACTGCTCCGGCATTCGCCCGGAATTGATCGGAGAAATGTCAGAAAACTACCGATCAGGACAACCGACGCCTAGAATTCTCTTTAAGTCAGTTGTTGAATTCGATCTAATAGAGTTGTTAGTTAGCCTGAACTCTAGGACCTCCTGGTCAGCGACACTACAGAAGCGTCAGCAATGATACTTCAGTCATCCCAGTTGGTACCGGTGGAGTTGAAATTATTAATGAAGAGGGCAAGTGTTCGGCTGGGGTGCCTGACTCAGACGATGGCGTATTTTCGGCAGTCTACATAGCTAGGTGAAAATCAGAAGCAGTTTGGAGGAGAATTCTAGCGGCCAGTTGCGCTGATTGGCAGTTTTGTGTGGTTTCACAGATCAATTTAGTGCACATGCTGATCAATACCTTAACAACAGGCCACGGACCGCGCGCGATCTTTCTTTACTCGTCCTTGTCCCCTTCCTCTGTCCTTACACTTTCACAGACACACATTTACATGCAGTACACTAGCGCACACATGGGAAGACCAGTCGTGAGATTAGAACTTGTACTGGCTGGGTCGGTACCCCGCTGGTGGGATATACCTGTAAGTCGGAAGCCCTCCAACACAGCAGGTACGTTTGGTTTGCTTGCCCTTGGTTTGCTTCTGAACATAGATGTAACTTCAAATTAAACTCTCCTCATAGCACGTTACAACCACTTTTTTACTGTTTTTGACGTAAATAAATAAATAAAATAAGTAGGTTAGCGCCGAATCTCTTGCGCCCCAGCGACGGACGAACACCAGCTCCTTATGGGTTTCAACAAGCACTACACTTACAGAACTAACGTCCACATCAGTGGCCTCGCCCGGTAACACGAAAATAATGCCAGCACACTAAAAAAGGTTGCGAGACTCAAAGACTTGACACGTGTTTCTGTATGTATGTCGACGCGTTCAATTCTAACCCGAAGTGCCCCACTCTCCAGTTCTTTTCAAACCGCGAAAAAAACACCGCGAAATTTACAATATCCCCGCGGTTTTTCGCGAATAAAAAAACTAGAGGGTGGTGGTGAAATTGTGGATTGAGATTCGTATTCAGCGCGTCGACATTCTTAGAGAAACATATGTCCAGACTTTGGATCTGACAACAAACCCTGAAAATAATAACATAGAATTCACAGTGGTTTTTCGCGATTTAAAGAGAACTGGAGGGTGGGGGCACAATTCTGACTTCGGATTGTAATTGAGCGCGTCGACATACATAAAGAAACACGTGTCAAGTCTTTGAGTCTCGCAACCTTTTTTGTGTTGGCGGGCGAGGCTACTGATGTGGAACTGTTGAGCGCGTCGACATACATCAAGAAACACGCGTCAAGTCTTTGAGTCTCGCAACCTTTTTTTGTGTTAGCGGGCGAGGCCACTGATGTGGAACTGTTGAGTGCGTCGACATACATCAAGAAACACGTGTCAAGTCTTTGAGTCTCGCAACCTTTTTTTGTGTTGGCGGGCGAGGCCACTGATGTGGAACTGTTGAGCGCGTCGACATACATCAAGAAACACGTGTCAAGTCTTTGAGTCTCGCAACCTTTTTTTTATGTTGGCGGGCGAGGCCACTGATGTGGAACTGTTGAGTGCGTCGACATACATCAAGAAACACGTGTCAAGTCTTTGAGTCTCGCAACCTTTTTTTGTGTTGGCGGGCGAGGCCACTGATGTGGAACTGTTGAGTGCGTCGACATACATCAAGAAACACGTGTCAAGTCTTTGAGTCTCGCAACCTTTTTTTGTGTTGGCGGGCGAGGCTACTGATGTGGAACTGTTGAGCGCGTCGACATACATCAAGAAACACGTGTCAAGTCTTTGAGTCTCGCAACCTTATTTTCGTGTTGGTGGGCGAGGCCACTGATGTGGACCTGTTGAGCGCGTCGACATACACGTGTCAAGTGACCCCTCTGTGTGTGTGGCAGGTGGACGAGCAGACGCTGGACGGGCGCGTGTGGCCGCGCGCAGCGGCGGTGGCCGAGCGGCTGTGGAGCGACCCGGAGACGGCCGCCGACGCCGCCGAGCCGCGCCTGCTGCAGATGCGCGAGCGCCTGGTGCGGAGGGGGGTGCGCGCGGCCGCCGTCACGCCCGAGTGGTGCTACCTCAACGAGGGCCAGTGCCGCTAGCCGTGCCAGTGCCGAGGGCCAGTGCCGAGGGGCAGGCTAGCTAGCGCCGCGCCGCGCCGCGCCGCGCCGCGCCCTCTCCGCCTCCACCTACTCTTCGATGAAAATTGGAACGCGGTGACGCCACGGCCGGGAATCTGAGCAACGGCGAGTCAGAAGCCTCCCCGGGTGCACGTTCTGCTGACAGAACGAATGAATGGAGGGGTACGAATGTCACAGTTAATCCTAGCGTTATTATACGTGTCGAGGGTGAAGAGTTGCTAGTACAAAAGCGGTAACGCCGGCCTCTTCCTTACCCGTCAACCATTTTATTGTATTCGGACCTTACAGGGTGCAAGAATAGGGGCGCCTGTGTTGTCCGGTGCGCCTTTGCGTAATATTCACAAACTTCGCACACGATAAACATTTGTCGCATTTGTGGGAAATTCGAAAGGCGTTAGAATTAAGTACTAAGCATAACATGTAAATAAAACCATGGCTGTGTAAAGTGACATCAGCGCGGGCTTTTCCATCCAGCGCGCCTCCTAAATAGCAAAGTCGCATCCTTCGATTGGAGAAGGAGATTAAATGAAGATATCTGGTGCTTTCTGGCGCGTTGTTTGTCTCAAACTACCCTTCTCGGCTAACAGCGCCTTTTTCTCCATTTTTAGAAAATTCTGAGTGTAAAATTTAAAGATCGTAACATTTGAAACTGTCTATTTCTGTTCAAGAATAATAAGAAACTACGCCATAATCTATGATTGTAGATTGACAAACATTATAAAAAATAAAAATATCAAA
The DNA here is from genome assembly GCA_038098605.1 of Gryllus longicercus. Lineage (NCBI taxonomy): Eukaryota > Metazoa > Arthropoda > Insecta > Orthoptera > Gryllidae > Gryllus > Gryllus longicercus. The sequence goes on along the minus strand of JAZDUA010000387.1, from coordinate 1,172,868 downwards.
TGTTGCAATAAAAATTTCAAATGTTCACAAATGTTTGCTTTTTTCTCTCACCAAAAGTCATTTAAACAATCACACTCTCTGCAAACTTTCAATTGAACAGGATTATTTATGAAAATAAAAAAATAATAAATAGTGTGTTAACTACGCGAAAAGGCATCACGCAAGAAACTTTACCCTCTTTGATTAAACCAACAGGACGCAGGCAAGTTTTAAGAGATTATTTTTTGAAGTTGGTTGCGGTCAATAGATTGCTCTGTTGTCACCATAGTTTCCAATTCGAAAAGGTCGCAAGCGCGCTGTACGCTTATCGGCGCGTCGACACTTGCCTGACGATCGCAAACGGTTGTCTGCGAGCCAAGGGGCGAAACGTTTTTGACATAAAATGGGTGTGGGTTTATTTTTTTTTATTTTTAAAATTTTTTATGCTACAAGCCACTAAAAAGTTATTACTTGACCATTCGATTTATGTAATTTAAATGCACATTATTTCCTCAATTTTACTTAATCTGTTCTCTATTTTTATTCAATTATTAGCCTATATTTTAAACAAATTATTTTGTATAAATTCTAGTCCTGAACGTATACACTTTCCATACCGTATTTTACGGACTACAAGACGCTACGGACTATACGCACTTTTCAGGAACAGTTGTGTTTCGGGATACGGAACAAGATTCACTTTCTTCCAGGCTCCTTAAAGGGTCAAATCTATTTTTAATGCGAAAACCCATATTCATGAGAATGGCTAAACACTTTTTTTTTTTTTTGGTTGCATGTTTGGATTTAGATCACTATGCCCTCGTTGCACTTTGAAGTACTCGCAGTGCCGTCAGCCGGCAGATAGTTACTGACCTTATTTAGTTGACCCCTAACATTGTCAGGCGGCATTGGTCCACTTAACATGTGAGGCTGATCTAGTTGATGTTGTTCCAGTAGATGCTCTGGAATTTGTTGGAATGATGTTTCACGGGCGTCGCCTTCTTGGTAAGCGACCTCCATTTCGCCCTCGGTCGGGTAGACCAGAGCGAGGACATGTACAATATACTGGCGAAAGCCAACGTTGTCGGGACCATACAATTAGTAAGTGTTGATAACTGTTACTGTAGCACTTAAACTTTCACTGGAACACAGAACACAGGTCGGGGCGAGGCGAGGCGCAGCGCTGTGCGCGTAGGTCTGTCCTGTGCGACTGTTCGCAACGGAGTGGCACCTTCGTCTAGGCAGTGTTCAGGGTTTGTATTGGCGGGGCGGGAAGGAGACAGTGTTGTACTTCGATTTTTTTAACGTGGCGCTGGACGTAAATCAGCTGTTGACGGTGTCATCGAACCGGGAGCTTAAACCACAGTGATGACGTTCAAGCTCCCGTTTGGATGACACCGTGACAGCTGATTTACGTCAACCGGCACGTTAAAAAAATCAAAGTATAGCAAGCTTGTGAATCCCTGCAACTCCTGTTCGTCGTATCGGTGCACTGCTGCTGCCAGTTGGAATCCAATGTTGCCAGATAGAGATAGATTTCCGCTGGCATCGAACAAATGGCCATTTTGAAGACTGGCGGGAATTTTAAATCACACACTAGACATTTTGATATTAATTTTAAGTACAAGATGCACCTGAATTTTCGAGGCAATTTATCGAAGAAAAAAGTGCGCCTAATGGTCCGTAAAATACGGTAATATACACATTCCAACACATGCAAATAATTCTTGGACGATTTTCACTTTGAATGTTCTTTTGTGTTATGGAAAGTGAAATAATAGTTCCAGTAAAATCCAAATACCAATTTCACCATTAATTCTTATATGTTTATATCTCGTCTCGACAGTCCGCGCTTGCGTTCGTTGATGAAGACATCTTTGGCGGTCACGGATCACGTAGTGAACGTACACACATAACATTGAATACTCAGTTTTAAAATGTACATACTAATACGTACTTATCATAAAAACAGTATATAATATGTGTGTTGAAAAGGGGGAATTTTAAAAAGCGGCACGTAATAATTTCAATTATTAGTACGCGATGCACTGAATTTTCATCGAACGATGAGATCCCATGACGAGGAGTCAAAGCAATAAGCAAGTGAGCCAACTGCAAATGATCGAGTGAAGGAGTGTCGATTGACAACATCAGTGGCGCAAACAGGATATTTCAAGGTGAGTATATGTGGTGGTGGGAGGGAAGGGGGACCTTAGGTGAAGTGCCCAGTCGAATTGATGTTTCTTATAAATAATTTGTCATTTATACTGTTTTACAAATGTTTATTTGTTTATGTATAGTCATTTATGACATCACTACATAAAATTAATAAAAATGATATTAGTGAATGTGTCATCGGTTTCCGAGAAAGAATGAAGCTTCACATGATCCCCCCCTCTCGGATACACGACTAGACATCTTGACGAGCGCATGATCACAGCTTTCTGCAACCAATTCTTAAGCTAACGTCTCTTTATTTGAATTCTTCTGTGCCTGAAAACCAAAACCCTAATGCGACCTAGTTCGAACATAATCTAAACTCATCAGTTTCACACAAAGATTTTGTTTGCTTTATCTTCGGTATGTATTTATATTTTTTGGGGGAGGAGAAGTTGATTTATGAATTTAATTAAAATTAAAAACTTAAAAAGCATTTATAAACAAGACAAAATTAAACTAATATTAATTCTGTGTTCACTGGTTGAATGAACATTTTAGCGATCCACACCTGGTTTTTGAGATACAGTTCTGGTAATCTAGTCAGCTCTGAGGGGGAAAATATTTCGTTAAACTCTCTTGGGAGCCCTCAACCCAGTAAAATTTTCAATTGTGACTTCGGTGACTCTTCTAATTTATTTTCAAAAATTAAGACATGCGTATGGAAAATAAAGGCAGAGATGAAAATAGAAAATTAGTTTCGCGTCTGTCAACCAGATAATTTTGAAAATTCGGTAAAAGGTTTTTAATTTAAAAATGTATATTAATATTCTCCAAAATGAAATGCATAAGGCGAAATTAAATAAATTTGCATTCGCTTCCTGGAGGAATATTACTTAAATTTAATTATTTTGTAAATTGTTGGCACCAAAATATTATTCTGAATAACAGCTTCTAAGGGCACTGTAAACATAAACAACACATTCATTGAAGATGAAGGGAGAAACTGTTGAAACTATAATTAATTGTCCTTTGTGTTTTTTTATTATCATACCGAGACAATAGATATCTATGCACCTCTGGGCCAGATCAGGAAAAGAATTACTGCATGAGCTCGTCACTGAGTGTCGGAGATTCTTCCTTTACAGCTTGGGCTGCTGTGTTCAATCTGGTAAACGACAAAGTTTTGTGACGTTCATCATATAAATGCGAACTAGTGGTGCTACAGAATGGCACACACTTTCCCGTATTAGTTTACTATATTCTTTGGTTTCGCTAGCAGTTCGGACTTGCCACATACTCTTGCCAGCTGCCATCTATCACCGCCAAAGGTACATTTTTTTATCTTAATTTTTCGGCTTACTAATAGCACAATGAAAATATTATTTTAAGAATATTAAAGAACAGTAAAACCTCGTTCTAAATGGCCAGTTTCTTTGAAAATTTTGGAGCAGTTTTTAAGAAAATATCGTTTAAGCGCTACTGTAAATTTGAAGCTCTTTTTCACAGAAAACTTTTGAGGTCAACAATGCGTGCAAGAGAGATGTGGATCGCCTGAGGAATGAAAATATGTCCCACAACCATATTAAAGGTTTTAGTTGTGTCCTTTGAGGCCTGGTCTAGAAGATCAAATTCAACTAGGAAGGAACTAAGAATAGTGATACAAGAAGTTAAGACAAGCACGTTTAACGTCTGGTTTCTTCAATACGCAGAAAAAGGAAAAGATGAAACAAAATTCGATGATCTTGATACAAAATTCACTGTTAATGTTATGAGTATGTTAATGTTACGTACTCTATTATAATAAGAAATATTAGTAATACAACGAATAACTACTAAACGCGCACGTTTTTTGAGCACTGCATGCGTATTCCCACTCATTTACTAATATTTGTTGAATTCAGAATAAATTATAACAAGAAGCGGTGTAGGCCTAATCGGATATACAGAAATGCTCACATCTGTAGAATTTCCGTGTATCGTGCATTGAAAAACGAGCTATAAATTTGATAAAATAGTCTTGCCACGAAATAATCACCTTCTCCCCACTTCTGTCGCATCTTGTGAACTTAGGGCGCAGGAAAACGTGCGCGGAAGGTGTTGAAGGGAACTGATCCAAACATAATATCGCACCTGCAATAGAAAAGTGACACAAGTGAGAATTTCAGATTTCTCAGAAATTGCAATTTTAAGTTTCGTAGTTCTGTAATACTCGTTATAGATTGAACCAAATATTCATCTTCTAGCGGACAGTAATTGAACTAATTCAAAATCAACTTCAGAATAGTAGCAGGACCTCTTGGTAACTTCTTATCAGCTTTTAGCTGAAAAATGAAGATTTTGCACTTGTGTCACTTTTTTACTGGAGGTGCGATATACAATTTTCTAAGACCCGTGAGCGATTTCATTCCGAAACTCAATGGAAGTAAGAACAAATCAAATAACTGTAAAACATAACCAAGTTTTGAGAAATAAATTGTGAAACTGGATCACTTTTAGTTGTATTATGCATTTTTTCAAAAGTATTTTAAAATACTATTTTGTATTTGATATCTAAAATACTTTCGATGAAGTATTTTGTACCTGAAATACTTTTTTCAAGTATTTTGCCCATCTCTGGCAATTTGTTATTTAACTATCACACATTTTGTTCAGGGCCCATTATTTTACAGTATTGCACAATCTTGTAAATAAAATAAATGTGTACAATTAACATTTTGGTGTATAATTTTAATTTCATATATTGTGTACTAAATATCCTTATGTGAAAGTAAATAGTTTGCAAACTAAATTATATGCGTGCATTTGGACCCAAGAATCTTGAGAGGGAGTAAATTTGAGGGCTTCAGCCGGGTTAAGTCCGTTATGTGTCCGACGTTCGTATCACTCTGTCCACTGTCAATTTCCTGGTCTTTATCCGAGTTTCCTATATAAGTAAGTAAATGTAAGTTATTCAAATTTAGTTTCTAATGTAAGTTATGTCTCTGTAAAGGTGATACAGAAATTTACTAATTCAAACATAATTATTATGTATCTTTTCTTAGTTATTTTCGCGCTGGGCTTTTCCGTTTCTCTCACTTGTAAAGTGACATCTCTATGTAAATCATACATAAAATGCTATTAAAATCAATTACAGTTAACGTTTAGTTTCATCAAAACAGCTTCAGAGATTTTCTCAGTAACCAGACCGCTGCGCCGTTTTGAAAGAGCGCGCAAATCTGCTCACAGTTCATCATTTCTCCGGTAGTGGCAGCACGAGGACCGCAGTCGAATGAAGGATCATTGCCTATTTTCATATCTAAATCACAAATACTACTGGGAAGTAAAAGTAAGAAGTAAATCATTATTTTTTTGAATTATTAACAACTATCCTAAATGTGGATATTTCTGTGTTTTTACTACTTTTTTATCATTTCATATTTTGCTGACATTTCTTGGGCATCACAACATAAATGTTCTTTATAATGATTTCCAATTAATAAACGGTATTTGACTATTTAGAGTCAGACCAGATAGCTGTTAATGAGTTTTTGTAAATGTCCCTGTAATGATTTCCTAGAACATGGATTGTTAATCAAATTTTAAAATAATTGTTTTGAAGAAAGTTATAATGAAAGTCCTGCGCAAAATAAGAATGCATAATTGGAACACTGATTGCACCTATGTATCTAGTTCTGCCATACCAGCACACGTAGCTCTAAAATTGTGTCAAATAAAAGCCCAGCATTGGCGTTAACAAGACACAATATGAGATTCAGAAAGGAACGCTTTTGACAGACAAAATAGACGCTTTGGGGGAATGAAAATTGGTATGGCAAAAACAGATCGCGCGTGGTCCGTGACTCCTTGTTTAAGATATTGCTCCGATAGCCTCCTGGAACTGACCAGATATTAATTTCTAGAGACGAGAACTGGGCAGCCCCCATCTAGAATTACCGTGTACTAATAGACCGTGGTCGACTTCGGCCCTGTTACTTAGTACTTTTTCACAATTATGCCTATGCCAATAAATTTATATTTTTATAAATTGTAACCTTTTGTGCTTAAAAAGTACGGCTGTAATGTTACTGCACAATAAACGCATTATTGATAAAATAATGTTACCCAAGAAATGTTGCCCGTTCTTATCGTTTTGTGTAATTAGTTGTTTCTATTACTATACTTTATGAACACGAACCAATGATCCAAATAAGTTTCCACTAAATTTTGCTTCCCGATATTCATAATGTGAGGTGATAATACTCTCCATCTTCCCTTAAATTACAAACAGAATGAAGGGAGCAGCTGTTTACATACTATTAGGCGGCCTTCCTAATTTTAAGGTAACTGCAGACGTTAACATTTCATTAGCTATTTCATTTCAGCTAGTCATTATCAGAATGTACATATCGTTATGGTCCAAGCTCCTTTGGCAGAAACCTACCCAACTAATTTAAAAACACTTATTCATCATTACCATTTTCAATTAAAATGGTACAATAGATGACAACGATACTTTCAAACTTAATTCGTATCGAGAACATCAGCGCTTACGCAAGGAAACTATAAAATAAATAATTGAATTTAAAGAACTGAATCCAGCTGATGAAATAATAACGAATACCAAAATCTAGAAATAATGTACTATAATTAAATGAATGAGAAACATCTTAGTATGAAATAAGCCGTAATGAATTTAAAGGGTAAGAACTCAACATTTTAGCAAACGAAAGGGCCGGGCGGCTTTTGTTACCGAGTGAAATTGTATTTATTTTATTCACAGGGTTAAAGACGACCAATAATATGTGGCTACATTATTAATGTCTTTATTACCTGTAGATGACAATTTTTCACCTACTCCTTTGGACCCACCAGACAGTGATGCACGCGTTTTTGTCAAAGGAGCAGCAAACTGTCTAGAAATAACCTATAATTATTTTCTCGCGTTTACTTCATAAGGAGAAAATCGTTGAAATAGTGCACCGGAAAACGGCTAAATTTTGTATTTTACTAACTGAATTAAAGGCTTTTTTGAAGTCTATGAAGAGAAGGTACAGATTCATACATTATTCTTGAACTATCTGTACAAGCTGCAATAATGAGTAGATATGGTCTATTGTGGAGTAACCTGTAAGACATTCTGCCTGTTTGTGCTGCTCTGCATTGTAACATTACCGTTTAGTAAGTCTCCGTACCCTATCGCTATCCCATCCATGTAGCCGTCCAAAAGTGAAATTCTCGGAATAACGTATCAAACTGGCATGTCCCAGCATTGTATGGCAACGCTGCGTGAAATATCTTAAGCAACTGCTTATGTACAACTAATTATATTACTAATTAATTAACTCCTTATAAATATATTACTCCTGAAAAAGTCTTTAAAAACGTGCGGAAATTTAAATTTGCAATTTCGAAAATTGGCAAAATTAGCTCAGCAACTAATAATTTAAAAACAATTGAAGATAACCTTTTTAAAGAACTGATTTTTTTAAACTGATGTCAGTTAACCCAAAATCTCTATCACCAATATTGACTTTTCAAGGTTAATTTTTTGTTCGTTTGCAGTTTTCGAAATTTCAGTTTACGAAAATGCGACCATCACACTACCTTTACCATTCTTCCTACATACGAGGAAAAAAGTTTAAAAAGAAATGTGGAGCCCATTTTTGATAATTATTATCCTGTAAATTGTCCGTTTCACGTAAAATTACCCCCAAACTACTCAAAATTTAACATGACCTTATTCAACGATCAATTTTTGAAGAACAGGTTTCAATTATAAACATTTTTCTGTCGTCACTACTGTAACAGTAGAAAGGTGCCCACCCCCCACACAAAAAATTGTTTTTGCAATTTTCGAAGAATCAGGATTTTTGACGAACATTAGCGACCTTTACGCCATTCGAGGGCAAAATGTGATCACAAAATTTTTGAAAATGTACTAGGGGCTTCATGTAAAGTTCCCCCCCAAAACACATTAAAATATCGGTTTTAAATTCAAAGGACCGAGAGATCAACCCGACTGATTGGGGAATATAATATTTTGTGAAAATCCTACTTAGGGTTTAACCGCTAGCGTTGTTGAGGCAGACGTTTGCCGCCAGTCGATTTTTTTTTATCAAATACCCACACAACATGGATTCTGATTATACAATGTGTTAGATGAAGTAATTTTTTATATTTACGGACAAGATTTATCCACTTGTTCGTTACCAGGACCCGGCAATAAGAGGATTTCTGTCGAAAATTCGCTGTTTTTTCGCGACATTACAATACTTTCTTTATACTGTGTGCGCAGTGGCGAGAAAATATAAGTGAATGACATTATTTGAAGATCTAAATTTGAGGGATAAATTGCACTGAGGAAGAAGTCTCTGGCTTTAATATTAGAGGTGTAGGACAGGTTCGAATATATATTTGAACTTTGAATTTTTCAAAATAAAATCAAAACTGTACCATTTCTTAAGTGTACTTTCTTCTATTAATTTCTGCGTGACACATACTTACATTCATCCATCCCGATTTTCCGGAACATATTTGCGTTTATCTTCTAGCCATCTTAGTCAACCACGAACGCCATCTGCACCAAACTTAATTCTGACGTGAGAGCGAAGTTACAACTAAACTTACACTTAAACACGGAAAGTACGACCGACAATATATTCTTGAGGCGATTCGAAAACCTTTCCTTCCCACACTATAGTATAGGGAGTGACAGTAATAATGTAATAAAAATCCACAAAAAAACTTTCCTTATATCAATGTGGCCAAACTTTGTGAAATACTACAAAACTATTTACAACGCTTCGTTGTTACACAAATCCAAATTCACAAACGTAGCACTTCAGCCATTTTACATACGATTCTAGCGGACGTATGGCATCAAGGCCAGTTGCGACATGCGCGTCCTCACTGGAAATGGTTAGGCACCTCCTCGTCATTCGTAATTAAAATTCTAGAAATTTCTCGAGGAGAAATAGAAAGCTTAATGAAAAGAACATCAGCAAATACCAGAGTTCGTTCGGGTATGATGAGATAAAACATTTCTGTACGACGGAAAGGAGGGGGAATGGCTTTTGAACCTCGTTGGTTTTTAAATGGTAGGGAATGAATGGTTGCACCGTATTGTAGTTTGGTGCTTAAAATTGCCTCCAAATGCAGCGAATTGTTAATCACAATTCTTTGCAAATTACGGGCTGTTGAAAATAGACTTAGAAGTTTAATGTTATCAGGATAAGTCGTCATACCACTAAACTTTCGATGTTAGTACAGTTGATCGGCTTATTATTAAACAAATGTAATAAAAAAGATCGAGATGATTATTTTTTGAGAATAAATTCTAAATATTACAGAATTTGTCATGAAGTAAAAAAATAGATCCATTACCAACATTTCGAATTTTGTAAACAATATTTTCAAAAGGAAAATACGGAACCAATTATGCGTTAATTCAATTTCACACAGATTTTCAATTTCTTCTCGTTTCTGATGGAGTGGGGGTAAACAAAAGAGCTAAATCAAAAAACATTACAGGTTTAAAGCCCTCTCCCCCACCGTTTCTCTGCCTGTTCCCCACAAGTACCGTCTCAGACTTCATGTTCCCGCTATATTCGCTGTATATTTTCACGTTCCAGAACGTGCATAGTAGTGACTCATAGCGAATGGAACAAGAAATAATGAAAAACTTAACTAGAAGCGCAAAAAACCTTAAATGTAATCGAGACTTCCAAAAACTTGAAATAATTTTGAAAATGAAAATAATTTCGCATTGATACTACCGCTTTTCTGGCAACCCTCGCAAGGGGTGAGGGGCCCACCAAAAATTAAAAGAATGCCCAAAAGGAAAGTAATTTGTAAATTACGACATTAAACAACATAACTTTTGCGTGTTCAGTGACACAAAAAAAATAGTAGAAAGGCGAAGGAACGTTTCAGTGATATGTACAATGATAAAACGTACAGTGTCATGTTAATGGTTGCGGGTTGCACGTGCACCTGATTTCCGTGCGGCATACTGTGAAGCATATTTGTAGATTTAAACCACTTTGATGCACGACTGGGGGGCAATGCCCTATTCAACAGTGCGCTTACGGGAATTGTGTCGATTATTTCTTATAAACTGTCAAAGTCACATTTCTTAAGTGATTGATATATAGAGGAGATACTTTGCATTTTGAACACTGGTCTAACCTTCTGAGGGACATTTGCTCTAACCTTCTGAAGGACAAGAAATCACCTTCACTATTATTTTCGTCCCATGTACTCAACAAGAATCATATTTACATATCTTCAATGTCACTGGGTTCACGTTTTTGTTAAATTATTTTAGAAGCTCTTAGTGCCCCCAAAAAATGAATTGTGTGCAGCAGAGATTGGAGACCAACAATTGAAGTCATGATGAATCCGAGTATATACAAGGATAAGAAAAGGGATGGACTTGGAATGAACTGCAAAGCAGCAATTTCATGTCAGTTTAACTACTTAGGAATGGGTACTAAAAACACCTACCACAATGGCCTGTAAGTTACAAAAATACATCTGCATTTATTTCAACAGTTGGGAAAGATACACAAGTTACAGTTGATGCAAGATGGTTCATTTTAACCCACAACAGTGATACGTTGATTGGCTCTGCTCGTTAATGGAGAACCTTTGACATCTGTAACTTGATATTCCTAACACTGACACGTCGCCTCCTATGTGCTATTGAAGCTTACACCCATCAAGAAAATTCGGTAATACATGAGCCCCTTACTAAGCTGTTCTGAAAACCAAACATGGAAGGTTTTCAAATAACTTAAGAAAATACACTGAAAGTTAAAGCTTATCAGCACCTACATAGTAAATTTTAAATACAATGCTAATTACGACAATAATACTCTGTGAAGTTTGGCATCTTAGCATCAGTGACATTATACACAAATTATTTATTCGCTGACATGGATATCACATCCCAAAATTAAATACAGGAAAGGTTAGTTTCAATTGTAGCAGAACATCCCTAATAAAAAGCAGAAGCTTGTCTCACAGTTCAAGGGTGTGAACAAGGCTCGGAGTGCTAGCCACAGCCAATGTGTACACTCTACTTACCACAGTGCTGCTACTCGGCTATGGAAACTCAGGCCCAAGGAGCAATTGACAGGGACACTGTGGGGGTCCGAGGGTATTTGTGCTTAGCAACAGACCTTCAAGTTTGACTTTTAAGCCAAAAGAAATGAAAAAGAAATTATCACAGCATGGCAGCTCGAATCGTTGAGCCCCCAAGTATATATACACATGAATTACATCACCACAAGGCATCAGATTAGTACAACTAATTATAAAACTTAAAGACTTCAAATGAAACGATATTCCTTCATTTTAAATGTACATTTCAACAACTATTTATCCCTTAGGGTAATGCATTGCACACTTATAACTGAATTGGCAAGATACATATCAGTAAAATTTGGCAACAGAAAATCTGTGCCTTTTTGTATTTGGCTGGTTGTTTACCTATTCCCTTGGACTCCAATTGCTACAATGAATAACAATATCTGATTGTTGGGCAGATACATAAATAAAGAGAACACCAATTTAATTGATCATCTGCAGGAAAATGTAATAAAAGGAAAATAATGACATGCTGATGTCAATTCATATGGTGTATTGAATGTGTGTATGTGTGAGTCAACCAGCCCATGAATTCTATATTATTATCACAAATGAATGCATTCCCAGTATATCTTCAAAATGCAGCTACTACACAAAATTTAGGTTCATGTCCATCTGTCTTGTACATACATTTCCATAGTGTGAAAAGTTATACTTTTGAGATCGCAAATAATTTGCTACATCTTTATGAAAAACACAGATTTAGAGTCAAATAGCCCATTCATGCAAGATCACACAATCCACCAATCAATATCACACTTTCTCCCTGCAGCTCTTCTTGGAAGAGACTAAGGTAGATATCAAAATGTTTTTTTCTTTAGAAGAAACGGTTGACTGATATCACACTTTTTGCAAGCACTTTTCAAGCTTGGACTGTCCCAAGTGCAAGGCTGTGTTTATTCACGAAAAGTCCTTTCGTTTGCAACCTACGGACCATTCTTTATTGCAACACTCGTCTTCCTACACCTTGCCTCAGGATTTCGTTCAACACCTACAGTCGCTCACTCTCTAAGACAGTGAGGACCGAGAGATACTGCTGAAAGACTGGTTATCACTATCGGGGCGGGCGGCGACGGCCCGGTCAGGCGGGCCCCGCGCCCGCGCCTCCCGACGGCACGGGCTTGGCGCCGTGCGGCGGCTGGTGGTGGTGGTGATGGTGGTGATGATGGTGATGGTGGTGGTGATGCGGCGGCGGGTGGAGGTGTGGCGGCGGCGGCGGAGGCGGCGGGTGCTGGCAGACGCAGGGGGTTGCGCAGGACGGCGGGGGCGACGACTGTCGCTCGCCTTCCGTCCGGCAGGGCACCATGGTGAGATTGGCGAGGGCGCCGCCCCCGCCCGGGGGGTCCGAGAAGGCGGAGAGGCGACGGGTGCGCGACGCGGCGGAGGGGACGATGACGGCGGGGGCGGGGGCGGAGGCGGGGGCGGGAGCAGGGGCGGAAGCGGCGATCGGCGCGGGGGCGGCAGCGAGGGCGGCGGCGCCGGGGGCGGGCGCGGGCGCGGGCGCAGGCGCGGGCGCGGGCAAGGGCGCGGGCGCGCCGCGAGGCAGAAGGCGAGCCGCCGCCGCAGCCGCCCCCACTGCCGCGCCCACGGGCCCGCAGCCGCCGCCCCCGACGCCGCCGCCACCGCTGCTGCTGCTGGCGCTGCTGCTGGTGGTGCTGCTGCCAGTGCTGCTGGTGCTGGCGCTGCTGCTGCTACTGCTGCTGCTGGAGAGGCTGTGGCAGCGCACCACGTGCGGTCCGCTGCTGCCGCTGCCGCAGGACCAGTCGCTCGCCCCAGCGCCCGCCCCCGTCCCCGCGCCCAGCGCCAGCAGCCCGGCCGAGCTGGAGCGGTAGGGCGGCGGCGACTCGCCGTCGAACACCGTGCGGTTGGGCGGCGGCCGGATGCACTTCTGGTAGATCTCGCTCTCCTGCAAACGTCAGGCTCCTTTATACGCCTTGCTAGCAACGTCTGGGCTTACAAGATTAAACTTTTCTAGCGACAAAATTACACTTCATCTTAAAAGAAAATGGAGAAGATAGCAAACTGAATCTATGCAATACACAAAACTGCGTTTTGCATCACTGAATGTCAACATGTTAAGTAGAAAATTTATTCAAATGAAACTTTCATAAAGAAATCGTTTAAGTGAAACCTTTTGACAATATATTCCACGTATAACTGACTAGGCATGGCACAGCCGGCTAGTACTCTGTTTTTTTTATACTTGTGCTAGGCATATTCACATATTCACAATACAAATTATCCTCGAGCTCAGAGTTACTTGAAGTACCGACAGAACTTCCTAAAAATGTGTTTGTTTCATTGTTAACTCTCATCAATTTTATAAATCATTCCTAATAAGGATTCACGTTACGTCGGAAAAGCAGTATATTAGTTCACAGCGTTTCATCACTGTAGCTGCCGAAAATCCCCTTCAAAACGTTTAGTTTCTATTTATTTATTTCATCGCCATCCCCCTCCTTCTCGAACTCTTCCATAATATTCTAAAACGATCCGGCTAAAAGTAGGGCCAATAGATTCCCTTTGTCGAGGGGAGTCGTATGTTACCCAAGGACGTGCAAGAGAAATTTTTTGTGACTTTACGAAAAATGTATCAAACTGTTGTTTGCTCGTCACACTAATACAAATTCACTTTCAAAAATTAAATTATTTGAATAAAATTTATATTTTTGTATCTTGCAGCGACATTCCACGAAAATTTAATTTGTAATAATTCATTTGACTATATCATTTTAAATCTCTTATAAATAGGAAACGAAATCAAATGTACGTTCAAACATATTATACAAATATTTGTCTTGGGATGTGTAAACATTGTTTACTTCTTAGAGGGCCACCCTTTTGTTAATTCGGCCCTGTGTGTAATTATATTATTACATTATAATACAGTAAAACCTCGTTAACCTGGATCGAGACCGATCTGAGTTGATGAGATTCCGGATTATTCAGATAATGAAGGATGAACTATAAAAAAATAACACAGGCTTACCAAACGTATTTTTAATGAAAGTCAAAAATTATAGGCATACTTTCACCTAAAAACACACAGTAATATTTATTTACACTGTACACAATATACGAGTATATCGGTACAAACTACTCTGTGGCCCTGAGAATTTTTAGGGCACCGCCAAGGCCACTTCCTCCCTCTATGCGGGCGGCCCCACTCTGGAGGTGTGGAGAGAGGAAGGAGAGGGTTGGTAGGTGGGATGGTGGCAATGAACTATCGCTGGCAAGTGATGTATTCGAGTAATATACCTGCTCATAATAGCGACTTATCCATTAAAACAAATCTTGATTTAGTACGCTAAACAACTTCTTTTCCGAAACTCCTCCGGGTTAACGAGGTTCTACCGTATTAAATACATATAACTAATATCGAATAAACATTTTATTATGTTTACATATTAATACCACCATCACGCCGCAGCACGATAATATAGTTACCAGGACACACTGCCACTAGGAGGAAAGGAAATCGATACACCATGACCGAGTGATCGATTAGCAAGAGATAAGTCACCCGCAATCGACAGGCATATCGATCTTCTTGCCATGCGCAGTTCTAGTTTCGCGCCACCAGAGGTATACAGGTGCCCATGGCAAGCATAGAATTAGCGCCCCTGCCAGGATACTTCAAATTAGGGTGGTTGTTATCTGTTTTAGCGGGAGTACTCTAAATAGCGTCCCTTGTGATTGACGCCCACGGTACCTACCATCTGTCTGCGATGCCGTAGATACGCCTTTGTGCCGCTTTTCAGCACCTGCCCTTGCGTAAGTCCGATATTGCTGTCGATGGCTTGAGCTATGTCGTGCTTAAACTCCCTACTAGCTAATTAACGTGAGTTCATATTGTCACATGCGCAGACGCTCAAAAGTGATATTCGCTAGGGAGCTTCACGTTGTGCAAAAACTCCCTACTTTCTGATCCCCTACTACCTTAAAGGTCGCCTTCATAAAAAAAAATTAAAACACGCCCGTGTTAGTAGCTTCAACACCCAAAACACTATTTTCGATAATTGGGTCATTCCGCGCCAATTCGCACAAATTTAAGGAAATGTTGACTTTGAGATCCCATATAAAAAATGCATGCATCGCTAAAGTTAATCATTTTTAACCCGTGTAGTAATTGTGACAGAAATGTATTTGCGACATTAAAGAACAAAAGATATTTGATTTGATGTATGTACTGAATTCGTTAAATTTTCTAAAATACATTTTTTGGCCTATTTCATTTTAATTTTATGTAATTTCAGCTAAAACTCGAGATTAAAATTTGGGAAAAATATACTATTTAATCTCTGAAACGTTCTACATATGTAAGTTACAAAGAAGGATGAAAGGCACACACCTTTGTGCCTTTCATGCTTTTTTTTATATCATGTTTAAATTCTTTGCTTTCTGTAAAAAATAGCAAAAAATTATGCAGAATAGCTAGTAAGTTATTAATTTACAGCAGTCTCAGAATTACATCTTCAAGTACGAAATAATTTTCTAAAAAAACCACATTGGACAATGAAAACTCCTGGCGTAAAATTTTATTATTGTCTCGTGAAAAAAGCAGAAGAGAGCAAATGTGTGAAGATAGCAGAAGACGAACTTACTCGTCAGTTTCTTACGTTAGGGTGAGCATGCCCTACCAGGGCTGGCGTTTATTCATCATTGTCACTGCACAACATTTTTGCAGCATTAACAAGAATGGTAGATTCTCTCTTTCTTATAAAACTTCACTTGACTCGTCACGAAAAGAAAGTTTGAAAACCAGTTTTTTCCGATATTGATATGGTCGAACGCGCACCGTTAAAGTTGCCGCCGGAAGTTGGTCCCGACGCCGCTCAAAAGAGGGCGCCGATTACCAACGCC
The DNA here is from genome assembly GCA_038098605.1 of Gryllus longicercus. Classification (NCBI taxonomy): domain Eukaryota; kingdom Metazoa; phylum Arthropoda; class Insecta; order Orthoptera; family Gryllidae; genus Gryllus; species Gryllus longicercus. The sequence goes on along the minus strand of JAZDUA010000387.1, from coordinate 1,156,737 downwards.
ACAGCTCCGTCACGCTCGGCCAAGCCCCGGAGCCGGAGAACTCACCCTTATCGGGTAGCTGGCTGGCGGACCTTCAGCCCGGGCGGGCTATAAGAGCGCTGCCCGGGCGAGAGATGGACAGTTGAGAAGTGACTGCCAATGAGTGTACAGTGACGAGTGTATTGCGACATTGAACGGTTACGGACTTGGACTCTCCCTGCGGCTAAACAGTGATCTACGCTACGTCTACGGAATATCTGATGGAATATTGTTCGACCTGACTTGTATTATTGATTCTCCTGTTGGCTTGCGGTAATAAAAGAATTTTAGAAATTGCTGTTCCTTATTTTGGATATAACAGATAACTTTTTTTGATGGCAAACAGTCAATTTTCAACTTCTCAAGAATGCTGGTTGTAACAACCCAAAAGTACACTTCTGCATTTGTAGATTTTCATATTAAGAAAATGCAAATAACAGTAGTATTGACATTATAGTAAGTCTGATTTCTAAGTTCACAGAGCAACGCACGATTCTCGGATTCCTCTGTTTACACAAATGACATTGTATTATCTGAGAAACAATGCTGTTCTGTTTCAGGCAGGAGCGGATTAATATTTTTGCCGCCTGTAGGCACATCAAATTTGCCGCACCCTGTTTAACATTAATGTTACATTTCAAGTTGTAACGTTTCAGTAACAATTCTTCATTAATTTAAACGTTTTAACTTTAAAAGTAACATATTTTGAACATTGTTTTCTTAAATTAAATATTTTTTTTTTGGATTAGCTAATTTTGGATATAAACTGTATCTTCATAGCAAGTAACGTTCAACATTATTAACGTTTCAACACAAACGTTAACATTAAAAGGAAATTAAAACATGACAACTAGAATTGCAACATGTTTTCTTTCGTCAACGGGCCTTAGTTTCAGATTCATATACTTCTGAAATCATAAGGTATACTCTAATGAAGTAGACAAATAAATAGCTTGTATTAAATATTAATGATATTTTTAAAATAAAAATATGATTTAAGCTGTTATAGTTTTTAGGGAACCTAAATTTGCTTTAGAAAATACCAAGCAAATATTGCGCCTTTGAAAATTTGCCGCCGTAGGCACTTGCCTACTGTGCCTATGCGTAAATCCACCTCTGGTTTCAGGCAGACCCTAGCCGTGTCAGTTGTTTTTAAATCTAATAGTTGCATGTCGTCAGAAGACTTCCATTTTTGACCGTATGCGTTTTTTGAGAATCATAACTTGAGATCAGGCTCACGGTGGCTTCATGTTTGGACGTCACGATGCGCCGTGTCATTGACGTCGTGTACTTAGAGCTGCCAATCCGGCGGGCGGCGGGCTGCCCACATGCTCCGGTGAAGAAATTATTTTTTTAAATGTTATTTATTTGTGTCCCACTTTGAAATTTGGGAGTACAACATTTGTGTAGAAGTACAAGAGTATCTTTTAAAATTAATTTAAGTGTTGGCCCAATGTGCAAATTTGCATTTTAAAAACTAAAATGTATTTTAAAGATTTAATTAACATGTTTACAAAAATTATATTTACATCACACAAAAGTAAATCTTTTTGGGGTTTAATTTAGGTGTAATTTTCTTTTTCTGAAGGAAACAGTATTTTCGCAAACAAATTTTAAACATTGGCGCGCGTTAAATTCTTGTAAAAAAATAATTGGTAATTATTCTGAAAAAAAATCAAGGCAATAAAAAATAGTTATGCTTTGCGAGTGTGCGATTTGAGGTGGAATGACTCAATTCTGTTAGAATGTTCTCCAAAGATGCGGAAAACAACTATCCGTTCTCCACCAGTATACCGAGACGCGACGATTAACTCTATTTCCCCTTCAATGATGTACCGGAAAAAGCCTAACCGTGCGTGACAGACGGACATTCGCGCAGGTCGCCCGAATGTTCTGGTCGATGAAGGAACATTTAGGAAGTACATAAAATATATACTTTACTTTTCAACCTAATTTGCATTTATTGCTATAAACTTTTTGTAGCATGGCTTTGGCAAATTTACTCCGTTGGAAGTTTTACTTTCTCACCTTACTTCATAAGCAGAGAAAGTATTGTAATAGAGAGCAGGGAATTTTTGCTCGGAAAAACTACAGCCTTATAAGGTTGGTATAACTTGTTACTTCACGATTCCTCCGGGTACGTTTTCTTCCAGTGTAGAATCGGTATAAGAATGGATTAAATTTTTATCAATAATGGCCTCTAAACCGTTTAACTATGCCTTTTTACTTTCTCGCTACTGCAAACGCAGAATAGAGAAAGTGTTATAACACTGCGGGGAAAATGGGCGATTTTTTGGCAGAAAAACTATTTGACGAGTCTTGGTGACAAAACGTGGATAAATTTTGTTTCTGTATATAGTAAATTACTTCTCCTAAAATGCCGTGTAGTCAGAATCCATGTTTTCTGGGACCTTGCAACAGAAATCGATTGACGCCAAAACGTCTGTCCGTTCGTCCGGCGCCTAAATCATTCAGCACATTTTCTCCAAAATTGATATTCCCCAATCGATCTGACCGATGTCGCGGCCCCTTGCATTTGAAACAGACATTTTAATTTTGGGGGGTACTTCACATGAAGACCCACGAACGTTTTCAAAAAACTTGCACCCAATTTTTTTTATTAAATTTTGTCGGAGAGCGTGACGCTTAAGAGAATGGTGTGGGTTGTATCAGAGTTTCGATGGTTTCTCTGCTCTGTTTCGATGAAATTCCTGACTTTTGCAAATTGCAAATTCAATTTTTTTAAATCATCCATTTAACTTTATTACTAATATTAAATCATATCTTCAATATGAATTTAACTCAAATACCACTAGGACTACATATTACTGGTACAAGAACAGGAAGTTGTTCAATTTTTGGGATGTACAATTTGAAAATGTTGGTAGAAGTGAACTAATTTACATTGAATATATTAACCAATATATTCCATATATTAGTACCATATAATTTTTAATAGAGAAACATAAGATTTAATCCCACATACATGAATTATTAAAAGTTAAAATGATCAAAGTCCATAAAGAGTTGAATTTTCCTTGGCATATCAAAATGTGTCAAATAGTGAGAGGGGAAAAAAAGTAAAATAGTGAATGAATGAATGAGTTTAGTTCCTGAAAGTTGGTATGTAACTGCTAGAAGTCAAATGTTGGTTGTTAAAAATATAGTATTTTATACATGCAAATGTATTTTATACGGCAAACACACTTTGCATACTCCTTAAAATACATACTTCATTACAAGAAGTTGACGAGATGATTCTGTGGAATTATATTCAGCCTTTTAACATTTTCTAAATTTACATCAAAAACCAATACACTCCTTCCTTCCTCCTCCAGGGGCAATTTCTGTATCTGTGCTTTTCCTACAGATTAATGCTGTTGCAAGCACGGATGTTCTCTGACAACCAATGAAAGCTACAAGTTCATATTTATCTGTAGAAAAGTTCCTAAATTCAGATTTAAAACATTAACACAAAAGAAACTAGCAGTATGGAAAAGCAAATATTTTAAAATAGAAAGTTTCCTCAGATTTCTCGATGAAAAATGTTCGTATTTCTTGAACTTTTGCTTCTGGACGTAAATGTAGTTTCACTGTGTTTTGGCAAAAGGGTGTTTTGTTGAACACCCTTTTGCCTATAATGGTAAGAGTGGAAGTAAGGGCGAGTTACTATTTTGTTAGCAATGCACAAAAATTATTATTAAATTATTACCGATAATATATATTAAATTATTACCGATGCAAATAACTTTTCTATAACTCAGAAACAAAAATGTCTATTTGTCAAATATTGTTTATCTTGAGATTTCTAAAATTTATTTTTATTTATTTGTCACATTTTTGAACTTATCTTTCAACTATTTATAGTTTAAATGATGGGAAGGGATTCTGGAACTCAAGAAAGATAATGCACAGATAAATTGTGCAGATAATCTTCTCCCCCAAACATCACATACAGTTTTTACTGCTTTTTTGATTAAATAAATCTAAATCTAAATGAAGAATTAGACACGTTCCATTGTATCAACGCTGCAGTATATTTATAAAATAAAATAAATTATTATTGTTATTGTTGTTATTATTGTTATTAAGGATACAAGGAATACAAGGATGCACAAGAACCCACTCAAAATTCTGCATAACCTTAAAAAGTTTACAGATACAGAGCCATGCAATTTGTTGTTATAATATGTATGGAAAATAAAAGCGATTCAGGAACTTCTACTGAGGAAAATTGCTTCAGCTCCATAATAACAGCTGTCCATCATGGAGATTTCTTCATCAAGGATCACAAGTTAAAACCAAGTGAAATCTAACCCACTGTGAATGTAGTGAAAGGGTTTTTCAGAACAGCAGCAATGAAGTATGACAACTCGAAGGGTGGATTTTAATGAAATGTCTTTTTTTCCCTTTTCACTTTAGAACAAAGCTGTTTAGTATAGATATTAATTTTAAGTTATGGCGAAAGGAAATGACCCATTTTTAGAACTTTTTTTCATTTTCCCGTAATTTTTATTGCATTTTTGCTGCTTTCATTGATTTTAATATTTTACTCACATCAAATAGTATTTTTGAGAAACAACAAATGTTCTCCACAGAATTCCTGAGTAGCTAATTTGATTTCTTTGCTCAGAAATTGTAATGTCAGCTTTTCGATGTAATCTAAGGTTCCTGTGATGCCTATCAGCACCATTGTCAGTTCAGTCGATTTTGTAATAACCGAAGACAGATTTCCTGCTAAAGAACAGTCCAAACCAAAAGTTTGCTAGCTGCGGGCACTTGAATGATTAGAAGAGGCTGCGATTACATCAGTAATGTATCCAGCTTGAGTTGTTCATCTGAAGTTGTTTTGATCACATTTCTTATGTGATTTTTCTCTGCTTTTCGGGCATTTTTCAAACATTTTAAGAGCATTTTATTGTTCATCTTTGGCAATGTTTTAGGTCATCAAAGAGAATGGACAATGCAAAATCAAGAGTAAAGAAAACACAAATATATATTTTGAAATTTTGGATTCAAAGCATTAGGATATTTTACTGCACCTCTAGCACACAAAAAACTATATTTTGAACTGAACTATATTTTGGAATTTTTGGTTGCAAATGAATCTTTGATTTAGTGAACCAAAAATGTTAGTTCCGAGAGGGATTTTTTTCCACCTAAAATAACATTAAAAATACTATTATATATATATATATATATATATATATATATATATATATATATATATATATATATATATATATATATATATATAAAATAAAATAAAAAAAATAAATAAAAAAATAAAAAAAGTATATGATATTAATTTCAGATCAAATTTTGAATAATATATTTCATTAACACAAACATTTTATCTTCAAAATGTAGTTAATGGTGAGATGTTTCAAAGAAAATTGGACAGACATTTTTATAAGCATGTACTGCTTATTTAGAGCAACACTAAATGAAAAAAAAATAATGGAGTTATTTTAGAGATTGTGTCAAATGTTGAAGGGACTTCATAAAACCTATAAAATTAAAATATTAATTCTATAGGTTTTATGAAGTCTTATGATTTAATATTAATTTATTCAAATTCGAAGGGCTGCAACAACAGTCAGATCGATCCAAGAATATAAATTTTGGTTAAAATTCTGTGTTCAGTTTAAATACAATTACAGACAGTTTTAAAGACAGAATGGCAGGAACCACTACACTACCTTTTGAAGACAGTAATTTACTACATCTAGTAGTATGAAAAACCCACTGTATATGTTAACTTGTACAAAACAACTATTCAGTATTTTAACAACAAATAACATTGTACTATCCTCACTTGACAGAAAGGAATCTGCAATTTCCTAGTCCAAGCGACTTGATATACAATGTATGAAAAATTTCAATGACTTACATAAAAACAAAGACGGGGAAAGAAAGGCAAAACCATAATTAGAAGTGCTAAAAGAAGCATGTACTTTCCCACCATTAGTAATGTAACATTAATAGTACCTAATGTAATACTATTTATACCACAATTTCTCTCCAACTTAACACATCTCGGTGATAATTTTTTGTAAACTCATTTCAAATCATAGAAAATTTGGTATGAAAACTAAATATTTTCAAGCAAATATCAACACTAATTTGACAATTATAACTGCTTTTCATACAGCTAAATCATGTCATAAATATGAGAATATTTCACAAAATTTCAACTGCAGAGACCCAGCGGAGAATGCCACTTTGGCATTCAAATGCGAACATGAGACTTGGACCATTCTCTTAAACATCATTGACACTATCCAACAACAAAATTTTATCAAAGATGATGGAGCCGCTTTTGAGGAAAATGTACAAATACAGAATCAACGGCAATGTTAAAAAGGGGTTTATTTCATATCTTAACAAGGGAAAGCAAAACGTAAAATATTATAATAATTATCTCACAAGAATTTAGCACAGATTTAGGTGTTCCGCAAGGGTCAGTTTTGGGTCCAATATTGTTTATAATTTACATTACTGACTTAATCAAGTATATGAGAAACACATTTGAGACTGATTGTAAAATTCAATTATTTGCCTATGACATCCTATTGTATGTAATTGGAGAAACAGAAGCGGAAATTGAATTTAAACTGCAGAGTATTTATTGCAATCCAAGAATGGTTAAGGATAAATAAATTAATAATGAATGTTGAAAAGACTAAAGTTATGATTTTACGTAGTGGAAGAATCAAAGTAGTAATGGGAACTAAATTATTCAAAACTGACTTATAGGAAATCAATCAACGAGTATATAAAATGAAATATTTGGGAGTAATTATCGATAGTAAATTAAATTTTAATAACTATATAGAGTACCTAGTAAAGAAAACCATAAAAAAATTATTATTTTATACAGAATTGGGCAATATATAAATTGATACATTGTGTGATATATATAAATCCAGAACTGCACTACATTTTAATTACTGTGCAATAATACTAGTTGGAGCCCAAAAAACTAATTTAAAAACTTCAGATACATCAAAATAGAGCCATGTGAATAATAATTCAATGCAATAGATACCTCCAGTGCTAGACATGGTAGACACTGAAATTTATGTAAATAAGAGAGAATTTATTACAAGACACTAATTTTTATTTTTAAATTAATTAAAAATAATATAATAGGAGATTTTGTAAACAAAATTCAAAGAGTGAAAGATAAAACAACAAGGGAAACGAGACAAGCTCAAAATTTAGTAATTAATTTCAATAAAACTGTACAAGCAAAAAACATTATTTGACAAAGGATTTGAATTGTATAATAAATAACCATTAGAAATAAAAAATTGTGAAGAAATTAAAGAAGTTAAAAAAAAATTATAAAAAACATGAAAGTAGAAAACTAATTTTATAAATAGAGTATATCTACAGGTGTTAAAATGTATGTTTGAAATAGCTGAGAAGGCTAAACAAACCAATCTATCATTAAACTAAACAATGATATTTTATTTTCTTCCAGAGCATTTTCCTCAAAATTATTTTCTTAATGAGAAAGTTAATGTACATATTTGAAGTTTTCATTTAAAAATGTTGCTTTTGTATCAAAATACGGATATAAATTTCATTAACTGAAAATTACTTAATCTTCAAACATGAATTAGTTATCCCACATCAATTTTTATTAATTTGTTTAATTTACGAATTACAACAAATACTTTTCAGTTTGTTATGAGTAATTATTTAACGTCTTTCTGATAATTTTAATCACTGTTTGCACATTAATTTTTAACCTATGTTCTCTTCAAAATGAAACTTACAATTTTATGTAATTTGATGAAAAAAATCAGAAAATGATTTAAAGGATTGGTCAATATTAAGCTTGTAATTGTTTTAAAATAGAAATTTGAGAAATGCTATAATCTTGAATTACAAATAAAACTTCACTTTATGATTTCGCTCTTCTGAAAAGTCAAGCCTAAAAGAATTTTAACAAATTTGTTTATGTACTTACACATCACCATGTATTATGTACAGCAGCCTTGCCTACAAAAAAGAATGTGAGCATTTCCAAAAGGCTACCACAAATCATTGTAGTGTTTAACAAGAGTACACAGATCTTTTACACACTTTTCTCACAGTTTCTGGTAGCTGGCAAAATAGTAAAAGAACTGGAAAAAATTAGGCCCGAGACCCTGTAATAGAGGAGAACAAACTAACTGTACTGACATCTACAAAAGCCATTCATTCAAAATTATTGATTCTAGAATAATACTCAGAAAAGGGACGATATGTAGTCACAAAATTCTATACATAGCTCACATTCAAGATATTTAATGACACGTTTTCAGGATTTAATATTGGTACTACAAAAAACATGAATTTCTTTACAATTATCATCTGGGAGGTACAATAGTAATTTATGATACAAGGTTGTGGAGTATTACATTACAACATTAGAATTGAGATAACTCTGCTCAAGGTGACAGAGGAACCAAGACAAAAAATGAGCAAAAATACGCCTGTCTCTCTCTTAGGAAGCATGGAATGGCAACGACTCATCTGACCGGAAATCAAAAAATATTTAAACATGTACATGACAGTAATCTATGAATTTATCTTTGTTTGGTGTTTATTTGATTTAAAAAGTAGTAATATGAAAATGTTGTAATAAAATATGCAATAAAATTATGATTTGGAAGTGCTTTGTTATATTTTACTTGCCAGTTTACAACTCGAATGAAATGGGTTCTCTATATGGAAGAAAAAAGGAGCTTAAGTGCTCTAAGTTACAATTAGCAGTAAAACGTGTAAAAGCAGTGAAACATGATTTCAATAATGTTCCCTTAATTACACTAGGGAACAAAAAATTTTTTTTTCATACCTCCATGATGCAAATATGCGATTTCAAAGGAAATGACCACACTGATTTTGAAAATTATTATAAAAAGGTTCTATCACGCAAGGTTTAAAAGATATGGACATATTTAGTTCTTGAAATAAACAAAATTCTATACTAGTTTCCGCATTTGTCACTCCAGTTATGTTACTACGAAATTTTATGGGCAAGCTTCACAGGAGGTAAGAACAAGTTAAAAATGGAACACACATATTCATGCAATAATAGGCAGTCATTAGAAAGTTTTGTTGGTATTCTCCACAACATTACTAGAGCGGACAATGATTTGAGTTTTCCTTATAATCACAACCTAAGGTTTGCTGTGCAGGTGACTAACATTGGTGAGTAGACCATGGTTTGTCCTAATCACAAACATGATAGTCAAAGTATAAAGATTTGTAATATCATATATTTTTTTCTTTTGAAATTTGGGTCTATATCTTTCACAAATGTAACAGAAGTTATCAAGTTGATTCACCCAGTTTTGATTTAAAATGACTTGCACTTATAGAACTGATTCAATTCTACAGATCATGTGGCAAATTTCACTTTATAAAAGCACAGAACTGTAATGTATTATTGTATTTGAGGTACACGCAAACCAGACATGAACTTCACGTACACTGAAGGTTCATTACTTCATGACACTGACTCAGAATGTGACACCCCAACAGTTGGATACTTTTATACTTGTGATAAAGTAACAGGCTATAATAATTCCTTTTAGTGGCTGAAGTGCTGTAGGAAATATGAGTGTGCATGTGACTTGCTTTCAAAACATCCACTTAGTCCTACAAAGACTTACTAGCAATTGAGCACAACTACCAGACGTGAGAATAAAGACGGCTATCTTCAAATACAGAAGGTATACAAAATATGAAAGGCTAATTATGTTGATATCACACAAAAGTGGCAAAGATAAACTGAAAAAATATTTTATTTTTAAATAGATTTTATGCATACTGATTCTACATATCTTACAGCTGCAATTTGAATGTATTTGCATTAATAGCAAAATACGATACGATAAGGTATATTTAAACACTGTGACGTCATATGATGTTTTTATTGTCACATTCGTAATCTACATATAAAATTGTGTGTGTTGTGCACTCTACCTTCCAGGAGGTAAAAATTTGGTTCCCTAGTGTTATTGTATGTTTATTAAAATTTTTTACTTACTGAAAGTAGGTGACATGGTACTTTATACTGTGCATTCTATAACAAACTGACACTTTGAAACAGTTTGTACAAGACTGACGAATTTTCTACAAATACAAACATCCCAGAATATTCAAAACTGGTATTTTCAGATTAAAGGAACTAGCAGACAGAAATTGCAAAAAGACCACTTTGTCTTGTACACATTTTAGCTATTAACTGAAAAATTACTAAATTGAGTCTAAATACACTACTATAGCTCAAGGCTTGCTAATCCACCTCAGAAATTAGAAGACAGGAATAAGAAAGAATATAATCAATTTTGTTTGTGGAATACTATAAATACCTAATAGTAATAATGCAGTTAACATGTTCATATAGTTACCATATTATAAAATATTACATAACATCACAGATCAATGTGCACACAGGGTGGCCATGGCTTGCATGAAAATTTTAAAAGAGTCCCACGTAATAAAACATTTTATTTCCTTAACCCATTGGTGCCCAGAATGATTTTGTTCGTGAAGCGCTTGCCCATTGTTGTTGTGTTCGGGCGCGCAGGGGAGCCGTTGGAGCTCTCTGGCAGCATGAGTTAGCAGCATTTAGTACAAACCAATTGTTGTGTGGCTAAATATTTATTACTAAAGTGCATCAACACCTAAAAGGTGGGTTACATGAGAATTTTTTTTCTATAAGAAGCAAAACCTTCAGAACTTAGATGCATATGCCCCGTCAACTTCGGTGCAGACCAATCACCGTTTGCTTTACACCAGCCTCTCCCTCCAACTTAACCACAGGCATAGAGCTGCTAAGCACACCCTGGCTAGGAGTATACAATGCCTTAGGGATCATGGCTAAACCAACATCTGGCATTCAGGAGTGAAACAACTTGCTTGTAAGTTTCGTTTAGGATGCCTACATCTATGGAAGAAATAAAATTTACAAATTATTGCACAGACAATGCCCCTGCGCCGTTGCTGGAATTTTCTTTACCAGATGGGCACTAATGGGTTAATTATGATCAATTCACAATTTCTCCCCTTTTTTAAAGCCAATAATTTGCTGAATTGATAATGACATGGGAAGAAGTTCTCCAAACAATCTGACAAATGATTGGTTCAACATGAAACCAAAAGCATTTATGAATTGTATCATTAAACTTATTTCACTTTCCATGTTTTGTTTAATTTTTTCTAGTAAAGTAAGTTATTTACAAATAAAAGCATTTAATAGAAAAGGGGGTCCAGAAAGGTTGTTTGAAAAATGAAGTTAAAAAAATGTTTTTTAAAATGTAGTAAGCCCACCCTCGTTTTGGGCTGTGCCTGCCTGTGATAATTTAGTTAATGATGACATAGTGTTAGCATATAGCTTTGGTATGTATGGTAAGAAGGCATGACAGTTTCTGGCAGTTATTGCTAGACCTGCCCAGTGTCTTTCGGCAGCAAAGCACACTGGTTCCAACTTTCAAAAACCAAGCCAAAATACGAAGGTTTTGCATGAAAATGTGTATGCAAGGGGGCCACATATCACTGATTAAGAACATGAAACTACTTTTTTGAAAAACACATTTTCAAGCAATTAATGTTAAACCTTTATATTCTGCCCAGGATTTTGGCAGTTGGGACCAGTGCCCGTCACCAATGTGAATGTGCTCCCTTCATCAACTATTAACTAATATATTTTGCGTAAATGATAGTAGAATAATTTGTGATGATACAGTGAATGTATCTTAGGTTAAAACACAAATGGTTATCACACAATAACAGCTGTTATATTACAAAATCTTTCTTTAGACCGTTTGGACAGAGAGAAACATTCAAGTTTTGAAGAAAAATTTCTAGGGGGTACTAAAAAGCCAGATATTCTAGTGTTAATAGAAAAAGAAAATAAAAATTTAATATATCAAACACACTTCAGAACAAAATTCATACTTAACTAAGGTTCGTAATGGCATTAATAGACAATGATATTGACAAGTACAAAACACTTGGACATTGGGCATTGTTTTTTGTAACATTGTTCATTGTATTGTTCATTCATTTTGTTCATTGTATTGTGTACAATGTCAAATTGATTCTCATAAAATAGTGGGACCATTTATCTATTCTTCAATCATCGCTCTTTAATACTGTCATACACACTTTCAAAATACTAGTAGTTTTCTAATAACATTAAGTTGAATGGGAATTTTGATAAGTTCCACAAAATTTCATTGGGCTCAATTTGCACACCATCAAATAGTCTAGCAGCTAGACCACACAGAAGTGTACCTAAGTATTGTGATATAAGTTTGTGTTTCTTTAAACTTTTTGTAAGGATAGTAAAGAACACAATTCCATGACAGAAAGCAATTGTTGAGTTCCCCTTTGAATTAAAAAAAAAAAGTATTTTTTTAAACCCCCCACTAGCCGAATTCCTCGACTGCGCTCTATGAGGTCCCGGAAATGTACCAATTCAAAACTTTGCAAGTTGAAGTTCATTTCATATTTTAATCTACTGTAGTTTAAACCCCCAAAAATGTTAAAAAAATTATTCGACATTTCAGTGCGGAGTGGGAGGGTGTGATGTATTCATCACACAAACCCTTTGGGAGGTGATAATTGTACTGGAATGAAAAAGTGAAAATATTCAATTATGTGAGCTTTCATTTCACAAACAAGCATTTATTCGGTACAATGACCGATATCAGTAGCAAACAAATTATACTTCCCTACTTAGTTCTTTTAAAAAGTATGTCAAACAGTAATGATTGTATGATGTCAAACAGTAAAAAATTAGAATTAATATTTTTGTATGAAACTGTATATTGTATTTCAAGCACAAACCAACATGACATTTTGTGTACATAGTCATAACAGCACTTTTGCACTCTTTTGCACACCTTTGCTTTTTATTTTCCCCAGTAGATGATAAACTCATTCGTAGTGTATGTGAATGTAGTCCAAAATTTGCATTGACCTCTTCCACGGCAGTTGTTGGACCCACAAATTTGACAGCTGTTTTATATCTTCTGAGGTATGTGATGGCAAAGTGTCTTCTGAAGTCCTGTTTAGTGATTTTCCTTTCTGTCTTCTTGAAAATCTGCCAAGCATTATTTATCGCTGCATATACGAGCTATGTCATTATTGTCTAGTATATTTTCTTACCTCTGATAGATATACAATACTGATTTATGTTGTGATTCATTCAATTGGTACTACCCATATTTTTATTGTATATGATAATAATTGTTGGCCGAGGGACATTTATATGTTTTTTTCTCTTGAGGACTATCTCTTTACATGCTTCACTGAAGATTCTCCTAATTGATGCCCCCGCTTTTGCTGCAACTGCAACAACACTTTTGTCCATATATTTCCCAATCATTCCATAAGAAAACTGACTCAGCTTCACTCTTCAATTTATTGCCACTCAAATTATCCAGCAAACCTTCTGTGTTCAAATCACCTCTGTCTTCATCAGTTAGCTCGTTCGCAGGTGGTATTGTAATGAAAATATCCTCTTCCTTTATAGTATTGTCACCATCGATTTCTTGATTATCTTCTTCAAGCAACTGAACTAATTTTGCGATAGTCAGTCCATCTCTGAAACGGACAGTACTCTTTACAAATTAAAAAAAGTCTTCTAAAAATTTTGATTTTTGACTGTGCAATAAAATGAAGTAAAAACTGTGGAGAGGCATAAAAAGCAGTCAAGAAGGATGAGTATGACATATACGTCACACTGACCATTTCACGCCTTCACAGCTTTCAGTAATAATAATAAAATTAATTTATTAATTTAGATTGCTTTTAGAACTATCTGTGAGAGATGTACCATGAAATAAATCGAATTCATAACAACATAGGCTATGAATTCAACATATCAGGATCCACCAGAAAAAGTTTTTTGACAATTTTTGAACTGCAGAAAAAAATTTTACAACTCCTTTTTTTGGGAAAGAATGCACAAAAACTGATGAACGAGATCCCTCTGTGATAAGAATACACTTGCGCGTACACTAATATATATCGACCAGCAACAACAGGAATTAAGTCATATCATAACTTGTTTGCTGTGACGTCACGCTCACCCTAGGACGGTTAAGCGAGGATTACTATATTACTCCACTCTCAATGTCCCAAAAGGGGAATAGAAATGCATAGCAAAGATGCAACGTTGTTCAGTTAGGAGTTTTTCAAGTGACAGCTGAAGTGTTAGTATGCTATAATTTTATGAAACCCTTTAAAATTATATGACATAATGTGTGCTGCTGTAGCACCACTATTAGCAGTGGAGCCACAACATTTAACATCAACTCTTTTAATTAGTGTTAATATTTCCCTAATTAATTAGTTAGTAACTCTAATTAAGTACTATCTACCAGTAGTAAAGCAGACTTCTAGACACAGTTCTCTTCTGGCAACAAAGAAAAATTCTTGTAAGATGGAGATCAGCCCTGGTTGTCCCAATATTCATGAAGGGCTCACAAACTGTATATTCTAACTACAGGGGAATAAACCTCCTGAATACTTTTTACATGATACACACAAAAATAATAGCTGAACGATTAAGTGGCATATTAAATTACACACTCGTTAAAGAGCAAACAGGCTTTCGCAAACGAAAAATATATACAGATAATGCCTTCTCTCTAAAGCAAATTATTGACAAGAAAGGGAATACAATCTTCTACCTTATTTATAAATTACAGCAACACATTCGATTATGTTTTAAGGAACAAGCTCTGGAACATAATGGGAAGGAGAAGACTTCCCCAACACAGTATTGAAATTAGCAAGAATATATGTAATGATACATATATGAACAAAAAGAAAATGGAGAGATTGTACAAAAGACGATTAACAAAGGTGTTAGACACGGGTGAAGTTTGTCACCAATCTTATTTAAGCTCTATTTAGACATTACTATTAGAGAATGGAAACCGCAGCTAAATTTTTTAGAACTCACAGACAACTTTGAAGAATGCAATTTTGTTAAAACTTTAATATTTGCTGATGATCAGGTAGTTATTGCAGACAATGAGAACAAATTACAGAGAGCTCAGTTTCAATTTCAATAGATAATACTACCATATAACTTTAAAATCTCAGTTGTAAAAACCAAGTCTATGGCATTTCAAGGCAGCTTTCCTGTAAGATGTAAACTGGTGGTAAATGATAAATCATTAAACAAGTCTACATTTTTACGTTTCTAGGCTGTGACATTTCATACTCAGGTGAAGTTGATGTAGAAAGGAAAATAGAATATTTTAATCATAAATGATTAAAAGAACTCTGAAAAACAAGGCAAGTAAAGAAACTCCTAAAATGTTATGAAACATTGTGCCATTTGAAGTGAAATATAGATACTAAATAGCAAATTCTGCAGTAGAATTCTGGCTTCTGAAATGAGATTCTTGAGATCAACATTGGGCCTTATGAGAGAAAACAGAATAAGAAATGAGGAAGAGGTAAGAAATAAGTTAGGGGTATTTAATTTAAATTAAAAAATAAAACAATACAGTAGCACATGGGCAAATCATGTATAATGGGTTTTAGGTTCATTGATTTGAAACTTAATTCATCAATAGACACATTGTCTGAATCAACTGATTGCAGCAAAGTCCTTACATACCAAAATGTTATGTATGGGTTAATGGATTAAACTTCTTAGAAATTATTTTAATTAAAGATTTTTAAGGAGCATTGAATGCAATTTTGTATCTTACATGAATCAAGACAAGGTTCACAATTAATCTACTTAGTAATACTTAAACAATTACAGTGATTATTTTATTTTCCGCCTACTGTGAATTAACTTCCAAAACACAATTTGCGAATTTCCACACACAATTAGGTTTTTGCTCATGAAAAAATAGAATATTTTTAAAGAACTCTTTTAGCAACACAAAAGAGCATCATGGAGTAGTGGAAGAAAGCAAATGGTAGTACCACTACGGGGAGAGAAATATTTTGAGAAAAAATTCTCATACCACAGATGATCTCATGTACGAGAGAGAAAATCCACAAGAAAGGTCATGAGCAGAGTTGGAGACAGTATCTTACTAGAATGCATAATATATTTTTAATAAATTTGTGTTTCAAATAAAAAGCACATTTAAGGCTGTGTCTTGCATGTTGCAACCACAAAATTTCTCGGATGTTTGATTAGTTTTTAAAATGGAATTTATACCACAAGTTTTGCAAGAACTCTAAAACAAACAACAGAAAGTTTCAGTACTCTTAAAAACAAAATGGAGGGGTTTAGAAGTAGGGGGTACGAAGGGGAGAGAGATCAATATACATAGTTTTCTTCACATACTTCATTGTTAGTGGATGTACATGGCAGGAAACTTTGAATTAACTTCTAAAAAAATTCCCAACACAGGTCTCTTCCATCTGGGTGAACAAATTGCAATATTTTCAAAAGATAACAATATTACTTAATAAAATCTTCTGAAGTTCATTGTCAATCATTTTTCTTAACTCTTCTGCTTCTCTTCACAAGTCTACTTGTTTAAACTTAGTCAATTTTAGATATTTCTTTTCTTATAGGATGGTGTGGTAGAAGATATTTTACAATACTCAAGTTTCTGAATTTACAGCGGTGTGTCATATTTGCATGATTTATAACAATGATGTATTCAGAACTTTGTACCAACTTCATAAAGTTAAAATATTTATAGTTTAAATGTATGAAATTATGCCACTAGGCTTCTTTCATTCAATGGACAAATATTGCATATATAGAGCTAAAAATTCTTGAAGTTTTCATGAACAGTGGCCAAAGTAGCATTATTTTGTGTGTGTTATCTTTGCTTCTCTCTATAACTACTTCTAGTTATCTTCCAGAACTCCATTGTTGTTTTGATTGAGCTCTTTAGAAGACTAATGGAAATGTACAGCATCATTTATAGAAATGCTAATGGAGTACCAGTTCTTGAACAAATAATTCCCTGCAATGGGTTTCAGTTTGCTGGAATCCAAAAAGAAGAAATCAAAACAAAAGGGGAAGATTTACCCAAACAACATCCAGAATATTGTTAAAAAGAGCTCTCTCTCTTACTCACCATGTTTGTGAAAAGAAAAGAACACTATAGTTTATTATGGGAACATAACATGAAGACCTCTTCATGAACACAAAGAACTGTACTAAGCTATTCATGTTGCTGATTGCACTTCATGATGATGTTACCATAAATTCTCAATAGTTCATGAAGTAAAGGGTTCCATAATTAGCTTGTACAAATTGTGTCTGGACAATTTTGAGCCCAATGTAACAAGACAAAAGGTAAAGAGTATAATACTATGCCCTGAATCAATATAATATACCCTACATTTTTCAGTCTGGCAAAAAACTTGTAAAAAATAACCCATTTTTTAAGCTTTTATGAACATTTTAAGACTTGAAGAGAAATATAGAAAAGAAGAAAGACTGTAGACTGTATGTAGAGAAGATTTCTGATGGTATTTTGAAAGACTTTTCTTCGTCCGGCTGGCAGATTAGAAATGTCTCATAAAATTAAAAATCAAGTCAGTTGTGTCATCATGCACAAGGAAATTTGACAAAGCAAACATTTAAAAAAATTTACTTTAATTGTGTTATTACTTGTTTAACTAGTGAATCATAACAAGAATGAAATCTATATTATATTTCCACTTAATTTCTTTTATGGTGTCATAAAAAACAGGAAGTCTAATTTTTACAAATTACAGATTACACCAGTTTCAAATTTCTCCATATAAAACATGAAAAATAGGGAAAAACAGGAAACCAAATATTCTTACTTAAATGAAATAACTATTCTCCTTGATATTCTCAATGGAATGCTACCACACTTAATATACTGAGACAACACACCTGCTCAGGATCACGGATCTGCAGCCTTGTGGAACTGCCATAAGGGATCTCTTCTCCATCTGGCAGAGCGATGTTGGGTGGCAGGTCCAGCTCCAAGTCAGTACTGACGGAGTGCAGGCGCACCTGGCGGTCCCTCATCTCGTGGCTCAGCCTTTCCATTCCAGGCTGCAGGGCCAGCATCTGTACATGTAAAACCATAAATTGAGTCTTGAATTGACTTTAAATTTGATATACAAAAGAACAGAAACTTCTGTTCAAAAGATAGAAATATAACTGAACACAAGAGAGTACAATAGTTAAGTATGCAGCTCATAAAACTTAAACAAATATTTGAATTAATCTGTGTCCAATGACAATAGTAAATTGCCATTGTATTATTGAAGAGATAGAAAGAAATAATTGATGTAGTCTGCATTTCTACTGATACTTAATAGTCACTCCATATAACTTTTGATTTTGGAATGGGCAAAATGAGCATTTCAAAATATTACCCAACACACTAATTAATTTCAAAGATGCTAGAGGATGTAGTCTTATCAAGAATGTAAACGTATAATTTTTAAACAAAATGTGGCTAAAAGATGAAATAATTATTTCATTACAGAAAATCACAAACATTTTTATATTAAACTAGCTCAGCAGACAAAGAGTGAGAAGGGCTGTCGAAAGGCTTCACCTTTCAATTTTTGAACAATTAATTTTGTCATGAAGGGAAGGAACTCACATCGTGAGAAGCAGTATTAGTACTTAAGTAGCTACAATTCCAAAAAAGGAATACTTCTCCGAGGTAGAAGTTGAAAGTAATGTTCTTTTCGAGTAATATTGCTAGAAACCATTAAAAATGTGTTGCTGATAAAATATTTTAAGAGATTAATCCTCTAGGAATAATGGAAATCAAAATAGTATACTAGTAATTCTTAAGGGAAATTTTTTCTCTCTCATTTTGTCACTAAATGGGTCACTAAAAGACAACTTATTTTTAATTGAAATTTTGATATAACATTACATTTAATATTGACATTAATATAATTATATATTTCTTCATGTAGTTGTTTTCTAAGAAGATAAAGAATGAAAACATTTGTTTACGAATATTTTTCTATTAATAAAAATTCACCTACTATTACCCAAGTCATAAAATGTGCTTTAATTAAAATAATCAGTACACACAAATTTCACAAAGTAACAAACGGCAAGGAGTAAATCAATTATAACATATATATGATACCGATTATTTCTCAATTTTGAAGATAACAAACTATAGAACATAAGTGTAGTGGCAGTACTGTATTTATCCAAATACAAGATTAGAATTTTTTTTTTTATTTCTCATTAGAAAAAAAATAAATATGAAGTTGCCTTATATTCGCAGATTAAGCAGAATCAGCTAGAATTTGCATTGACATTGTCTTTCCACATCACGAAATTCAAAAGTTGACTTAATAATAAGCTTCGAAGACAATAAGAATATCAGACAGAATATATATAATATGTAACTATATACATGGACATATTGTCTGCATCCATCGCAATTTTGCCTGGGCAATTCAGATCGATATTTTTTAATGTGACTGTAATAAATAGAAAATCTTAAAATGAATGTCAGTGAAATGAAACGTGAAAATGAATAAAACTTGTTCCCAAAATTTTGTTTCACAATGTGCTGATCAACAGGGCTATGCAGTCCCTCAGTTCAATGCCCGGTGAGAGAGAGCAAAAAAGATGGAAATGAAAAAATTCACAATAATAGAAGTACATCTTCTACATCCAAATACAGAAAACAATGATAAAAAAATAGACAAAAATTTCCGAAACTTGTCACTATCTCTCATGTTACCTGTAAAGTGGAGGTGCACAGATTTAAAGGGTTCTCTGTTAAAGAATCAGAGGCCGCAAATAATGGGACAGAAAGAAAATATGGAGACATAGAAAGGAATGTTTGTAGAAGGCATCAGATGAAAGACAAAGAATACAAATTCAATGTGCAGTACTTCCAGAAGAGCCAAAAAAGTTGGAGAAGAGGACATCGCAATATGGGAGGGGGACCAAAGACAATTATAGTGGGGGAAAAAAAAAAATACTTGATCAATCACCCCAATACTTTATCAATCCCATAAAATTTACAACACTTGAAACCACATACAGCATGTAAATTTTAGAAAAAATGGTAGTTAAGTATCTTGAAATAGAAAAAAAGGCAACATTTTTTCACATCATAATGGTAAATCTTCCCACTGCTAATGCTTTCTACTTTTTCCTGACTGCAAAACAATGGGGAAGGAGAACTATCCACTGTCTAAAAGGAGAAAGATAATTATTTACAATTTCCATTTGCCGTTTACTTTTTTGTAATATTTACTTTTGAACACTATCTTACAAAACTGAACAGCTGGAAACATTTGCATTACAGCAACATTTGCTAAATTACTAACAACTAAATAACAAGGAATCAAATATTTCATTTCTTATTATTTCCATAAAGGCTCTCTTGACACTAAGCTAACTGAAATTAAAAAGGGTTTATATTTATTCATGTTCCACCATTTTACTGCCCAGCCTGTTCTTGCTTCACTTTCACTTGGAGATAATTTAGAAAACAAAACAGTCTCTTATTATTCAGAGCGACACCTCTTCCAGGAACAAATTTTCCCGATTTTCTCTGTTTTTTCCCATGCCTTTTTTATTTTTCTCTGTGGCTTCAATGTCTATTGCTAATTTGTCCGCTCTCGAAATCTCTCTGTAAAAAGACCAAATTAACAATACAAGTTTATAATTGTCACCTTACTACCTACTGGTATAAGAAATAAACATTGGCCTAAAAGAGGTAGTACTATTTTCTCAAGGAATAATATCTAAAGATTCTTCTATAAATTCCTCAGCTTTTCTGAATCAATGAAATTCCATGACTTTGTCCAGTTTCCAGAAAGTAGTCTCCCTGGATATTATAACACCACCAACAAATTATACAAAGATGTTTTTCATTGACAAATTTGTTTGGAAAATGAACATCATGCCACTTTTTTGGAAGCCTACCCATAGATGCAAAAAACAAGACCAGTGCAATTTCACGGAATTACTGAGATAAATCATGGAATTTCAGCATAAAAATTGAGTTCTTAATATGTAATGTGAAAATACATAACAAACTACATTCCAAACTACAGGATCTCAGGCAGTGAAGTGTGAATTTTTACATAATTAAACTGACTGATGTTTTCTGTCTGAATAAGGGTCTAAGGACTGGCCTTCATACAGTTTATGCAGCTCGATTTAAAATGGAGTGGAGGAATCTGTAAACTTTGGTACCCTTTTGCCTCCAATATATATCATTTGATGATACAGAGTTCATTGCTGTACAATGATGTTGGGGATTATAACAAGGAGAGATTATATTTAAAAAAAACTGAACACATACCTGAACATAAGACAATTATCATAGACAACTTCTTAAAACAAACTAAAGATCAAACAATCTATCAATCTATTCATTCAACATATTTTGTAACATTCAGTATAGGACTGACAAGTTCATAATTGGAGGAGACTAGAGAAGAAAGTAGTGAAAATGTATATCTACTCCATAATCAAGTAAAGAAATACAAGAAGACTAAAATTTAAAAACTACTAATGATCTGTGAAAATGACTATCGTCATAGGTTATTAAGGCCTAAGCAGCTGATGACTTCAATGTGCATCTTCATTTGTAAGTATTTCAGCATACTTACCTGTATCCTTATTAGGACAAAGTTAATTAGTGAGCAATATCCATTAAGGAAATATACTTGAGACAGTATGAAAAATATATATTTTCTGGATAATCGAATGGCTTAAGACTACTGAACAATAAAATCTTACTCCCTTGTAGTTCTGTAGTTTCCAACTGATTGGAAATATATCAATGAAATTGTTTCAAGATTGTTTGTACATCAGCAGTTGTTAAACAAGCAATGTGTGCAAAACATTTCTGTGATTTATGCCCTTTGGAAGAGCATATTACTGAAGGATAACTGATTTGCCTCCTGAGAGAGGAGAGAAGGCTGTTCTCTCTTCAGCTAGAAAAAATGTTTCCCTTCACTTTTAATTCTGTTTTAAGATTATTTTGCAGAGAGATTATCATATTGTTTTACTTGAACTACGGAACTATGAAAACTATGCAGCTATGAAAATCCTGAAGGAATTACAAGGTAAGAGGCAGGAGATTGCGAAGAAAGGTAGCTAGTTACATTTGGATTGCATGGTTCAGCGAGTCATGCTTTCGAAGAATGAGATAATGTATTAGAATGTGTACTAGAATGAAATAACGTTCTGTAATAGAATAGTAATGTTTAAAAGTCTTCAACAATTGTGTTGGGTGATTCAACAAGGAAGAGAGTGGAAGGACTTACGGGTGCCGTTGGGGCGGGGCCCGGGGGTGGATGCTCACTGTGCCACGAGCGAGCGCGGCCCCCCAGACCTCCGCCACCAGCTCGGTAATGGCTCACGACGCACGTAACCAGGCCCAGAGTGGCCAGCACCACGGCCACGACCAACACCAGGATGGCCAGCCCCGGCACTGCAACAAAGAAACTAGTGGTTACATCTCACAAGTCTTTCTTTCCCCGTGAAAACAACAATAGAAGAGCATTTAAAATAGTCCAACTGTAATTGAATTTTAAACCCAGGTTAAAAAATATAAAATAACTACAGTCTCAATATTTTATTAGAAATTTCTTGCAATAACCACAACATAAATAACTAAAAGTGGATTGTATGGAGTATAGATGGTGGCATTTTGTTTAAATAATTTAAAGTAATTAAAGACCAAAATGTCTGCAAATACTCCTTAAAATTCTTTTAAGTTTATTAAAATGAGTGAAACACTATCAACTCAGTAGGGCAGTACTCAAATCATTCATAAAAATACACTGAAATTTATCATAATACCAAAGAAGTATTATTATAGCCAAATTCATTCTTATGAAGTGTATTAAACGAAAAACATTTGAATAATGCTACTAAAATATTTCCACAGTTAAGAAACCAATTGCATTCAAGCCATGCAAAATGAAACCAACAAAACCATAGTGCACAAGTAGATTTATAAAGAGAAAGATATCATGCATATCTTTATAACATGTTATAATTTTCTAATGTCATTTCACTACCACTGTCTGTGATTGTGGGTAAATATGGCTGAATCAAAAATAGTGCATCAATGTCAAATACAGACTATTCTTTTTATAAACTATTTTGTAGACAAATGTAACACCAAACAGCTTGAGAGCCAAAATTTCATCCATTATAAAAAAAAAATTAAGTTTTCTTATTGTATATGAAAGGATCTGAATATGTAACAGTGTGTCAAAATGATTACCAAAATAATTACCATCGTGTTCAGATTGAAAATTAGTTATGCCTCACCACTTAATTGGCATACAAAGATTGGAAATGAAAGACATCTCTGTCTTATTAATAGCTTCTCCACCTTGCAAGACTAATGGAAATAAACACCAGAAATGCAAACACACACAGACCCACTCCCCGAACCAACCATCAAGGCAACCAACCAAAGTTCAACATCACAGAGTGGCGATGTCATACCACCTCATACATGAACCCAATTACAAACTAGTATACTTCCAGAAGCACAGTAAGTTCTGAAGTGGCAAATTAAAGGTTATTTAAAACCACAAACTGAGCACTGAGAACTTATTACAATGTTGTAAATCAATTACATTTACAACATCAAGCAACTTAGTGATCAGTGCACAGCTACACAAGTTGAACAATTTATTCAAATTCACTAAAGCTCAATAATAAATAATTATTTATTCATCCCAACAAATTCTAGGAAGATTCCACTAAATCCTCATGAATATCATCAAATCTGAAATTATCTTCTGTTATTATCAAAGATCATTAATGCACTGCGAAAAACAAAACCAATTCCAGTGATCTACACACAAATGGTGCAAATTGTCTAGGTCTACTTCAAGTGGCTATTATGACACTGCATTCTAGAAAAGTCTACTGATTACATGCACAGAATGCTACAATAAAAATATATGGAGATCTGATTAAATAAACAAGTGTCATGTCAGAATTTCAATACTATACAATTTAATAACAAGGTGAATGAGCAGAAACCGGGACTTCCTTCTGAAAATTATTTATAGACAAAACCCCCATTTGAGGATGCTTTTTTCGATAATGAAAAATAAATAAATGAACTTAATTTGTTGCCATTCAGAAATACAGAACAGCACATAACAGATTCAAAAACTTTTACGACAAATTGTGCAAAACTGAAGAAGCAAAATAAGTTATTTGGCAAAGAAAGCACTTGGCGAGTGGTTGCATAAAGAAGAGATGTGCTCACCTCATCTGTTCGAGCGTCCTTTGCAACACACGCTTCGCTTCAACACTGATGTCAACCTGAAAGTACACCAGGCATTTTGTAAGAAAGCGGGCAGAAGGCCCTTTAATGTGAAAAGATTTTCGTGCCATATTTAAGTTTAGCAAACATTTGAACTATCTGATAGTCATTGAGTCATCATTTGAAATGTATCACTTTGTACGTAACATGGCAACAAATTTCACAATTAGTTACATGAAAAATTACAAAAACCAGTTTTACCTAGATGGAATAGATATAATATAGAAATAACATCCACTGTTTGCATAAAATTTGCGGTAGTTAAGAAATCTACAAAGATAGTTTTGACATAATACCATCCTACAATACTGAACTCTGCCTACATTCTTCATAAAGCGAGATTAACTTACCAAATAGAATGCATATTTTTAACCGTTCTGCCTTTTATCACATTTACTATTAAAAGACTATGAATTCTTGCATGTTATCCAAAGTTCATCCCCTGAGCAAAGACGGATTCTCACTTGCATATCACCATGGGTCAAGAAACAGCACCGTTAATAAAGTTGTATAAAATATACAACTCTTTTGAATAATAAATGCCGATCATAGGCTTAAGGCAAACGAAAGCAACTACACTTCAAACTACACTCATCGAACGTTCTCAATTCTGTTCTTGAAATATATTCACAGCGTAAACAAAGACACTTCGAATCACACATTAATTATAAAATCAGCAGAGATGCACAACTGCAAGATGCACTTCTAATAAATTAGCACAGACCTCTGTTACAGCCTGTCAAACAAATCTCCGATAACCTGCCGATAACTGTCATTCCTAAGCAGCAGTCACTGCCATCTAGACCAAATTTTCATCCCACAATTGATGAACATATGAAACTACCGAAGCGTTTCTCGCCCAAAAATTCACAGCCAATTATATAATATATTACTATACATTACGAGTTAAAGTAAACAATTTCGAAGCACAGGATGGAAACTGAATTTGTTTATATCGGTAGTTGCGAACCTAAGAAAAGGAACTTTCATTCCAAAACGATAGAAATGTAGATGAACTAGTGGCTGCGTGGTATTGAACGCGAAATGTCGAGCCAAATGTGTCACATATCTTGCTTTGAATGAAATGACTTTCTCTCAGGGTTAATTCAATGTAAAAGCACTAAAAACCGCTAACTGAAACTGCAAACACATGATACTGTAACGAATTAATATCAGACATATCAGAACAAATTTCGACAAGAAGGCAGTTGAGCGAACAGTGTGCTGCATGGCGGCGTGTTGGCTACACTGGCAATAGGTACATTCGCGCTCCTTGCGGGGACCATGGGAAGCACAATAGTACAGAAATATCCAACTATTGCTAAACTGTTTCAAGCAGCACAGATGTATCACATGGCAACAAGATGACATTTCGATTAGGATAGTTTTTACAATATCTACATTCATAAATATTTATGTCAATATAATATGTTATTTTATTAACTCCAGTAAAAGAATACGCTACGACTCTTCAATAATCACTTAACAATGGGCACCAAACACCAACAATGAATATCATTGTTCCCGCCACAAACTTGCGCTAAGTGGAAACCGTAAGAAGAAAATAAGTTTCTGTCACAAAACACGTTAATTCATACTCATTTAGACTACATATTCTAAAATAAATAAATAAATAAAAAACATTTATACCGGAGATTTCTGAAGAATAGACAACTGTCCTCACGAAGTGACCTGAACACAGGAAAGACGCAGCTACCAGAATGAATATAAATTTCTTGGATACTTCATTTGAAATTCAACTAGCTTTTTGCCATGCGCAAGCCCTGAACTCGTGACCGCAATTACAGTTTCATCCACTGTATTCATGCCATTCATCACTCTCAGACATGATGCACAGTATTCGGAGAGCAACGAAAGGTAAATATCAAAATCATTACAGGAAATTATGGAGACAGATATCACTGTCACTGGATAAATCATTCGTGACCATAATGCAGTATGGCGCATCCCATCGCCCACCATTTTGTCTGACCATTCCATTGTTGCATTGCTTGTCAGAGCTTCTTTTCCTACTCTCTTTCGAACGCCACGGCAGTGGTGCGGGGCGCGTGCTAAAGACGCAAAAAAACGTGGCATCTTTTAAAACGATATCCAAAAGGGGGTAGGCAGAAAAAAATAGCGGGACGGTTGATCACCTGAGCGGAGCCGGCCGGCCGGCCGAGCAGCCGCTGCAGCCACGTGGGGCGCTGGCGCGGCCCCGGGCCGGGCGACTGACCTCCCGCCCGAGCGATGACCTTCCCTCGGGTAGCGACTGCGCTCGTCCAAGGTCCGGCCGCCGCCGCCGCCACCGCCGCCGACGACGACCCGCAGCCGCTGCTCGCTGCAGCAGCGACACCGGGCTGCAGCCACCCGCCCCCTCTCGCCCCCCGCTGACGACCCGAACGCCGCTCAAATTGGCTACTTTTCTTTGTTCGGAGAGTCTTTTCCCTGCGGGAGTCAGTGACCGATACGTCCAGACGGCGGCGGCGGCGGCGGTTGCAGCGGCTCAGAGCCATCGGAAGGCGGCGGAGGAAGGCGCGCGCGGCTGCAACAGCGGCGGGAGGCGGCGGCGGCGGCGACGGGCAGCGGGAGGTGAGGACGGGTGGGGGCAGCGGGCCGCAGCGCGGGAGAGCACGGAGGCTAAATTTGAGAACGGCCACGTTGTGACGTTCCACTTTCACGGAAGAAATCCCGGGGCCGCTCGCAACGGATGGCGATGGCGGCGGAGATTGCTCCGTGCACTATCGATTGGCCGGCGCCGGGGGCGCACTGTAGTCTGCCCCCGCCCCTCTACCGCCCTCGGCGGCGGCGACGGCGGTGGCGGCGGCGGCGACGACTTGCGGCGGGCCGGGAGGGAATTAGCCCAGATTCGTCGCCGAGCGCGTGGGGGAATCCCTTCTCCCGCGAGCGACCAGCGCGCCCACCGTGGACACTGTGCGGGGGCGTGCGTCTCACAACAGTGCCAGCACAACAATGATCAAGCACAAACCTTCTAAAGGCGCATACAATCTTGGTTCTTCGAATCGCAAATGTAAATGTTCTAACGAATGTTAATACAAATAAAGAAATGTTTAAATGGATTCAATTGGATAGCAAAAAAGAGTTAATGAAAAACTGAAATAATCTCTAACGAAAAGCAAGAATAATAATTATTTATGCATCGGTTGCTACGAGTGTATACATTTTTATCAAAATTACACGACAAGTCTACTCACAGAAATTCTAGTAATTCATGAATAGTCTATTGTTCATTTGGAGAAAATGTGGGGGTGTTATGTGATCTTTCGATATATTTATTAATCGATTACATTTACTTGTTGATACAGGTACTGCCATTTAGTTATTTTGCTTTTGATGTATTTTTGGCCCGGTTATATAAATATAGAAACGTGAATACGTATTAAACCGTGTACATTTGGACAATATTACAATACTATAGAATTTAATAATTGTAATTACATATTTTTCGATTTATTTGCTTTTGTTTGCCAGCACTATCTGTGTAACTGCGTTGTGCAAAGTATGTGCCAAACGAAACGCCCATTATTGCTTCAACAACGCCCTGCAGCAAAAGCCATTGCTATCGCTGCCGGTGGATCGTATTATTTATTAACGTGATTTTTTTTTTTTTTTTTTTTTTTTTTTACTTTCTCGCATACTGCCTACACAGTATGTTTAAGGATAAAGTACTATCGGATATGCTCGTGAATACACTGAATATCTTAATACACTCAATTCAAAGCCAGAAATACATTTTCATCCAAAATTTTGAGTGAAAAAAATATTTTTACGCTTTGTTTACTCATGAGATAGTGATATTTGAAGTGTAAGAAAGGCAGAAATTGTGACAATTTACATAACGAATCGTAGCATTATAACTTTGGAAAAAAGTATGTGTTGTTGAAGCACCTCTACTTTTTAATCGTAATACATTACTTTATCTGTTTATTAGTCAAAAATACAGTTTTAGTGGTTCGTAATTCTGAAAAAAAATTGTTTTCACATCAGTTCGTCTGTACTTATCGCAGATTTAATGAAATATTTGATCTTATTCCTTACACTCATATTAATTTCGATGTCGAATTTCATTATCCTTTGAATCATCTGATGTATTACCCATGTATTTCTTATACATACAATAAGAAATGACAGTAATACATCATTTTTACTTCCTCGCCGTAGGTCGGAAGAGACAATATTGTAATCATACGCTAGAAAACGGCGATTTTTTTGTCAGAAAAACTCTTAATTGCCGGGCCCTAGTAACGCAAAAGTGGGCAAATATACGTTGTGTAGTCAAAATCCATGTTTTGAGAGTTTTTGACATTACAAAATCCGAATGGCAGTAAAACGTCTCCGTCCGTCCGTCCGTCTATCCACCTATCTACCTACCTACCTTTCTGCCTGTCTGTCCGTAGTCTACGCTAGTCTGTACGTCTGTCCGTACACTAGCACTAAAGTCTGTCTACGCTAGCACCAAAACCGTTTAGCTGATTTTCTCCAAAATCGATATTCCCCGATCGATCTGAAGTAACAAGTTCCTGCAAGTTCGAAACGGATATTATGATTTTTGGGGGCACTTTACATTAAACCTTAACATTTTTTAAACAATTTTCTCAAAAATGTCTCCAAAAGTTCAAAAAAGAAATATTTTCGAATTGGAATATTTTGTTCAAAGACAGAACTTGAAATAAGGTCATGTATAACTTTTCGCAAATATAAGTAGTTTTCGCGCATTGTACCTGAAATACAGGCAATTTTTTTTAACACTTATTTTCTCAAAAAACGGCTCTAGTTTTTTTCTTTAAATTTTCTCCCCGTATGTATAAAAGAACAGTACAAAATTTGTTGCGTCGTCGAACTCCGTATTTTTGAAAATTGCAAAAAATTAACATCGCAAAAATAAAATATTGATGATAAAAGTTTTTGTTGTTAAACGAAAAGTTTTCAAAACTAGATCTTTAATGACGTAATGTACATTTCTTTTTAAATATATGTGCGTAAGTACGTAAAGATATTGCGTAAGTTGGCATTTTTCAAAATTGTAGTTTTAAATTCCCGCATTTCTTTGAGGAGTTATCAAGTCGAAACCCATCATTGGGAACGCCACACAGCAGTTTGATGTTTTCGGAATAACTTCTCATTGTTGGGTAGAATTTGTGGATGAATGGAACGTCATTTGCGTTCTGGAATTTGTTTCGCCCCTGCAACGCCCCCCCCCCCCCCCGCGCCACACTCCATCTCTGTCAAAGCCACCCCGCCAGCAGCCAGCCCCGCCATGCTGTCCCCGCTTCGCTGCCATCTCTGCCATTCCGTGGAATTTAATTTAGCTTTAAAAGCAGTTAGTATAATATAGTTTATATTATAAACTATACTATGTTATTGTAGTCATCTTGAAGATGTTTTTTGTTAAAATATTTTATTTATTGCAATTTTGTACAAGAGTATTTTATTTGTTGTTTTTGAGCAATGTAAGAGCTCTTTTTTGAAGATTGATATTGATGGTTTTGTTCAAAATAATTTTTGCTGCTAGTTTTATACTAATTTAATATTTACACCTAGCCCCGATATTGATTTGTACTTCTGTCCCAGTTGCCTTTTCTGCACTCAGAGAAATGTAAATTTCTTCCTCGTAAGATCGACAGGGAAACATCAATTAGCGCAAAGTGCTCTGAAATTTTAAAAGTTTTTTAGAATTAAAGTAAAATAAAATATAAAATAAAATAGCATTGTATTACTTTCATTAAATAAATATAATGTTATTACATTGATATAAATTGAGAAATCGTTTCTGATGTGACAATATAAGTAAAATGCAGGTAGCCAAATCACGGTTATAAATATATCGTCGATTTCTTGAAATATTCGACATATGTCTAAATTATCGATTTGTCATTGCCATCCTTGGCTTCAACAGGCTGCAGGTTGGTTCTGTGACGGTCTGGTTCCAGGTAAACCAACTCCCGATTTCCTTGTGCGGCCAGCAGAGAGCTTGCATTGCCCAGAGGCGGCGAGAGGTAGGGCCCAATTCCTGGAAAAGTTTCATCCCGCGAAGTCGAACAAAATCGAATGCGATGTCGACGTTACCGCGGGAAACGGCGGGGTGTGGCCAGGCAATCGCGATCGCTCGACGCGCCACCTCTGAGAAAGACGCCGAGTTACAGTCGTCCTGTCTGTCGTCTGTGGAGATCACACTTGCACCCAAAGGAAGACGTCTAATGGACTACATTTCAGCTCGATAGCACAACACAGGTTACGAATCATTTTTATAATGTGATTACAGTTCTTATTTATGATGGTGGTACCTAGATTGATTTGAATGAACTCTAAAGAATTTGAAGAGTTTAGAAAACATTTTTGTCAGTACATACGACTACAAATAAACACACCTTCCCTTCTACTATTTCGTGTGAATCTACGTTTTGCGCAATTCAAAATAACTCATCTATATAGAAAAGAAAGGGAATGTGCGGATGTGTCGCACTTAGACTTAAAACCACTCGGGCTATTTCTCTGAAAATTTCACATTGTGTTCTTGTTAGTAATGAGAGTGTTAAAAAAGTGGTTTGAATTAAATTGAGCATGGGGGCGTTGTTGATGACGATTCGTTCGTTTATGACGACTCAAGCGCCCCCGAAATTCTACGCAACCCGCCGAACAGTGAAGGATTAAGAGCGTCTTCACTTCATACAAAGTATTCCGCGTATGAAGGTGTGAAATATCGGCCGGAAGTATTACTTGAATCTGGGACAAGTAAACCATATTTCTCCAATATAGTGTCGTTGCGAACGCACGACACAATGTACTCCCAAATTTGAGGGAGCACGTTTTAATAATAGGGTACTTGACAACCATGACCAAACCAGACTTAGAACAAACTCATACGTACGAGAAAGTTGTTCATCTATTAGACGTTTTGTGCATCTTAGTGTAAAACGTGATTAACAATCACGTGACTAGTAGTGTGTGATATGCAATACACTAGGGTGCACTAGTAGAAATAAACCAGAAAAGTGAAGACGTAATATTATCATTTTCCCTACAACTTATATTTGCACGTTTAGCTAGTAAGTATGCTTTAAAAGTAAGTATATATAAACATTTTCTCCAACAATACTTCTTGTGTAACGTGTCTGCAAGACAATAACAGTATTCACAACGGGTTATGCCAAACTCGCCTCCACGCGTGCGTTATGGATGTGTCCCGGGACCCGGGGCGTGGGGCCTGGGAAACGCTCCCAGTATTTTTAGCGCTTTCCCGGAAAACCCTCGCCGGACGAGCGGTTCGCTGCGCCGCTCTGCCTCCCAGCCCCACAGGTGCGCGCCTCTCGCCACCCACGCCACGCCCCCGCCGCCGCCGCCATCCCTGCTTTGCCGTCCCTGCTCCCGTGCCCGCCATACAATCCCCGCCCCTCCGACATCTTGTAATGCTGTCTCCCCCGCCTCCACCCCCACTACGCCAGATCCCGCCCCGCCCTGCCCCGTCGCCATCCCTTCTATTCCATCCCCGACCATGCCATGCCCCCTCCTCGGCATCTCCGCGCCCTCCTCCATCCTCGCCATGCCGCCCCCGCCCCCGCCGCCATCTCTGTTTTGCCGACCCTGCTCCCGTGCCCGCCATACAACCCCCGCCCCTCCGACATCTTGTCATGCCTCCGTCCCTACCACGCCGTCCCGCGCCCGCCAGGCCCCGTCCAGGCCCTGCCCCAACGCCATCCCTTCTATTCCGTCCCCGACCGTGCCATGCTCCCTCCTCGGCATCTCCGCGCCCGCCTCCATCCCCGCCATGCCGCCCCGCCCCCACTGCCATCTCTGTTTTGCCGTCCCCGCCATGCAATCCCCGACCCTCCGACATCTTGTCATGCCGCCTCCGCCTCCGTCCCTACCACGCCGTCCCGCGCCCGCCAGGCCCCGTCCAGGCCCTGCCCCAACGCCATCCCTTCTATCCCGTCCCCGACCCCGCCGACCATGCCTTGCCAGCCATACCCCGGCTTGCCGACCACAGCCTGCCATGCCCTCCCCGCCACCGCCCCCACCTCGGCATCCCCGCGCCCGTCTCCATTCCGACGCCTTCCCCGCCATGCTGTCCCCCACCGCGCTGCCATCCCTGCCATTTCGTCCCCGCGCCCGCCATCACCCCCGCCATGCCGTTTCCGCCATCGCCGCCATGTCGTCCCCGCGACGCCGACCCGGCCTCTGCCTCCATCCCCGCACCCGCCGCCATCCTTGCCATGATGTCCTAGCCCCGCTGTCATTACGTCCCCGCCCCTCCCTTATTCCGCCACCCACGCCATGCCATCGCCGCCATGTCGTCCCCGCGACGCCGTCCCGCCCTTACCTCCATCCATGTCATTCCGTCCCGCTCTCTCCGCCATCCCCGCCATGATGTTCCCGCCCTGCTGCCATTGCGTCCCCGCCCCTCCCTCATCACCGCCACCCACGCCATGTCATCGCTGTCCCGGCCACCATGCCGTCTCCATTCCCGCCACCTTCTCTGCCATGCCGACTTCGCGCTCTCCACAACCCCTGTCATGCCGTCCCCGCCCCGACGACACCCCCGCCATGCGGTCTCTGCCCCCGCCGCCATCCCTGCCATGCCGCCCTCGCACCCGCCGCCGAGCCGCGCTGGCCCGAGTGGCGCGTGCTTCAATTTAATCCGATGCGGCGCCCGGCAGTTCGGCTGCCCGCATCGCCTCTCTGCCTGCTAAACTACGTAATATACTCTGCCCCGCTAAACGGCTGGTAGTTTGGGAAAATTAAGACGTGAGCCCGCTCTGCGAATGGGAACGCACTTGACCTGTTTGTATTTCTTCGTAATTGACATTGGTCAAATGCTTGAAACTGTAAGTGCATTGGTATTACCTTTCTGTTGAATTCGGACTCTGAATAAGGAATACCAACAAGGAGGAAAAAGATGTCAGCTGTAATTACAGATTACAGAAATAACATTGTATTTTATACCTTTCATATCTCTAGAAAATATAAGCTGGAAGGTTTTAATAGCACAACAATACATTAGTAGTCGCAAAGAGACTAAAATAGTCAATAATTTTCTTAAAAAATAAATGACTTCGCAAACTGCTGATTCTGAAAGTATCGATCTTTTGTTAGTTTGTTCAGCAGCTACTACACAGCAAAATTTAGTCTGTAAATACGAGTTTTCGTAATAAAAAAATAATATTTTTCTAAATATAATTTCTAGGTAATTTAGAGAAAATTCACTAAGGTGGCCAGGAGATGGTTTCCTTTGGAAATTCCCCGTACCTTTTAAGTAGTTCAAGCATCCTAGAGGGTACACGTGCAAAAGTTTGAGAACCACTAATCCAGAATAATGCAAAATGTCTAGTTTCGAAGGTGTTAGTTACGAGGAAAAATCAATAAGTATCTGTGTTTACAATTTATTACAATAACAGAACAAAATTTACAACGTGACCACTTTGCCCAATTCCCAAATACCAAGCTTGGTCTAACTTAACCTCAACATTCAGATACCCACAGGAAAATGTTTTTCCGATTGAGCAGCAAACAATGCATGCAATGTTAAATCACTTTTAGATTGGAGGCAAATCTTGGGCTTCTTAAAACATTTTTTAGAGGACCAAAAAGATAGTAATTAGACATGACAATATCCAAACCGATTCTGGGATGCTCTGACACACCGAAATACAGATTTTGAAGAGCTTGGGCGGCAGTCTGAATGCGCTTTGTCTTATAACAAAAGAATGTCTTTCGACAGTCCATCTTGGCGTTCTCTTCGACCTCTCCAGAACCTGACTAACGTGCATCTAGTTTTGCCATTTTATCAATAGTTACTAATCTATTATTCAGAATTAGGGCATGGACTTGCTCAATATTGTGATCAGTAGTGTATGAGGCTGGGCTCATTACTCTTTTCTCATCCTGCATGCTTGTTTGACAGCTTTTGAATGGTTGAATACATTGGTCCACACTTCGCCAAGGATAATCATTGTACCTGCTAAAACTTACCATAAGCAGTCAACAATGTCATTTTAAGGATGGTGCCAAAGTTGTACAGTCAACCTACAGACGATTACAACGAAAGAGCAGATACTTATTGACGTGCCCTCGAATAATTATTAATTCTTTAAACTAAAAACATTAGTTCTTTTAGTTAAAGAAAATTGTATTTATGGGTTATGTAATCTAGTTTAATACATAAAAAAGTGTACAACAATTTGATAGTTATTTGAGACATGTACATAGCTTGTAACCAATGGATAATAATTGACAATTTGAAAGCGCATCATCCAAAGATTGTTTGTATTTGTAAGGACAACGCAACTGCTTTCATTGGGATAATTTTCTTTTTATATCAACTGGAAGCGTTGAAAACAAATTTTCCCTCGCTTACTAACACCAAAGAAGGCTGCCTCCAAACGAAGGGATCTGGCAATCCAGGAGTCCAGAGAGCCCAGAGCGAGAGTCCCGAGCCAAGAGTTCGTGTGGGAAAAGTGAGCGGGGTGGGCGAAGGCTCTGGTTGTAACAGCATGGCGCGGCAGGGCAAGGGAGGCGAGGCGGGACGAGGCGGGACGAGGCGGGACGAGGCGGGACGAGGCGGGACGAGGCGGGACGAGGCGGGACGAGGCGGGACGAGGCGGGACGAGGCGGGACGAGGCGGGACGAGGCGGGACGAGGCGGGACGAGGCGGGACGAGGCGGGACGAGGCGGGACGAGGCGGGACGAGGCGGGACGAGGCGGGACGAGGCGGGACGAGGCGGCACGAGGCGGCACGAGGCGGCACGAGGCGGCACGAGGCGGCACGAGGCGGGACGAGGCGGGACGAGGCGGGACGAGGCGGAACGAGGCGGGACGAGGCGGGACGAGGCGGGACGAGGCGGGACGAGGCGGGACGAGGCGGCACGAGGCGGGACGAGGCGGGACGAGGCGGGACGAGGCGGCACGAGGCGGCACGAGGCGGGACGAGGCGGAACGAGGCGGAACGAGGCGGAACGAGGCGGAACGAGGCGGAACGAGGCGGGACGAGGAGGGACGCGGGGGTGCGTGGCGGAATGGGGTTGGGGGTTGGAGTGGGGCTGGGTTGAGGTTGGGATTGAGACGGAGTAGAGAAGGGTGGGGAGGAGCGGAGCGGGACGGGCTAGGATGGAGCAGGGTGGGGCGGGACGGGCGGGCGGGACGATGCAGGGAAGGGTGGCGTGGGGCGGAGCCGAGACGGGCCGGGATGGAGCAGGGTGGGGCAGGGTGGGGCGAGGGGGAGCAGGATGGAACGGAGCGGAGCGAGGCGAGGCGGGGCGGAGCGGGAAGGGTGGGGAGCGACGTCAGTGGCCTGGGTTCGCGGCCGTCCGCCCGAACGGCCGGCGTGAGGCCGCACGCGCGCCGCTGGCGTCCAGCACGCTGACCCAGAAGCCGCGAGGCGGCGGCGACGGCGGCAGCAATGGCAATGGAGGTGAAGATGCTAGTAGAGGTTGTGGTTGTGGTGGCGGTGATGGGAGTGAAGTAGTATTAGCGATGACAGAAGAAGGTATGGTAATGGTTAAGTGGTGGTGGTGGTAAAGGTGATGGTAGTGATAGTGGTGGTGCTAGTAGTAGCAGTAGCAGTAGCAGTAGCAGTAGTAGTAGCAGTAGTAGTAGCAGTAGCAGTAGTAGTAGAAGTATCGACAATAGACTAGTCGTAGTGATAACAAACTTCTTGTAGTGGTAGTAGAAGTAGCAGTAGTAGGTAGTCTGGTGGCAGTACACTACTAGTAGTGGCAGTAATTGTAATATTGGAAGTGGTAGTTGTCGTAATAGAATGGTGGTAGAGACGGTGTGTATGTGGGGGGAAGATGATCGTGGCTGCAGCGGCGGCGACAGCACGAAGCCACTACAGCTCGGCGCGGCGCGGCGCGGCGCGCCACCAGACGTGACTGTACCGCGAGGCGCGGCGCGGCGCGGCGCGGCGCAGCGCGGGGTGGCGGCGGGTCGAGACGGCGGCGGCGGCGGAGTTGCAGCGTAGCGGTGCGCGCACCGGGGAGGGGGGTCGTACTTCTCTCTAAATTATCGTCGGCGAGCGGTAGCCAGACGGTGGCGGCGGCGACAGTGGGCACAACGCGCGCAGGCAGACGGGAAAAACGCGCGTCCATCGGTCAAAGACTAGAGGCGTGTCGTCGTCGCCGCCGCCGCCGCCGCTGCCGCCCCCACCGTCGCCCGAGAGGCAGTAGCAGCGGTAGCAAAGCAGCCGTCCTTCAGGTCCCGGCAGGGCTGCTGTGTCGGCGTCGCTCGAGTTAACCGTTACAGAAGACAAAACCGTGCTCTCACGGCGGCGGCGGCTGCGGCGTGGCGGCACGGCGGCGGCGGCGGCGGCGGCGGCGGCGTGGACGACGTCGAAGATGACAACGAGGGCGACGGCGGCAGCACGGCTCTATCCGGGTCAGAGCATAGGCGCGGATCAAGCGGGCGGCGGCGGTGGTGGTGGCGGCGGCGGTGGTGGTGGCAGCGGCGGCGGCGGCGCGGCGCGGCAGATCCACCCGGTGAAGGAGACAAGCTCGGCCGTGTGCAGCAGCGGCGGCGGCGGCGGCGGCGGCGGCGGCGACGGCAGTGCTGACGCAACGGGCGAGGAAGCAGCAACGGAAGAAGCAGCGAGATACGATCGGGCCTAAGGCGAGCGGCAGCGGTGGCCTTACGGGCGAGTCGCGGCTTGGCCGCCATGGTCGCCCTTGCTGTATCTCTACCAGTTCCTTCACCAAGCCCTTGAAGATTGACGTAAGTGACCCCATTTTCACTTGCTACGTCACCTTGACTATGTCACCTGACTTGCTGTGACGTCTTGCTTTAGTCATCGTTTTCACTGTTGTCTCACGTTGCATTGCGGCGGTGCGCCTAGTCTCCCGCGATGCTTCTATATTTGCCCTCAATTGCTCACAATTTTTGTCATTTGTAGTTGTCCATTGGGCCGTTGCCTCCATCCCAAGAAACTATCACCTCCGGGGCTGCACAGTCGGAGAGCCAGTCCTGCCAGTGGAGTAACAGTGATGTGGTGTAACATAGATCGATTCTAGATTGTAATCGGAATCAAAAACACGCACAAGCAATGCATTTTTAAGGAAGTTAATGAAACTGAAGCAAATACTACAGATTTAAAGTGAAATAATAAGACAGTCATTAAATTTTGGCTCGAAACTGATGTATTATGATGTATTGAAAACTCAGTGTAAGATTGAAGACAATGGCACCATTTAAGCCTCCGACACGTTCGTATAAATGCTTATCTTCTTACGATAATGTGACTGTAAAGAATACTTCATTGAGGAAATGAATATAAGATTACATATTTCTTGAACGCAGCTAGTAAGAGAATGTCCATATCCATACATCTGAGAATAAAACACAATATTACCGATCAATACTAGAATGTGTATACTAATTTAAATAAAAAGAAGCAAAGAAAAGAGGCGTTTTTGAATACAAGAATAAAATAAAATAAAAATATCTCAAAAAGAAATGTATAAAATGCGCATTGTCATCTGTTCCAATCTATAATTCGTCATTTGGGCAGCCATTACCAAGAATGCTATCGAATGATTCACATAAACTAAATATATATCAACCATATAATATCCTGTGATCGACTGATCGACCGCGCCTGTTCACCAGGTGTGTTTAGATACTCATTCAGCTTTCCGATTATGCAACCCGTAAACTAATCTGTTTGAAGGAATGCCTACTTGACAGGCAAATTAAAGTGAAGTTATTAAGAAGTTTTAAGGATTAAAAAAAAATTAAGAACGAGCGAAGCAGTTATGCATTAAAGCGTATCTACTTAGTAATTTAATAATTTACGTTTGCACAATTTGCAGTTCGTATATCACGTTATGATAACGAATATTAATAGTCGGGATGACCAATTCTTTGAACATATTTAATCATTAAAATATATTTGTTTCTCAATAACATGGTAAGAACTTGAATTTCTTTATTGTTGCAGAACATATTTCCAAGCGTATTTGCGTCTAAAAAAGGTGACAACATTAATACACAAATTATAAAATAATTGCTAATTATCACTTAAAACTGTCGGTCTGAATATAACTGAATTTCGGGCTAGACATTTATAAACGGTTTGTAAAATAGCGGTTCGTAGTAAATTACTGTTTTAAGGGAATGGGGGGTGGGATGAAGGACTGAAGACTCAGGAGAGATTTCTAAAAAAGCTTGTCTGTCATGATGTGGATACTGAGATATTCAAGAGAGATTTTCAATGTCACCCTGTACTCATAATGCATCCCTCATTTGCTCATCTAATTTAAGAGATGAAATAATATCATTGAGATATGGTTCTCTCGTCTAAATAAACTGAAATAATAAGCAACAACAGCAAATATTTTAAGATATTTCATCCAATCACATATTTCAATGTTGCAATACATTACAGTCGTCATCGAGAATATTTCTAACATCGAACAAATTGTGAATATCTAATCTTTCAAAAGAAACAAAAACTTCTCCAAGGTCAAATAATTGGGCTCACTTTAGTGACGCGTTTGAAACTTTTACTAGAGTGATACTTGCGCAATTCATTACACATTATCCATAATGAACAATTATATACAATATACACTGCCATATTTAGTTCTAGATAGTGGACTTCAATGGCACATAGATAAATAAATTACTATGCGATAGCAAAAGGGAGGCTACTAAAAATACAATCCCACAAAAGGAAACTAAAACATCAAAACCTTTAAATTGCAATGTACTGTGTGTGCTATGATTTCTCTCAAATATTTGCCGAGTAGCCCAAAAAGCGTATTCGTCATGTACACGTATCAAAAAACAAACAAACAAAATTAAAAATTCGACATTAGCATTTGCATCATCAACATTCATGAGCACTTTAAATGCAAGAAAGTGAAGTACCATTGACGAGACGTCATGACATGATTAAAGAAACATTTGTAATTGACTTAAAGGAATTCCTTATCGCATAAAAGCAAAGATGTTGTGTAAAGTGTAGCACTTCTTATTGTTGCTGATCTCCAAGATTTCTTTGCTATTTGATTCACTCGGCGTACCTGCAAAATTTAAGCCATCTCAAATTTCTGTTATCCTTCTGTCTAGAGAAGGGGAATGGACGTAGAACGTAAATCAAATCCCAAAGTTTCTATAAAAAACGTTACCTACTTCGTTATAACGTACTAAATATACTTTTTAATATACATATAAAATATCGTAATCGCCGTATTCAAATACGTAAGCTTCC
Source organism: Gryllus longicercus (assembly GCA_038098605.1). Taxonomy (NCBI): domain Eukaryota; kingdom Metazoa; phylum Arthropoda; class Insecta; order Orthoptera; family Gryllidae; genus Gryllus; species Gryllus longicercus. Next base: position 1,117,215 of record JAZDUA010000387.1, on the reverse strand, counting down.
GATATACATTTATGCAAAATTTATATTTAAGAAGTAAAGTCAATATCAATACCTCGATAAATTCAAAGTCCTGTAACTGCATTCTATTATGTACTTCAGCGTAATACCCTTCAAAAACGCAACTAGTAACTGGGTACGTAATGCTTTTCGTATGTTGCGAACTCGTATATGCTGAAATACTTTGTAACATGAAATCAATACTGTCCATCTGCATGCGAGTTTGTCCCCCCCCCCCAACCATGTATCTCTCACGAGCGGGGCACCTGCTCAGTAGGGACAAGCTCTAGGGCTCAAAACATCAAAACAGAGTTTCGTATCCAAATTTGGAGTCTGTAATGCGCCCAGTTCCGCATTCTGATTCTCTCCCAGTTTTAAAACCACAAACGAAATGGGAAAATTACAAATTACACATAGTTTGATATATTGTAATAACATAAATGGACTGCTTAAGAAAATGGATGATTCACAATCGGAAAGAATGGTGTCTATTTATAGATTCCTCAAATAGTGGTCTCAAAGACATTCTCTTACAAAACGGAAACGACAAACCGTCGATATCAGTGGCCCTTTTCATTCAGTTAAAGGAAATCTACGAGAACACGAGGGTACTCCTGAACTATACTGGCTAGTCGAATCAAAAAATCTGTGGTCACCTCAGTTCTGGGACACATGCTAAAAATACAGACTGTTTACACAAAATATTGATGTTTCTCGTGTTACTGGGATAGTAGGGCAAGGGAAGAATATTAGGTAGTCAAAGAGTGGTCATTGAGAGAAATTTTCAATCCAGGTGAAAAAAAGTGTCGCATGAATGCCTAATAGATGAAGACAGTGTGATATTACCACCACTACGACTAATGAAGAACGACCATTGTGAATCTAATGGGCAAAGATAGCCAGGGTTTTCAATTTTTACTATCTAAATTTCCTGCCATTAGTACTGAAAAAATGGATGGAGAAATTGTCATTGGACATCAGGTACGTGACTTGATGAAAAATATTTCATGTGAACAGTTGCTGATTCTGAGAAGACAGCTTGGTTGGCATTGGGAGATGTATACAACAATGTCTTAGGGAAACATAATGTCTGAGAATTACAGGAAACTGACTGAACAAGTGCTGGATTTTTACACGGCTAAGGGGTCCCACCTAATCTTGGAGACGTGAGTGATGAACATGGTAAGCGATTTCACCAAGATATCGCGGACATGGAAAGACGATATAAAGATATATGGTCATCAAATGTTTTGCCGGATTACTGTTGACCACACCTACAAGAATTTTGAGTAATTTTCAAGTTCCTCGAAAGTAGTATATGTGGTGTACCGTTTCCAGAAAAAAATTGTACGTGATGGAACATTTTAGATTTCATATTTTCAACCAGCGTATGTAATTTAGTAACATGTGGTTAATGGAGGAAACTAAAAATTGTTAATTTTAATTGCATATTAAAGAGCATATTTCAAAAATGTTTAGGTCATAAATGCCGTAGGAATTAGTGTCTCAGCATCCCTAGTAATCAGTGCCCGCCCTGCCTGCTCTCCGCCCTGTCCGCCCTGCCCGCCCTGTCCGCCCTGCCTGCTCTCCCCCCTGCCTGCTCTCCCCCCTGCCTGCCCTCCCCCCTGCCTGCCCTCCCCCCTGCTTGCCCTCCGCCCTGCCTGCCCTCCGCCCTGCCTGCCCTCCGCCCTGCCTGCCCTCCGCCCTGCCTGCCCTCCGCCCTGCCTGCCCTCCGCCCTGCCTGCCCTCCGCCCTGCCTGCCCTCCGCCCTGCCTGCCCTCCGCCCTGCCTGCCCTCCGCCCTGCCTGCCCTCCGCCCTGCCTGCCCTCCGCCCTGCCTTCCCTCCGCCCTGCCTGCCCTCCGCCCTGCCTGCCCTCCGCCCTGCCTGCCCTCCGCCCTGCCTGCCCTCCGCCCTGCCTGCCCTCCGCCCTGCCTGCCCTCCGCCCTGCCTGCCCTCCGCCCTGCCTGCCCTCCGCCCTGCCTGCCCTCCGCCCTGCCTGCCCTCCGCCCTGCCTGCCCTCCGCCCTGCCTGCCCTCCGCCCTGCCTGCCCTCCGCCCTGCCTGCCCTCCGCCCTGCCTGCCCTCCGCCCTGCCTGCCCTCCGCCCTGCCTGCCCTCCGCCCTGCCTGCCCTCCGCCCTGCCTGCCCTCCGCCCTGCCTGCTCTCCGCCCTGCCTGCCCTCCGCCCTGCCTGCTCTCCGCCCTGCCTGCCCTCCGCCCTGCCTGCCCTCCGCCCTGCCTGCCCTCCGCCCTGTCTGCCCTCCGCCCTGCCTGCCCTCCGCCCTGCCTGCCCTCCGCCCTGCCTGCCCTCCGCCCTGCCTGCTCTCCGCCCTGCCTGCCCTCCGCCCTGCCTGCTCTCCGCCCTGCCTGCCCTCCGCCCTGCCTGCCCTCCGCCCTGCCTGCTCTCCGCCCTGCCTGCCCTCCGCCCTGCCTGCCCTCCGCCCTGCCTGCTCTCCGCCCTGCCTGCCCTCCGCCCTGCCTGCTCTCCGCTCTGCTCTCTGTTCTCCACCTGTGCCCTCCTCCTGCTGCACGCCTGATCTCCGCTTCTGCCATCCGCGTTCTTCCGCCTGCTGTCCATCAGCTCACTACCTGTTCTCCGCCTCCTTTCCACTGTTTTAAATCATCCTTATGTCGAACTTATTATGAAAGTAACTATTCCCAAAATAATAGTGATATAACGATGTCATCCCAAGCTTTTATTAATAAAGCTGAATTTGATTACCAAGGCATAAAATACAAAGGGAGAATTTTAAGATGTCCAATGACATATTTGAAAGGATTCTTAATCATGTAGCACGATGTGTCAGAAACTCTGCAAATTGGGTTCCAGTTAGAAGCTATATTCACCTTTAAAACAATGATTTCCGCCTGTCCGGTTTAAGCCCCTGCAGTTCTTTGCGTCAATCAACCTGGACGCGAGAATCTTAGTGTCAACGCATCCGACTACTTACTAGGTTCTCCAGAAGACACAGGCACGTTACAAGTATCGACCTGCTTTGACGTACTCAAAAATTGGGCACTCTCTTGTTGAATGTTTTAGAAGTGTGGTTAATAATTATGTGTCATTAACATGTATCGCCTCGTTTTCATAATTTTATTTCAATGTTATTCTTAAAAATACAGGCAATACTGCAGTACATAAATATTACTATGTATCATCATCAGATTACAATTTTATTTCCACGCAATCGAGATAATAGAATTATGTCAATCCCACGTTTAAATTTTTTTCAGTGCAATTTTGTTGTTATTTAACAACATAATTTGCATTAGAAATATCCACATTTAAATGCATGTGTTTCCGTTTGTTTCCAAATTATTATATTATTTACTACTTACATATTATGTATTATGAACACATGGATATCACTGCAATAATAATCTTAAGTTTATCTTCATAAATCACATGTGGACAGCAAGTGCAAAGGGCCGCAAATGGAAACATTTGTAATGGGCTCTAATATGTTAAATTTTTAATATTTCTTTTTTCAGGATTACTTGTCATTGAGATATTACATTTTTAATTCAAATATTTTCAACAAAACGTGAATTTATCGTTCGGTCTCTACAATACTGCTTGATTTCAAACTTTGTTCTTGTGTGTCTAAGATTATTAAAAATAGGATTGACATTTTTGCTTGCGCATTCCCTCTACCTAACACAAGACTTGCTTTGTTCTTTAATTGTAATGGTGTTTAATCTAATTTACGTTTTGAGGAAGTTGAAAATTGCGTGGAAGAGTTTCAAAAACCACAAGACATCACCGGAAGATAATTTAGTGAAAAAGAGTGCAGAAATCTAACGATATTGTTTTTAAATATCAGCTTTGATACTAGAGATATTCCTCACATGTCCATTAGTTTCAGCAGTTACTTCGTACTTTTGTATAGCCAATAAATATTGGAAGTTTGCAATTGTTACTGTGGATGCTGCTCGAGATATTTTAGCACAATGTTACAGGTGAACAATCTGAGAACGACCCAGTTACACAAAAAGAAGCAATGTATACAAGCGAGGAGGAATATTTTCTATTCTTCACTTCTATGGGAAAATGATTTTACTCCATAATGCTTAAGGAAACCTTTACCACATCTTGCATGGCATACATGTTTATAAAGAAATCTCGTCGCAAAAGTCATGCAATGGCTCATACAAATTGCATGAACAACTTCCTGCATATACAAGTCTGGCGACATCCTGTATGCAGCTGTTAGAGTTCAGACATGATCGGTGGCGCTGCTCAGGGAATATCGTATTTCTGCAAGAGGTTGAGTCGCGGATGATAGCATCTTTTTCACTTAGTTTTACTCGTAATGAAAATATGAAAATACATGATCTGAATACCCAAAAGGCCGAAATCTGCTAACTGTATTAAGCGATCATGATTTTCATTGTTTGCACTTCAATTTGTGGGTAATCTAACGTGAAATAAAAATAATTGCAAAATTACTTTCGGGGGTATTGCACGAGTAGTTGTTAATCAAATTTTCAAAAAAATAATAATAGAATTCCCCATACTACTGTATTATAAAACTATAATTTACTTTTCGTTGAAACACCCGATAAATACATATCATTAATGAAAATATTGACTAATTGAGAAATTGTGTTCTTAGTAAAAATACTGACTAATTGGAGTATTGTCATTCTGTGCCAGAAATCGGTTATTTTTGGCAGAAACATCATTCTGTGATGCCTTGCAATTTGGAAAATTGCATAAGTATAAAATAATATGATGCAGCACCACCAGTTTCTTTAAATGTAATATAAAGCCCCTAGATATCTTATGACTTGCTCTTATGGACAGATTTTATTGTATAAACACTAAACTTTAACAATTACTTAAAATTAATAGAATAAACGCTTACTTACCCTCACGTGTTTTTTTTGTTTGGTTGCTTGATGTTTGTAATGAATATTCTTCAATGCGAAGTGCAGTGAATGTACAAACTAGATGTCCAGCAAATATCTGACTAATATTAACTAAAAACTAATATTAAAAAATGCGGAGTATTGGAAACAGTTCAAAGTAGTGGATTTAGTAATTTGAAGGTAATAAGAAAATATTGCTTAATATGGAACGTGTTGAAACTTACATTTTAACGTGTTTTTATCACGGAATTATCGTTTTCCCGATGAGACCCTTACCAAGTAAGCAACAAAATATATGATATCGATAATTCAGTGAAACATACATATTACTTAATGTTATATTTCAATTGAACTTAAATGCAGTATGTAAAACATTATGTGGTAAAAGCAAATCTTTTATCAATGTATATATAAAAATGTCCTTGAAAATCGTATACAAGTATTGTAAAAGAACGTAGAGTAATATTATTATCGGTCATAGTTCGTAATTATAACTCACTGATGACATATTGATTTTGCCGATTGTGAGCATTTCTTGTCTCATGTTTCACGCATCCTCCGACATGAGCTTTAGAAGATGAGTTTCTGAAGTTTCTACGAACTTAATGCCATTTGCAATAACCGCGAGTCACGGAAGTGTAAGATACGGCATGCTGAACACCGAATTTTAGTGCTTGGACAATTTTGTATAATATCCTGACACAAGTGCTGTATGTTCTTACGTTGACCTCCAGGTCTAATTGTAGTGTCGTTAAAATGGTTAAAAGGCACTTGGTGCATTAAAGAAATAAGGTCAGAAATGACCCGAAAGAGAATGAACATCTCAGAAATTTGAGCCCTAAACACGTGTTTAGCGGGCATTATCTCCACTTGTACAACATGTGGTTTGTGAAGCATGTGATTCTATTCGACTCAAGCCCCGAAGATGTAGGAGTCCTTCACGCATTGTGTACACACACATCCATCATTAACGTAATGTGTTCCTCGCATGGCATTTCAATAACGTCCAGGCGCCAAGCAGTGTGACCTTCCACGAAGCAATAACCGCGACGGAAACGGAAGACGCGAGGCGGGGGGAGGGGGGCGGGGGGGGGCGGGGCTCCCTCTCGCGTCCGCCTCGAGTGCAGCGCAGTCGCAGCGGCAGCGCCCGAGGCACAGAGGGGAGCGGGTAATGCATCTGTCGTTAAAATCGCATTAAGAAGCCGGCAGCCTATAGCCGCGTAATGTGCAAATTATGCACCGGGTTATGATTAGCCATTCAGGGAAAATATAATTGTGCGCGGCGCGATCCGGGCGGCGGGATAATGACAGGACGCGCCAACGACGATGGCGGCGGCGGCGGCGGCTGCAACGGCGGCGACGGTGGCGACGGCGTCGACAGCGGCGGATGCAGTGATGGTCGAACGTTTGGTGTAAGACGGAGGTGAATGCAATGGTGATGCAAAGTGTTGGAGGCACCTAACGAATGTAACGGCGTTGTTTCCATTGGATGCTCTGGCGTTGGTGATTAAGTTGACTGCAGGAGCCCTAAGATGATTTTATCGCGGGTGTGGATGATGAGGGTACTGGCATTGGTAGTGGTGGTGCTAGAGAAGGTGGAAGTGAAATTCCGGTTCTGATAGTGGGGAAGATGGTGATGATGGTTGTGGGAGGAGGGGGGGGGGCGACATCCGACACGGAAATGGTCAGTCACGAGAGTCTTCAGGCGAAGTGGCGGTTGGCAGCGCGCGTCATGCTAGATGAAGGTGCCACAAAAATCAGTTCGCGCAAAATTGTGAGGATGGTCGATATTGAAAATGCGGGTACTTGGTAATGAACCTTTTAAAACATTGAAAAAGGCATGTCTTCCTTGTATGCAAAAAACGTATTTACGTATGGCACACAGCAAACCTACATTCCTCTCTTTTATGTAACACATTCTACTAGTTAAAAATCAGATAAAAATAGTAAAATCCAAAATTGGCCTTAAAGTAAACATATTTGTCACGAGTGTACACTCGTTGCCTTCAGTTTCAGTGAAACGAACTAACTGCAAAATTACCAATATTAAAAAAATATATTACTTTGGGTAATATCATATGAAGTAAACGACGAGGAAAACATTAAAGGAAAATTAAATGTTGATCGACTTATCGAATAATGCATGAACATTTACATCAGATAGTCCAATAACCGCTCTTAGCTCCACTACACATTGCGTATGACTTTAAAAATCCTAACAATTTTAAGACGAATAATGTGCACACTCCCTCCCTATGTTAAGGCGTGATGTAGGTAGGTTATCTCGTAGATAAAAGGGAAATAAATGCACACATTTTTCAAATACAAATTATGGGAGGGAGTAGCCTTTCGGGGAGGCAGTAGAGCGAAGCGTTTCTCACAACCTGGCACTCCTCCGAGGTCGTTATCTGCCATTTCAAATTAGTCCCACAACCTAAATTTAGACTTCACTTTGGAACATTAATTACGAAATAAATGACACGACGTTCATGAAAGTGCGACTACAGCCCTAAAAATAAGGAGAGCTTGTTTCGAATAAACTTGCTCCGAGGGAATACAAAATGAGGAATAAATACAAAAGTGCTAGCGGACGGCTGCTCTAATCGGCATTTTCAGTGGTTTCTCCGATTAATACCCGGCGAATGCCGGAGCAGTACCCTGACAAACGGGCCACGGACCGAGCGCAACATTTACTACTCCATCCTTAATCCTTCCTCTCCCCTTTTACACACACTCACATGCTCTACACACATGTCGGGAGACGAGACGGAGAGTTAGCTCTTGGTTTGACTGCGGCGGCGTCTCGCTGGCGGAGATATCTGGTACGGGGGCGGGGTCGGGGGTGGGAAAATCGCCGCAAGCTGATGTGCAGGTCGGCGCCGGATTTCATGCTACCCCCTTCCGCCTCTGCGGCATGAACTACACTTACGGGACTACTTGTTATATCAGTTGATGCCTCGGCAAACACACAATAATCAATAAATCTTTATCATTTGAACTATTATAAAATGAAAAAAATCATGTGATCTAAATAATAATTTCAAATATCACATAGAAAACACTTTTGAATTGAGAATATTGAAGCTTATTTAGCCTGTTTTCTTAACCTCGAAAGTGTTTTTAATTGCAATGATTCACGAATGTATACATGTTTAAAACACTGTGAATAGTGATTGGATTGTCCCAGAATGTGTAAAACTTTGTCATTTCTTTTGTCGTAAAGAATAAGTACTGAACGATATTACGTTTCTAAATTTGCATTATGTTTTTAAATGAAGGTGGATATCGGGTTTTCCTGCTATCGCCTACTTCAAGTCAAATGTCCCGGACTTAGTAAATAAAAATCCCATTTCAATTACATTTTCAGAGAGTAAATACTGAATTACAGGTTGCAATGGTTTTGAAGTTTTGAAGTTTTTAGTTCGGTGTGATGGCAAAGGTTCAGTTAGCTCGAATTAATTTAGGAATCTGTCCCACACCTCCAATATAAAGCGAGAGATTTCTTTCTCAATGCACTTTATTTGTGAATTGAATGTCGTGATGCTGCAAACGACCAACACACAAAGATGTAAAACATGCGCATGACGCTCTCTAGACAGCTAAGCGTCATTTCTTTAATTTTCAGAATGCATCCAAACGTTCACGTTGTTCTGATCTTTGGAGGCAAACATTACTCTATAACATTAATAGCAAATATTACTTATCATGCGTTCATAAATTTCAAACATTGACCGGCGATAGATATTAATGATCGTATTTTGAAAATCTTTTGTGAGTTGGAGCAAATACATAAATACATACCACATGTATCTCATTTTTAGTGTGTATACTTGCTGCTCGAAATTTTAAGATTAGAGTCATTTTTCAAATAGTTTGAATTGTTTATTGATTCTTGTGGCTCGAATGTTTTCTACATAACTTCATTCAATTGTAGATCTTTAAATACCTGGCACTTTTTTAAACAATCTGTGTAATGTCTGAGCAATAACAGAGAAGGAAAGGTTACGGTATACCGTGCATTCTCACTACATTAAATTGTACTCTTACTATATTTTTCTTAATTAATTTTCATTCAAAGTTTATATTAAGTCATAATTATTATTGACTACTTTGCTAATTATTATTAATTAGTTTTTGAGTGATTTGTCCACAGAAAAAAAATGCACTTTACTAATTATCCCAGACACTATCATCTCAGCAAACGACGAGAACCATGGCATCGCCATCACATAGGGAAATCAAATGATGATGTGCGTTCAACGACTACCTTACAGCGAATGACGGGGAATGGAGCATCATAACTGCGCAAACTGCCTTCCGCAGACCCCAAAGAGGCGACCAAGGGAGATGGCCAAGAAGACGGATGGATATATTAAAGGTAGGTAGAGACCGAGGGAAAGGAATAGTGGAAGGGATGGGGGCGGAGAAGCAGCGATGTGCAGCTAAGGGCCTTAGGCGGTGCGGCGGAGGGCGGTGCGCCGCGACGCCAAGCGACGACCTCGGCGCCGCCCAGCTGCACTTTCACTCTCGCAGCTCCGCCGCGCCACCGCGGTCACTGTTACGCTACGGGTGAACGGCGGGGCGGGGGCGGAGGGCAAGGCGAGGGGCGGGCGGTGGGTGGGGCGGAGCGGGCGAAGGGCGGGGCAGGGCGGGGCGGGGAGGGGCGGGGCGAAGGGCGGGGCGGGGCGGAGGGCGAGGCGAAGGGCGGAGCGGAGGGCGACGCGGTGAGGCGGAGGGCGGGGTGAGGTACAGAGGGGGGAGGGCGGTGGGCAATGGGGTGTCCGGGTATGGAGGGTGGACAGCGGAAACCTAGAGCGTAGGGCGACGGCTAGGGGCAAGCGAGGGGAGAGGCCGTTGTCTGGGTGGGGCGCCGGGAGCAGAAGAGCGAAAGGGCGGCAAGCATGGTAACGAGACCCAGAAGGTTGCGAGCAGGGGCAGAGGAGGAGTAGAGGGCCGAGTGCGGAAGACGGAACGTGCTGTTGTGGGCGGGGGCAGAGGGTGAAGGGTGGAGAGCGGGGGCCGAGGGCATAGGTTGATGGCAGTCGAAGGAGGGTTGGGTCGAGGGAGAGAGAAGAGGCTGACTAGGGGCATGTGAATATGATGGGCAGTGAGGCGGAGTGGGAAGGCGGTGGACAGAGGAGGTTGGGGAGCGGCGGTGGGCGGATAGGGTGGAGCGGAGAGTAGGGGCGAAGGGGAATGCTGGGAAGGGATGAAGCAGTGGCAGAGAGTGGAGGGCATGGGCGGACATGATGCCGAGGGCGGGGTGTGGAAGGGGTGGATGGCGGCGGGGGCGGAGGGCGGGGGCGGCTCATACAGCGTGCGGGAAGTCAGAGGAACAGAGGCGTTGGTCAGAGCCTGCGGGCCTTCACGTCACCCACGGACGCGACTGTTATTTCTGTTATTTTTTTATCATCTTCCTCTATTGTGATCTAGTCTTTCGTCGCAATTATTCACAACGCTGACGAAGAGAATGATTGACAAAAATATCAGTATGATACTTATACGTTGTCAGAACTTGTTAGCTAACTCTCGAAAACTAGTTCAATTACCAGTTCAGCTCAAAGCAGAGATTAAGTGCGCTAGATGTTTATGTTTCACGCTAAGCTTCTTCAACGACTTCGTTGTAAAAAAAACTAAGTACAAGAAAAACTTAACGTAATAAATTATAAAAATAAAAGTACAAAATCGCACATAGTTATTCGTAGACAATGTAAGGAGCATAATGTTTTGTGGCTGGTCGGAAATTGAATAATAAAATTTCTCGCAATGTTAAGTTAATTAATAATTATTATTGCTTCTTGAAATCCTACAACAATTCTATCTACATTTTCAACGCGAAGTAAATATATTTTATCCAAATATGGTGATACATTCAATGTTTCTTTTCATGAGTGTGCTTATGAAGAAGCATTTCCACAAAGTTTAAGTGCATTTGGGCTCTTATTGCCAAGTGCAAATAACTCTCCCCAACCCACAGAACCCTTCAATGTTTTGCTGGTTTACCTTTCCACGGCGCTTGGTCAGGGCAACACTCTAAGAAACACAGCGTCAACAGTTTCAGTCGAACTGTCGCGCGCGCAGTTTAACGTGAGCGGTTTGCTGTTTTCGGATTGCAGCGGGGCGCGCGCGGGTTGGGCAAGCTGTACACTGCACAGCGGCGCGGCGCGGCGCGGCGGGGCGGGGCGGGGCGGGGCGGGGCGGGGCGGGGCGGGGCTCGGGGGCGGGGCGGGGCGGGGCGGCGGCGGGGCGGGGCGCGGCGGGGCGGGGCGGGGCGGCGGCGAAGGCAACAGCGCCGATTGCGACACTTTCCGCAAAATTCCGCACTTTTACAATTTCTAACGGAGCCGCGGGTTGGTTTTAATGCTCCAATTTTGTATGTGCTTCTTTCTGAGTTGATGCATGAAAGTATTTGTAGAATCATGAGCTTCAATTTATCTAGCACTTTTCACTTTTAGTTACCAAATAATTGCAACCTCATTTCTGCCAGTGTCAATTAATAATTACTAATCAATAAATCTCCATTATGTTTTTTATGTTGTATGTTATTTTTATTTTTTACTTTATAATTTATTTGTAATTCTAATAAAATTTTCCTACTCCTCTGGTGCTCTACCAGTTCACTTTATATAGAAAGTGAGTGTCTCTAAAAAAGTTGACATCGGAATATCTATGAAATATAAATTGTAATTTACATTTAAAATATTGTAAACCGTCCAAGTAATTGAAAAATGAATGACGAAAATATCTCATTTCTTAGTATTTCTGTGGCTTTTGTTCTAAAATATAAATCTCTCACTTAGACTCTTGAATACATGTAGAGGCTCAATAAACACATTTTTATAAGCAGCAGAACTCATCCCCAATGCCAATACATAGAATCTACTCGACGTAGCTTTGGAAATATTACTGAACCATTCAAGTTGCAGTTCTGACCTATCTTTTTGAATCGGAGAGCTGTTTCGTTTTCGGCGCGGAGTTTCGAGCAGCGGTGGCAGAGTAGAGGCGGCGCGGGGAACCGAACCGAACCGCCAGCACCGCCGCCGCCGCCGAGACTTTCCCTTCCGCCCCCGTCGCGGCCTGCAATTTATGGTCGCTCGCGGCCGGGCCGGGCGGCGCGGCTGCCGCAGGGCTTCGAACCGCGACCCGGCGGCCGCCGCCTGCTGCAACCGCGCGGCCTTCGCCTCACTCGCCCCCCCCCCTCATCCCCCTTAACCCCCCACCAAAGGGCAAAAGGTGCTTCTATGACTCGACCGGTGACAGCGCCTCGGCTCACGCTCAATTGACGTGAAGAAAAGGACGCTTCGCGAACAAGAATGTTACATTTAACCGTTTTTTTAAATTTACATAGTACCAAAATTATAAAAATGACACTCTGAGTTCACTTACAGAAAGCGTTGCCGCAGTCTCTGCAACGGCACTGAGTGGGAATGCTGGGGCTCGAGTGCCTTCATTAGCGGAATTTTTGACACTGGCTATTTTGATTGGTGGATTTCTTTCGCTGTGTGGAGGAACATTGTAACGGGCGGCTGTTCTGATCGGTAGTTTTACTTTGGTGCTTCGAACAAAGCCAGGCGAATGCCGGACGCGACCGTAACAAACTGGGGGACGGACTGCGCGCTGCCTTGGGCTCCTCTTCCTTGTACTATTCTCTCCCCTTACACATATATCGGACTGTTGTACCCAAGTTGGCGGGTTCAAACCCGATCGAAGCCGTGGATTTTTCAGGGCGAAAAAATCCTTCGTACGCCTTCCTTCGGAGGGGAAGTAAAGCCGGCTGTCCCATGTTAGTATATTTACTTGCATGTAAAAGATCCTCAAGCCTAAATGACGCCTCTGAGCTAAATTCAAATCGCCTGTTTCTCGCCCAAGAAATACCTCCTTTCTCTGCTAGTTGGTGAAAGGAGCGTAGCGAAATTTACGTGGTCAGACGGAAGAGCAGGCCTAATGGCCTGAGTCTCGCCACGTAAAATAAGGCATTAATTCAATTCAATTCAATTCATATATAAACACACACACACACACACACACGGATGCTTAGAGGTGGATCGGGGCGGGGGCGGTGGCGGGGGCTGGGGGAGAAACGTGGAATGGGAAAGTGTCCGCAAGTCGACGTCTAGGTCGGCACCGAATCTCACCATCCAACGGCGGAGGAACACTACCACCTCCAGATATTATACATTCACTGCACTACACACATTGCAGTTGAAGTGTCTGGATACGTGACATCAATCAATGAAAGTGACTTTCATTACATTTCCTTCATACATCAACTCCAGGACTTAAAAAAACGGGAATCTCCCAGTCTAAGACGACCAACTGAGCTTAGCTCACACCCAGCGTTGCCCCTGACTGCAGTGGCTTTGACCGGGGCTCCTAGGTTTCGAGTCCCATCGGTGGTTGAATTTTCGACACTAGCTGTACAACTAGGTCGAATTCTGACTATCTTCAGGAGAATTCTAACAGCTGGCTGCTCTGAACGGTAATTTTTAGTTGATTTCAGTTCAGGTTCTCCAATCAACACCAGAATGCCAGAGCAGGACCCTAACAAGCAGGTAACGGACCGCGCGCGATCTTTCCTTCCACTTTCTTGTCCTATCCTCACCTCTCTGCTTACACATTTACACTCACGTGCACTATACTATCACACACATTGAGAACCAGTCGGGAGCTCAGAGTTTATCCTGGCTGGAACAGTGATCCACTGGGGGATGTACCTGGAGAGGAAAAGCCCCGCAAGCCGACATGTAGGTCGGCGCCAAATCTCAGCATCAAGGGAGGGGGATCACCCCCACGTACCGCGATGAAACATGCACTACACTTACGGGTACATTCCCTCAGCCATTGACGCGGCCGGAAATGCGTAATAGTCGATCAAGCAAGCGTTGAAAGAACTATGCAATGTAGGAAGTGACTCTCCCCCTCAACTCAAGACACTTTTCAATAACTTAAAAATTATGCAACTTTTCGATTTACGGTAGTTTCAATTTCTGTTTCTTATGAGCTGTGGCAAAGATCCATCTTTCTGGCGGAATCATATCATTACCTTTCAGACACTATTTACTACTTTTATCACCTTGATTAGTTGACCAGGAGATATTAACTACTCGACTATCTGCTGGAAAGCAGAATTCTATGAAGATGGATATCGATCGCGTACTTAAATCAATAATAGGATCCCTGAGTTGCATTGCTCAGTCTCCTCCTGGTGCATGTGAGTGATTCTGTTCAACAATTCTCATATGGCAAAAGTAGGAATTTTGCAAAATTTAACACGATTGATCAACTTGTGAAGTGTTGTTTACACTGGATTACAAACAACACTTCATCAGTTGCTACTGTCTTTACCAACATTTTTATTACCTTTTGATTGATATCGAATTTTGATTCAACTATTAAATCCATCAAATTCTGGCTTCCACACAGCAGATCTGAAGATGAAGAATAATCTTTCAATTTAACCCAAAGACACACACACACACACACACACACACACACACACACATACATACACACACACAAATCAGTGAAAACGGTGTCACTTTGCATTTCCACAATTTTGCGTACCAAAACGAAATGGATTTCAAAAAAAATCAAAGCGAAATGAAAGACACTCCGCAGCTGAAGACTAGTTCAAAGACATCCACAATCTGTCATTTTAGGTGCATCACTGACCTTCATTGGTGTATGCAAGGGATATATTTTTTGGTGCATCGATACTTTCACTTTTAATGAGTGTAAAACGCATCATATCTCGCGACTGCCATACGCCAATTAACATATTTTATAATACCCATAAAGATTTAACCGACTTTATATAATTTGAAAATTACTTTCCCTAGATTACTAGAAAGTGTGTAAGAAGTCTTACGTTGCAATGTTTACGTGATAAATTGTCTGGGTAATTCCTCGAATATACACCATAAAAGCAAGACAGGAAAAGTTATTATACTTCAATTTAAATTTAAATAGTACTAATGAAATATTGTATTAATTCAAAAATATTATTTTCGTCAAAATATCAACTTGATATCTTTGGCTGCACGTATGATGGTTTTAAAAATTGTGAAGGATGAGTAAAAATTATCCCAACCAATTATTTCTTGAGAATGTTTATTGAAGCTCGGAATGTGATTAAGCGAAATGAGAGAGAGAGAGAAAAAACAACCTATTGTAACGGTATCAACAGAATTAAATTGGAGTATTTCTCCCGATTTAGCAATATTACAAATTATATCGAACACTTTAATATTTCTATTAGGAACGAATATTAAATCTAAATATAAAGTTAGCAGTGAAAATTGGAATTGGTTTCGTTATTTGGAATGACATAAAGTACCAAGAAGATATCTAAATATAATGATAAAATTAATTTATATTTTGGCAATCTAAAGTTAAAAGTCCGAGAAGCTGGTGATCACGCCCAAGTTATGTTCCTATTTCTCACCACTCATTGTCATAAACGCTGTTATTCAGACATGTAAACTGACCTGCTATTATATCAGGCGCTTGACGAGTGTATCTCTGAAGGCGAAGTCGAAATGAAGTGATTTTGTTACCATAAAGTACCCTTACTTGATTTGACACTTTCCGAATTTACGATTTTTTAAAATTTTAGTACCACTAGGGAAATTATTTAATGTCGACATTTCGTTCACATTACGGAGAAGAAGCGCAGCTTTTATCGGTGTTTCTTTCAGAATGATTCCATAGATAACCAGTATAGTTAACACGTGTTCAGTGCCTACAAGAAATCAATGAACAAGAAAGAAAAGTTAAAAGAAAAATGAACTACGTGATATATAGAATTAGAGCCATTTCAAATATTGAAAGGTTGCACTTCTCTCATAACAAATCAGCACTAAAAATGGATCGTGAAAAGTATTGTCAGCTGATCTATAAAATTGTAGATCAACTAACACGAAACATTTTCGTAGAGAAGAACTCAATTACGAACCAAAAGTTGCACGGGCGCTCCAGAATCGCTGCGTCTCCCCATTACGAGCGAGAAATCGTACGGCCGCGGCCGCAGATCGGAGTCTGTGATGACGTCATTATCCGGTTATCGCGTCCGGGCGCAGCTCAAGTGGCCGCGTCTCCCGTCTTGTTGCTCGCGTTGGGCGCAAACTGCAGCGGCGCTGCGCGGCGCAGGGCGCGTGCACTTGTTCATTAGTCGCGTTGCGTGCGGCACCCCCCTCCCCCCTCGCCCCCTGGCCGTCTCGCGCCGCCCCCTCTCCCCACCTCCTCCTCCACCCCTCCCGGCCACCGCCAGCGCCGCCGCCGCCGCCGCCGCCGCCGCCGCGCCGGTCAAAGGTGAAGGTGGAGGTACACTTCGCTCGACGCCCAGAGGCCATGTAGGCCAATGGAGAGTCCTCACAATTAGCTGACCTTGAAAGCGCCAGTGGGCTGCCTGCCGGGCGCCCTGCGCCGCGCTCTGGCTACATGACCGTTCACGGTGCTTGCTATGCGCGGAAGCGCTCGGGCACAGAGGAGGAAGGGAGAGCGGCACCGACACAGATTTGGCCCTCGCTCCTCGCTTACGCGTGCAACAATGCAGCGATCTTCGTCACTTAAAATTAAGTATTTCTAGAAGACATATGGATCTCCGCAAAATTTATTCGTAAAAACACTTATCACGTCGAAATGTACATTCTGTTCATAAAAATCACTTTTATGTTTTTTCTCTTTTTCATTCTTACCACATTGAATTTATAAATTTCACCACTGTACTCAGGAAAAGCAAGAATAGTAAGCATTTTAATTTTTATTTCCAGGCGTTCCCGCGAACGAGAGACAGCTGAAGATTTTAATCCCCCTACTAGCAGAAAGAGATGTAAATATTTCCAACACTTGCAATCAAGCAGAGAAACAAACCAACCATACCGACAAAAAAATGTAAGTGTTATACTTTCTTCAAAATTACATCGATACATTTGAACAGTACATTTGCGTATGAGATTCGATAACGTTTTATTATTCCTCATTAAAATTTGTCTTTAAACTTATAGATTGAATATTTTTAGGATGCATTCTGTCACACCTCTTCCTCTGAATTAGAACATTTATTCACAATTAAAATAAAACTATTCCAAAATTCAACAAAAAAATAACAGTGAAATTAAAAATTAATCTGTCACCAATATTTTCTAATGCAACCAACATATTTAACCTCTCTTGGGAGTAAAAAGAAGAAATGTCATCCCACACAAGGGTGAATTTATGTCAACCAACTGATGGATTTATTAATCTGAATTTTCGGCCAACATTTGTTAAAATAAGAGAGGATCATAACAGTTTCAATAAATACATATTTAAGGAACATATTTGAAGAATTCGATCGTACGCACGTGTTTGTAATGTACATAAGAAAATAAACAATTTGTACATTTAAAAAAAATCTTTGTTTAGAAACATTTTCAAGCAAAAACTTTGCAACAATGAAGAGCAGATATCATCAAATGTTGCTAATTCAGTCTTTTTAAATTTAAATTTAAATTTTTAACACAATCTATTATTTTAAACATAAATCGGTCTACAAACAAGATAACTGCAGTATTCTTGGATGTCAGTAGTATTTTATCTCGTTTTATGACATACCACATTTCTTTTTCATTTAGAAGCACCATGCAAAATGTAAATGTACCTTATTAAATTGAATACATCTACACTAAGGGCAGAATGGTCATGTGCGCACAACGGAATTGCTACTGAATTTTCCCCACGTCTGCGCTGAATAAGAAGGGAGCACCGTGTCCTCCTGCGAAGCGGCTCTTGACAGAGGAAGCGAGTTTCACTGTTACGTCAGTGCACCATAAAGTTTCGACACTTCCAGACCGTCGCGGAGATCCGCCGCTCGGAATGAAAGAAGAGGGGGCGAGGGAGAAAGGGCGGCCGGCGGCGGCTCCGCCCCGGGGGAATCCCCTAGCGGCCGCCTTCCACCTGTCGGCCGGGCGCGGCGGGGGCGCGGCGGGGGCGGGGCGGGCGACGCCCCCTCGTCTGCGCTGGCGCTCTGGCGGCGCGGCTGGCCCGGCCCGGCCCGGCCCGGCCCGCCCCCCCAGCCCAGGCGCGCCCGCGGTTCCTTCCGGCTCCGCCGCCGCCGCCTCCTCCGTATGAATGGGCGGGCGGGCGGCGAATCGCGCGGCGGCCGGGGGCAAGGACCCTACGACGGCGGCGGCGCGCAGCCAGGGCACGCGCGACGGCGGCCCCGGAAGTGCTTCACCGCGGAAAAGAAGAAGGCGGGGGAGGCGGCGGCGGCGGCGGCGGCGGCGAGAGCCTTCCGGACGGGCTGGTCAACGAAGTTACTGCACGCCGGCCCACCCGCGCCAGACCGCCGCCGCCGCCGCCGCCGCGTGCTCGGCGTCCTTCCCCCACTTGGCGGCGCGTTCGCTCTCCCGATTTAGCCTCGTGCACGCGGATTTCGGCGGCGGCGGCGGCGGCGGCGGCGGCGGCGGCGCGACGCGCGAGGCACCCGCCGCGCCGGGCGCACACCCTTCACCCCGCGGGGCACCGCGCGGCCGGGGCTGCGTGCGCTGGACGGCCCTAGACGCCGGCGCCGCCGCCGGCCATAGCGTGCATACTAGTGAAGGCCGCTGTCCTCCGACAGGAGGCGCGGCGCGGCGCGACCGGCGGTTGCAGCGGCGCGACGTCAGCGCCAGGCGCGGCTGAGAAAGGGGATCGGGGGCAGGGTGGCGGCGGCGGAGGAGGAGGAGCGCACGTGCGCGAGGGGGCCCGTGCGGGTGGCGTGCACTTACAAGCTTCCATGGCGGCGTGTGGGGCGTCATGGGCCCCGCGGGGGTGGCGGCCCCCAGGCCGACGGCGCAGCAGCCCTCGGTGCTCGTGCTGGGGGCGGGCGTGGGCTCCGGCGGCGGCGGCGGCGGAGGAGGAGGCGGCGGCGGGGGTGGTGGCGACGGGGGCGACTCGGCGAGCGCCCGGCGCGCGGCGTCGGGGGCGGCGAGGGCGGCCGCGTGCGCGCAGCGGGCCACCAGCAGCAGCAGCAGCGGGGTCAGCGGCGAGGATGGCGGCAGGTGCGAGGGCGCCGTGCTCGGGCCGAGGACGGCGGAGAAGACGGCGGAGACGGAGTTAGTGCCCGGCGGCGGACACGGACCAGACAGAGTCTGCGGCGGCGGCGGCGGAGGAGGAGGAGCAGGAGGGGGAGGAGGAGGAGGAGTCGGCGGCGAGGGGCGGCCTCGCATAGCACGGCGGCATCTTGCTGAGTGCTGGGCAGGCGCTGGAGAGAGCCGGGCGCGAGCGGACGAGTGCGCGGCTGACTAAGATGTGATCGCAACTACTAACGAAGAGCGTTAACGACGATGACAATTACCCTATATTAATAAATATGGAATGCTGCTACAGAGTTCAAACGAATGTTCCGATTAAATTAGGATACGTAACGTGGTACGAGTAGTTTCTTTGCTGGTCACGAACTAAAGACCCCGCGAAGCTTATGTACAAGATGAACGAACACTTGGCTTTCGTACGTTAAATTAAATTATTAATTACACCTCGACACAAACGGAATCCAATGATTTGGAATGCTAGATATTTGACTTAACCTAAACAGCTACGGGAACAATTATTTAAAGGAAATAAAGATATGTCAATGTCACAAACAATGACGAGCGTACGGTGTGAATATGCACATGTCCGTCATAGGAAAGTCATTCTTTGGCTTGTGGCGGCAGCGGCGTCGGCGACGGCGTCGGCGGCGTGCTATCCAGTAGTCCCAGAGCGGCGCTGCGCTCGCGGCGGCGGCTGCGGCGGCCGTCACTGGGCGCGGGGGCGGCGCGCGCGGGCGCGGGCGGCCGGAACAACCTGCTCACTGGGCGCTGCGCGGCGCGGCGCGGGGCACGCGTGTCGGCGTCCGGGCATCGCTGCTGCGGCACCACCGTTTCCTTTTCATTGGCGGCCGAGGGCGCGGGGCGGGCGCGGGCGCGGGCGCGGGCGCGGCGCGGGCGGCGGCGGGCGCGGGGCGCTCAGACGAGCGGCGCGAGCCTGCAGGCGCCCGGCGGCGGAGGCAGCGGCGGCGGCGGGCTCTGGCGGCGGGCGCGGGCAGACGCGAGCATAGTCGTCGGGCGGCGACCACCACGGTCCGACTGGCGGCGGCGCGGAGCGAGGATCCACAGTATTGAACAGTGCGCGCGGAGCGGCGCGGCGCGGCGGCGGAGGCGGCGGTGGCGGTGGCGGTGGCGGTGGCGGCGGCGGGGAGTTGGCGCGCTCGGCTGTGCTCGGGTCGGCGACGGCGGCGACAGACCTACTGACTGGCGCAGTCGGCCGCCGGCTCGGGACTCCGGCGCCGCAGGCTTGCCAACCGCGGGGTGCCGCCTCCGCCGCCACCGCTGCCGCCGCCACCGCCGCCACCGCGCCGCCGTCGAGCAAAACAACCTCCGCTGCGCCGCCGCCACCGCCGCCGCCGCCAGCGCGCTGTCTAGACGCGCCGCCGCCGCCGCTGCCGCCGCCGCCGCCGGCGACGCCTGCCAGGCTTGCCAACTCGCAATAAAAAAGCGCAGAGGTGCAGCGACGGCATTGTTGGACAGGCGCGCACGGCAGGTGCGACGGCGACGGCGCAGCCGCCGCCGCCGCCGCCGCCCGCAAAAAGCCCAGCAAGCGTACACTTTGGTGCGAGGCCCTCGCCCTGCGCTGACGGGCGGCGAATAGCAAGCAAGGCCACTGAGCGAGCCACTGCCCGCCAGCGCAACAATGATCTGCCGGGCCCGCCCCCCGCCGCCTCCGCCGCCGGGTCAAGGTGCCGGCGCCGTGGCTCGCCCGCCCGCCCGTGGGTGCGGTGGCGGCGGTTGAGGCGGCGGCGGCGGCGGCGGCGGCGGCAGCTTGCAACATGCGCAACATTGTTGCGCTCCGCGCGCGGCCTTCGCTGCCGCCGTCGCCAGGTCCCGCGCCCGCGCCCGCGCCCGCGCTCGCCGCAGCCACGGCAGCGGATCTCCCGCCAGACGGTATTGTATGTTAATGCCTGAGAGACCGACGCAGCGCGCCGCGGCACAGAAATCCGCCTCGCGTGCTCAGTGCGCTGTCTCATTTTATGTCTCTGTGACTCGGACCATTATGTCAGACTCGCAGCCACGTGGAACACGTTCGTGCTGGCCCAGTGCTTCACCCGGCTGGCTTTAGTTATCTCGCTTTGGCGCTCTTGTTTTGTTTTTTTTACCTCGGCATTACATTGTCGAGTCAGTGATTGTTCTCAAATGTTCTCATCGTTTGAAGAAACTTCATGAAAAATATGATTTAGGTTTTATGTAAGACATCGCAATTTATCATGAAATGTACTTGTATTACAATTGCTATCCATTTTCATACACACATAGGATCATTTGTTGGCAGTAGTATTAACACGAGGGACACGCTTTTTATTGATTTTTTTGTGTAACATGAAATGATACCGTATTTAAAACTAAATTTGTTTAGAAATAAGAATCATATTTCTTTCACATTTAGTCTTTATACATTTAACCATTCTTTTACGTTGCAAATGCGAGTTTTCACTCCGAATTTGGAATTTCAGTTTTGGAGTTTTTTTACGAACTGGGTTATAGTTGTACTGGCTGAGCAACCTTAAGCGGATATAATTGTATTATTCGAAAATTATATTCTAAAATACAAGGAAAATGGATTACCTTTCACTTTCCCTCATTCATCTCTGTGTCACTCCAGTACCAAGTTCGTACACAGAGTACTGACTTGTATAATATTTCAACGCATATTTATAATTGTATATGTAAATGAACAATTAATCTAAAATAATTTCATTTCTAAATATCTGCACGCACGAATGCGTCTTGAGCATTTGCTAGACCCACGCAGTTCATTAATGCACGTGAAACCAAGAACATGTGGAGCCAGTCAGGACTAAAAGTATCGAAACGATTGCCTCCCCCCAGATAAGGAGATGTATTTCCCAGAAGCATCGGCAGAGCTGTCCCGAGCGCCTGTTCGCTCTCCCTTTTCTTGGAATAACAAGGGCTGTGCCCCGTATCTCCCGCGCCGGTGCGCCGCGCCGCTCCGCTCAGCTCCGCTCCTCCCCGCCACGCCCTGCTCCGCGCCCCGCGCCGCGCGCCTCCAATTGGGCATCTGTCAATACCAGCAACTGTCACGCAGTTTCCATCCCGACGCCCCCCCCCCCCCCGCTCGACTTTCTCGACTCGCGGCCCATCACGCGGCCGCCCCCGCCCCGCCCCGCCCCGCTCCGCCCCGCCCCCACGCCCTCCGCCGCAGAAAAACGCTCCCAGGGCAGCGACGAGGCGCCCCGCCAACCTTCCTGTGCCAGCGCCTAGCTTCGGCTCTTACCTGCGGGTAAGGGACACTAACTACATTATGGTAGAGACACACTAGCTCTTCAGTTAGGAAAAAAATGTTACTGTTTCCACTGTTTGCAACGGCGCACGCAGGGGGGGGGGGGTTCAACCCTCCTCTCCATACAAGCCTACCTCAAAGATTGTACAGTACGGAAACTCATTGAATATCGTTAAATCGAATGAATTAAATTCGTTACAAATAAATATAAATCAGGGAATAAAAATAAATTTTATCTTGAGAGTAAATGAAAAATGATTTATGAAGAAACATCAAGCCGGCTGGACACAAATCCTACAGTCAACTTATAAAAAATTCTGGTTGCGACACTTAATATTTGCTTTGTTTTATTTATTTATATATTTTCCCATCCAAAGTACCATCTCCCTCCTAAGTTTGCTACTCCCCGTGTGCACTCGAATTGCAAATTAGACGTTAAATCACGTGTGAGCTCTTCGGGTCTGGAGTTAACAAACACCGCCGCACTACGATACACACACAAGATGAGGGACAAATATTACTCAGGTAGTGAGTTAGGGTTCGAACGGCTAGACGTTGAATCATTAAGGGTGACCTTGGCCATTCAGACCTTCACGTCGTATTTTAGATCGCCCTATCATAATCTATAAATATATTCACGCCTAATAATCAAGTCACTGTTTTCCGTACTTGCAGCTTACAATTACAGTTACACTACAAGACTCATATATTGTTTTCAAAAGTCTTCTCCATGATAAATGCATCAATGAATTATTAATGAATCTGTGTATGTCTCCTTGCTATGTTCAAAACTAACGAAAAAGGTTAAGAAAATTCATTTTGCGAGAGCTTCATTTCATTCCACTAATCTCGAATTTTAGAGAAAGACTTCTAAATCAACGGAGAGATGCATTTGGTATATCATTCCATCAGATTACCAAATAAAGATATTGTGAATTTCAAAATTATTATGGATGAAATACAGCACAATTATGTAGAATTTTAAACCGGCTCCAGTGAATTTCAGTTTATCTCTCTACTGACATACGGAAGATACACCACACTTGCAGTAGTTGATAAGTGAAGAACTTATAATAGATATGGAAAGAGATAAACGTAAACAAAATATTTGTAATACGGTAAAAATTAGTGTGATTATTTTCTGTCTTTATTAATCATATATCATGTATTTTCGGAGACGTGTTCCATGGCCGTAATTCTTAAGTCAGAATTTCAACATTCTTGTCGTCGGATCTCCTCGGAAATGATTTGTGCTAACGAGCAATGACGATGATTCGGTGAGCAACGAAAATGAAGATGGAGAAGAACCTCGCACCTTCCAGCCTGTGTCGCTGCAAAAACAGCGGTAATGTCGGCTCCGAGCAAAGCGCAGAGAGTCGGGTGGGGACTGGACGCCAGCTCTAGCGGCGGAAAGCGAACTGGCTGCCCGATACAACACAAGTCGCCCCAGGGGGTGAATAATATACTTGTAATACAGCAAAATAACACGTTAAATGTGAAACCTGATCTAAAATTTCTAATAACTCATAGGCTTCAAGTGAAAATAATATATGAATACAGGGTAGTAATACATTTGTGAATGGGTACAAATCACGAAAAGCCCATTACAATCTAAGAAATTTCCCTAGAGTCGCAAATCGCAATAGCTTATCAAAAGAATCATAATTTCAAGAATTTCTCGCACATGAAATAAGCAATTTGGATTAATTTTAAAGGAAGCATTGTTCAATAAAAGCTGTATATTTTTGATATTTCCTGTATCAATCACGATTAAATTTTTAGAGCTGACCTATTAACTTTTGCGACAAGGTATTGTAAAAGCACGAGTTAATTTCACATGTTATGTATTTAGATATGTATTAAAATTAATTTAAAAAATTGAAATGTAATCTTGCATGTATTTGAATGACGCTAGGGGTAAAGATCATCGTTTGACGTATGACACGTCGAGCCATTTTGAAATAATATCACCATTAAAACTTTAGTATTTTGAAATTTATGAGGTAGAAAATCTAACTTTTAGATAGCTACCAATACTGCGTGTGTATGTCTTTGACATTTAGTATTATTTTTATATTCCCGTATTCGTGTGTATATACAGAGTATTATAGGAAAAGTAATGTAATACTGTAGAAATTGAATTTCAAGAGATCAACGGAAATACACGTTTTGGGGATCCCTGATACCAAAAAAAAGTTTATTTTCAAAACGTCCGTCTGTCCGTGCGTCTAACAGTCTGTGAACACTACTAGCAGCTAAACTATGCGTAGGATTTTTCCATCTTGAATAAACCCTTGTCCATCTGCCACGAGTCAAAGCTTTGAGATTTTGAAAATCATTCTTTAAAATTTGATGGTACTTTACACAAAGCTCTCCGGACATTTTCAAACGTTTCTCAAAAACAGCTCCAATTTTTTTCTTTAAATTTTTTTTTTTAAAGAATGAAGTAACATACACTTATAAAAATGGCATAGGTCCAATTTTCACGGTTAACTGAATGTTCGAAAATTTGTACATTTCGAAGGCCTTGTACATTTCTCATATACGTCCACTTTATCTGAATTACATTCTGCATTATACAAAGCAAATGGTAAATGACGTTATTTAAAACTCCGCCGTATTCGCAAAAACTATGCAGTTAGTGTCAAAAATCCGCCACCACCGGGCCTCGAACCCAAGGCCTTCCGTATCAACGATTCTGTAGAGGCAACAGTGTTGTCGTTTAGCGTGAGTACATCAAAGGACTATAAACGTCGTGCGAACGTATAGGCACAAGTTTATGTGATTTGAATGCAGTTATTAGTGAAATAAACACATTTGCAAGGAACATTTGATATTTCAGTTCAAAATTTATAATTGAACCATGACCTTCCAAATTTAATTTAAAAAAATGTATTTTCCAACACGCATTACCCCGAAAAAAAAATCTTATGATTTTTGCGGTGACCCTATTATTAGGTGTTGAATTTTCAACAAATATTTATTTATATTAGGTGTTTATTAAAAACAACTTTCAAGTGAGTGAACTCTTGGTATATATCGAGCGAGTAGTTATACAGTAAAATTGTCCAGATGTTCTTTCTCGTAACCATTGAAGTTAAAAATACAAATGTACCAGTAAATTTTACAAAGCAATTAAAATTTATTTTTACATTCTAATTTAGTAGACGTAGTATGTTCGTAAATAAAACAATATGGTATTGTGAAAGTTTAATTAAACAATTCCAACAGGAAAATGGAAGAGAGACAATATGCCAATTGAACGCTATCAAACATTCTAACGAAGGCAAAAAATTGAAACTCTCCGGTTGGCTGGATCTCGTCTCCATCAAATGTCAGAAATTCTAACAATTGGTTTCACATTTTGGCTTCATTCAAGCTATTTCATTCTTATCAGACTTGCACTAATGCCATACAAATAAATGGTGAAAGTACAATGCCCAATAAATTTGCATTATATCCTCGTCAATTTTTCCCTTGCTGTTTTCAGACTCCAACGCTATCCTCAAAATATATTTCTTTTTTTTTAACATCTGCTTTATTTGCAATTTGTTCTACACGAACATTCGGCAAATACAATTGTACATATATTATTGACATGTAAAGAAACCATACAATTCTGGTTCTTTCTAAAAATGGTTTTAAACTAATTGTCCAATTCAGAGAGAGAAAAAAGACAAACAAACAAAAGCAACAATAAACAATATCACATTGAAATAACAAAAAACACAATAACAAACAAACATACAATAGTGCAAGCATTGTGACAAAAAAATACATCTACAATAACAATTATTTTAAAAGAAAAATATTATTTATATCTGTGGTCCAGATCAAGAGGATGTACTCTTTTCAATCTTCTTGTCGTTGTGCTGTTATCTAAGAAAAATATATTTCTAGGTATCGGTTTAAGTGACTCTAGGTATCTAGGTATCAACCTATATTTCTGCAGGGACTCTGAACGGAAGGTCTAGACAGGGCTTTCGACAGTAGCCTCGTAGCTAAATGAAATGCAGCCGTTGTCACGAGGAGTCCGGAGGGTTTTCGACACTACCTACATCGTCAGGTAGAATTCAGTCGTTGTCTGTAGGACAATTCCGGCTACTCTGATCGTCCAATTTTCTGATCAACACCAGGTGAATGCCGGAGAAGTACCCCAACACACAGACTACGAAACGCACGCGATCTTTCCAACTTCTTCCTTGTCCTATCCTCTTTCCTTACACACACACACACTGCATAAGCACACATGCCGGGCGACCGGTTGGGAGCTTAGAGCTTGCCCCTTCTGGGGCGATGCCTTGGCGGGGAGAGAGACCTTGTGAGGGGAAACCCCATCACAAGCCGACGTGTAGGTCGGCGCCGGATGCCACTATCCAGGAAGAGAGAGCACCTCTACCTCATGCGGAAAAACGTGTACTACATGTACGGGACGAATAACCATAGCAGATGACGCGCTCGGAAATTCGAAATAATGAATCAATCAACCTTCCTTCCTCAGAGCTCTTTAAATCCCCACCGCCATTCTCCCGAAGCCACTCGTCGTGGAGCGTCTGGTGACCAGGCGCGGGGCGCTCTTGCCGACTCGGGGAGCACAACCTGCAGCAGTGGACCCGCTGCCGCTTAGACGGCGTGCTAATCGCCGCGGACGTAAACGGAGCCTTTGAGAAGCGATAGCGCGGGCGGGCGGGCGGGCGGGCGCGCGCGCGGCTAACGGCCGGGCCTACACGCACTTATCGGCGCAGGCGTGCGTCCGGCGCGGCGCTGGCGCAAAAAGGCCCCGGGGCGCGCGCGCGCGCGAGCGAGCGAGCGCCCCCCGCGACAAAAAGGCAGCGGCACCCCGCACACACACAACGCGCCACGTGTTTATCGCGAGCGGCCCGCGCCGAGCCGCGCCGCGCCGAGCCGCGCCGAGCCGCGCCGCGCCGCGCCGCGCCGCGCGAACGCACAGACGCGCCTTGTGCGCGCACGGGACGCGCGGTGCGGCGTGGGCAGCCGACCGGCCCAACCACCCGGCCGACAGGCCAAACGGCCGGGCTCAAGAGGAGTCTAAGAAGGGACCAGTTTCATACCGGGAGAGATGGCTCGGGGCATCAACTCACGACCCTGCGGTGCCACTGACCGGGAGATCCTAGGTCCCGACGGTGGCAGGATTATCGACATTGGATCGAATTCAGTCGCTGTCTGGAGGAGAATTCTGGCGGCGGCGATGGTGTGACGGTTAGCGTACCGGACTGTTATACCCAAGCTCGCGGGTATAAAAAACCCGATCGAAGCCATGGATTTGTAGGGCGACGAAATCCTTCGTACGCCTTCCTTCGGAGGAGAAGTAAAGCCGGCTGTCCCATGTTAGTAGATTTACTTGCATGTAAAAGATCCTCAAGCCTAAATGACGCCTCTGAGCTAAATTCAAATCGCCTGTTTCTCGCCCAAGAAATACCTCCTTTCTCTGCTAGTTGGTGAAAGGAGCGTAGCGAAATTTGCGTGGTCAGACGGAAGAGCGGGCCTGATGGCCCGAGTCTCGCCACGTAAAATAAGGCAAATTCAATTCAATTCAATTCAATTCTGGCGGCCACTGGCTCTTATCGGTAGTTTTCTGTGGTTTCTCCAGGCGAATGCCGGAGCAGTACCTTCATAAACGGGCCACGGACCGCGCGCGATCTTTCCTTCCTCTTCCTTGACCTATCCTCACTCCTTACTTACACACACTGGCACTAACGTGCACTGCACTATGACACATACCGGGAGACCGGTCGGGAGGTTAGAGCTTGGTTGGTGCCATGCTGGTGGGAGATATGTGGACGTGAACAAATCCGATAGCCGACAGTAGCTCACCGCCACCTTCAGCACTACATTTACGGGATTAATGACTTTAACCGTTGACGCGCCCGGAATCACAATCAATCAATCAATTATCAACCAGGTTCATAGGTCGGGAATCAAATGAACGTCTTGCAGGGCGATGCCAATGCGAGGGATAGTGATGTAGCCCAATGGAAAATCAGCTAATTGTAAGCGAACGCCCTGACAAACAGAGGGCATGGGCATAACCTACAATTACGTTGCCAACCGTGGTCAAGTAGTAGCTATCAAAGCGGTCTCCTGTTACTCTCTCAAGACTCCGTGCCGATGCGGCCATCGCGAGGCAGGCACGAAGCGAACATAGGTTCGCCATTGTGGGCAGAGCTGAAGCTGGGAAAGTGGAGGGAACGGGTGTGAGAAGAGGCGAAGTCAGGGTTGAGGGGGTGGTTGTAAGAAAGGGGGAGCTGAGAGAGTTTAGGGAGCAGTGTCGACGGTGCTGTGGGCAATGGCGAAGTTGAGGAATTTTAGGGGGTGGTCGTGGGCAGAGTGTAAAAAAATGTCGAATGTGTGATGGTATGTACTTCTCTATTTGCCGGCCATTGGCGTTGCACCCAGTCGACAGTACCAGTATCTAGTTATTAACTTTGTTAACAGTAGACTCGGTATCAACTTTGAAGAGTTCATGCATGAAATATTGGCAAAATGCTTCTTTTGTATTGTGATTCCAATATTCCTTTTTGTCATGTCATGTCTATATGAATTAGTGATTTAATGGTTACATGATTATGATGAAATGATACGAATGATGAAGCAATTGTGAAAAGAGAGGTACGGGTTATTCCGAGTACATCTGCCTTGAACCGGCTTGGTCCGGTGAATAAACAGGGATTTGAACCACGGAATCCAGAAGCCTAAACTAACGCTCTGGCTCATTTGTTACGGGTCATCCTGGAGGAATGAATCAGGAGGAATGAACTCCAACGTCGGCTGTTCTCACTGAAGTTGATACCAGTAAGCACAAGTACAAATAGGATACAAAAAGATGCAGAGGAAGTTTCAAATTAACTTGTCATTGTGCTAAGAAGAATTCGCTACAATGAAATAAAACCATACAAATGCATCACAAGACGTTCTCTGAGAACAGTCGACAGTCGAAACGAGACGTCAATAGTCGAAACATAAATCATGCGGTTGTTCAAGCGCCGGTTGACGGTGCAGCTATTACGAGATGTTATTGTGCGGAGCCCCAAGCAACGTTTCATCGCCAGTTCCCCAGGGAACAAGCTTCCCGAGAAGAGCGAGGCGCAGACACAACACGCGGCTGCAAACGCAGCAGTTCGGGCGTCGCGAGCGGCGGGGGGCGGCGGAGGCTGGACGGCGAGGGCGGCGGAGCCGGTGAGCGGCGGAGCCGGGGGGCGGCGGGGCCTGGGAGGGACTGGGGGGGCGGCGTGGCCGGGGGCGGCGGGGCCGGGGGCGGCGTGGCCGGGGGCGGCGTGGCCGGGGCGGCGTGGCCGTGGGGCGGCGTGGCCGGGGGCGGCGGGGCCGGGGGCGGCGGGGGCCGGGGGGCGGCGGGGGCCGGGGGCGGCGGGACTGGGGGGCGGCGGGGCCGGGGGCGGCGGGGCCGGGGGCGGCAGGACTGGGGGGCGGCGGGGCCGGGGGCGGCAGGACTGGGGGGCGGCGGGGCCGGGGGCGGCGGGGCCGGGGGCGGCGGGGCCGGGGGCGGCGGGGCCGGGGGCGGCGGGGCCGGGGGCGGCGGGGCCGGGGCGGCGGCGGGGCCGGGGGGCGGCGGGGGGTGGGGGGGCTGCGGGGGTGGGGGGCTGCGGGGGGCGGCTTGGCGGCGGGGGCGGCTAGGCGGAGGGGCGGCTAGGCGGCGGGGGCGGCTTGGCGGCGGGAGCAGCGGGGGGCGGCAGTGGGGGCATGGCGGAAGCGATGGGTGGGCAAGTGGAGGCGGGACTGCGGGGGCGGCGGCGCAGGCTCCGAGACGGTGCGTGCGGAGCCACAGGGTCGGTGTTCTGCTGCAGTTGTAGTGGTGTCGTCCGCTACAAACCTGACACGCCACATCTAACAAGGGGTGGCTACGGAAGTCCCAGGAAAAGGATGCAAAAGAATTACGAGTGTTTTGGATATGAAATTATTCGAACTCTACTCAAGATAAAATATTTCTATTACATATAGATGTAATATTCATCAAAAAGTACTTCATTAATTAGACCAGGGCTGGATTACAAAATTACGACGAGCACTAATCACAGTTTGGTCCTGCATAGGGTTTCTTAAGATATTAATCCGACTCGGAACTTAATTTTTGTGCAATGACTCTGGGGAATATTATAACACTTTTTCGTTGTTGTACGTCGTAGAAATCATAAGTATGTAAAAATTTCGGGAATATTTTGCTAATCATATTTTATGTGAAGCATCGCCTTTCTCAATTTAAGAATACAATTTTGTGTAGAACTATTTTAATTAAGGAATTTTGCATTGCAAATACGGATGATTTTATCGATATAAGACTTTCAGATTCCTTTACACGCTTGATTATTTTGGTTTCCATATATTAATTTATGTAAAAAACCGAAACTTATCAACAATTTTTCACCATTATAGCCACCATAGGACGCAATGTTGTCCTTGTCAGGAATATCTCATAGCTACAACATACAAAAATTCAATGAGTTCCTCTTTATTTTTGTATGAATTTATTAATAACTAAATCGATGGTAAGAAACTGAGTCCGAAAATTATGTGAAAAACTCCATCTTGTAATACAAGTATAAACAAGCAAGTTACTCTTGTAATACTATTTGCAAAATTAACTTATGATTAAATGCGTATTGTGACGAATATCGTATGTTACAGCGAACAAATATTACCTAAATATGTTTTACGTAACACTGTCCCTTCATCGACAAAGCAAAAATTATGTTTACCGATTATAAAAAATAAACAAAATCATAATTTGTAAATTAGATTATTAAAATATACAAAAAATAAAATTAGATAATTGCCAAGAGAAAATTCTTTCTGGGCTTGACTTGATTTCTATGTTCATATAAGGAAAATGAGAGGCATTTTATAAAATGTAACTTTAAAAATATGAAACTTAGACTTTTTTTGTAAGATTAAATTAAGGTGATTGTGTACACCGCTGAAAATGTTGGTAAACACGAAACGCGATTCAAATTTCCGTACGTGTGCAAGGCATGTGAAGAATAAAACAAGAAATTCACGGGTTCATATAATTACAGCTGCTTAAGTTTCAGTGAATTAACGTAATTTATGAGCACATAGTGCTTGCAAAGGTTTGCCCGCACACAACCGCCAACAGAAATACTGACACACCCTCACATATACACACACCGACCCACAATCACACATAGAGCATTAACGACCACTAGTAAGGTCCGCGCTTTTAAAGCACGAAGCTGAAGCGCTTATTGCGCCGGTGGAAGTGGCGGTGACGTGTGCGGGGGCGGCAGACTGTGCGAGCGGCGCGCAGGAAGCGGCGCAGACATAGCAGATGGGGCAAGCGCGCTTGCGGAATCGGACGAACGCGGGGCGGCCCCGCCCCGCCCCCGCCAACACCCCCGTCCCCACCCCCGTTCCCGCACCCCACCCCCGCCACCGTACCTGTGCCCCCACCGTCCCTGCCCCCTCTCCGTACATCCCCCGCCCCGCCACACCCCCGAACCCTCCTTGTCCCCGCCTCGCCCCCGCCCCTCCCCACCCACGTGCTCACTCTCGTCCCTTCCCCGCTCCCGCTCCCGCCCCCGACCGCTCCCTATCCCCGTCCCCGAACCGCGCCCCGCCTCCATACCCGTCTCCGCCCCCGTCCCTGCCCCGACTCCGCCTCCGTTCATGCCTTCGCCCCCGCTCCGGCCCCGTTCCCACCCGCGTATACGCCCCTGCCACCACCCCCCGCCCCATCCTCGCCCCACCCGTGCCCACCGCCTCCCCGCCCACGTCCCTGCCCTCGACACAGTCCCCGCCTACGCTCCCTACCCTGTCCCCGACCCCCGCCCCGAACCGTCCCCGCCCCCGCCCCGAACCGTCCCCGCCTCGCCCCGCCCCCCGCCCCGCCCCCGCCCCCCGCCCCCGCCCCGCCCCGCCCCGCCCCCGCCCCGCCCCCGCCCCGCCCCGCCCCGCCCCCGTCCACGCCCCCGCCGACGTTCCTGCCACGCCGACGCCACCGGAAAATGACGAACCGCGCTGTTGTTCCACCGATTTGGCCGCAGGCGTGCGTGGAAGCCGTGAGTCGGCGTGGCGGCGGCGTGGGTCTCTGTGGGGGCGAGTCGGGAGCAGTGGGGATGGCGTGGGGCGGCGTTTTGTGTGGGTGGACACAGACGCGGTGGGTTACCGTGCGCTGTCGGACCGAAATAGTAACGTGACTGTCCCTCCACCTGCCTATGCGAATACAGTCAGGTAGAATGACGCTGCAGCAGCGAATGTTGAAGATCTCCAGGTCGAAAGAACGCGTCATCACCCGCCGAGTTGTTCATATTTGGAAAAAGGAAATCGAATCAGGGAGTACTCATACCCTTGAGGTACAACAGTCGTTTCTTATATACATTCCCATAGTCTCCCTTTGTCCTTTTATACTTAGTGTTCAGCATTTTAAAGAACGTATTTATTAGTCGTCAATTAGCACATAAGAATGTTGATTTGTTTGGTGCTGACTAACACTAATTTAAAACCTACATAACAGAACATGGCCACTGGCACAAACAAATTCTTGCGTATATAATATTTCCAGAGATGTGTTCAGTTGGTATGCTTTCCTCGAGCAACAATGCGGAGCAATTCTTGCATGGAGACACTCATGATTAATATCTTTCTGAGGAATGTAATTCCAAGCACAAAGCATTTGGTGACTCAGAACAATTCTCAGCTGGCCGGGAGAGTAGTTAGTCTATTGTTGCAAGAGATCGGTTCAGTCGGCTTTCAATCCAGTTCCACACACGCTAATTTAATGGAAATATCTGACAGTCAGGGAAATCGACAATCGCGCTGAAGAGCGAGTTAGGTTGCACGAGCAGAATGTGGATGAGTTTCCCTAAACCTTCAAAAATGCAGCAGAACGAGTTGCAGGGCTAGTTCTGTGTTTACTGTGCCTTGGCCAATGCTTCCTGAATGAAACCAGAAGATACGTACGTGCAGGGAGTTCATCAACTTACTCATGAGTTTGTCCTGTGTGTCGTCGCTGTACGAGTACACAATGCTGCTAATCAGACAGACGCTAACACACAGTCCATCATTAGCTCCCAAGCAGAACAATACGCGTATAATGTAGTTGTTTGTGAGTATAATTATGGTTGAAGTATCTACATACTTGTAATTAAGTAAGAGATAGTTATGAATAGCTCGTGAGAAGCAATATCTCGAAATAAACATTTTGTCACATTTTGTAACAAGTCTCTATATTTTTCTGGTAAGAAGTTGCCTGTGAAAGTTGACCACAGAAGGTATGGAACAGATGTTTGATACTATACAACCGGGTGTCATCACTGAAAACATAGCTATGTCAGTTTTTTTCCTTTTAGTATTCCTTTCTCTATTTCATCGACAACGGTCAGATAATGATGCTGAAGTCTGCAGGAAACATCGTCTAAGGGTATGCGTGATGGTAAACCGACTTCATGTAAATCATTAAATACGTACTAGCAGACACTCCAGATATGATATTACGTCTAATCTATTACTGAGTTCCTGTACGATTCGCTATACAATGCACATCCATAATGCAAGGATCTTGGAGTTTAAGAATACTCGCTTACGTTAGGAACCAGGGTTAAAGCTGCATTTTTTGGCTGTCGCAATATCCATCTCTACTACTGCGTTTTTCGTAATTCTATAATACATCAATTCAGACTCTCGGAGTCCCACTATTCGATCTCGTTTCACCTGAATGAACTCATATACTTTTCGCCATCCTGACAAGTTACAAAGCCAAAATTATCTTCGTAAAACCCATGCTACGAAGTAAGTTTCTGCGCGCAACTGGTTATGTTTTTATGGTACTTCAACTCCACTGTCTGCCCTTTCACTGGGCTT
The DNA here is from genome assembly GCA_038098605.1 of Gryllus longicercus. Taxonomy (NCBI): domain Eukaryota; kingdom Metazoa; phylum Arthropoda; class Insecta; order Orthoptera; family Gryllidae; genus Gryllus; species Gryllus longicercus. The sequence continues at coordinate 1,083,197 of JAZDUA010000387.1, read as the reverse complement.
ACAATCACTCCAAGTTCTAATTATCTGACCATATTTGATAAACATATTGTCTTTTCCTTTGAGGAGTTACTTTTCATTTCTCCATAGTGAATTTCTGAAATAGGCATCTGAATGAGTAAAGTGAAAACATACTACAGGATGAGAAGAGAATGAGAAAAATATAATAATGGAATGCTTCGACACAGTGATCTTGGCATTGAATTCTTAACACAGTGTAAGAAATGAAAGAAAATTATCGAGAAAAAGAAAATGAGAAAAAGGGAGAGAAAAAAAGAAAATCATTGCGTTTTCGTGGATCTACTGCATTTCTTCATTTCGATTTGTTCATCCATGGAAAAATATACTGTGCGCTAAAGAACTTTTTTAATGCAGAACGCATCTCGCGTGTTTTATTCACATCATTCCACTTTTAATTTTTGTCTTAACTGGACAAGCAACTTTTCGTCTTATACGTAAGCAGTAAAGAGAAAGAAATCATACCGCGGAAATACCTTTTTTTTTCGACAGAAAAACTAATAGTCGGGTACTCGCAACGAAAACGCAAACAATGTTTTTAGGTCGCTTTTTAATATCTTAGTCATGTAGCGACCACTATGATTGTTTTGACAGTAGGAGAAACTGTAGGACTTACACGTAAAAACAACAAGACTACCCACAAACATCCATGACCGAGGCAGGATTTGAAACCGCGACCCTTCGAGCTGAGGCAACTATGGTCGTAGCGACCCCGGACATCCATGACGGCCTAGGCATACCATGTTCCTATATGTAGCAAATTACTTTCTGTAGCACATTGTGTGGTCACAATCCATGCTTTGTGAGCTCTTGATTCCGGAAAATATATTGGCAGCATTTGTCTGTCTGTCCGTCCGTCCGTCCGTCCGTCCGTCCGTCCGTCCGTCCGTCCGTCCGTCCGTGGAGCAATGCTAGTGCTTAAACCTTCCAGACGATTTGCTCCAAAACTGATTTTTCCCGATCGATCTGATGCAACCCGATGCCCTGCGAGTTGGAAACGGATATTTTGATTTTAGGAGAGACTTTTAATAAGTCTCAACATTTTCAAAATTTTCTAAAAAATGCTTTATTTTTATTAATTTTTCTTCTTTATTATTTTTTTTTCTTTATTAATATAATCCCTGGATAGCGTAAAGAACGTATACAAATTGCGCAGGTCACTTCTTCGTTGAAATCCTTGATTTTTCAAAAATTGCAAAATTTTTTCGTTGTCTTCCTACAGTTACAATATTCAAGTTATAAAGTTTTTTCTTATTAAATCATTTGTTCAAAGAGAGATCATGAAGTAAGATCAGGTAAATTTTTCGAAAATATGAGTAGTTTTCGCCTAACTTTGCATGAAATAAATTCAATTTTTTTAAAACAATTATTTCCTTTAAAACGTCACTATTTTTTACATTAACTTTTTCGTAAAAGATGGTTTAGTCCCATTTCCTGCAAACGCTCTGTATTTTTGGAAATTGCAAAAAATTATGTTTGGTGAAGTACAATATTGAAGACAGAAATTTTTGTCTTGCATAAAACATGTTCTAAAAACCCGTGTCATTAAAAATTAGTATGTAATTTTTTCAAATACAATAGCTTAGGGTAATCTCGTGAAGTTAATGCAGTTTATGAAAAACATTTCCTCAAAAACGTCTTTTTTTATTTTTTCCTAGAATAGTGCAAAGACGTTTTAAATAATGGCGTAGATCTCAATTTTTAATTCTAGCTCTGCATTTTCGAAAATTATATGACTTGTAATACGAGAAAACAGTGTGAGCTGCAGTATTACACCACTTGTTTGTCATTTCCATGCAACAGTGTAGCGCAGTTAAAAAGATAATGCAGTGAATAAATCCAGACAATGATTCCTTTTGTACCAAGAACCTCCATTTTTCTTCTTCATTGCAGAAATAATGTTGTAGCATTCACGAGGAGCAACTCACTATTGATTTGACAATCGTTTCTAATTTGTGCTGCATAGAGAAAATCGTTGAATTTTCTCTCGTTGAAGGTCGCTGCACCAAAGACCTTCGGTTCCATGCTATGACTCGGTTCTCCATTATTTCATCATTTTTATTGGGTCAAATTGTGACCTAACTACAATAAAAATTGTCACCCTAAATTACCAATGTAAAAATTATATCATAGAATAGCTCTTGTGCAATGATGTATTTGTTATGATACCTAGAGACAATCTATTTCCTTAAACCCTTGTTATATGGTTTGAAGTTAGTTTGAAGGACACGTAAGTCATACGTACAGTCAAATGTACAGAAAACGCGGGTCTTATACCACACGATTGAATTTTAAACATTGAGTTTCATAGCAATATCAGATATTTAAATAACATAATTTCGAATTTCCTATAATATTTCTCTGGAGGAAGAAAACCGCAAGCATGTAGGACCAATTAAATGTTTCAGAAAACACTTCCCGTATGTGACGTGTGTTTCAAAGAAAGAATTCGAAAAATAATAATAATAATAATAATAATAATAATAATAATAATAATAATAATAATAATAATAATACCTACGCTTTTGGCGGATTTTGAAAGAATGTTATTTGCCATTGTTTTCTCCGTCACCAAGTCATTATTACTTAATCGCTCAAGTGGCTATATTGGACAAAGTAATGAATCATATTGTATAAAAAGTAGATCGTAGTTTCTGTGTCATTTTCGGCTCAAATCCAGTGAGAAATAGTCACATTTAATTATATTAGAATGAAAAGTACGTTCATTGATACTACTATTTTCGTTTCTCCAGATGTGAAGAAGGATAACAGCCCCGAACAAAAAAAGGTGTTCGCTTTCGTTAAATGGTTCAGATAGCTATCAGATGACAATTGAGTTTTAGAATCGCTGGATATCGGTTTAAAGAGCGTGCTCGCCGTCGTTTCGGCGGTCCCTTTAAACGGCCCGTGCGTCTAGGCTGGTTCCGGGTGCGGCGAGGGCCACGGGCTCTCGTGGGGCGCAGGCCGTGCGGCGCGGAGCGGCGCCGAGGCGTCGGCGGGGCCGCGCGCGCAGTGCCGAGTGTACGCGCACAGCCGACGAACATCATGGCGCGAGGCTGCAGGCGGCGGGGCGCGGGGCGGCGCGTGGAGGCGCGGGGCGGCGCGGTGCGGCGGCGGCGGCGGCGCGCCCGAGGGGGGCGCGGGGCGCGGGCGGCGCGCAGGGGCAGAGAGGGGAGGCGCCGCCGCCGCCGCCGCCGCCGCCGCCCCGCGCGCTGGCTGTCTGGGACGTTGTCTAGACAGAGCGAGAGAGAGCGCCGCCGGCAGAGCGGGACGGGGCAACGTCTCTGTCCCACTTTCCCGCCGGCGCCGCCCGTCTACCGCGCCGTCTGCGTGCGCCCGCCGCCGCCGCCGCCGCCGCTGCCGTCGCTGCTGCCCGGATCCGGCCGCGCCGCCCGGAAGCGGGGCCCTGGGTTCCGGTCCCGCGCACGCGGAAGAGAGCCGAGGCAGGAGCGGTGCGGCGCGCCCGAAGAGGGATGTGGGTTCGGGGCCCCGCGCTCGTAAAATCGAACCGGACCCGTGCTCAGACCTAGCCGCGCCGCCGCCGCCCTGTTTCCCGGAGTAATTGGGAGCGGACGGTGCGGGCGCCCGTGGCCACGACGCAACGGCGCCGCGCGGGCGGTGACGGCGGCGGTGGCGGCGGCGGCGGCGGCGGCGGGCACGCCAGGGGTTGATGGGTCGTAGAGGGCACGGGTGGCGTTTGCCAATGGGGGCAGGAGACGGCAGGTTCGGCCTGCGGACGGGGTGAGTGCGGGTCGCGGGTCGCACCTCGGCAGTGGGGCACAGAGCGACGATAAGCAAAATGTGTGCGTTTCGTGATTCGCGTCGCCTGTTAATTATTTCTGGCCTCAGTGCACGTAGCAGCAAGCAGTTCCACTCTTTGTGTACCTAGACTCACGTTTCGGATGTGCAAGCACACAAAGATAAATAAATAATTCTCTCCTATAGGATTGCAATAACTAATTTTGCGGCCCGCGGAACCATCCATCAGGATCGATTAAGTTGATTTTTGTCTCGTATAAATGAATAGTTTCTAAGCTGGTATTTCCAAAAAATATTTTTAAATAAAGTAAAAATTGATGTATCAGTGGTTCAACTTAAAGAGTCAACGTTCTTGATACAAAGGAGGCTTTTTGTATTCAACGAATTTTACCTGAAACAAGAATCGGGCTTCACATGAAGCGACTGGAAAGGAAAATAATCGAATGCCGGGTCGTGCGGCGTACGACGTTGAAGCGCTGCGAGGATGTGGCGGTTCAGCCACCAGACAGCGGCGTTGCCGAAGTTCATGCATTACGTTTGTAATTGGATACTGGGAATTCCGTAGCGTGCAGAAGTTTCCAAATTCCACCTTCGTGGAGTTTCGTTTTTCATATGTAATAACATACGTGGAAATGCGTTCCTAGACCTCACGTTTTCTCAGTCCAAACTGCCATGTGATACAATGTCTTTTTAATAACAACGCTACGAATATCGTTTCGGAAATTAGTACTAAAATGAAGAGACTCAGTAGTTTAAGATTCAATTACACAAAATCTCGACAAATGTACACAGGCCTCAAACTCTCGTCTACGTTTCGTTTCAAATCAACTTACATGTGTGGTAAGGCGTCTGGAACATTTCCTGTATATCAGATAAGATATCACATTTGACGTCAGAAGATTAGAAAAAAAATATCATTATTTTTTATTTTTATAAAGAGTGTGTTCCAGTAAATTCAGTGAAATCAACCACTTGAACCGAAAGTATCAAGTGGATCTCTAAGTCAATTTATCTTGTGTGGTTGAAAAACTAGTCCTATTACATGGTAGCCTTTTGCCCATCGGAAAATCTCCAGAACTGACGCTGCCAGTACTTTCTCGTTCCGTAAGCCCCTTAATTTACCGCAGCTGCCTTCCCGCAGTAATACGACTCATTGCGTTCTTCTGGCAACTCGATTTCAGATGTCGGTGGCTCCACCTGCAGAGAGTGAACGTCCGTTAGGCTGTCGGGGCGGTGGCGGGGGCGGAGGCCAGACAGCCACGGCTGTAGAGACGGCGCGCCGCGGCGGCTACGAAGCCTGAGAGCTGCCCGCGGCTGCGGCGGTGGGAGTGGTAGCCGTGGCGTTGGCAGCAGCAGTGATGAGGATCCTGGCGACGGCAGCGGCGTAGATACAGACGGGGGCAGTGTCGGAGAAGGCAGTGGTGGGTATGATGTCGGCTGCAGAGTTGGCTTGTGGCGGTAGTGATGGCGGCAGAGGCAGGAACTTGTGGCGACGATGATGTTGGGAGTAGTGGAAGGGGTGGCAACAGCAGTGATGGGGATGGTGACGACGGCTGCGTCACGTGTCGGTACCGACGGAGGCGGTTTCGGAGATGGCGGTAGTGGGGATGCTGTTGGGGACAGCGGTGAGTGGCGGGAGTGGTGACGGTAGCAACGGCAGGAAGTAGCGGCGGCGGTGGGAGTGGTGATGGGGGCAGCGCCGACAGCGGTAGGAGTAGTGGTCACGGCTGTAGCAGCGGAGTGGTAGATAAGGCGGCAGGGGTGATGGGGATGGTGACGACGGCGGCGGCGGCGTAGTGTCGGGACCGACCGGGGATGGTGTTGGCGGCAGCGGTGAGTGGTGACGGTGGCAAGGGCAGGAAGAAGCGGCGGCGGTGGGATTGGTGTTAGGGGCAACGCCGGCGGCGGTAGGAGTAGTGGTCACGGCTGTAGCGGCGGAGTGGTAGATATGGCGGCAGCAGTGACGGGGATGGTGACGACGGCAGCGGCGGAGTGGGGATGCTGTTGGCGGCAGCGGTGAGTGGCGGCGGTGGTGATGGCAGCAGGGGCAGGAAGAAGCGGCGGCTGTGGTGGTGGGAGCGGCGGCGCGGCAGCGGCCACCGCAAGGGGCGAACGTGCGCCCCTGACCCGCTGAAGCGAGCAACAAGTAGGCGTACGGCGCGCCACCGTCGCCTCGAGTCGAAGACGCAGCCCTCTTAAAACACCACGCCCGTGTGAGATTTTTTCCGCGTTTCCTAACAATCGCCAAGACTAGTGAGAAAGGACTGAATCCTTGTAGATCATAGAGTACGAAACGATGTATGACAGTATACGAATATCGTGTACGCACATGAAAAATTATGTGTTGATTTAGAAATGTACATAAAATCCAAATGAAATTTTTACTTTCCCGCTACTGCTTACGCAGTTTAGAGGAAGTTAGAGTTACCAGGCATCCTCTTTTCCCTGGACTTATTCTCTTCTTGAAGTAAGAAAAACTGCCCGGGTAGACTTTACAAGAAAGGACGAAATGTCCTCGTTTTTTTTGAAAAGGAGGTATAACTTTTAAATGCTATCTAGACGTATGATGTACGAAGGATTCTGCGTCTTTTTCAACTTTTTTCGAGTGACCGAGATCATAACATCCCATTCTTGCATAAATTAAATACCTTTAACTTCAACTTTCTCACCTAACAACCACCAAAATCCAAAGATGAACATATCTACATCACGTCATTTCCTCCATGAAATGCGACAGTGTTGCCTTCAGCTGGTACAACGTATTGTACAACTTAATGCCACAGTACAACACCAGTACTAGCATACATAGCTATACTGTGGTATTGGTTATATATGGTGCTGGTTGCAGATTTTGTGATCTGTGTTACTACTGTTTTGCTGACCTTTGGATATGCAGTTAATACTACTCCGGGATGTTAATATTTCGATCAGGATGCTAGAAAGAAAAGCCTACTTTAATAATATACTTGAAAAAGTTCAATGCGTTTGTTGCCAAGTTCAAAGCATAGTCCTAATTGTTGAGAGAGATTTCATCATCCACCAAATACTCTGGTATAAAAGTGGAAAGGACAGTAATGACAGTAAATTTTCGACCAAAAAACTCGTATTGCCGGGCCTTACAGACAAAAATAGGGTAAATATTGTTCCTAAATACAGTAAATTACTTCCCCTATTCCATTGTGTAGTCAGAATCCATGTTTTGTGGGCCTTTGATATCGAAAAATCGATTGACGTCAAAATGTCTGTCTGTTCGACTGTCTGTCCATCAGTGGTTAATGCTAGCGACTAAACCGATTTCCCCAAAATCGATATTCCCCGATCGATCTGGCTGAAGTCGCGGCCCCGTGTATTTGAAGCCGATATTTTAATTTTCGAGGGTACTTTACATTTGGAACATTTTCTAAATTAAAAAAAAAAATATCCACCAAATTTTTGATTAAATTTTGTTGTCTGGTACCGTAAATGACGCGTAAAAATGGTGCAAGTTTCATTTTCGTTGAAATTCCTGATTGTTCGAAAATTGAAATAGTTTTATTTTTTTCGACGTCTTCCTACAACCCAAATATTGAAGATCAATTTTTTCATTTCGAAATCTGTTCTTAAAAGGCAGATTTTGAAATAAGATTACGCTATTTTTTTTGAAAATGTATGTAATTTTCGCGTAATTTTCTTGAAATCTAGGCATTTTAATTTAAACAATATTTTTCATAAAAACGGCACCAATTTTTTTGATTAAATTTTGATCGCGGATAGCGTAAAAGATACTTAAGAGAATGGTGCTGGTCTAATTTTTGTTAAAATCCCTTATTTTTTGAAAAGAGCGAAAATTCAAAATTTTTTCGGAGTCTCCTTACAACTACAATTATGACGATAATTTTATTTTCTTAACATAATGTGATCATTAAAACCAGATTTTCAAATAAGGTAATTATCGATTTTTCAAAAATATAAGTATTTTGCGTGAAACATAGGCAATTTTTAAATTTTAAACAATTATTAAAGTGAGCTTTTATGAAAGCGATTATTAAAGTGCGTTTTAATGTTTGTTTCATTTGTAAAAGAAATGATTGCAGCTCCTGACTAGCGAAATGAATGCAGATGTTTATCACAGGCGCTTTGTTTGAATTGGACTTTTTCAAGTATTAGCTGAGGTGTTAGTAGCGTAGAAATTGCAATATTAGAATATTACCCAACTGCCTTCAAAAATAAGGGAGTGGATGCTGTTGTAATACCAATAGTTCTTACGAGTGTAACCTAATTATAATAACAAATCACACGTATTAATCTCAAGTAAACCCGAAATACATTTGAGTGACAATATTTTTCCATCTATGTTAGAAGGGGAAGCTCTACGTTTTCGTTGTTTTATTTATAACATAACGGCGAAGGTAACTGTTTTAACGGAGATGATTAGAGTACTTGTTTGAAAGTTTTCATGCACATTTTCATTTCATAGGAGTAACATGAACTAGTAGAATATAACCTAGTAGTAGCTACTTGGTTATGCCGACTAAAAACATACATTCGCGAAATCGAAATGAAGTGCATTTTGAAAAATAGATGAGACGCACAGAGTGTGATGAAATTGCTTTGTTCAAAACTTTCTGTTTTTTCCTGCGCGATGTGACGCGAGTGAGCTATTCGCGCTAGGAAAAGGACGGCAACAGCGCACGCTCACCGTGGGCCTCTTGAACATTCCTCTATAGGTCACAGAGGGCGAGAGGCTACTTCAAAAGTTAAGCTGCACAGTTTCAAATCATCCTAGATACGTGTAGTTCGAAACGTCCACTTCGTTCCGTACGCGATAAAAAAAAGGTCATTTCATTTCATTTTATGCAATATAGCTTTTAACGACTCCGTTTCATGTTTTTCACTCAGTTGTTTTCATTTAGTCATATTTCCAAAAGAACTATGAGGAATATTGAAGTACAGTAAAAATTAATGTGATTTTTTTGGTAAAAAAATTGATGTCCTTTATTTTGTGTTAAATGCAAATATTTGTTTTCGTATGCTAGAAATGCAGTGTTGCAATTCGTATCGTACAGGTACACGTTCCTGTATCGTACAGAAACCGGAACATATAGAAGTACAGACCAGTGCAGCCGACATTTAAAATTTTAATGAGAAAGATGGGTGAAATGTGATTAAAGGGATTCTTACAAGAACCAAACTAGTCCAAATTTCGAGATTTTTCAGTAGGCACTGAAAACTTCATAGCGTAGACGTGCTTAGTAATGAATTTACGATTTTCCCCTGTATTATATCTTTCAATGTGTTTGGCACTTGCCGAATGAAAACGTCCCAGCAGATAGCACTAGTTGTAGGTAACAACGGTGAAATATCTCAAAATATCGAATTTTGGACTTGTTTTGTTCTTATTAGAAACCCCTCTATTGCAAAGAAATGTTAGTAGAATAAGAGAGACACTGTGTTTTAATAACTTCTGGGGTCAATTCGTAAAATCTGGAGACTATCAGCACAAGTGAGTGTGGCGGGAATGTAGTGTATGATTCAATCCATTATGTATGTATATGTATATGTATATGTATGTGTATATGTATGTGTATATGTATGTGTATATGCATGTGTATATGTATGTGTATATGTATGTGTATATGTATATGTATATGTATATGTATATGTATATGTATATATATAATATATATATATATATATATATATATATATATATATATATATTCAATGTATTCCGTCATATACTAAATAATAACGCCCCTATTTGGTAGCTTGTTCTTTATGTATTCTTTAAGTAATTTACGTAGCTTGTGCACAAGACAGTCAGAAACATGAAAACCTCTAACAGGAAGCCAGGAGAGGCAACCACGAAACGAATGATTCTGCTTTCGCGCCCCTTGCGCTCAACGGCCTCGCCCCTCTGCCCGTCGCAGCGGCGCGGGGGCCGTTTTCCTGTCGCACGCCGCATCTTCCGAACCCCAAGCGAGCGATTTCCCAATTGATGTCGCACTAAATCGATCCGGATCGTTGGCGGCGGCGGCGGTGCGGGAGCGCGTGGCGCGGCGGTGCAGGGGGGCGGGGGGCGGGGGCGGACGGGTGACGGAAGCGTCACGCGGCCGCCGTCGCCGCAGCCGCGCGCCCTTGCTCCGTCGCGCCAGCTCCGCGCCGCCGCCGCACTTGGCAATGAAAGGCGCGCCCACGCCCCCCCCCCCCGCCCCGCCCCCCCCGCCCCACGCCCCCCGCGCGCTCCGCTCCCCGCGCCGCGCCGCAGCCAGGGTCGGCCTTCCCCGTAAAGGGGCAGTGGGCAGCGAAGGAGACGGGGGAATTCATTCCCCGCGCGACCAGATAACCAGCAGATCAAACGCACGGCGGGAGAGGAACAGCTGGGAAGACAGTGATGACCGCCGGCCTAATTAATGAACGCCACGTCAGCCGACGTAACGGCCTTCGCGCGGAATGAACGGTAAAGGCTGTGGAGCTAGTAAAATAATACACTGCGGTTTTAACTGATATTTCCATGAAAGCATCTCGAACATATGACGTAGTAATAATTCTTCGGAATTCATATCTTCACTGCTCTTACGGACTGTTTTGTAACTGTTCCTTTCCAAATCTGTGACGAGAGTGACCGTACTTCGAAGTGGCAAAATGATGCCCCAATTATGTAATTATTACGAACAATTATTATAATATACTTATAATTAATAAAACTGTTACCATAAATTGCCTACATTTGCTTATTCCTCACAAACGACAAATTTCTTTGGAGAGTCGTTGTAGTTGACTAGACCCTAATTTTTCGATTCACTGATATCTTCCGTTCACCAAATAAAAAATAACAATATTAGGAATTCTAAGAAAAATGTATATTCAAACTCATTTCTCACGCACGTAAAATTTTAACTTTGGTGACTCAACAGGCCATATGTCTCGTGTCTCCTTTTCCATTCTGAAGAGCGTCATCCAAGAAAAGAGCAGACTAAAACTCCTCCTAGAATTATGAATCATAAGTAGAGGTGGGCACGTTAGAGACAAGCATTGTTCGGAAGAAAGGATAAATGAAATGATTTTCACTAACAATTTCACAGATTTGTTATTAAATAACGACAAATATAAAATTGACTTTTTAAATGTTGTTCTTTGAAGAAGTGTTCAAGATATGGAACTTAAGGAGGAAATTCCATTTTAAAATACACAGTACTCACTTATAAATGTTCTGAAACTAAAATTCATTTTAAGCAAGTTAAAACACCATTCTGCCAGATCCGAACTTATTGGGATGCATACGTCACGTATGCATATGCATACGTGACTCAGTACTTCTGTACCTACTTTCGCGTGTTCATACACTGTCATTGACTTGAAAGTTTGACCGAAGTCTTCCTTGTGTGATGTGTCGCGAAGGGTTCATCCTCGTTAATTCCAGAAACTACACCGCTAATGGGTTTGTGTTTAATAAATTATTGCGCATATTAGAGGTCAACGGCTTAGCTTCGGGAAACATTATTCTGCCAAATTAAACAGTTTAGGTTAGTTTCTTCATCCTTTTATTTCCGAACTTCGTTTTATTCATTTTCTCAAAGTAAAGAGTCAAATCACATGCACTGTTCCGTCATCGCGTCGCTACCCGGAGAGTAGAACCATGCGAGAGGTTATGGAAAGTAGAAACATGACGAAATCGAAATATTAAAATGCACTCACGCAATCCATTCACAGATCGCAAGTAGTTCTTTTATCACACAAACAAGACGCTGGATACTGAAGCGTTAAAACGTAAAATGTAAATGTGTATGTAAAACAGTAAGATCAGAATATTATATGAATTAAACTTGAGCGTCCCGATGGTCGGCTTATTTGAAAAAGAAAGGAGAAAAAATGAAACCACAAATACTACTATTTCTCTCGAGATCTCAACCGAGTATTCACCTTTTCTCCAGTTCCTGCTGGTGCCCTGCAGCGGCAGGGCAGGTATCGAACTAGAAGCTTTTTATTCAGAGGCAGGCTGTACCGTCCTGACAATGTGCTCTAAGGGGCGGGCGCCCCCACCGCCCCCGCCCCCGCCCTCGTATGCCGTCGAGGGTCTTCCCGACCATCCCCGCGCGCCGCGAGGAGGCATGAAGTCATGCAGCGCCATTTCCGGGTCTTCGTGCGCCCGACGCCTGGCAGGCTTCAACGCCCCCGCGCGACGCCCCCGCGGAGCCGCTGGCGCAAATTGAAGGTCGCAAGGGTGACGCGTGGCAGGTGGTGCCAACGGATGGGGGCATTTGAAGATAATGTTTTTTACGAAATTTTCCAATTCTTCTACAACATGTATTTAGATGTAGTGGTTTTAATTTGTTTGATATTTTAATGTATTAATTACATACTAAACGCTACACTTTGTATTTTCGAGTTCCTTTTCCCCTTTAAATCACTTTCATTACCTTATTCATTTTCATTTCTTTAACATTCCAATTATATTTCCAAATTAATGATTACATAAAAATAATATAGTCCCATTAACTTCTCCTACTTATTAACGCTGTAATGATTGTAACTGTAATGATTGTAACTGTAATGATTGTAACTGTAATGATTGTAACTGTAATGATTGTAACTGTAATGATTGTAACTGTAATGATTGTAACTGTAATGATTGTAACTGTAATGATTGTAACTGTAATGATTGTAACTGTAACGATTGTAACTGTAATCATACTTTATAAAATTCTATAGGAGCTTTGATCATAACGCATTCAACTGGGAAATATCCATTAACTGGGAAGTATTCATTAATATGAATGTTTAGGCACGTGGGTTCTTGCGACATGAGACCACCAGCTGGCAGCTATAAGCGTCAGTAGTAAAAGTGACGGACGATGTGACAGAAGCAGAGGCTCGAGCACAGAGAGGCGATTCAACGCCTTCTGGCCACGTCATGTTTGGGGAAGGGAGGCCACGTGCAACCCAAGTGGAAGCGTATGATTACACAAAGCCCTGAGTACTATAAAATACGCCGACGGGCCCCGCCCGCGGGACTCTCCGAGCTACCGTCTACTTGGACGGAGGTCTCCACGTAACTTAGATGTAACTTCATTTCTGTGTAACTTCATTTCTGTGCAAGTAAAGGACTCTTGTTTCGACATTTGCTAAAACATATTCTGTCTTTCATTTTCACTTGTGCTGATCCACCATCCTGCAGTCTTCTGAAGGGACTTAGCTCCCAAGGACCCATAAAATCTAAATAATTTGTAATGTAATACGCGTTTGCTGCTTTAACTGCGACGCCCTGCCTGCCTATATCATTGTGGGTGCAAGCGGGGCCTAGCAAGCAAACAGCAACGTACCAAAGCAAAGCATTACAACGCTTCCAATGTTATTTTTGTGAACTAAAATTATTCACATTATTCCTAATGACTATGATATATGTAACACAATACGTACTTTTTACGGAATGTATGATTCCCCATTTCCAGTTTTATAAATTTACACGATAGGAAATAAGATTATTTGTTTATTAATTGGATTAATTTATGTTAAAATTAATTAATTCGTTACATTTTATTGTCATTTGGAATGAACTCTTTATCGTGTGGTACATGATTTCCAGTTTAAATCCTAAGAATGGCGTAACTGATCCATACATATGGGATCTGACATTTGACTAGCGTTATGTTGGGCTACGACGGCGCCGCGTGGTGGAAGAGGCAGAAGAATGGTTGCCGTAGAGTATAATAGTACGTTCTTTTGTATCTTTGGGCAATCAAAACACGTTCGTTGCGGCAATTCATGTCGGGACATTTCTCTGTTAAACATAAACCTGAGATTCCTACTACATACATTTCACTCATAAAAGAGGATGGAAACAGAGCGCCAGGAATATCGAAAATTGACCTTGATGACAAATCTACTCTGCTATTTCTAATACGCTAAATCATATTATGTCAATACGTGGTCCCTTGGGCAAAGTTAATATTGCTTTATATTCTAATGTCCATGAAATGGAGATCTGAGAAAAAATATACATAATATTTGTCTTAGATCGTATTTTAGATGCCATTCAATGTACTTTTTTAAACTTATTTAAGGTTGCTTTTCAACTACTAAGGTCATATCCTACAGGCCACTGTAATTAACATTAGTTTCGTAACTTGGGGATAACGGTAACGGAAGTAGAACTCGCATACTGATATTGTGACACACAAACATCAATCCCGGCGGGATTCTAACCCGCGACCAGGGACCCTTAGCGACCTCAGCCATCAAAGTATATTTAAGCACATTAAAAGAAAGGAAACATGCCTTTTAATAAAATACTGGAATTATTTCTAGCCGCTCTATAATTTTCATCCTACACCCGATTTGGAGTAATGAAACTTCCCTTACATTTCACAGTATATTATGACTGCTCTTCATCGAACCAATAATACAAAACATCAATCAAATGGTGTCCAGATTTATGGTCAAAATATTTTTCTCTCTTAAAATTGTGAATGAACGGATAGACAATCAATGAAGGATGAGAACAAAGGAGCGTTCAATTGCATTATAGGTAATATACAAATTAGCTATCGTTTGTTTAACCTTTCATTCGTGCATTTTTACGCTGACTTGCTCTTTATGTGGGCATATAACTGTGCTATATTGCAACGGTGCTGCTAAAGGGAGTAAACAAATTTCGTATATAAAAAATTCAGTGACAATTCTCTTATTATAAAAATATCGTAGTACATGAAATATTTAATTAAGTAATTATTTTAGTATCTTCTCGCTACGTTACATTTAATCCTCTTCTTTGTGTTTTTGTCCAACAAAATTATAACTTAATTAACTAATATTCACGTTGAGTATTGACGTTTTTCTATTAAACGTTTTTAAAGGTCAGAGAAACCGGTAAAATTTCATAAAATATTTCAATAAAAGCATTATAAGACTATGTTAATCTCCCTATAACTGAAATAATTAAGATCTAAAATGACTAAACAATGTTGCAAACAATGTTGTGAAGGGGAAAAATACGAATCAACATATTGCTAATATAAATTCGAAATACTACTAACAATTTCTCTGCATAATTTTATTTTCTTAAGACGTTAAGTTTGTTCGTTACTCGTAACTTCAGTCCGAGCCTCCGTGCCCCCGTGAGGGCGTTTTACGTCTGCGGCATCTGGGTGGCCGCTCTTGAGTTAATGACAAGAGAGCGACGATACACGTAACCCGCGGAAGAGCCATAAAAGTTTACATTTGCGAAAACGAGGAAGTTCGTTATCTAATGAGTTCTCTTCGGCGATCGTGCCGTAGACTTTGACGTTGTTCAGTTGATGAAAATTGGTCCATGGAACAATAAATCTCCAGAGAAAATTGTGGAGTACACAAGTCGACTTAGGATGTTATGTATTAAGGCACATGATCGAAGAATACATGTTTTAAACTGTGAGATGTAAAATTCTTATTCTTGCATTCACAAGGATACATGTATAATATAAAACCTATCAAAATGAAATTCATAAGAAATGCTTGGACTGCATTACAGCACCTAAGAAGTAGATGAGTTTATTCTCCCAGAAATCTTCTTCTTCTTCTTCTTCTTCTTCTACTTCTTCTACTTCTTCTACTTCTTCTACTTCTTCTACTTCTTCTACTTCTTCTACTTCTTCTACTTCTTCTACTTCTTCTACTTCTTCTACTTCTTCTACTTCTTCTACTTCTTCTACTTCTTCTACTTCTTCTACTTCTTCTACTTCTTCTACTTCTTCTACTTCTTCTACTTCTTCTTCTACTTCTTCTTCTACTTCTTCTTCTACTTCTTCTTCTACTTCTTCTTCTACTTCTTCTTCTACTTCTTCTTCTACTTCTTCTTCTACTTCTTCTTCTACTTCTTCTTCTACTTCTTCTTCTACTTCTTCTTCTACTTCTTCTTCTACTTCTTCTTCTACTTCTTCTTCTACTTCTTCTTCTACTTCTTCTTCTACTTCTTCTTCTACTTCTTCTTCTACTTCTTCTTCTACTTCTTCTTCTACTTCTTCTTCTAC
This sequence comes from Gryllus longicercus, assembly GCA_038098605.1. NCBI lineage: Eukaryota > Metazoa > Arthropoda > Insecta > Orthoptera > Gryllidae > Gryllus > Gryllus longicercus. The sequence goes on along the minus strand of JAZDUA010000387.1, from coordinate 1,067,436 downwards.
TTCTTCTTCTACTTCTTCTTCTACTTCTTCTTCTACTTCTTCTTCTTCTTCTTCTTCGGATTTTGTCTTTTAGATTGTAAATTCCAAAGTTTTCCCAGATGGTCTCGTTTTTCAATCTAACGGTTCTTGTTGCTCCTAGGATCGACCTCAAAATCTCATTTTATCTTCCTGTACTCTGCTGTAGGAATTGAACTCCCAGAAACATTTATTACATTTAGGATATGAATTTGATGATAGTCGGCATGTGTATTAAAATTGATTTTCATGGAGATTGAAAATCACATGACAACGAAGTAGAAACACGAATGATGACAAATATTTTTTAAGATATTCCTAAGGAAACATTCATTAATCTGTGAGAAGAGACTAACTTGTTGAATTGCACATGTACATCTAAGAAAAAAACGTAGATGTAGTAAATTGAAATGACATATATTGGGAATCAGCTGGCCCTGAATCTTCAGGAGGCTATTGCCCGCAAGGGTTTGAATTGTTTATTGCTATAATAATAATAATAATAATAATAATAATAATAATAATAATAATAATAATAGGCACAGAAAGTGTTGAAGAAATCATGTAGAGACAAATCATTCCATGTATAATATCTAAAAAGAATGGATAAGAAGCACATCAATAAACATTAATCATTTATGTAGCTTAAAAGGGGGACAATGAAGCCAGAATCGGAAGCAGTTGTAATAGTTGCCCAAGATCAGACGTTGAGAACACGACATTATGATAAAGCGGGTCTCAACATTTCCCAAGATGATAAATCCGCATTGAATTGAATTGAATTGAATTTGCCTTATTTTACGTGGCGAGACTTTACGTGGCATTTGCCAGGAACAAGTAGAAATCATTGATCATATCGTCTCCCCTTGTCCAATTCTAGCAAACGCCGAATACTTGAAAAGACACGATATTGTTCGTAGTTACATTTACTGGCTGATATGTAACCCTTCGGAGTTTCAAACATGTGTGTCCCACGTGGTACGAACACTCAACAAAATCGACGTCTGTTGGACTGTGTACAATACTGTACGACCAACAAATCCAAACGGATCGCATGATAGCAGCAAACAAACCAGATATTGTTATCCCGGATTTGGAGAAAGTGTTCTTGTAGATACGTCTGCGCCGGGAGATCAAAATGTCGTAACCAAGGAGGCAGAGAATATAAAGTTTGGAAATCGAGATCAGCCGAATTTGGGCGTAAAAGCGTAGGTCGTGCAGATAGTTATTGGACCTCTGGGATTTGATCCGTAAAATTTGTGTAAGAACTTGGCTAAACTCCCAGGTCATTCAAACAACTGAGAAGTGCAAGACTTTGCTTTATTGGTAACAGCCCACATTCGGCGCCAAGTATTGTAGGGGCACCGACAGTTCCTGAATCAGCTCCGTATCAATCTGATTACAATCCACAACTCATAACATCATTAGTTGTCAATTAGAGGAATAATAATAGAAAATATAATAAAAACCACAATAATAATAATAATAATAATAATAATAATAATAATAATAATAATAATAATAATAATAATAATAATAATAATAATGGAAATGATAATGAAAATATCTTTCAGAAGTAAGTTGCTTTACGAAGATGAATTTGTAGATTATTTAATCTTAAAATGATGGATAGGATTGCAATGTTTACCTGTATGTTCTCCTAAATTAATCACAAATCGCTAGATATTGGGGAAGCAATCATTGCTTGATTCTTGAAGGGTTCTTTCAGTTATGTGCTTCCACTAATAAAATTGCAGGGTTATGCTCTACAGTCAGCGGGGCAAAAAAGTAAAGCTTCACAGACGTTTTAGTGATAAATAAGTCTTTAAGTTGTGTCTGCCGAGTACAATAGTCAGTACTTACTGCATATAAAGTTTCGCGAAATTGTATTCCTCTGGAGCGTGACTGAGAGGTATTTCTCTTATTCAGACGGAGAGACTTCCTAAACTGTGACGCACGGAGCGAGCGACTCCAAGACTTTCGCGACGAATTTTCAGTTTCAGCGGAACAGCTGCACTGGGAGCGGCGCCCCCCACCCCCCACCCTGCGCCCCGAGCCCCGCGTCCACCACCCCGCGCCCCGCGCCTGCCGCCTCGCGCTCCGCACCCAGCGCCCGCATCCACCGCACCCGCCCCACGCCCTGTGTCCCGCCTCCCGCTCCCCGCCCCCGCTCCCAGTTTTCCCACCTCGCGCCCCGCATCCACCGCTCCGCTCGTCCCGCTCCGCTCGTCCAGCTCCGCTCGCCCGCACCGCTCGTCCCGCGCCGCTCGTCCCGCGCCGCTCGTCCCGCGCCGCTCGTCCCGCGCCGCTCGTCCCGCGCCGCTCGTCCCGCGCCGCTCGTCCCGCGCCGCTCGTCCCGCGCCGCTCGTCCCGCTCCGCTCGCCCCGCTCCGCTCGCCCCGCTCCGCTCGCCCCGCTCCGCTCGTCCTCCTCGCCCCGTAAGAGGCGCCACACACCCCGCGCTCCCTTCCCCGCGTCCAGCGCCCACGCCCCTCTCCGCGCCACCCACCCCGCGCCACCGCCCCGCAACAGGCGCACCGCGCCCTGCTCATCGCTCCGCCTCTCCCGCCACGTCCCGCTGCACCCCCGCGCCCCGCCTGCCGCTTCCGGTGCCCGTGTCGTCGCGTCTCTCGCCTACACCCCGCTCTCTGCAACCAGCGCCCTGCCCCGGCGCGGCCGGGCATCGATCCCGGAGCGCCGCAGCAGGCGTCTTAAAGTGCCGCTCCGCGCCGCGCAGCACTGTCTTCGTCATTAGCTTTGCGGAGTCTAGCGGCTTTAAGACGGCGACCCCGCGCCCTCTTCCACTTTTCTTCGTGCTCGCCCGCCCGCTCCGCCCCCGCCCCGCCCCGCCCCGCCTCCGCCCCCGCCTCATTCTGCGCGTCCGTTGCGCCAGACCCACTACTCCTGCCGCGCCATTGCAGCCGCCAGCACCGGACTCCCTCGCCGCGGTCGCCGCCTTGGCGTCAGCCCATAGCACTACAGTTGTTCTCTCTTACCGTCCTTCAACATTCCCTACCTCTTTCTGCTCAGCCGCTAGCCGTGTTCTGTTTGCTCCCACCGTCCCCTTCTCATAGTTATTCCTTTCGGTTTTTGTCAGAGATTATGAATATTATTATTATTATTATTATTATTATTATTATTATTATTATTATTATTATTATTATTGTCAATAGTAGCATTAGTATCATTATAATAGAGTAAACGCCAATAATACACCAATTATTAAGTACCATTTAGCCTTTTACCTTCCAAGAAAAATAGAACAATGTTATTTAAAAAATCACGTATGTTTTTAATTCTTCCCTATTTCAATCGGATACATTCCGTATTTGTGATGGAAAACACTTTCATATGCTTTAGAAAGTCGTTTTATATTTTCAGGATTCAACTGAATAAGAGAAGCGGTTTCATTTCCTTAGCGGAGAATATGTGGTATGGTAATGGTAGGTAATGGTATATGAATTATAAACTATTACTACTACTCAAATACCAGGACTAGGGGGTAACGTTTTTTTAGTACCAGTTGTAGTACTAGAACTACATCTAGTAACAGAAGATAGTATCGCTGATACTGGTTTTGGTGGATATTTATGCAAATCTCAATATTTCCAATAAATTCTCAGAAAACACCTAATTAGTATAAGACAAAATACACGAATTATCTACTACATCTACGTAACATTTCTAGCTTTCTTTACGTCTTCCGCTATATGATTCTATCGATGCCACAGGTTTCTACGGATGTGGCCCGTCCCCTCCCTGCCGCGTGCGACGGAAACTACCCACCTCCCCATTGGGCGCACACCCTCCGCCCGCCACCCCGCGCCCCTCGCCGCCGCAATCTAACTTTTCCTGGGCAGCCGCTGGAGGAAGAATGGAAAGGTAGCAGGGGGGCGAAGGCTCGCACCGTCCAGCGCTACACTTCGCTCTCCCCCTCCCCTCCCCTCTTCTCCCCCTCCCCCTTCCCCTCCGCCCTTCGGCTTCTCTCCGAAGGCTGTCACCGTCACTGCCCCCCCCCGTCTGCCTCTTGCGTCACTTCAGCCTCTCTGATGAGAACACCGACGCATTTTCCTCTTTCACGTCAAAACCAGCGCGGCTGCCATCGATGATCGTTCGCGCAAGATATTCTCGGACTTAGATAACGCCGTCCGCTTCTGCTTCCATGCTCTTGCAGTGTCCAACAGTTTGCAGTCATTGCGATAGTTGCTGTAGCTACTACCCGCTGTAACAATCTGCTTAATCCCATTCTAAAGCGTGGCTTCCATAACAATTGCTAAATTATAGAATTTAACAAGAGGAAAATATCCCTTTCCCCTTTTCGTAAAATATAATCTTCCATTTTTTTACATTTATTTTTAGTTTATTTCGGAAAAGACGACAATTATTCTCTCCGCGGCAAGAGTTCCGGTTTGGCCTCGTGTGACTTTTCGTCGGCAGTTTCTAAGAGAGTGGGGTTGATGGAATGCTATGCATCTGAAACAAATTACCTTGTTGCTCCTGCAATATATTCGTGACATTTTCTTCCAGGTGCACCCATGTTCGTTAAAGTTATTTCTTCCTTTATATGAACTGGTGTCACTTGCTAGCCTTTCTCCGCAGTATTAGTTCTTGTTTTTCTTCAGATGAAATGTTGAAATGATTCTCTGCTACATAAATCTATTCTGAGAATATTTACACAGATATTACAAGAAAAAAAACATGCCTGTAGAAGTGTAGCTTGGTTCTTGGAGACCCCGGAGCAGAAGGTCCATATGGGGGCTCTACCTGCAATTACAAACGTGAAACCTAGAGCTTTGAATTAATATTATAGTTACGCGATATCATACATTATGTATGACCATGTAACCAGACAATACATTATGCTCCAAATTTGATCATCAAGATTCTGGACATCACGATTTCCGTCTTTGGGATACTTTTCTGAAAATTAGTTCGTAAAATTTTCAGTTATAAACTCACGTGATATAGAACGGAAATAGCGAAAACGGAAATTGTGTTGAACAAACAACGCAAGTTTTTCAAGAATTTATTTTGTACTGTTACTAGATTTATCAAAAATTTTGCGAATTTATTTTCCAAAATTGGCCCCTGGTCGTGCAGTAGGCGTCGGTCAAGTCATTCAGCAACTTCCAGTGTATAAACATTAAGACAACGCGGCAGACTCGATATCAATTCCCCTCACTCAACCACTATGCCATCAGTTTCATGTTCATAAGTTTCGAAATAATACTCTCTCGTTCAATTGTTATAATAAAAAGGAATATTATAAATAAAAAGTTCGGTTAACATGTAATTTGTTATGGAAGTTTTCACCATAGAATCGTTTCGAAATCTTTTTGATCGGGAACCCTTGAGGTTTGTCGAGAGACTTCATTCTGATGTCTGACTACGGGGTTCCAGGGCGGTGCACCGGCTGCTTCAGCATAGCTTTGCTTCTTCATGCCAGATACATTATAAACGGAGCACCAGATTATTTGCGTGTTCTTTCAAACATTTCACTACATTACGTAAAATGTACAAACATGAAGAATGGTCAAATTCTCTTCATAAATTTGTTAAGTTAATTGAATTGAAAAAATATTCAAAATAAAAAAAATAAACAACTACAAACGAGACACCGTGATTTTTATTTAAACCTATGATATCCCACATTTCTTCAATTACTTTTCAGCTGCCCTGAAATAGAGACATTTTTGTCTTCTCTCATTTATCATTCACTCGTCTATTATCATTCTTTGTTCAGAAGAAGATTGCGCAACTTGAGAAATTAGTAATAGGTTTAATACCTCTTCCATGAGAGTGATTTGAAGAAATGAATTCTGATCGTAAGTGATTGAATGGCTAAAATTATAATTTATTATTTTCGATAATAATTTATTTGCATGACAATAAAATGCAGAAGTTGGGTAATTGTCAGCCAATTACAGTCACAAATAACCACTTCATAGCATCATTGATATCTTATAGTACGTCGAATGGGATTCAATTACTAATTGGGTAATTGTTGGAACCAATTATTAAACAGATACTTTTTATTTTTAAATATAATAAAAAAAATCTCTGTTTAATAATTGTTTCCAAGATTTTACTATAAATACATACATAAATTAATATTAGAGTATCAGTTATTTATGAACTATGAGGTCAATTCTTTCAATCCCTTATGACCAGAATTAGTTTCTGTTATCTGCTGAGAGAGAGTGGGCAGGCGACAGGTCATCGGATGAAGCGGAACCGAATGTGCACAAGAAACGCAAACGCTGCGACTGCACTCGGATGAAGGCTGGCGCGAGGCAGGCTATTGTTAGCAGCTGCACTAACAATTCTCGCACCACCGTCATCTACATGTGAGTCATTCACGATGGAACAGAACCTCTGATTCAGTGTGCTCTCTTTTCTATTAAAATTCTCGTTTTTACTTTCCCGTACACATACGTATATACGGAGTATTATACGTAGTATATGGAAAGTTATGTAATGCTGCGGAAAATCGATTTTGAGATACGCATTTTGGGGTACCCTGAACCGAAAAAGGTTTTTTTTTTCTTCAAAATGGCCGTCGTATGTCCGTCTGTCTGCCCGTCTGTCCATCCATCTGTGAACACCATAAACGCTTAAACCATAAGTACGGTTTTCGTCAAATTGAACAAACCCGTGTCCATCTGGCTCTAGTCCAAGCTTTAAGATTTTGAAAAAATCTTCAAAATTAGGGAGCACTTTACATGAAGCCTTACAGACTTTTTCAAAATTTTCCCCAAAATGGATCCAAATTTTTTCTTTATATTTAAAAAAATATTTGCCTACAAAGTCATGTCAAAGTCATAGAGCAGTGAAATTGGACCTTCTAGCTCTTTTCTCATCCTAAAAGTTTCTACAATTTGATTTCACAAAATATGGCGTCTCAGTTCAATGGGCACGCTTAAATAACCTAATGAACAGATGAATGTTATTACCAATAAAAAAAATAGAAAGCAAAAGTCAAGAGAGAGAAAGGTCATGAAGATGTGCCCTTTGTGGAACCGTTATCATTCAATTGTCTTTAATAGGAGTATTAATCATTTGCAAGTGGAAGAGAAAAAACGATGTCGTTCCCAGAATATTTTTCCGGCCAATTGCATTCTCAACGTGGATCCCCCGGCTAAAAACAGGCAATATTTGCCACAAATCTAGCGAACTAAAAACAAAAGCCATGAACTCGGTCGACACATATCCATCTACTGTGTCAAAAATAATAACAGGTTTTGCGGTTAGAAAACATCGAAAATCCGTAATGTAACCCATGTAATTACACTAAAAATCACCATATTTACTTGTCAAGTTGAAATTGCTGAAAGTTTGCATAGCAAAGGGGTTGGGGGTTGTTTACATAAAATTCACAAAAATGTAAAAACAGCAGCTTAACAGAAAGAATCAAATATATTACAGGCTCAGTCTTCTCCTGAAGTTTTTTTTTCATATAGTCTAACCAGAGAATCCGTATATTTCCCACTTTACGTAAATGCTTTTGAGTCCTGCTGCCAAATTATCTTGAATAATTTATAATTATTCGTTATTATCTTCCAGCGAAAATAGTTTTATTAGTTCAAATGATAAAAGTCATCGTTCATGATAACGCGGGAATTACTGCGTAAACTAACAAGTAAGCACAAAATACAAGCACAAGTTCATACTGCTTCGTGTAAACCATTCTAATGAACAAGAAACTGGAAGGTTTGTTTTAAAACTTCTGGGATGTCCGTTTTCAAAGAAGGCTTATTTTAAACTAAGAAATGCTTCATTGATTCGTCTTCTATCTTCATATTCAGAACACGCCTTTTTTGGAATGTCAAAAGAAACAACGTTTCAACAGTGAATAAATAACATACAATGCAGTCTTTCATTGAACAATGGGCATAAAAAATTCTTGTAAAAAATTCTTCAGATCCATTTTAAACACAGCAAAGTTATTTTCATAACTTTTAATAAAACAGCTAACAGAGTGCATCGTATTGTGTTGGCTGCGGATTAACGAACAAAGGGAGAAAAGAGTATTGAGTAATCGTTTCGAGAGTACACGTTCAACACTTTATTTAACTCCGTGGATATTCTCAAATATGGACTAAATGTATAGGTACTCATTATGACGAAATTAAACAGATCAAGTACTTCCTTACATCGCAGGTTTCATCGCAAATACGTCATAGAGAGTTTACACCGTAGTACACAAATCCATACATTTGCAAAGAGTTAAAAATGAATCTTTTGTAATGTTCTTGCCCTACTTTCGCAACAATAGTCTGGCTAATCCAACAGAACGTGTCATCGTAAACCGTTTCCGGGAACACCTACGCTCTCGCGCACATTCCCGCGTTTCCGGCCATTGCGGCCCGGGGGCGGCGGTGGCGGCGGTGGCGGCGGTGGCGGCGGGGGTGGCGGTGGCGGCGGGGGGTGGCGGGGGGCGGCGGGGGCGGCGGTGGTGGCGGGGGCGGCGGGGAGGCGGCGGGGCGGCGGGGGCGGCGGCGGGCCAGGGGCGGGGCCGGGAGCGACCGCAAAAAGCGCGCGCCCTTTGCGGCGTTCGCGCTGACCTGCGTAATCGGACCTGCTCCCGCCCCACGCGCCGCGCCGCGCCGCGCTGCGCCTGCCTATTCATCGCTTCCGCGTGCGCGCGGGGTCGCGGGGCCGCGCGCCGCCGGGCGGGACGCCGGCGCGGAAGCAACGAGAAACCCCGGCGCAGACGGCGGCTGCCGCGCCCAAGGCGTAGGCTACGGCGGAGCAGGAGGTGTAAGTGATGGTGAAGGTGGTGGCGCGGGCGGAGGCGAAGGTGGAGGCGGAGGCGGAAGCGGAGGTGGGGAAGGGAGGTGGAGGTGGAGGAGGAAATGAGGGAATGGTGAAGGCGGAGGCGGAGGTGGAGGCGGAGGCGGAGGCGGAGGCGAAGGCGAAGGCGAAGGCGGAGGCGAAGGCGGAAGCGGAGGCGAACGCGAAGGTGGAGGTGGAGGTGGAAGGTGGAGATGGAGGTGGAGGTGGGGGTGGAGGTGGAGGCAAAGGTGGAGGCGGAGGTGGGGGGAGGTGGAGGTGGAGGAGGAAGTGAAGGGAATGGTGAAGGCGGAGGTGGAGGTGGGGTGAAGGTGGAGGTGGAGGCGGAGGCGAAGGTGGAGGTGGAGGTGGGGGCGGAGGTGGAGTCAGAAGCGGAAACGGAGAATGAGAGGAGTGCGGAGGTAGAGGCGGAGATGGAAGTGAAAACCGCGTAGCTAGTAGCACATAGAGGCGTAAGAATAGAGGAGACGGCGAAAGAGATTGAGGTGGCAGAGATTTTGGCGGAGAGAGAGGGGGAGGTAGCGGCGTTGGTGAATACGGAGGCAGACACGGAGGTGGAGGCGTGGCGAAGGTGAAGTCGGAGACGGAAGAGGAGGAGGAGGAGGAGGATGAGGATGAGGAGGAGGATGAGGAGGCGAGGGCGGAGGCGTGGGCGGAGGCAGGGGCTGGGGCAAAGGCAGGGGCAGGGGCAGGGGCGGGAGCAGGGGCGGGGGTGGGGGCAGGGGCGGGGGTGGGGGCAGGGGCGGGAGCAGGGGCGGAGCAGGGGCGGGGTCGGGGGCAGGGGCGGGGGCAGGGGCGGGGTGGGGGCAGGGGCGGGGCGGGGGCGGGGGCGGGGCGGGGCAGTGGCGGGGCGGGGCAGGGCAGGGGCGGGCAGGGCAGTGGCGGGGCGGGGCGGGAGCAGGGGCGGGAGCAGGGGCGGGGACAGGGGCGGGGACAGGGGCGGGGACAGGGGCGGGGACAGGGCGGGGCGGGGACAGGGCGGGGCGGGGACAGGGGCGGGGCGGGGACAGGGGCGGGGCGGGGGCGGGGGAAGGGGCGGATCGGGGGCGGGGCGGGGGCGGGGGCAGGGGCAGGGGCGGTACGGGGGCAGGGTCTGGCTATTGCACCACGGGCGCCCTTTTCACGCGCGCTCAGACGGCTGATATCCGAGCAGACGGCCGTTTGTGTGCGTGACCTACTTTCCCTAGCCGTCTGGAGCAAGGAAACAATAATACTGCCCATCGCCTTCAGTGAAAGAAATCTAGTGCTACTACATCAGTACATATGTTCTCGAATTACTTTTAAATTTGCAATATTCGAAAATTCAGATTTTAACGAAAATGAGAGCTGTACTATTCCTTAAGTATTTTATTTTTCTATGCGTGGTAAAAAAGGAAGAAATATTTTTCAGCGGATTTTGTGAAAATGAATTTTTACTGATATTAACTTGAACCACAAATTTCGCGAAAACTACTAGTTTCTACATTGTAATGACCTTTTTAAATATCTGATATTTTAGAACAGGTTTCATTTAAGACAAAAATATCTATCTTCAATATTGTACTTTTGTTATGTTTACTTTTTTTCAATTTTCTCCGAAAATGGGACCAGCACTACTTTTTCTCCATGATACATACGAAGAGAAAACGTAAAGAAACAAACTGGAGAAAGAGACATGCCCCATTCTTATTGTGTTTTTTATGCTTTTGAAGAACAAAGTTTAGTCTAAAATATGGAACGATTTCTGAGATTTTGAAAATACATTTTAGGCTTCCTGTAAATTATTTCCCCTCAAAATCATAATACGCGTTTCAAACTCGCAAAGACCTGAGCGCCTTTAAATCGATCGAGGAATATCGATTTTGGAGAATATCGGCTGAATGGTTTAGGTGCTTGCTTTGACTCGGAAATAAGAGTTTTTCTGTCGAATGTTCGCCATTTGCCAGTGTGCGTCGAATGTCCCGGCGCACGATTACATAACTTTTTGTTCTTAAGAAGTAAGTGCGAGTAAGTAAAAAGTAGCACGCACACTGCGCAGAAACGACAAATATCACACTCTAGTATAACACTTTAAATGGGCGAGTCCTCTTCTTATAAAGTAAGAGAAAGCAAAATTCACTTTCCAGAAAACTTGGCGAGTAAAGGACTGTCCAGCAGTAATCACTAGAATTACTAATGAAAACATTACTTCTTTTTCTTAGTCGACACATTAGATAACGGAAGAAAACTTCATTATTCCATGGGTGATTTTTAAGAAAATGTATTACTGGGAATAAATAAAATTCATTATTGTGACTTTTCATCTTGTCAAATCCAATACATACTCAATTCCAGTGCATAACACTGGCTTTGATATTGCAGTGTCACATTGCCACGAGTTCGCATGATGAACTTGGATCCTGGAAAAAGTCGTTAAATACGGAAGTTGCCTGTAAGATAACATGGTATATTTTTCAAGTTCATTAAACAAAGTGAAAGAGGTGTTACGACATAGTTGAATATACACTGGTATACACTTCGAAATTTCAGAATTTAATATCAAAATAGTATTGCAACTATGCGCTGTATAATTAATCTCCACGAAGGACAAAGCCTTTCGAATTAGAAGAAATAATTAAAAACTAATTATTGGGGTAATAAAGTATTTCCAAGAGTTGGTAATCTGAATTATACAAATAGTACATACTCAGAGATTAAATTACTTCCACTAAAATCGCAATTAGTAAGTAGAACTTAGCGATATGGCATTCAAGAACGTAAAATTGTAGAACTTTTTTGGACTGGAAATTTTTGGACCATCTAGAGAACGTTTCATAAGTTAAAATAATAAAGTGAGTTTATTATTTCCCTTTAAATGAAAAATATATTCGAACGAAAATAATTAAACTTGGGAAAGACCTTGTATTTCCATTCTGATATAAATGTAATAAAGTGATGATTCTGAATTTGGTATATTCTACATTATTTAGACAAATAATCAGAACATACTGGCGTTTGAAATCGAAGGTGGAAATCTAAAATTAACATTTCTGATATTTTACTTAAAAGCTTATTTTCTCCGAACGAAAAGCATACATTTTCTTTCTGCAATTCGTCGCAAAATATATAAAATAATCGACACTTTATAGACATAATGGTAAGATGCCACATTCTATTTCTATGTTGTTGTTTTTTACACAAGTGTACTTTATGTTCGCAAAGCTTATTTACAAACTTTATATATTCTTAAATCTTAAATATGTTATAGTTTCTAGAAAACTTCTACTTGAGGAGAACTAAACGGATCTTTAAATAATCGACTTACTATGACTGATAATCGACGGTTGCTTTGGTAGACAATCCATTTTTAAATTTCTTTTAGACCCAGTACTATTAAGAACTTAGTTCGTTATTAACGAACTCCATTCCCTTAAGTGAATATAATATAATTTGTAGATTACTAACCAAAAATTAAAGGTTAAGAAATGATTGTCATAACACGGTGTTCTCTCTCATATTCATTCATATTCAATGCAATGCTACCTTTACGCTGCCTGCCTCGTGTTCAGAGTAATGTTCTATACAGAATAAGAAATAAACAAACACATCATACAAGAGGAAAACTCAAAGAGAAGCAACATTAACACAAAGATGCGAAAAAGAAAGAAAGGGACAAATTACCAATAGAGAAGATGAAGCAATAAGCAAATAATTTCAAACGCCTCAGATTGACAAGGGTGCAGAAGAAGATGACTCAAAATTAAAAAAGAAAAGCGACCCAGTCGATGAGAAATGGCTGTAGAAGGAGAAAAAGAAAGCCGGGGACAAAAGAGTTGCAGCGTCAGGCAGCATTCCCAATCAATGCGAATTACTGGAAATGGATGCTTGGAGTCTAGCGCGGCGCGGCGCGGCGGCGGGGCCGGATGTGGCCATGAAGGCTGCAAAAGGCGGGCGGGCGGGCGTCTGGCGCGCGTCTGCCGCCCCCGGGGTCGGCGCCGCGACCCGCTGCCGGACGTGGAGTGGTTTAACGAGCCGTCATCGCCGCCCGCGCCGCCCGCCCCGCCCGGCCCGCCCGCGCCGCCGCCCCGCCCGTGCCGCCCGCCCCGCCCGCGCCGCCCGCCCCGCCGCCCCGCCCGCCCCGCCCGCCCCGCCCGCCCCGCCCGCCCCGCCCGCCCCGCCCGCGCCGCCCGCCCCCGCCCGCGCCGCCCGCGCCGCCCCGCGCCGCCCGCCTCGCCCTGGCGCCCGCTCCCTGCCAGACGCCGGCTCCCTGCCGGGCCGTGCTCTGGAATGCGCGACCTAATAAGATACGGCCCAATCACACAAATGGCTCCGCGGCCCGTGGATCATCTTTATCACTGGGGAGGGAGAGAATAAGAGAGATCCTATGTCGACTCCCAACAAAACAGCCCGCCCTCAAGGTTGGTTTCAATTGGTGATGAAGTGAATCAAATGCGCACTGGCACGAGCAAGCAACAAACAAGAGAATGAACAAATTTTCATTTTCTTTTCCTCGTAATGTAATCCAGGAACTGGGTGAATGTTAGTGTTGGTGAACTGATAGACGTTAATAATCCCAGGAAGTTGATGGAACTCAAAGAAAACTTGATAGTGTTCTCAATAATCCGTTAATTTGAGGTTTATGTGAAGTGTGCGGTCGAAATGATCGATTGCACTAAAGGTACGAAATCCATTAGAAGGGAAACTTATCAGTTAATATTTAAAAAAAATATAGGCGAGCGTTCAAAAATAAATAAATCTGTTAATATCACGAGCTTTTTAGTATCAATAATGACAATATTATTTAACTGATTTTTCATATAATTAAAGGACGATACTGTGATACTTCATACTCCAGCGTCACTGTGAAAGTCACTCTGAAATAACTGTGATTTTCAGTCAACATCTACTACTTCTTAATACAAATCAATGACCGATATTAATCTATCAATTAAGTATTACACGACTCTGTTGATTATGAATGATAATGTAGAAATAAAGCGTACTTGTACACTTGAAGTCAAGTACACGTTCCCCGTCTAATTTTTCTTCCGAAAAAACAAGCAATGAGGAGAATTTGACCAACTCAGTGAAATGTCATTGTTGTTATATCAATGTAACGTAAAAAAATAAATATTTTGTTTGTTTGACATAACGAAACAATTGACACGAATGTAAGAACTCGACCGCCTGTTAGTGTAGTTATTTATTTCCGCTTTCTGGCGTTTAAAGGAGACGACGCATGACCTTGCTTCCCCGTTATCATCTAGAAATAACCGCGGGGAACAAATGCGTTGGACCGGGCGACCTCTGCCGTGCGAATCACTCCGCAACTTCACCAGCCCTGACCAGTGAAAAACGTGTGGTGTCCGGGAAGATAGTGTGCATCTTTACAAAGAGAGAAAAACAACAACCGAGGAGTCGCCCTGAATAATATAAGGCGTAGTTTTGGATTCGCTCGCCTCAGTCGCAGATACCATCCAGCCTGGGGGCGAGGTTTGTCCCTAGTTCTCTTTCGTGGTGGACCACTAAGGGTCCGCGTTCTGCTAGATTCAAGTGCAAACAGATCGCATGTATTAAAATATTTTTCTAAAACCTTTTTTTTACCTACTTTCCTTAATATTTAAAAGGTTTCATTAATGCGTACATTAGTTGCTTTTGTACGGTTGTAGAACATGTTCTACTTCGTCGCATTTTTATATGTCAGCAAACTTATACTTCTGAGAATAAATCATAGTTTCCAACAAAAAGTGGTCTATTTAGTGTAAACAGTTTTAAGCGGTTTCATTATTGTGTACATCAGTTACTTTTGTACGGATGCAGAACATGTACGTCGTCGCATTTTCTTAGTCAGCAGGCTCTATACTTCTGAGAATAAATCACAATGGTCTATTTAGTCTTGGAACATTAGTCATTGAAACCGCGGAGAAGCAATCGTTTTGATGTGTGTGCCACGGGATCCTCCCGTCCTGAGGCCGCGGGCGCCTGCTGCGCAAGCTGCCCAACGACGAGCTACGTCACCGCGCGGCCGCCCGAGCGCGTCTCTCAGAGCCTGCGCCCGCCCCCGGCCACGCGCAGCGCCAGACAGCGCGCGATCGCCCTCGTCGCCCCCGCCCCGCTCCGCCCCGCTCCGCCCCGCCAGAAGCGCCGGCGCCCGCCCGCCCGCCGCCCCCACGCGACGACGAGCCCCGCTCCGCTCCGCCCCTCCCCGCCCCTCCCCCCCCCCGCTCCGCTCGGCCCCGCTCCGCCCCGCTCCGCCCCACCCCACCCCGCCCCGCACCGCGAGAAGCGCCGGCGCCCGCCGCCCGCCGCGCCCCCACGCGACGACGCGCCCGCCCGCCCGCCTCCGCCGCCGCCGCCGCTCGTGAATTAAAGACGTCCATTGACACCCGACGGAAATATTTAGCTCGCGGGCGGCACAGCGGCGAGAAACTGCCGTCGGCGGCGGAGGCGGCGGCGGCGGCTGGCGCGAGGAGACTAAACATCCCGACAGGAATGTCCGGAGCCGCGTGAGGTGTAGGCTGCGTGAGAGCGCTCGCCGCCGCCTCCGCCGCCATCGCCCTCAAAATAGGCCCAAGTCACCTTCCGCCGCCGCCGCCGCCACCGCACCCCGCCGCCGCCGCGGAGTCTTATCAACCGCGCAGACGATGCAGCGGCGCGCGCTTGGCTGCGCGCCGCGCCGCGCGAGCGCCGCGGCAGACGTGGCGGCGGCGGCGGAGGCGTTGGCGGCGGCGGGGGCCGTGGGGCGGGGGGCGAGCCGCCGACTCGGCGCGGCGCGGAAGGGGGAGGGGGGGACGGCAGGCAGCGGCGCTGCAGACAGACAGCGGTTGCGTAAGCGGGTCTAGACGCACACGCACGCCGCCGCCGCCGCCGCCGCCGCCGCCGCCGCCGCGCGAGGGGCGAGAGGCGAGCGCGGCGCGCGGCACCCACGCCCGCGCGGCACCGCCGCCGCCCGAAAGTCAAGTCTCATGATCCCTGTTGTTCTAGCGCCCGCTCAACGCTTCTTTCATTACGTATCACCTCGGTAGATGTATTCTGCATTAACGCTCCTCATCGAAACTGAAATTGCGACAGCATCATTTGTAGGGGAGATGTATTATCCGCGTAAGTTTTCTTAAGCTCCGGAATATCTACCCCCCACTCCTTTGCCAACATTGGTTGAATGAAGAATAAATGTTAGAAACGAAAGTTGTAAACAAAATCTGATAACCAGAGATGTTTGCTCCCGTGTAATGAAATTCTTTTGTATCGAAAAACGAACTACATAAATAACATAAAATTATTTTCGTCAAAATAACCCAACTCCCCACTCCTCTCGCCCCTAGCAAAACCGAAGCTCAAGAAAACGTACGCGGATAATAAATGAGCCTGTCTTAGATCAATCCCACAAGCGTGCAGCGGCAGTTCAGATGGATGCCGATTATAAATATCCGCTGATCATTATAGAGTATCAGACTTCTCGCTAGTCCGTGGCATTCATGACACTATCTTCAACGTCCTTGTTTCTTCCCAATGTAGCAATAAAGTTAAACGTGGGCGGAAGTCAACTTGGAACTAAATGAATTATTATGAAACCATACTAATCTCAAGAATGTATTCTAGTGGGAAGTAAGAAACATTAATGTCAAAAAAGCAAGAAAATGCTTTTGATGTAAAATCCTCGCAAGAAAGTGAATTCATAGGTTTGTAGCAACACTTTCTCTCTTCAAAGAAGCGGAAATTTCTTACATTCTCTTAAATTCTTTTCTCTCGGGGATTATTTTACACGAAAAATATTTTACGTCGAATGTCCAAGGCAGTGTTTAGTTTCTCCCTTTCGTTTTCTTTGACAGTAACAACCTCTAATTCTCGCACCTCCGTTCCTGCCTTTAATTCCGTCACGTAGGCCCTGACGGCTGCACCTCGCCGACGCCGTCGCCGTCGCCGTCGCCGTCGCCCCCGTCCGTGTCGGTGCGGTCCAAGGCCCCGCCCGCCCCCCCTCCTTATCTGTCTGCGCTCGCTGTAAGACTTCTCCGCTGCCGCCCAGCGATTACTTAACACTTGCAGAGCGCGCCCTTGCGGCCTCGTCCCGCCCAGACGCGCCTTCGTCCCGCCCCACGCCACGCCACGCCACGCCACGCCACGCTACGCCACGCCACGCCACCCGCGGTTGCTAGGTCGGAGAGGGTGCCTGGTCCCCCACACGGTAGCAACCGCACCGGCAGTGGTGACCGGAACGGTATGTTCACTAGGCCCGAACTGTGCCCCTTCAAGACAGGAGTGCATGTATTCGAACTAGACAAAATATTATTAATATTGTTATTATTATTGTTATTATTATTATTATAATAATTATTATAATTATAATAATAATAATTATTATTATAATAATTATTATTATAATAATTATTATTATTACTATTATTACTATTATTATTATTATTATCATTATTATTATTGGCGTATAGGTCATAACTTACCATGCTACACGATTAACGTGTGTACTTTTTCAAGGATCAGCTGTTCAGTAGTATCCTTCAGGAGGACAGGGTAAACTACATTTTTGAAATTAAATATAACTTTATAAAATGTTGATAATGAATTGTCATAAATACAAAAACAAAAATCAACGGTTTAATAATGCAATATTGGTTTAACATTGTTATGTGTTTGGATTTTATAATATACATTTTTTCTACTCGTATCATTGTTAGGCATTGCTTCAATATCTTATGCTAACGTTATGTACACTTATGTAGTCGCTAATAATCAAACTAATTGACTTAAATAAATTAAATACAAATATTTTTTTAGCTCTTCGAAAGTAATTTACAGTTAAAATTACACTCCAAGTACGTATAAAATAAAGTGTCTTAAACACTTTCCTTTGCTGAAGAACACTATTCGTAAAATGTAGTAGTTTATTCAAGTGATCACTGTATAGTTTTTCACAGGTTAACGAATACTTTCACAAACTGATTCAAAAAAAAATCTCTATGAGACTCGTATTTACCCACGATTTGAGGTACATTCACTTCGGATAATAGTGAATGATGTAGACAAGAAGAAACATCCACAGAGTGCAAAACTGAATCCAGAGATTCATCTGATGAGGCAATGCGACAATTAGATTTTTGAGGAATATCTTCAAAAGGCAATAGATAACTGTAGTCTGTATATTAACCATTGCTTAATGCAACTATAATAATTGTTTGCAAGTATTGTTCATGAATATTTTCTTTCAAGACGAGGAACAAGACAAGACATAGCCGTACACAAAAACACTAGTAGCATGATAATTTCGAAAGAACATTGAATGTTGCACATTTGGTGATGAATTTATCCAATGACGTTTACTACACACAGGCAACTAACATTCTCCGAAAGAAACTATTATGTTAAATTACATTTTCAGGCAATCAAACACAAATATTAACATTCTCGATATTTTCGTTTTCAAATTGTAGAGGGAAGAGAGGCATTACAGTTTTGAACTACGTGGTTTATTTTTCTTCTCTCTACTACTCGGAAAGAAGTTATCATACATGAGGTAATTCTTCTGAAATATTTGTGTTAGATTGATGACTTTATAAAACCAGAAGCCATTGTCTTGCCAGGATTATTTCTAGGTTCTAGGACAAACTTCAGATCATATCAGTAACTCCTAAAAATAACCAAATGATTACACGATATTTCATATCTGAATTAATTTCCAGAGGATATATTAAAATAAAAATAATAAGGTATATCCAACCACATTTCCAAATATCATTATTTTATTTTTTAGTATGAAATTACAGGATAAATTAAAATATATGTAATTAACTTTAATTAACAAAAGTGAATTCGAAATGTAAACGAAGTTATTGGAGATTCAACATAAAACAAGTTTTTTTAGAAACGATTCTGTTATACAAGCACAAACCAAATCGTTACTTCAAATTCACCTACCCGCAATCTCCCAATAAACATGTTAAGTTCGGCAACACCGTAGGACCACCTGACCAGAGGTGTCGAACCGCGTTATCTTCCGTTAGCATCATTTTAGAAGACCTCGCTTGTAAATCACGGTTGGGTGCCTTCTGAGAACAAGGCATTTCTCTCCCAGAACAAATTACTGGGTTAAGGAAACAGACGATGACATCAAAAACAAGGGTTTTATCATATCGTCAGAAACTGCCGGAAAATAGTGCCCGGAAGAAATAATTGACCATTTCAAGCGTTTCAGAATGTTCGTTTTGGAGTTTTTTGAAGACATGTGCCTGTGCGAGAAACGGAGAAGAAGGGCAGATGAAATTAATGAATGCACTTTTCATGGACTCAATACTATCTTGGTACGATTTAAGACCATTGCAACAGAAACAAAGGTAGAATTCTCTATCTGAATTCCAGCACTCGTCGAATCTCTAATTCATCGCAGACCTCAAACAATGGTCTTGTTTTGTTCTGTTCAGATAAAGCTATCATTTTCCACATACGCACATTCATATGGCGTATAGTGACCTGTTATCAAACTGGCATAAGTTAATCATATAAAAGTCGTATCACCTTCTGTCATCTTTCGCAAGTCAGGTCTGTCGCGACACGAGAAGTCTCCTATGCAGTTGCAACATGGGCAACACTGATAAAGTTGTATGTTTTCAGAATGAGAGATAAAATCACGTACCTTCTTTATTTCTAGAGTTCGAAATACTAGGTGAAAACTCGAGAGTTCAATATGGTCGCATTGCGTTATGGCAGAGCTTGTCAACCAACGGTTGGTTTGAAACCATGGACAGCATTCGGGGTTGTTGAGAATTGTCCATTCATTCACTGCAGGATTTTGGGACGCTGATCATTGGTAACAAAAAGGGAAAAAACGAGAAAAAGAAAATTCATGAGTGCCAAAATAGGAGAATTAAAACAAAAACAATCTAACTATACATTATCAACGCTATACATTATCAACATAAAATACTTTACAAAAGACACAAAACCTTTCATAAGCTGGGAACAAAATTAATTTTTAAAAATGCTTTGTGGAATCTTATATTTTAAAGCTCGTGTTGGACTATGCTCACAAATTCATCGCATTAAATAATTATCCTTTCTTTTGAAGCAGCCTCGGGTTTGGAAATTGTGTTGACATAAGGATATTATTCATAAGTGCGGAAGAGATACTTGTTTTAATAATTACAGTTGTGCCAAAATCTCTTTGGATCTTGAACGTTTATCATAAACAATGAAATAAGGTGAGAGCTTTGTTCATAAATTGAAGTATTCAAAGCTTTATTTAATTGTGTCTTTCTCTGCTCTCATTAGTAACAAAATGACATTTATAATTTTATTTAACAAACTAATAGAAATTACAATTTTTTGCAAAGAATTCGAAAAAATTTTTAAATTATCTTGTAACCAGTTATATCTCAAAATTAAGAAACGTGAAATGAAACAAATTGTTTCAGAAAAGAAACACCCCACTTGCTGATTTTATTTCTCTCTCTTGTGAAAGTCATTTTATAAACCGTGAATATGCCAATGCTGACTTACAGAGGTAGTACATTATCTTTCCTCGCAATCTCTATGCTGCCAAAGCAAGCAACACATCTGAGCGGTGGCTGCAGATGAAGTTTGAGCTAGTGTCTCGGTGTCTTTTGACGACTGATACCTTTCTGAAAAATTATTTGCTTTAGCTAAAAATTAAATGGTGTTTAATATGGTCACGTGCGATTCTAAAGTGTCAATTGTCAAAGCCATTTGAAGGCACCCGTGCAAATGTTTATATATCCTTTTACTTATAGTACTGTATTGAACTCAAATTCACAAGACAATCCTGCCCTGTGCCAATACACGGCGCCTTGAGGGCGTGCATCGTTTGCAAAGAGAAAGAAACGACTAATGCCTTGTTAATTATATTGCAATAGTACTATAAAGAGGCAAGCTCATAACTGTTAGTACCGATTGTGAAGCTCCAGACCATCTACAAGATCTGCTTTGAAAGATTGAGAAACGGACCAATCTTAAAATTAAAAACTATTCCCTTCGACTTCTCAGCGAAGCGGGGGACTCTCCTAAACCATTTCGTTAATTTTTGGGTGGTAAGAGTTTTCCGGCAAGGTTTGTGGCGCAGCGTTGTCGCTGGCGCAGCGTGGTAAGCGCAGGGCAAGCGTCAAGGGGGAGAGAGGTCCAGGAAGAGGGCGGAAACAGCAAAGCTGGGGTGCAAGAGGAATGGCGCGATTGGGGTGGATTCGGCGAGAAGTTAAAATTACTTCAAATTTATTTACAACACAGAATGCATTCTCTTTCCTATGTAATAGACAAAAATAAATTCTCGACCAACCGGGTTACTTAACCCGGCTTAAGTAACGCTTACTTAAGCATTTCTTGAATTGTTGAATGTTGTGAATGTTGTTGAATGTTTTGAAAGAATTTCCGCTTTGGCGAGCTTTATCAAATTTTACAATAAGAAAGAGAAAACAGGCACTGGAAAGGGCTACTGTATTCTCACTTTAACCCGCTATTTCATTTCCGGGTCCAAAAAGCTACTAAATTAACGAACCCGTATTTCACAAATGATTTTCAGAGAATTAGCGAATGGGGGGGGGAGGTGTGGGGAGGGCGCGGGCACGTGAGTGGTTGCGGTCGAGGGCCTGGGCGGAAGCGGGGGGGGGAAGGGGTGGCGGCGGGGGGGGGGAGGCGTCTTGTGGCCAGGGCGCGGAGCGGCGTGGCGTGGCGCGGCGCGGCGCGGTGCGGCGCGGCGCGGCGCGGCGCGGCGCGGCGCGGCGCGGCGCGGCGCGGCGCGGCGCGGCGCGGCGCGGCGCGGCGCGGCGCGGCGCGGCGCGGCGCGGCGCGGCGCGGCGCGGCGCGGCGCGGCGCGGCGCGGCGCGGCGCGGCCGTCTACGCGGAGGCGTGCTCAAGGCCACCACGTGAGAACGGGGGCGACGTGGTGCGGCGGGCCACGCGAGGGAGAAATGTTCTCGTAAGGGCTGACGACGACAAGAGTGACGAAACGTGCGAGAAAGCCAGAAAGAAAGGAGGATTCATGGTCAAGAAAAATAAGTCATTTCAAATGGATACAAGTGAAAAATTGATTGACGAAAACATTTGCAAAGAATGTAAGAGAACAGATTGCGCTAAATGGAAGCGAAGTCGTTGGTGAAAGAGAGGACGACCCAGAATGAATTGAAATTTAAGGAATTCTAGAAGAAAAAGGAACTTTGGAATAGAATAAAATGACGAATGTAGAAAATTGTTGAAAATTACCTTGTAAATAATTGGGGAGAGAATAATGTATTTTTACATTGTAAATTTGTATTATACACTTAAAATATCATAATTATAGTTTAATACTATAATCTATTATTTTCGTATTGGGGATCTCCCAAACGTGTATTTTCTTAAAATTATTGATATCAACTCCCAATACTTTCTCTCGAACAAACTAAAGAGAAAGTAAAAATTAAAGAAGAGAGTCTGAATCAGAAAGAAGTGCGAGCAGCAAGGAAAGAGAAAAGGGAGAGTGGGGAGAAGGAAGAGAAAGGCCTGACGAGAGGCGGGCGACGGAGCGGGGGAGGGCGCAGAGGAGCGCTGGGGCGCTGCGGGCGTAAGTTCCGTGGGCGGTGCGGGCGGAGCAAGCGGTGCGGGCGGTGCGGGCGGTGCGGGCGGTGCGGGTAGTGCGGGGGTGGTGCGGGGGCGGAGGGGGTGGCTCTGAAGAAACACAGCGCGTCTTCGGCTGTTAAAAACGCGAGACGTCGTAAAACCCGCGTGCAGGCTCGGGTTTCTTAGCCCGACGGGCGGGCGCGGGCGCGGGTGCGGGAGGGAGTGGAGAGGCCAGACATGGCAGCAACTTTTCGTCCCTCGCCGATGGCGACTGTCGAGAAATTGTATCAACGACCCCTTGGATTGTGATGTGATATCGACGGAAGGTTCGAGGATGAAGAGATAATTGCTACGTATTACAATTCTAATGCTAAATACCCTCGATATATTTCAAAACTGAAATTATACTCAATGAGTTGGACTCGGTCACTCAAAATCCATGTCGAATAGTGACGAATTATAAAATCAATATAAAAGCATTGTTTCCAATTTAGACTATTGTCAATTTTTAAATCAAGATACTTGGCGGGAGAAATAAAAAGTGATAACAATACTAAACTGAATGTCAACATTTATTTCTCCTGTCTAGAAGTGCAGTATTTTTAATTACTAATGAAACTAAAATTTATTTCTCCTGTCAAATATCTTGGTTTATGAATATACCACAGACTAAATTCGAAAGATTACCTCATTCATATTGCTAATAAAACAAATCTTAAAATACCACTACTGTACCGTTTAATAAAAAACAACAACTTATAATCAAATTGAAACAACAATTCTTCTTTCTCTGACATACGCATGTTCGTTATAGAATGGAAGAATGAAAAAATTAAAAAGTTGAAAATCGATTCTTTGGACGTAATGACCTAGTGGATAACAATTAATAATATAGTACGATAGTAATATAGTCCGTATTGAGTTTTGTGAAGCTCTAAATATTCACTAAAACAGGCATGTCAAACCGCACTCGCGCGAGCTACTTGCCCACCTGAGAAGCCCATCGCTTCTGTGAGCACAGGCAGCTTACCCTGACTACGCTCATTTTCCCCTCCAAATACAGAAAGGGGGAGTACACACCCAATCTCAGGCGGTGCGAGGAAGCGCTGATGCGATGGAATAGTGGTTACGTACGAAAACCTGGATTTGGATTATTGTTATATTCTTCACTATTTATTTCTATTTCATGCTAATTTTCTTTTTAAATTTTCCCTCGTTAGAACATTTTTGCCAAGGAACAGGAATGGAGAATTCCTTCCTTGTTTTGGTTTTCGTGTTATCTTTATTAAATTATTTATTTGTTGTATGTTTAAATAATGAGAAATAATTTACAAGCCTCTATAAGTTAATAACTCTCGCTTACGAATTGGCAGCTCTGTTAATGGAAGAATATTTCTCATAAATCGCATAACATGAAGGTAGGGAATAAGTGTATTTATTCCACTCGTAAACACGATTAAAATTCTTGCTATTTTCGAATAAAAATGTCTAATTTTACTCTTAATAGTCAATTTACAATATGATTGATATATTATTTAATTGTAATGGATCATTTCTTCGTTTAGTAGGAAATGAGAATTAATTATGCTAAATTTGGGGTAATAACTGTCAACTGACTTCTCCAAAAGACTGTCGTGGGCCACGTATGTATTAATTTACCACCACCCCAGAACACTGTACAATCCTGACATTTAAATCTCTCCCCAGTTGCCCTGAACTCTAGAAAGCTAGTTACCTTGTCCGCGACCTTGACATGCCTGTTCTAAAATGATAAAATAATTGAATGAAGAAGAGCAGTGATGCGGAATAATACATTAATTATTTCCACTAATCTGTGGTCCGTGCGTCGCACGCGGCAAACCTGTGTTTTGACGCTACTGGTGTTTCAAACGGAGTCCAGCGTGCTAGCTTTCCGTGGCGCGGTCCCAGGTTCGATTCCCGGTCGATGCAAAAATAGAGTTGTCGCTTTCTCTTGCAGTCGTCTCAATTTCTTGGAGTGTGACGAACGAAAAGCTCAGCCAGGCCAAGTGGTCAGATGCGGCGGAGGGAATACGCCAAGCTCGCCAGATGTCTCCTTCACCCCCCGCGTGGATAACAGTAATCAGTACTAGCGCTAGACCTAGTTGGAGAAGTGGGATTAATCTTAAAATCTTAAAATCCACCTTAAAATGCCAAATATATAATAACAACTGTAGCACCAACAGCAACAACAACAAGAACAACAACATCAACACCACCACCACCAATAACAACAACAACAGCAACAGCAGCAGCAGCAGCAGCAGCAACAACAACAACAACAACAACAACAACAGCTACAGCAGCAACAACAACAGCGACAACAACAGCAACAACAACAATAACAACAGCAACAACAACAATAACAACAGCAACAACAACAATAACAACAGCAGCAACAACAATAACAACAGCAGCAACAACAATAACAGCAGCAACAACAATAACAACAGCAAAAGCAACAACAATAACAACAGCAACAAGTTCTTATTTGAATTACGATTAGACGAATGGCTTTGAATCTCGTGTCCCCGACCCTGGCCTACAATTCGAGAGCGGCGGCAGGGGCAGGGGCAGCGGGGTGGGGTGACGCCGGGCCGTTTCGCGGAGGGCGCGCGGCGTCCCGGGAACCGATGGCGCGGCGTCGCGCGGCGCGGCGGGCAGGCGGCCGGCCGGCGGGCTCCGGCGCGGCGCCGCTCCGGGAAGCGGGCTCCGATTCCGGGACCCGCGCGCCGGCCGGCACGCGACCGGAAGAGGGCGGGCTGGCCCGCGACGCCGGCGGCGGCCAGGCTGGAGGCGCAGGGGGCGGCGGCGAGGCGGCGCGCTGGCGAGGCCCTTTTGGGGGCCGGGACGAGGGCGGGGACGGGGAGCGTCCTTCATTTGGAGCGGACGTGGCGGGGACGTGGCAGGGACGTGGCAGGGACGCGGCAGGGAGGGGCGGAGACCGGAATTGAGCGGGCACGGGACAGGATGGAGGTGAGTATGGGGCGGGGTGGGGAAAGGGCGGGAACGGGATGGTATGGGGGCAGGAAAGCGGGTGGCGGGGAGAGGGGAGGAGCCGGGCCTGTACTGGGGAGACGGGGACGCCGTCGGGGGCCACGCGGAAGGAGGCCGTTGGCGCCAGGGGCCGCACCGGGGGGCAGCAATCACAGGGCCCCGTCGGGAGACAGAATGGGGGAACGGCCTCGGCGGTGACTCAAACGGTAATGGGGGGAGAGAGGGCGCACACGGCGTCGCGACTAGCGAAGGCAGAAAATATTCTACAAGCAGCCCGTCCTAGAACACTTGAGGTGGGTATGAGGGCAGAGTCGGAGGCGGGACAGGCGGAGGTGTGAGGGCACAGGCTTCCCGAGAGAAGGGGAAGTCGGGAGAGGGCGCGGTCGGGAGCGGGTGGTGAAATGGAAGGTGGCAGGGGCCAGAGTGTGGCGGGGGCAGACATGGGAGCGGAGCCACAGGCGCGGGCGGGAGCGGGGATGCGGCGGGAGCGGGTCGGAAGCAGGGGCGGGAGCAGGAGTGACGGCGGGTGCGGGTGCGGGGGCGGAGTGGGAAGGGACGGGGAAGGGGGCGGCGCGGGGGCAGGAGCGGAGGTGGGGGAGGGAGCCGTGGAAGGTGCGGGGAGGAAGGGGGAGGGAGCGGGGGCGGGAGCGGGGGCGGGAGCGGGGGCGGGAGCGGGGGCGGGGGCGGGGGCGGTGGCGGGGGCGGGGGCGGGAACGGGTGCGGGAGCGAGTGCGGGAGCGGGTGCGGGAGCGGGTGCGGGAGCGGGAGCGGGGAGCGGGTGCGGGAGCGGGTGCGGGAGCAGGTGCGGGGGCGGGAGCGGGTGCGGGGGCGGGAGCGGGGGCGGGAGCGGGAGCGGGGGCGGGGGTGGGAGCGGGGGCGGGGGCGGGAGCGGGGCGGGAGCAGGTGCGGGTGCGGGAGCGGGTGCGGGTGCGGGAGCGGGTGCGGGTGCGGGAGCCGGGGCGGGAGGGTGTGCGGAAGCGGGTGCGGGAGCGGGAGCGGGAGCGGGGGCGGGAGCGGGGGCGGGAGCGGGGGTGGAGCGGGGGTGGAGCGGGGCGGGAGCGGGTGCGGGAGCGGGGGCGGGAGCGGGGGCGGGAGCGGGGGCGGGAGCGGGGGCGGGAGCGGGAACGGGAGCGGGGGGAGCGGAGCGGGGGCGGAACGGGAGCGGGGGGAGCGGAGCGGGGGCGAAGCGGGTTCTGGGGAGTGGGGGCGGGAGCGGGCGAGGAGTGTCGGAGTCGTGCCGGTGTCAAGGGCGCGAGGGCGCCGTCGAGGTCAGGCAGGGCCGCGCCGCGCCACGCGCCTCTTCTGTAAAACAAACGGCCCCAAACGAGTTGTTGCCTCCCGCCACGACGCGGCTGGAGCGCGCCTCTCGCAGAAATTGCACTCTAATTACAAGCAGTTGCCACACATTTGCAGTCTTCGACGGGTGGGATGAGTGGGATTATTAAAATATTTGTCTAAAATACAATATTCTCTCTTATCTCGTTTTAGTACGATTGGATGATATGTTTAATGAATACAGTATTGTGACATTCTAGTGTATGAATTCAACGTTTGACAGAAGTTTTAATTACAGAACATTTGCCAAGTATTTATAGTAATGCACAAAATGAACTGTCATTGTTACATGGAAATTTACGAAAACTTTTTCTGGTACACAAATGGGAGAAATAAGTGAATGGTAGGCAAATGTTTATGTAAAAACTCTACACTAAACTTACGACAGCATAAATTAAAGTGTATATCACTACTCACATTTAATATTACTAGAGGATATAATGTAATTTAATTTTTTACGCCATTTTATCTTGAACTATTTGTGTAGATCATTACTAAACTAAGTAAATATTATCCAAACAAAATATTTTTGACACGGTCCTGGAAGTTTGACAGCAGCGCCTTTGTATTGATGTGCAAGAGACATTCGTGCAGGAAATTTACCAAATACACGTACGTAGAAAGTCAATAAAATTCGAAGTATTTTTTTTTCATTAAAATGGAAATACACAATTACAAGTGAAATGCATTAACTTAACTACTTACAATCAAATTTGTACGGTTTCATAACGGTAATTAGCATTAACTAACAAATATATAGTGTACATAATGGAAAATACATACTGTAGGAAAATACAAAATAATTCGACTAGCGTACGAAATGTTATTGGAAGACTGACACAAATCAACAAATGATCGTCACAAATCGATTGAGGAAAAGGGTCATGGATGGAGCGACAACAATGGCAAATTAAGTGTCAAGCACATTACTTAAGGAGGCATGAAATTCAAGTGGGCAATATAGTAAAGTCATCTTTTTTGTAACAGTCTATTCAGAAATTAACACGACTATTAAAAAAAACAGTTGTTACGTTTTTTGTTTTCTCTAAACATCGTCCAATGTGGAGTAATCCTCCGTTAGGGCAGTCAGTCGTAGTCAGTCGCTGACTTCTATCCCTTCGGCCAGGGGCTCGGCGACGGTCAGCGATTCAGGAACTCGAAAGGTTCTCGAGACGCTTGAACGTGCTGACTTCCCGCAGCATGGCTAAGCAATTCGCCTACCGACGACGGTTTTTATAACGTATGTAAAAGAATTATTCATATGCTTTATTTCCAAAGGGAGCGAAAAGCATGTCCATAGGTTATTGCTTATGTTATCAATGTCATATTGAATTAGTTTCTGCTTTTTAGTGATGCACTGTCATAACGCAACTCACTCGAATGTATGTTGAAGGATATTCTAAACCATCCATACAATGAACTGAACTTCATTCGTTGGTGGATGTTGAACTTTTGTTGGTTATTCTTTCGCAGAGATATTCTAGAGATTGCGCAATTTTTGTGCTTTTAGATTTATCCCCCAGTTATTCACTTTTTTGCTAAAACAAAATAATATTTGTTAACGTAATTATTCATTTTGTATTTTGTATGTAAGTCTTTCATAACATGTTCAAAATGTAAACTTAAGCATTGTAACTATTAAGCAGATTGTACTATTAAGCAGGCGTTACAAAATTAGAAAATAATTGCCAATCAAATCATTGAGGGGTTGATGATGAAGCAATGTTTCTCAACTTTCTTCGAACCAAGCCATTTAGTTACTTATCGTCTAAGGTAAGATTATAAGTAATGTAAAAAATTAAACGTAAAGGGAAAATATAAGAATTGTATTGTAATATAAATATTAAAATATGAAGACTGTCCCCAAAATGACGTGAAACAAATGCGGTGCATCTAGATTTAATAAAGAGTTCCAGTGTAAATGCGTTTCGAACAGGCTTCGTTATGCAGGCCCCGTGAAGAACGCGATCTGCGAAACAAACTCTTCGCACTCTTAACAAGTCTCCACTGTCCCGCCAGTCCCGCCACTTGCCGACCACTCCCGACCCACTTCGCCCATCTCCAACATGCTCCGCCCTGACACGCCCCCACCTCGCCCGATCCCACCCCGCCCGACTCCTACCGCTCGCCTCGCCTCAACCCTCTCGTCCCCGCCCCTCCCCTCCCAGCCTATCCCCCTGTCTCTCGGCCCTTCGCCCCTCTGCGACTCTCCTCTTCTTTCTCCATCTCTCCCAACCCCTCCCAGCCCTTCCCGTCCCACCCCGTCTCTTCCTGCCCCGCCCTGTCCCGCTACGTTCCGCCCCGTCCCGTCCCGTCCCGTCTCGCCCTACCCGCTTCGTCCCACTCCGCGCTCTTGGCGTGAAATATTCAGAGCGGCGTCGAGTCGGGTCGCCTGAAGGAGGCGGTGGCGGCGGCGGCGACGGCGGCGGCGCGGACGGAGGAGGGGCGGGCAGGCGGCGGCGGCGGCGGCGGCGGCTGATTTTTACGACGTGTTGAGCGCCGGGAGCGCGGCCAAGGGCGGGGTTCGAGTCCGCACTGGGTCAGCGGCTGTCGTAAAGCGCGCGGGCTCGTTAAGGCTTCCTGCTGCTCTTGCAGGCTCCCGCGGCCGCCGCCGCGGCGCCGTCGCCGCCGCCACCTGGCCGCGAGGCGCCCACCGCCCCAGAGCCTTAGCGCGCCGCCCTGCCCCGCCCCGCCCCGCCCCGCCCCGCCCCGCCCCGCCCCGCCCCGCCCCGGCGACAGCCACGCGCACTTGCGTGGACGCTTTACTGGTTCATAAACGACTCATCGCCGCTTTAAAGGGAAAACCCTGCGATTCTCGGGGTAAGGGGCGCTAAGGGGCGATGCGAAGTAGTTTATGCCTTCGTTTACATTATGGAGGCCGAGGACGCAAATGCTTCAGAAATTATAGAAGGAAAGGGCGGTTTTGCAGGCAGATTATTGCGTTCTAAAAAGCTGTCTGTGACACATTCTGTAGATTTATCTTTGCTAAAGTAATCTGAAGAGCTGCACATCAAATTATGTGAACATTTCACTAGTAAAATTGATTGTAAACTCACACTGGTCAATTAATAAGACGTAGAAAGTTGCAGAATTTAATACTGAGGTAGTGCTTGTTTTAAGATCATTTTTAAGGTACTACAGGTGGTAATGTACTTTCATGATATTAAAGGAGTAATAATCAATGTAAACATTGTTCGACATTTAAACTCAGTCGGAAAGGAAGGAAAGCAGTCGTACATTTATGGCATAAAAAAACCTTACACCTAATAGACGCCTGTAACGAAAACATGAATAAGAAAAATACATTAGTTATAGGTCAAATTGCGAAGAAGGTTCAATCTTACCCACTGTCACACAACGTCTGATAATACGAAATAAGTATTAAGAAATTAATGAATACCTAACATATAGATACATCCCTTCATGGCTTACGCCCTAATCCGAGTTATCGATGAAAATTGTTTTATACGTTCACATGACTTTCATAATTTGAACACAGAACCTGCTATATATCAATAATTTCCACTGAAAATACGGGATTAAACCGAGGTTAATGTTATATTTTGAATGAAAACACGCCGCGTTGTAAAATAGGGCCATTCTCTTTCAAAGCCTTACGTGGCCTTTAGGGCCTAGTGTCCTCGGGTGCAAACAAATGAAGCGGCTCGCGGCGACAGGGCCTCCTTCGGGCGCACTGTAGTATGAGGCGGGTTTTCCCTGCTGAAACGGCAAATGCGAGCGCGGCCTCGCTGTGGAAGCCAGCGCCGCGCCGCCAACCCTACCCCTTCCGTACTGCCACCTTCGCAGGCCCTTGGACCACCCCTTCCGTTTTCCGCTCTTCCAGGGGGTTTCGACCCCTCCACGACCGACGCGCCGCACAGCTCCGCCGCGCGTCCTAGCCCGCTCCCTTGCCTCCGCCCGCGACCAGCCGACTCGTCGCGTCGCCCGCGGACGACGCCGGCTACAGGCCCAATCACAATGCAAACATAAACGTAAGAATGGCGTTAACATTAAAGTTAGGATTACGTCCATAAGCGGACTCATTCGCAATGCGTTCACATAAGCATAACATGTAAGACGGTAACTTATAAGCTTGCAAGCTTCAAGCTTCTATGCTTATGCTTAAGTAAGACGTAAGAAATGAACCAATCACAGTACGTTAACTCAAAATCGAGAATCGAGGGCGATTGACGAACTAACACAATATGGACCACGGGCACAGTCGGTACCTCGAAATCGATTCTCACATCCAACCTATAGTAAACTTTTTCGATGCTAGCGAATATTCTGAACGGATAACGTGTCTCCATGGCTGACTATTGGGGTCTTTCCTAGGATATTCGCGTCAGCAATATCCGTCGGTCACGAATCGCGCGATCCTCGCTTCCACACTACCTATCCGCACTAACTTCATTGGGACAGATGGATGAAGAGATCCACCATCAAGGCTCATCTCCCTAGAAAGTCTAAAACGAGTCCCAAAGTATTACGGATGTCAGGTATAATATCGAATTGTGCAGAGATGCCACAGGAGAAAGGTGGCTACATAGAAGACATACTCACTACATTAGACTCATACGGCATATTAATTATTCAATTCACTTTATAAGAAACAAAATCCAACGACATTTAAATAAAATAGAAAACTGGTTCATCAGATAAAACGTAATCCGACAAATTTAGAATAACATTTTTTCCACTCAGACCTTTTTACACCTCAGCAGACATAACTATAACATAATTCCATGGATCACACAAAACAAACTCTCATATACCATGTACTGAATTTGGACTCCCTATTAAATCAGAAAATCCAAATAACTAACAAACTATAACTTGCTAGTTAACAAAATCAGAATGTCGATAAACAACTCAATAGTCGCTCTGACGGATCCAGGGAGGGAGGCATGGGGCCATGCCCCTCCCTCCAAAAGGCCTAGAGTTTTCGTTTACCTGCAACTTTTTTATTTGGAATATTCGATTTAAATATTTATGTTCAAATTATGTAATTATTTAAACATTACTATTTTATATTATCATATCTACAGTGCATAAATAATATACAGAGTAACAGCAAATATGTTTATTATTTTAACAAAAATCTACGATGCGACCACCTCCCAAAATGATCGGCTGGATCCGCCCCTGATATCATTAATTGGACTGCTTAGGCTCTATGCTTTCAAAAATGTACGAATGCATCACAAGTAAATATAAATAAAACCCTACCTACACAAAATGAATTCTTCCGAATAGCAATGAATGCCCCTAGGTTTGTATCAAACAGACAACTCACTAAAGAATGAAACCTACCATTTACCACCCACCACATAGCTTACCTCTCTAATAACTTGTAATCAAACATAAGTTCAATAGCTCAAGCCACCCACAATATTCTAGCATCAAGAACATTTTTTTCCAATCCGAATAAATAACAAATTCCAATTAGAACAATTCCTGAATATTTTTAAAGCAATGGCTAATATAGTAGATGATCAAAAGCCTCCTAGTCAGTATAAGTCAGTATAGTAAAATATTAGTTGTAAAAATATAGTTATGAGTTAACACAATGCATACGAAAGAGTTAATGAACTGAACAATGCCGGCACAGGAAACAATACATAAATTATTTTAAAAAGGGAGAAAGGTTTCTATACCCTTGAACTTGTGACACATTTATGTAACAATGGTCGAGCCTTTACGGAAAACGTACTTTTAATAGCAGGTACTCGTATTTTTAAACTTGCAAGAGAGTCGCCTTTAAATATTGATTTCACAACAATTAATTGTTATAATTGTTATAATTGTTATTAATTGACATTCAAGATGTGTTCGAAAATTCAAATTACAAAATTGTAGAGCACGTGAATGTTTGCAGATTGAGAGACATATTATTTCAAAACATTAAAAACTCTTCCTTCTAGTGATATGCACCCATTAATTCTTTGTTTTTTATTACATTTTCAGTAATTTCGAACCAATTCTAAAATAGTATAAATTATAATACTATTGTCTGAAGATAAAGATATTCACCAACATTTATTTTAGAATATTCTAAGTACAAAAAAGTATTCAAAAAGTTACATTTCTTCTGGAGAACCGCAGCCTGCGTTCATCTCTTCCTAGTAAATAGCACTACGGACCTACTATCAACCAAATATTATAGATTCACATTTTTCTGATTAATCGCTGAATAGATCTTTGCCAAGGTATAAGATTTATTTAGAGTCACACAATATTATTTGACCATTTTCTCTAAGTTAATAGTTCACATTTTTGATAGTGACTATTCGCAATAAAGTGATATAACAGTTGTAATTACTGTATTGAAACAATTGCTATGAAGATCATGTTAAACGGTGTGATTTCAGATATTGTTTTTTTCAACAGGTCCTTCTGTTAGATGTTTATCATTGATCATGACAAAAATTTTCAAACATATTTTATAAAATTACTTTTTTACGTATAGATTCGCTATCCACAAGAGCCGGGAGAGGTTGTCAGGCTATGCAATATAACGCGTGTCATCATTAGCTATCAAGCTATAAGGGAACCCCTTTTCTTGTGTAATGTTCATAGATTTTAAAATGTACTGACTGATGCAAATTGAGAACATTATATTGAATCCGATCTAGGGTTCGAAAGAACTGGCATCAACTATGAGATGATATGAATACGGTAACAAGTTAAATAACTTTGCACTACGTATGCAGTATGCGAGAAAGTATAATAACTTGTAAAAGTAACTTGTCTTCAAGTCTACGACTCGTAATGTCCTACTTTTGAGCGTAAAGATCGATTACCCTCCTGGCTCTTGAGTCTTGAGTCTTCCTTAGAGAAAGGAAAATTCTTCCTATTACGTTGTATTTTCGTAATTTGTTTTTTCCATTATCATCGTGATAAAACGAATTCCTTACTATTTTTTGTATTAAATTATAAAAGCTGGGTTAAAAGTTGGAACGATTCCAGTTACTCTCGATTCAACTATACAAATATTCTTAATTTAAAGTATATTATTTTTAATACTTTTTTAAAAATGTCCTTCAATTTGAAGTATAATAGAAAAATTGTGTATTTTTCTAGATACAAAATTTCACCTTCATATAAACCTTGCGGTGCCAGATCAGAAAATAATGACAATAGAAACACAACAAAAATGGACTCTTTTAATGCATGAACTGCATTAGACTTAATGATTTAAATGCGTTTTATTCGTTATAGCCAGTTAATAACATTTTAAGAGGTGTGAGAGACCGGATAAATGAGTTTGGAGAAATGAGGATTAAATAGTAATATTTTGATTTAATATTACGATTTGTTTGTGCTTCTGTAATGTTAAAAAAATCACTGCAATTACCAGGAGAGATGGCTCAGGGCATCAATAGATGTCCCTGCAGGCCCTCTGACCGAAAGGTCCTAGGTTTGATTCCCGACGGTGGCAGGATTTTCAACACTAGCTTGTCGGCTAAAAGGAATTCAGTTGCTGTCTGGAGGAGACTTCTAGTGGTCGGCTTCTCTGATCGGTAGTTTTCCATGGTTTCTCGGATCAACAACAGGTGAATGCCGGAGCAGTACCCTAACAAACGGCTAAATGGACCGCGAGCGATCTTTATTACCCGTTCCTTGCCCTGTCCTCTCCCCTTTCACACTCACTACCACGCACTACACAAGCACATTTGCCGGGAGACCGGTCGGGAACTTAGAGCGTGTCTCGGCTGGGACGGTGCCCGCTCATGGGAGATACCTATGAAGGGAAACCCACGCTATCCGACGATAGGTCGGCGCCAGATCTTGCCATATAGCGGAGAGAAGACCACCGCCACCTACCGAGCAAAAACATGCACTGCACTTACAGGAATGCTAGTTAACGCGCCCAAAATCACTAGCACTCAATAAATCACAGTAATTGACGTGATTACATAAGTATCTAACCGGTAACTTAAGCCACACGGCAAAAGCGTTTATTCTTTGAAACAGGTTTATAAACCTTACAACTCTCAAATAATGCAATTTTTTACTTTCGTAATCTTTGCAATGAGGTATTTTCTTAATGAATCATGACCTTAACGAGGGATTTTGTTGGTTTCTTACTTGGATTGAATTAATGTTGGTATTTGGAGAACAAATGGCACTCACATTTGTTACTTTCAGATATACATTTTACGGAAACGAACCCATCTGTTGCCCACGACTAGAAAGCGAACTGGTGGTTTTATTGCACCACTTAATTCAATGCAGATAGCTAGCGAGTTCAATGACCCCTCTAAATTAGGATGCAACTAGTTTATGACGTTGAAGACGCAGCTGCAAGAGATCCTCGAGAAATACATCACTCCGCAACAACGGGAAAAAATCGCGACCAGAAGAAACATTCGTAACGTGATCTTTCCGTCAACGAATTCCGTCGCATTCATTTGCCCGGCACAATAACGCACAGCCGGGCGCTCGTAAAGCATCTGGTGACGAGGCAGAGCGCGCTCTAAGCGCACGGAGGGCACATACGAGATTTACGTCCACCTGCCCCGCACCCACTCAAGAACGGGGGAGGGGGCGGGGCGGAGGGAGTCGGCTTCAAGGAAGTGTTCTGGTCGTTACAGCACGCGACTGGGCCGACATTCCGCCCGGGGGCAATGACTCATGACTCAGTACTCCTACGTACTGCACGGGAGTACGCAGCCGCGTCACGATATGAATACGCATATAAATGCGCGTGCACTCGAGTTACCCGCGTACGCACGTAGGACACATGAAACGCACATTGGCTACACTCGGCACATAAATTCGTAGCGCGGGGCGTCCATAAACACTCGCCACGCATAGGGATAAGCGCGTTTAAAGTGCGCGCGTGCCCGGCAGCCCCGGCACGTGCGAGCGACCGGCCGCGCTCGGCCGCCGGCCGCCGGCCGCCGCCGCCGCCGCCGCGCGCCGGCCGCTTCGGGGAAGTGTCGCACGTTTGAAGGTGAAGCCGCGGGCGGACGGGGGCGTGGCGCGCCGCGCCTGACGGGCCTGTTAAGGCGTCGCGGGGCGGGCGCAGGAAGCGGGCGGCGGCCGCCACCCCGCGCGCCGCTGGAATTCGATATACAGCGGCGGGCGCCCCGCCCCCCACCCCCGCGCGCGGGCGAGGGCGGTGGCGTAACGAGGAGACGAAGATAACGTGCAAGACGAGACGGGGGACGGGGGTGACAGAGGGCATTGAAGGGGATGAAGGAAACGGTGCCGTCGTCGGAAGCGGAGAACTGAAAGATCAGGGGAAACGTTGGAGGGAGAGAGAGGGAGAGAAAAGAAAGAAAGGGGAGCCGTCGGAGGAGGCGATGGCTGCGACTGCGGAAGCGGCAGCGCGGGCTGGCGGCGGCGGAGGAGTCGGAAGCGGAGACGATGGGTCGAAACAGCTCTGTCAGTGGCAGCGTTCGGTTATCGAATTTCCACACGTCAGAAATCGTGTTCTCCCCCTCGCGAATCTGTGCAGCCGCGCCGCCGAACGCGACGTTTCCGGCCAAAGAGAAAACTGCGGGTCGCCACGTGCCGTTTGCGACGCACGCCACAGACTGCCCCACATGACGTCTCGTTCCAGAATGTCATACACGGTGTGTCATTTGTTTCTGGCCCCATTAAAAAAAAGTCTCTAATCGCCCTAAATTATTTCAGAGGAATGCACTTTACTGAACAATCTTGCATATCCAAGTAATCTCTGATCATGATGGCAACCAGCATGAGCTTCATAGTTCGTATGAAATACAGTAATTCGAAATTTAGTTTCATAACTAACAAATAAAGAATATCTGGAATCGAGAGAGTCTAGTTTTGTATGACTCGTTTTCGAGATAACACTAGCACAATTTTCGCACTTCGAAATTAACTTCCTTTTTTAAAGATAAAAATTCGAAAGGTATGTTTGCCTGCATGTTTCACCACAAATGTTACTTCCTTGCCCTGTTCGGCAAGGAAGTGATATTTCAAGCTATAGAAGCCCTGCTGGGATTCTACAGCTTTAAAGTAGCCACAGGCAATGCTGACATTTCAGATTCACTAGAAACTCATTTTATTAAAGGTGTCAGTCTAATATCAGTATAATTTCAGTCAGTATAATGTTCCCCACGAGGCATTTTTTTAAGGAATACATTGTTTAGGATCGTAACCAATGAACATGTGACCCACGCATTGTCTTTCCTCAATATAGGTGCACACGAGAAATGGAGAATATAATTTTCTCATCAATGTATGAAAAATAAATTATTATAAAGATATGATTTAATATACACGAAGGGAAATGAAGCGAGTTAAGAAAACATAACGAAAGTAAGTTTCTAGGCTGCGACATTTCATACACAGAGAAAGTTGATGTTGAAAGGAAAATTTTCGGGGGGCGTTTTAATCATATATGCGGTATGATTAAAAGAACCTTAAAAATACAAGGCAAGGAAAAACACTCCTAAAATGCTACAAAACCTTAGACGTACCAACTGGTCTCTATGGAAACGTGGGTACTCAATAGCAAATCCCACAGTAGAATTCAGGCATCTGAAATGAGATTTTGGAGATCAATATTGAGCTGTACGAGAGGACAGAGAATAAGGAATAAGGATGTAAGAAATAAGTTAGAGATATTTGATTTGAATGACAAAATAAAAGAATACGCATGGACAAGTAAGGTGCAAAGAATGGAACATACCAGAACTCCAAAAGAAGTGACACAATACCGCCCTAAAGGAAATCGGTCTGTTAGACGACCGAAAACTAAGTGGAAGGACCAATGAGTGCGCAACGGATCTACGGTCCAATGCTTGAAGACGAAGACTAAGAAGAAGACTAAGAAGAAGACGAAGAAGAAGACGAAGAAGAAGACGAAGAAGAAGACGAAGAAGAAGACGAAGAAGAAGACGAAGAAGAAGACGAAGAAGAAGACGAAGAAGAAGACGAAGAAGAAGACGAAGAAGAAGACGAAGAAGAAGACGAAGAAGAAGACGAAGAAGAAGACGAAGAAGAAGACGAAGAAGAAGACGAAGAAGAAGACGAAGAAGAAGACGAAGAAGAAGACGAAGAAGAAGACGAAGAAGAAGACGAAGAAGAAGACGAAGAAGAAGACGAAGAAGAAGACGAAGAAGAAGACGAAGAAGAAGACGAAGAAGAAGACGAAGAAGAAGACGAAGAAGAAGACGAAGAAGAAGACGAAGAAGAAGACGAAGAAGAAGACGAAGGAGAAGACGAAGAAGAAGACGAAGAAGAAGACGAAGAAGACGAAGAAGAAGACGAAGAAGAAGACGAAGAAGAAGACGAAGAAGAAGAAGAAGACGAAGAAGAAGACGAAGAAGAAGACGAAGAAGAAGACGAAGAAGAAGAAGAAGACGAAGAAGAAGACGAAGAAGAAGACGAAGAAGAAGACGAAGACGAAGACGAAGAAGAAGACGAAGAAGAAGACGAAGAAGAAGACGAAGAAGAAGAAGAAGAAAATGAACGAGTACGTTGTACTCATTTCAACACTAGCGTAGGTTTCCAATTTTGTGCTTCATAACTGCTCCAACTCAGTGTAGGATTTCTTTGATTTACATGTGAAAGGTATTTTTTTTACTAAACATATATTCCCAACATATGAAAATTTTGTATTTACGTTCCAAAAATATCTTTAGAGCATAGAAAGAATGAATATTTTTGATGGCAATTGTTAGAATTACCTGAGATTCTAGGCTTCGTAAAAATTAATTTATCCAATGCTATACTAAAATAACTCAGTTTAATAGGGGAAACAAAAAGAAATGTTACGCTTTAATTAATTACGCTTTTTATTTATAATTTGGATAACGTATTTGATTCATATTTTCGATATAGGGAAGTTTATAAAATTCTGAATCATAATAATAATATAAATCGTATAAATACGATACGATAAATTCGTATAATCCATTTTGCATTTGTAAACAACTCACGTTGCATATCAAACGTTTGATTTTTTGTATATTTTATTTTGTTGGTATTTATTACCTTAGGTAATTTAAATACTGTACGCTTTTCTCGGTATGTACTTCTTATACTATATTACTGTGCAATGGGTGCCATTAACTCTTATGTTTTATTATATACTCGCTTTTCTCAAACTTGTAGCGTATTGTGGATTTACAGTTATGTGCAGAAAATCCACATCTTTATTGACTATTATCGTTAATTGTAAAGAACATTTTATATAACGTACTTGTTTTATACATTGGCAACATTTCACACGGTAATTATTTGGGCAAGATAAGTTGTTTTTTTTCAAGAAGAGTGTTAAGTAAATTAACCTCTTGAAAGCGTATGAAGATAGCACATTAATTAAAAGAAGATATGATTAGTTTTAAATTAATTTAGAAATCGCATTATTTGATACATGAGTGACTTGTTAACAGCTAGCGTGAAACCCTTCCTCACTTGGTCACGTAATTAGTAATATTCAGAAGGCAAGGGATACAGCTGAGACCAAATTCAAAATGGCTCCCAAAAGACAATTGCAGCACGATATCTATAAACGGAGGTGAACGGTCTAATGTGAGTAGAGAAAAGAGGAGGAAAGTGCGACACAAGTAATTCTGAATTGAATTTAGTTGATTACGCACAGGCAAAATACCTCTAAACAAGGGAATCAGAATATCTCGGTAATTGTCCAACTCCATTTCTCGGTAAATGGAGTTGCATATAAACGTCTTAGCTAAGAGTATAAGTTGCACTAATTCACGAGATTGTGTATAGTGAAAAATTAAGAGGTATTTAATTTTATTTTTCCGCAATCTTAATGTTGTGCGTGCATCCTGTAAAAGGAGAATGACAGTGAAACGAAAGATATGAAGTCGGTAGTAAAAACACGCGAAGTAAGTGGAGTGCTACTAACTGAGGTAATTTGCAAGATAAACATCTTTAAAGCAAATCAAGTTTCCCTTAAATTTGTTTCATTACGGAGGTTTCTATGCATTAACATGTCATTCACAGAAATAAAACTCATTATTTTTCAAATAATCGTCTACAAATCGTCCAGTAGCTCTATAGTCGTAAGTGGTTTTGAGTTTCCAAGAATAGATAATGTCAAACAAATAAGGAAGTTGCGATAATAAATAGACAAAGGTAAAACATAAAAATAAGGATCAAACGATAAGATCCTTTGCGAGAAATTTTTTAATATTCATATGTAAGTCATAGTCTCGAAGACACGTTTAAACCATTGTCAGGCGAGTAAATATACACGCAAGGAGGCTAACACGCAGAGACAAATACACAGATTGACGATCAGTAAAGCCTGTCACTGACACGGCAACAACACACTGGAACTCGACAAAACACAATACAAATTAACGTTGAAATGAATACAATCGACAGCTTCACTGCGAATTTAACCCCTGTTTTATGTCGGAATTGATATTTATTTCATATTGAAATTCCTATTAGTAACATTTAATTTCAAAATATTTATTAAAAATATACGTTTCAGAAGTACGTTCACTGATAATGCACATAAATTTTGACCGAATCAACTATTACGTTTGAAAATGTCAGAAAATAATTTTATCTCTGTTCTAATTGCAATTTATCACCAAAAACGTCGAAATTACTATTTCAATTATCGGAAGACTATATACTACACAATCATTAATATATTTTTATATGAATTAATAAAAAATTATGTCATAAAACACAAGATAATGCTTCCAGTTTGTGTGACGAGCTTTATTTTTTTAGTACACACGAGATAAAAGTATGCCTCCATGCTCGCTCTTTCCTGAAGAATTGATTACATCCATGCTCTGTCTCTGTTTCCATAACGCGAATGATGTTATCGTGGTCACGAGAGGTCAGTGATGAAGCGATAAAATGATTACAGATCAGAAGACGTTCACATGGGGGCTGGATAATCCAACCACGTCGTAATTACATGGTGAAACCAACCATGCCACAGACGGGCACAAACATGCAGTCTTCGGTTTCTTGTATCAAACGTAATGTTCTAAGTCTAACCCCCCAAGCGCAACCGATTGTGGCAAATTTCCAATAGATATAAATGCAATAGCATTAATATACGTTGGTAATAATATCAATAAATATTACTATAGCTCATACCCATTTGAAACGTGTAAATGTACTAATAGGCATGAAATCCTGACTAAAATACATTTACATACAACATAAAGTAAATGATGAGACAAATGAAATAATGTTATTGATGTGAAAATGTCTATTAACATTTTATCACGGCAAAAATATAAACTATTTCACGTATGGTTCAAAATCTATTCATCTGGCAGATCGACGTACGAAACATTTGAAAATTTTGGCTCAATAACACATTCAACGTTCCCATGAACTTACTTACTTTTACTTTTACTTTTACTTTTATCGGCGTTTCCACTTGTCAGCGGTTGCCTCTTATTTTGCGGTTCCAGCCTTCTCTATCCGACCAAAGGTCTTCGTCCATTCTTCTTTCATGCATGGCTTCCATTACTACGGTATTCCAGGTTTTGCGAGGCCTTCCTCGTTTTTTCCTTCCTGGAGGAGACCATTCGAGGACATTGAAATTACTAACGTAAAACAGAATCTGAACTCCGCAAGAGGAATTTATCTTTCACGTTACTACACTAGCAACTTCGCTTGACCGAGAGAGATAGCTCAGGGCATCAACAGATGTCACATCATTCCGGTCGGGTGCTTAGAGCGTGTCCCGGTTGGAGCAGTGCCTCGCTAGTGGAGATACCAGGTTGGGGAAACCCCCGCTAGCTGACGGTAGGTCGGTGCCGGATCTCGCTATTAAGCGGGAGAAAGATCACCACCATCATCATCATCATCACCATTGTTAAATTTTTCTGATATTTTCTGTGTTATTTGGTTTTGTGGCTAGCTAGCTTCAGGTTGAAGCTAGCTGACCCTTGATTTTTCCAAAAATGGCTGGCGTAATTAATTTAAAATTATTATTATTAATGAGCAATTAATTAGTATTAAACGATGGCATGTAGTTTCTTGTGGTCCGCTATAGGTGGCTAGCCAGCTTCAGAGAGGTCCACCACCACCACCACCACCACCACCACCTGAGTAAAAGCATGCACTACACTTACGGAACTAATGACCCTAGTAGTTGACGTCCCCGGAATCACAATCAGTCAACTTCGCTTGCCCTGAGACTACGAGCAACAAGCGCAGATACCATCAGTGACATCCACGTAATAAGGGTTGCTGTCCCACAGGGCCCCTTAGCATCTCTTCAGGAATTCAACGAAACCTTTGTACAGTACTTGCCTCGAAGAACAGGCTTATTTCCAAATGCAGTTGCATCCACAAGCCTGTTGGTGTCTGACTCAGATTTCCACGTTCGTTTTTGCAGAAAATCTGGTAATTCAAATTGCTCTTTGGACTCATACTGCGATATACCAATGTTGCAAATTTCTTCATTCGTATCAGCAAAACGTTTTGTGACTCTCTATATATTTAAAACATTCCAAGTTTTCGTCTAGAAAACCTTTGCTTACATGAAAGATAGTTGTTTTTTGCTTTAAAAGAAAGATAATTGTCTCCAGATGTGTTGTCGTTTTCTATTATTTTCCAGTTTTGTTATTTAAATACTTATTGTTAATAACACCGTAAAATTAAGAGAATGAACACTACCGTCATTTGTTCATTATTTTATTCTGTGAATCACAAATCGTTGTTTTCACACGTGGCATGGGCAAGTCTGTGAGTGTGATTTAATACTTATGTTTACAGAAGCCATAAGTACGCAAACATGCACATTACAACGGAAAATTGATATTTTATTCACAATGAGGTGACTACCTTTTTTTAAAAAAACACTTATGCGAGTCCATCTGAAGTTGTGCTACAGATTCTTCGCCTGCAATATACCTTAACAATCACGCTTTCCAGTCCATTTGTTCCAAGTGTATTATATTGAAAACAATGCGTTTGATGCATTGCTTCAAGTACAGTTAAAATGCACAATGCTTGGTTTAATTTAAACAAATATATGGAAACAAATTTTTAGTTACACTGGAAAGGGTAATGTGTGGAACAAAAGAAGTGGGGTTTGAAAGACAAGAAAAATATTTAAAATTGTGGGACACAGGAGTCACTTCTGCGGATTTTTCTTGGTTACCATAAGATTTTAGCGTGTTTCATCTAGTTGTTATTAATATTATTTTCGGCATTTTCATACGCCGCTCTGTTTCGGTTTTGTCTTATTGTTGTGCTATGTCGCATTGTGTTTCATATTCGTACACATACAGAAATTTAGAGAAAATAATAAAAAAAACTAGTTATCTAGGTGAAT
Organism: Gryllus longicercus; assembly: GCA_038098605.1. NCBI lineage: Eukaryota > Metazoa > Arthropoda > Insecta > Orthoptera > Gryllidae > Gryllus > Gryllus longicercus. Next base: position 1,024,494 of record JAZDUA010000387.1, on the reverse strand, counting down.
GAAGTAAAACTAGGTGAATGAAGACATTTTTTGCACTATTTTCTACTTTTCTTTTTCAGTTCGCATTCGATTTTTTCTGATTAACCAGGGGCTACTTTGCTAGGGTTTTGTAATATTAATAAAAAAAACGTGTGTTTCTTGTGCAAATTGTATTTAGTTTAGAATTGAATCACATTCTTGCGACTAATGAACCGTAGATGCAATCGACAACTATTCAGTATAAACATAATACAATGTTAGTTTTCCAACACACTGGCACCACACAAACGTCAAAATGATGAAAGAAACTTCATGAAAGCGGTCGTTCTCCACACGTTTCGTAGAGAACCCCCAACACACAATGACCTTCCCGAGCGGACCCGCTGCAAAATATTTGAGCGGGCATTGTCCAAGAGCTATATCGGGCGCGGGCGTGCAGCGTTCGCTTATGGAGAACAGGTGGGCGCAGCTCGGGCGGGCGGCTCGGCGGGTCAGCCTTCGCGGGCGGAGCGGCGGCGGCGGCGGCGGCGGCGGCGGCGGCGGCGGCGGCGGGGCTTTCGGAAGTCCCCGGCGGGAGGCCGTTGCCCTCCCCCGCCGCCGCCGCCGCCGCCGCCGCTCGCGCGCGCGCCTCTCCTTTGTGCGCCGGCGAGTCTAAACACGCCGGTTGTGTCTTGAGCGCGGCGAGCCGTAGGCCTTTGTCGTCTGGGGCGCGCTCCTTCTCCGCCGCCGCCTCCGCCGCCGCTTCCACCGCGGTCGCTAGCGCGAGGTGTTTGGGCTAACGCAATTACCTCCGCTGTTGGCGAAGGTGGAGGAGTTGGCAACGGAGGAGTTGGGGAGATACCGATGATCGATGCGGTATCAGTAGTAATTCACGGATTCTATTGATGGTACTGGAGATTTCGATGCAAGTTCCGGTCAAAGACTGGTGTCGTAAGAGGCCAAAGTAGAGGTGTGTGGATATTGGGAAGAATGAGAATGGAGGTAGGCAAGACACGGGGTGTCCGGCGAAGTCTTGAGACGGTTGGGGAAGCAGAGCAGCAGGGGCAGTAGGGCCGGCTGGGGCAGCGGGGAAGGGCGGCAGTAGGGGCAGGATGGGGCGGCGGGGGCGGCGTTGTGGAAGGGAGGGGGGAGTGGTTTGAGACGGCGGTGGGGAGTGCGGCGGTGGAGGCGGAGGCGGAGGTGCCGGCGTGTGTGCAGCCGTCTGGGGGGAGAGCCTCCGCTGCAGCGGCGTAACACGGGAGCGCGCACCGGCGCACGCGACATTCTTTGCCACTCGCAGACGGCGGCGGCGGCGGCGGCGGCGGCGGCGGAGGTGATGGAGGCGGCGGCGGCAGAGGCGGCGGCAGAGGCGGCGGCAGAGGCGGCGGCTGAGGCAGCGGCGGAGGCGCAGGCGGCGGCGGACGCGGTGGCGGAGGCGGCGGAGGCGGCGGAGGCGGCGGCGGAGGCAGCGGCGGAGGCAGCGGCGGAGGCGCAGGCGGCGGCGGACGCGGTGGCGGAGGCGGCGGAGGCGGAGGCGGAGGTGGAGGCGGCGGCGGAGGCGGAGGTGGAGGCGGCGGCGAAGGCAGCGGCGGAGGCGCAGGCGGCGGCGGCGGAGGCGGAGGCGGAGGCGGAGGCGGCGGGAAACCGCGCGGCGAAGTAGTTCACGTCTGGGCGGCGGCCGCTGCTGGCGACACCGCAGGAAGGAAAGTGGTCAAGAATGTCTTTTGTCGAGATCCCCGTACACGAAGAAATGAATAGGGAGATTGCTCACTTGCGTCTAATAACGAACCCACTTAGCTTGAATTATGTTGTAAGAGGAATTACAGTTCACAGTATCAACAACGTAGCTATTAATAAATGTAATTTTAAGTGTTATATAGTGTTACCTCTGTGCTTTGCAGTGGTGGTTGAGAAAGGCCCTACTTCAATAATTGAAAGCATTTTCTACAAAAATCACCTCACTCCATTATTGACCAAAATTATATTTGTGCATTTTCGTTGAGTCTAGGGTATCCTTCGCTACCTCCCGAACAGAAATAGTTCAAATTCATTCTATTTTCCACCTAAAATATGTCGATAACATATTAACATCTTCCTTCACTATTCTACCGCATCTGGATACGGGAATACATTGGGGATATCTTCCTTTCTCTTCTAAAATCTTCGACAAAGGAACAAGCTCGTTTTGAAAGCAAATGCTGCAATTATACTTTTATATTCGGATAAACACGTAAGAGGTCTTACCCAAGTTAGATAATAACATTTATTGCCTAATTCACTTGACTTAAAATAGGTAATTTTTTGAAAAACACATTTTCACGACAATAGGAATACGTAATGGATGAATTAATTTTGACTCAAAGAAAAATTGATAGCAGAAAACACAAGAGATAATTACTATCTTTATGCATAGATATCTTCCATCAGGTCACGGGGTTCTGAATTCGACAATGAAGTGCAACAATAATCATTTAGAAATTAAATAGTAGTCTCTCCTCCCATTAAAAAATAGGAAATTCCATTTCAAGAGAATTACCCTTTCTGTGTGTTCCGGAACCGATTTCCATTTCATTTGTAGAGAATCGAAAATACGACAGACTTCCAGGAAAATCAGACAAATAACTACGAAACGCAAGTCACTTACTCGGTGATGTGAATGCAGTAAGAGATATCGCAATCTTATATCACACAAAATTGACGCAACCTAGACTCGTATGCTTTTTTTTCTATTTGTAGTGCCTGTGTCACTCCCTGGCAAACAATTCTTATCTACCATTAGATTTCCAGTTCCTCTAGGCAACAAAAACAAAAAATTGTTTTTCAGAATTGTATTGAAATCCCGTGAGCCCGGGCTTTTCACAATGCACAATCAGATGTTCAAAAAATGAATTATCCCACAGAGACGTTCTAGTAGAGTGAACAGCATCTGTGAACAATAGTTTAATAAATAACATGCTTCGTAGAAATGTATAATGAAAATCCACCTATGCTCAAATGTTGCAGAAGAAAAGGCAAATGAAATTGTGTCTTCACGAAGGAATGCGAATGGTTTCCTGCAACCTACCTCAACCGCCTTTTCATCTTTGTCTTAGCACGCATTCTGTTCCAAAATTACCTTGGAAAACCAATTTGTGAAATAAAACATTGAAGATGAGGGTGTCTATTTTTAGTCACGCTATATGTAAACAAGCGGGCATATGCGGCGCGGAGCGACAGCAGGAAGCTCGAGGCAGGGGAAGGAATTGCTTGGCACGCGGATGCTCTTCTAGCGGCCCCGCCCACCCCGCCCACCCCGCTCCGCCCCGCTTCGCCGTACCCTCCGCGGACCACCCCGTCCTACCCCGCCCCGCTCCGCCCCGCTCCGCCCCGCCCCGCTCCGCCCCGCTTCGCCCTACCCTCCACGGACCACCCCGTTCTACCCCGCCCCGCTCCGTCCCGCTCCGCCCCGCTTCGCCCTCCCTAGCGCCCATTCCCACCCCGCTCCACTCCGCTCCGCTCCGCTTCGCAACGCCCGCCCCGCCTCCGGACCGCCCCATCCCGCGTTGCCCCGCCCTGCCCCGTTCCGACCCGCCTCGCCCTCCCCACCACGTACCGCCTCGACCCGCGCCTCCCCGTCTCACTCCGCCCCGCACCGCATCGCCGTCACCGCCCCCGGTCCGCCCCATCCCGCGTTGCTCCGCCCCGCCCTCCCCACCACGTACCGCCCCGTGCCGCGCCGCCCCGTCCCACTCCGCCCCGCTCCGCAACCGCCCCGCCCCGTCCCGTCCCCGACGCCCAACGCCCAACGCTACACTGCGCGGGCCCGCGGTCGCCACCGCCGCCGACGTCGCCGCCGACGTCGCCGCCGCCGTCGCTTCGTGCTGCGGCGCGGCGTGGCGCGGCGTGGCGCGGCGTGGCGTGGCGTGGCGTTGGGCGGCGCGGGTCGACGCCGTCGTTGACCGCGGCAGCGTCGCGTCGCGTCACCCCTGCAGGTGGCCGGCCGCGCCAGGCCCTGCCCCACCGCCGCAGCCGCAGTCGCAGCCCAGCCCTTTGGGCACGCGCGCGGGGAGGCGGGCGCGGGGCTCTTGGCAGCCGCGTCAGGTGCGACGGCAGCGGCGGGCGGCGCGGCGCGGCGCGGCGCGGCGCGGCGCGGCGAGGCGAGGCGAGGCGAGGCGGTGGAGACGGTGCGGGCGGTGAATCAGCGCCACCGGGTTCAACGACTGCGCACGCGGCGGCGGCGGCGGCGGCTACGACGCGCCAGACACGCGCCTCCCGCCCCACTCCCCTCGGGCGACCGGGCGGCGGGAGGGCGAGCGAGCGGGCGGGCGAGCGGGCGGGCGTGCGGGCGGGCGTGCGGGCGGGCGAGCGGGCGGGCGAGCGGGCGAGCGAGCGGGCGAGCGAGCGGGCGAGCGAGCGGGCGAGCGAGCGGGCGAGCGAGCGAGCGGGCGGACGAGCGGGCGGGCGAGCAGGCGGGCGGGCAGGCGAGCGAGCGAGCGAGCGAGCGAGCGAGCGGGCGAGCGAGCGTGCGGGCGAGCGAGCGAGCGAGCGAGCGAGCGAGCGAGCGGGCGGGCGGGCGGGCGGGCGGGCGGGCGGGCGGGCGGGCGAGCGAGCGGGCGGGCGGGCGAGCGGGCGGGCGTGCGGGCGGGCGAGCGGGCGGGCGTGCGGGCGTGCGGGCGGGCGGGCGAGCGGGCGGGCGAGCGGGCGGGCGAGCGGGCGAGCGAGCGGGCGAGCGAGCGGGCGGACGAGCGGGCGGGCGAGCAGGCGGGCGGGCAGGCGAGCGAGCGAGCGAGCGTGCGAGCGAGCGTGCGGGCGAGCGAGCGGGCGGGCGGGCGGGCGGGCGGGTTGGCGGGCGGGCGGGCGGGCGGGCGAGCGAGCGAGCGGGCGGGCGGGCGAGCGGGCGGGCGGGCGAGCGGGCGGGCGAGCGGGCGGGCGAGCGGGCGGGCGAGCGGGCGGGCGAGCGGGCGGGCGGGCGGGCGGGCGGGCGGGCGGGCGGGCGGGCGGGCGGGCGGGCGGGCGGGCGGGCGGGCGAGCGGGCGGGCGGGCGAGCGGGCGGGCGGGCGGGCGGGCGGGCGGGCGGGCGGGCGGGCGGGCGGGCGGGCGGGCGGGCGGGCGGGCGGGCGGGCGGGCGGGCGGGCGGGCGGTGGCGGACCGAACCCCGGCGCGCCCGCCCGTCCACCCGCCCCCGCCCGCCGCCGTAGCGCCTCTCCGGCCCTGCGGCGCGGCCAGACCGACGGACGGCGGTACAGCCTCCGACGCGACGCCGCGTCTGCATCCGCGGCCAGACGCGAAGGTACAGTCCGCGCAGGAGGCCGAGGCGGCGACAGCCCGGCTGCGGGAGATATTGCCGAGGGTGAGTGACCACGGTTTACTTCGGATCTCGACTCTGCGGAAATACGAACGCAAAGTAGCTTGAGCTCTCAACTCGAACGAGCGGACAGAATTGTTTTATAAAACTGTTTGTATTTTAATACATCATTTTGAAATAAACTATTTTGTTACATCATTTTGAAATGAACTATAACTTTAAGAAAATTGAATATTAAAATAACTAGTATATTCGATTCTCTGTGTCGATAATTGAAACTTTACGTAAATATTGCTTCACAATTTCTAAATTTTCGCGAAGTTAACTAAAGCTTCCATACAATGAGAAACACAAATTAGAACTGACAGAGTATGACTACAGGCGCGCATGTCCGGTTGTTAACTTGCTGCAAACAGAGGCATCACAATGATAAAGCACAGGCGATGAAAACTTAGACTGGCAGCAGAGGGTTGGGGGATGAGGGGTTCTAAATTGCTCTATGGAGTTAGTTAACCTTCGCAAGGACCTGGGAAAGGGATCTCGGACGTAATATTATGGAGAATACGATTCACCTTCAGATAGCTTTCTTGGACGCAGCAGTCTCCGTTTCCCGATGAAAAGCCCTCGATCTTAGAAAAGATGAACGAAAGAGGCAGTGGTGGACAAATTCGCGAGAAAAGGACGATTTGGGCGCTGCATTTAAGTTGGTATTTTGTTGAGAGATATTTATTAATAAATGCGTATATTTCAGCCCAACTTACATATAAACAAAAAACGTATAAAATTCAGTAGCTCTCCAAGCATTGTTCAACTTTTAAAAAATTAAGAAAAATGAACGTTTTAAGTTTTCCGTAAAGGAAAAACACTATTGGTCTCGTTAAATCGAGGAAGAATTCTTAACTGCTTCGAAATTATCGCAGAGCCTCGTGAACAGTCGGGTTTAGTAGTGAAGTAACCTGGCGTTGTTAGGTTATTTAGCTATCAAAATTTATTAATAGGTAGGAAAACGAATGAATACCAATATTGCAAAATGATAGTAATGTTATTTACATTTCCGTTAGCTACATTACACCCTGTTTCAACTTGTTTCACTGCACGCCGCCCCCTGCTCCACCGTGCCCCGTGCTTCGGCCCGCCCGCTCACCACCCTCTTCCTACCCGTCCTCCCTCGGCCCGGCCCCGCCCTGCCCCGCCCCGTCACCAAAAAAGGTAATTTACTATATAAAGGAACAGGATTTATCCATTATCCTGTTCCTGAATGCATACATTATTTTTTGTTACCAATGCCTGGCAATAGGAGTTTTACTGCCGATTTGCCGCTTTCCGGCGCACAATTACAGTACTTTCTCTTCTTATTAAGTAAGGTGAGAAAGTGAAAAGGAAGAAATTGTTCATGTTAGTAAAACGAATTCATAACATCTCTTGATGTCATCTCAATAGGAGATCTGCAAAGACAGATCGCTGTATTATATTATCATAAAGGCAATAGTCATTCAGATATTACACTTATGTAGGAACCGTAGTGAAGGAATGTGTTTAGTGGAATCCTCTCCTATATCATGTTAGTTGTATAGATGAATTTTGCAGCTCAACCTATCTTTAAAAACAAGGTGTTTAAAAGTATCTGGGTCCACGCGACGTCAGTGTAGTTTCGGTTACGAAAAAAACAAGTGCGTTGTTGGAGGGTCAATGACTGCTTTGCCAGATCATGAACATGGCATGAAAATTAAGGTATTTCATCCCCCCAAAAGACAAAAAAAATCAAATAAAAAGACATTTTGCGACAACTTAATGTTTAATTTCAACACGTACACCCTTCACGAATTACATAATAAACAATATATCACAAATAAAACTTTAGTGGGAACTGGCTTAGTCATAAACTTCAAATTCACTTTCCGTGAATTGTTCGCGTCTCCACACAAAGCGCTCTTCGGTTCCGGTCGCTGCCTTCGCACAGGGGTGCCCCAGCTTTCCGTGGGGGTGCTCGCCCACCGCCCGCGGCGGCCTTCGCGCTGTGCTGCGCTGCGATGCGCTGGCCGTGGAGGCCGGCTGGCTCTCCGCCGCCGCAACTGTGTCAGCTGCCGCCCCGCCGCGCCGCCGCGGCACACTTAGCCTCTGCCCGCCGCCGCCACCGCCGCCACCGCCGCCACCGCCGCCGCCGGGGCTCGAGGTGCGGCCCGGCCAGACGCACGCCCGCCCCCGCTCCTGCCCCCGCCGGCGCTCATCCCCCCCCCCGCTACCTGGCTCTTCACGCCCTCCACAACTACGCATTGCCCAACCACTACTTTTCGCCGCCCGCCGCTACCCGCTATTCGCCACCCACCACCACCCATGGGCCGCCATTACCCGCGGCCTGCTACTACCCGCCGCCCGCCACCACCAATGGACTGCTGCCACTACCCGCCGCCCGCCACACATTGCCCCTACCCACTACTCGCCACCCGCCATTACCCATGGGCCGCCACCACCACCAGCCGCTACGCACTACCCGCCGCCCGCCACATACCGCAGCTACTTGCTACTCGCCGCCCGGCACTACCCATGGGCTATTGCTACCACCCGCAGCCTGCCACATGTCACTAGCCACTACCCATGGGCCACCACCAACCGCCGCCTGCCACTACCCGCGACACATCGCCCCTACCCACTACTCGCCGGCTGCCACTACCCATGGGCCACCACTACTTGCTACCCACCACTACTCTCCACCCTTCGCCCTCCACAACTCGCCTCCTACCTAGTGCCCATCATTTCCCACCGCCTGCCACTACACGCCGTCCATCGCTACCCACCACTCACCCGCCGCCCCCCGAACTGCTTCCCGCCACTCGTCGCCGCCCGCGTCTGCTCCCCCCCCCCGCTCCCCCCGCGCCATGCGCCGCGCCGCGGGCGCGCTCTGGGAGCAGAGCGGCGCGGTGCGCGAGACACGTTTGCGGCCGGAGCCACGCCGCCCAGGGGAGGACAAGAAATCAAGGCGAATCAACAGCAGTCACGGTCATTGTCACGGAAAGAGGCGACGGCGTATTCAAGCAGCGTCACTCCTTTCCCGGCCCTTTCTAATAGGTGCTGCCTCCGCGAAAGTCACGAGATGGGAGAGTGTTTGGAAAAATGTGAATTACGATACGGAAGGTGTTACGAAATAAAACAAATCTCTCTCCGGGAATCTATTTCCAGGATGTTTTTTTGACTAGAGTACGGTCTCTTCATGGTGAATTGATCCTTAATGATTAACTGTTCTGCGGAATTGAGGTGATTGTGGGGACGTGCAGCTGTATATCCATGAGGTCGAAAACGGGGAAGCCTTCAGAACTAATCTATACAGTAGTCATCATGTAGGACTATATGATAGGGTCACCGTATGAGTGTAAAACGAACGCTGTTAAAAACTAGTGGTGCTACAGAATGGCACAGACTTCTCCTATTAGTTTTCTATTTGACCTCGGCTAGCTGTTTAAACTTGACACATGTTCTTCTTGCCGAAAGTACGTTTGTTTGATTATTTCTTAATTTTTGGTTCCCTAATAGTAGAACAGAAATATTGTTGGAGTGTTTCTGAAACTGCGTTTGGTTTGTTCTGAGCTAGTTTTCACAGAAAACGGTTAAGTTTTCGAGAAACTTTATCTGACATTATTTAAAGCACATGTACTCGTAAATATAATAATGTGAAAAAATTGCCGCCTTTATAAACATTAACAACGTGAGACACAAGTGAAACAAAATGTAATTTTTGTGAAAGCAACAGAATACAGCACTATGGCGTTTATGTAACTTTATAGAGTGCATTTGACCCTACCAAAAGTTTAAAGAAAAAAATTGGAGACGTTTTTAAGAAAATCTCGTTTGTGTATTTTTTTAAATTGCAAATATTGCGCGCAATATTGCACGAAAACTTCTAAAATTAAAAAAATAACGTACATGACCTTAATGAAAAAAACTAATTATGAACAACAAATTTAATTTGAAGGAAAAACCTCTATCTTCAATTTTGAAGTTGTAGGAAGAATCCGAAAAAAATATTTTCGTACTTTTGAAATTTTCGAAAATTCAGAGTTAACCGTGAAAATCGAACCTATGCCACTTTTTTTGTGCATTTTACACTATTCTTCAAGATATTTAAAGAAAAAATTTAGGGGTGTTTTTGAGAACATTTTGAAAATGTTCGGAGGCCTAGGTAACCCCAAATTTTCAAGCTTTTTCTCAAAATCTCAAAGTTTCGACTCGTGCCGGTTAGACAAGTTTCTTCGATTTGGGAAAAATCATACGCATGGTGTAGGCGCTAGTAGAGTTCACCGACGGACAGACGGACTTTTGCCGGCAATTAATGTTTCGGAATCGAGGACCCACAGAACAGGGATTCTGGCTACAGCACGTGTTGGAGGATTTGTTTCCTTAATTTAGCAACTGGATTTATCCACTTTTTCATTATCAGGGTCCGGCAATGAATTTTTTTCTGCCGAAAATCCGCCGTTTTTCACTATACTTTTCCTATACTATGTATATTACTCCGTATGTACGTATGTATACGGGAAAGTAAACAAAATAGACAAAACTTAGTTTTTAAAAACAAAAAAAAGGAAAAAAGTAATATTGTTTTTTCATTTAAATTAGTTTTATAAGTTTGGTTGTAAAGCGTAATAATGAGAGGATCAAATGCAGCAGTCTTGAAGAAATCAGCTACTTCATTCACAACAATGGTAGTCTGTATCATCTAAAACGTTAGCCAATGTGAGTACGTTTTTTGGTAAGACACCATCCAAGATAAGCATGTATTTATTGAGGCTATTATCGGTTTAGTAAACCAATCAATTGAAACTCTGTTAGCCACCCACATTTGGCTCAGTACTCGGGCTTCTTAATCACAAGGTATTTGACGAGTAGAATTGCACAACACAATTTTATAATGTTTTATTTTAAAGAACAATCACTGAATACCATGCACAATATCTGAAACGGTAAACAATCCAAAATTCTGTTTAAAAAATCTTAGAGGTTGCCAAATGTTTAACTTAGATTCAGTTATAATATCAAATAATCTCAATATGTTGCCACCAACGCTCGGTGGTGCCCCTACCTCTATTCGTAATCCAACTACAAATGAGAAAAGCGAGGAGTAGGAATTCTGGAGCTCACACACGTAGAACTATTCCTGACGATAAATAATTGAAAAATAAAATTAATAAAATTCTAAGTTTGTAGAAGAATACACAATATTTTTTTAAGTAGCAAATAGTAGAACTATTCCATACATTTAAATCTCGTAAAAATAGTTGGAGAGAGAAACGGGAATGAGACATAGGCAGAATGGAATGTTACAAATGACGAGAAAGATAAGTCTAAACCAAAGCGAAAGGACACATTGAGGGAACATCATAAATAGAACATAAATGTTTGAAAGGAATTCAGCGAGGGGCCGGAGAGAAGCCAGTAATTGACGTTGATGTAAAGTTAGTCGGAGATTGAGATAAGGGGGATAGACACCGAGATACAGGAGGAATGTTAGAGAACAAGAAGAACGGAGAAATAGCAAGAAAAACATGTTACAATGAAGGCAAGGAAAATAAAACAGATGTATCTAGAATCTAACAATTTGGAGGTGTAACGAGATAAAACACTCTACTCATTAAAACATACCTGTACATGTTACCAGAGAGAAGAATTAAGTTAAAAATTAAATGTTCAGAAATAAACATAGTTTCCCAGTCATTATTCTTTATTCAGTTGTTTTCGCATTAGTGAAAAGAATAGCGCAATATACTCATTATGCGACTGAATACTGTTCTAAGCGATATTTCTCAGAACATAAAATTCTTAAATAATGTTTTTCTTACTTTTGCAACATTGACCATAAAAGAAAATCGCAAGCAATGAATTTGTTTCAAATTACTTACATATTAAGTCATTCGAAAAATCATTTAGTTCGTGAAACAATAAATTAAAATTCAGTAGTGTTCAGCAATTACAAAAGTTGAAACAATTCAAAAGTAAATGAAAATTTTAGTTAAAATCACTCAAAAGCATTTACTTTCACTTTGATCCAAACGTTCGTGCTTTCATTACGGGTTTGAGGACGTGCATGAGTATCCGTTTTCAACGAAACTTAATAAACCGCACCTCCAATAGAAAAGTGACACAAGTGCGAAATCGTCATTTTCAGCTAAAAGCTGATAAGAGGTTACCAAGAGGTACTGCCACTATTCTGAAGTTGATTTTGAATTAGTTCAATTACTGTCCGCTAGAAGGTGAATATTTGGTACAATCTATAACGCGTATTACAGAACTTCGAAACTTAAAATTGCAATTTTTGAGAAATCTGAATTTCGAACTTGCGTCACTTTTCTATTGGAGGTGCGCTGATATACGACGTGTTGCTCAATAGCATGCATTTGTGTGTGATTGTACTGCATTTTTATATTCTTTCTCATATATATTCAATGGGCCGTGTTATTTAGAAAATGGCCATTCTATCTCCCTAGAATTCGTTTTAATGCCCAGCGCATTACACCGATATCTACCTTCATTATGTAAAAATCGAGTTTGACCAAAAACAGCATGAACCGCCGCCGCTAACCTTTCACGAGTGGCGCTTCGTTTTGTACTGCAGAAGGCGCGCTTAATGAGAGGTTTCCACTCTCTTGTAGAGATGAGAGATTACAAAGAGATGGCAAGAGATTTGCGTGTAGGGGCGAACGGACTTGTGGCGGGCACGCGTCTGCGAATGATGAACGCTTGTGCGACGACCAGGCGATCTAAGGAAAAGAACCCCTTGAAGTAGGAAGAAACGACAAGTTACAGCATGAAATGTATGTGATCATTCATCAACATGCTGATAGCTGTCATGCTTGATCAACCGGTCCGCACCAATCCTGGGTTCCTATCAACCGTTAAAATTATTCATTATTCTCTGCAACCTGGTTAGTAACGGTTTGATCATCACGGTAGGCAACTAGCGTATCTACTTACGCAGACCGGTCGTTTTTACCCTCGGAAATTCTTGCTTGGAAATCTGAACGAAGCACAAAATTGAAGTGAATTATTCAAGCAGATTGTGCACGTGAGCTTATTGAGTAGGAAGGTCGCCTCACCTCAAAATCAATCCCGGAAGGAACATGCGTTAGGACGTATGGGGGCAGAAGTCTTTTACGATACAATACTATAAAAAATTAAAATGAATTCATGCCGACAAAAAGTTGAGCTGCGTTTATTTATTTTCCTAAAATGAACACGCAAAAGTCGGGAAAAATTGACAACTTTTTATTTTCTAGATTCAATCAAATGTCAGTAACTGAAACGTTTGAAGAGTTCAGCATTTTTATCTTGAATAATATATTATTGTAGAAAATTATATTATCCCCAATAGTTTAATATGAAATATTACTGTTCCGTACAAATTCAGAAAATTAATTAATATACCCAACATGATAAAAAACAATCTCATTATATCTTTTGTAACAATAATCTCCTCAGAATATATTATAATAAAAAGAAAAAAATATATTAACTTAAATATTTTTGCATTATTATTATTATTATTATTATTATTATTATTATTATTACTATTATTTTATGTTTGCACATTGCTGGTTCACAGGAAGACCTGGTTCTCAGATAACAACGCGCTTTTCACCCGTTGATGTGTGTTATTTGTTATTTATTTACAAATTTGAATGTATGAAGTTCCGGACAATGCGACAAGTATTTAAGATAACATACTTCCGCATTGATTTTAAAAGCTTTTGAGGGATATAGAGTTTTTTAAGTTTTTTTTTGGAGTATTTTTCTATAAGGCTAGTTCTGGAGATAATTATTGGGAGAGTGAATAATTGGTTCTGTTTCCATTAATCTTTCATCTCATATGCCATATCACTGTACTTCCTTATTTTGCCGAGAATGTTTTTGCATGTTCCTGTAGGAAGGGACTGCAACATCAATGAGAAAAATAGATTTTGGTACCTTGAGAGTTATAACAATATCTGGCCAGTCATGCTATAGAGTCTTGTGCGTCAAAATTGTGCGATCGAAAAAAAATATTACTATTATTACTATTATTACTATTATTACTATTATTACTATTATTACTATTATTACTATTATTACTATTATTACTATTATTACTATTATTACTATTATTACTATTATTACTATTATTACTATTACTACTATTATTACTATTACTACTATTATTACTATTACTACTATTATTACTATTACTATTATTATTAATTATTCTTTTATTTCAGTGTTTAAAGAAGTGAGAAAAATAACTAATACTTTCAGACTTATGCAATAACTTGTTTAATTAAAAAAACACACATCAACAAGGCGATATGGGTTCGAAAACTCGACATGTAGTTATCGCGGGATAGTCAATTGTCATTAAGACAATTGACTGACTAAACTGTACCGCCTTGCAAATAGAAGCCGTATCCGTTTACTTTACAAGGCTTACAAGTAGAAAGCTTTCTACAAGCTATTCGAACGCAATGGAATGCTACTTCCGGTTTAGAAAGTTGGCCTTGCACTTGTCATGCCACTAGGAGTCAAGTGAAAAGAATTCGCAGTTATCACAGTTTGAGAGGGGGCGTTTGATTGGAATACGCATGTTGGGAGTCATACCCTCAAATCGCGCGCCAGTGGGCTGTTGTGATTAGATTATCAGGACGCCAGAGGACCAGTCAATGCGGGAGGTAATTCACGCAATTATTCCCTGGAACTTTTAGACTGATCATCACCGGAAAAAGCAATCTGATCCACATAATACGAAGTGTTTCAGCTATAAGGTTGACTTTCATCCTGACATTGGCGCACTTACTGTGCATTACTGAATCATCTCCAGAGTTCGGATTGCAAATTGCGTGGCTGTGTGCCTACGGGCTTCTGAGTTCAAAAAAAAATATTCTGCTAAAAGGTAGTCCACTACAAACTAGATGTTCTTTTAAAAGGGTTCAAAATCTTTTCAATAATTATAAAGTCCACAATAAATATTGGTTTAAACGTTAATATGCTCAGTCGTAATTACAGAAATAACACTCAGAAATTGTAATAAAGTAATGTCTTTGCAAAGTTTGCATACAAGTCACAGTTCTGACTTCAAAAATATGTGTAAAATGTAATGATAGTCATATTATAGTCAAATATGGTTACAGTACACTTATCATTCACTAAGAAAACTTTCTTGGGGATGTGTATTCTTGGCTATCCGGGATGAGCCGCGTCCATGTCAATTGTACTGACGTTTCGGCCATCATGCTGTGGCCTTCTTCAGAGCTATACTGCTCTGCTATAAAGTCGATAATACGAGTCGCCCAGTCGCCCAGTCGACCAGTCGCCCAGTCGCCCAGTCGCCCAGTCGCCCAGTCGCCCAGTCGCCCAGTCGCCCAGTCGCCCAGTCGCCCAGTCGCCCAGTCGCCCAGTCGCCCAGTCGCCCAGTCGCCCAGTCACCCAGTCGCCCAGTCGCCCAGTCGCCCAATCGCCCAGTCGCCCAGTCGCCCAGTCGCCCAGTCGCCCAATCGTCCAGTCGCCCAATCGTCCAGTCGCCCAATCGTCCAGTCGCCCAATCGTCCAGTCGCCCAATCGTCCAGTCGCCCAATCGTCCAGTCGCCCAATCGTCCAGTCGCCCAATCGTCCAGTCGCCCAATCGTCCAGTCGCCCAATCGTCCAGTCGCCCAATCGTCCAGTCGCACAGTCGCACGTTCTTAGCTGCTACAATAGAGTGGTAGCGCAGTGATGTTTAGAACATTTTGAAAGCCATGTACTACCTCCTTGTGATAGCTTTTACGAGGAGTTCTCCAGTCAGATAATGATCTGCAGTATACATCGCGTTACAGGGATGAATCTGCAACATTGCCTCGTTGAAGTGGACTGTTTGTCAGATGTACCGAAAGCCAGCAATGGGCATGACTGACACTAGAATAAATTATGTGGGATCATTTTTGTGACTCCAGCTTCGGAATCAGATATTGAAGGATTAGTTATAGCAAATAGGAATGAAATAAATGAAACCTGTATATTCTATTAGGTATTCTTATAGTAACTTTTATTTAAGTTGAAGGTAGACTCAAATATTATCTTTTAATGGATCGGTTTTCCACGTAAAGGTAAACAAAGAAATATCCAACACAACCACCTCACATCAACAACAGCAACAACAATAATAACAAAAATTGAACTATCTCTTTGCTATAATCTTGTAATAACGTACATCAACATTAGTGAACTATAGTAATTTATTTAGTCTAAATTACTTAAGGACGAACTACGTATCCAATAAAATACTTCATTAAATGTTTTGCTATAGTTAATTTCAATGAACATGACCGAATATTGTGATGATACATTTGAATTTGAAGAATCAAGTAGCATATTCAACTAAATACAATATCTCAGTACAGAAGTAAGTGGCAAAAAAGTTCCTCCAAATAGTGTAACGAGTGCCAGGAAAGTAACAGTCCTTAACCTTATTCAAATTCGTAAACATAATGGAGTTCGGAGAGCCACAAATCTTTTTTATATAATTTGGGGTACTTTTTTCAACGAGTGTGTACTGAAATTGTAAATGCACGAAAGCAAATAATATTACCCACAGCATTACCCATCAAGTGGACGCACTCATAATCATTCACGGTCATTGGTCATTAGTCCCATAAGTGCCGGGCTGGTTAAATTGTGGGAAAGAACGGGTTTCCACCCACTTGAAAAGTGAGAAATCTTTTGCTTCTCAAAAAGTCATTCACTTAAGTAAAAATGTGAAAATCGGACGGAGCCAAATCTGTGTAGAAGGGTAGGTGATCGTAAATATCGAAATGTTTCAAAACGTTGCGGTGATTGTCTGTGACATGAGATCAGGCATTGTCAATGAGGAGCAGGTTACGATGTGAGAACAGACTTTGCTGTCGATTTCTGTTTGAATAGTGTTTCCAAGCGCGTCAATGGATAAGGTCATTAGTCCCGTAAGTTTAGTGCATGGCCTTGTCGTGGGAGGTGGTGGTGATCTTCTGCTGCTGGATGACGAAGTCCGGCACAGACCTCCCAGTCGGCTTGCGGGGTTTTCCCCAGTCAGTTATCTTCCACCATCGGAGACAAGCCCTAAGCTCTCGACATGTGTGGTTGTGTAAGTGAAAGTGTGTGTAAGTAAGGGGTGGGTATAAGGAAAGGAAGAGGAACGAAAGATTGCGCGCGGTCCGCGGTCCGTTTGTTAGAGTACTGTTACGGCGTTCGCCTGGTATTGATCGGATAAACCACAGGAAATAACTGATCCGAGAAGCTGTTACAATTCTACAATTCTCCTCCGAACAGCGGCTGAATTCGATCGAGCTATCTAGTGTCAAACATCTTGCCACCGTCGGGACTCGAACCTTAGAACCTGCCCGTGAGAGGCACTGCCCTGAGCCACATGGGTCGGTCTGTTGATTACTGAATTGTCCATCGCAATTTCATTAGGGTTTTACAATATCCAGCAGCTTTAATTTATCGCTCCTCAAGACATGAAATCAATCAACAGTGGGCCATTTTGTTCACCCACTCTACCATGTTTGTGTGCGTCTGATTATCATCTTTATACGATATTGAGATACTTTTTGGGAAGCAAAAGATTTCACAGTGACTAAGATCTCATAAATATATCATTACTTTCTTCCATGCATTTTCAGCCGAGGTAAATTTGCGTACATACCTATACAAAATACGTTTTTCAATATGAGAAGCATTTGAATGGAATGGTGACTGCGGTAGAGCAATGTGTGTATGTCATTGTACAATAAAAACAGCGTCCAAAAATCTGTATTGCTGATTTCCAATGCGTGTAGAAGTTGAAAGAAAACTATGCAGCTTTCAGCCTTGTAGAAAGTGACTATGCTTTTGTTACACACCCAGGAACTCGGGAAAAATCCAAAAACAATAGAACGGTCTCAGGTTTGTCTGAAAAATGCAAATATTTGATTGTTTGTATTAAACTATTCTCATACTGCGCATACCGACTAAAGTTTCGTAATCAGTACGTCACTATTTAGGACACATGTGACGTCATGCGACAGAAAGGCTTCAAAGAAGAGGCTCCTCGCCTTTAAATATGCTCTATTGAGGTGTCGCGATACTGAACAGTAACTTCTTTGATATTGTTGGTACGTAAAAGAACTGCTGTTCTGTGTGCTGTACTATACTGTGTTATTGTAGTATTCTGTTGTACTGTAGTAGTCGTAAAGCCTGCTTTTGCTGAAATATTTAATTTGTTGTAATGTTCTCCGATAGGGTATTATTGGTTGTTTCAGAAAGGTGTGCTAGCAGAAAATCATTTTGAGTCGTATTGTCCCGCAGCATTTTTGCCGTCTGATTCGACAACGGGTACAACTTTCGTGGCGGCCCTCGAATAAACATCTGCCCCCTCCCCGCGCCGCGAAGGCCGCTATGCGCTGCCGCCGCCGCGTGGTCGACTGTTGGGGGCGGCGAGGTCAGCGGCCGGCGCGGAGGGTGGCGGAGGGCGCAGCGGCCACACGACAAAGGTTTTAATTTAGACGGCTAATTGCGCGCCGCGGCTGCGGGGCGGCGGCTCAGGCGGCGGGCGGCGTAATTACCAGATGGGAGCGTCTCGCGGCGGCGGGGGGGGGGGGGGGGGTAGGAGGGGTAGGCGGGCGGGGAGACGCAGGTGCCTACTGATCGTACGCCACCCCGTGGCAAAGGGCTGTTGCTGCGAACGCTGAGCGATGTTGAAACCATTTCTAACTTTATTTACTTTACTTGTATATGTCAGAAGTTCATAACTATGAAATGTTCATAATCAACAGCCAAAAGAAAAAAATACGAGTTTTTATATATACTATCGTGGATATCTTTTCTTTTTCGTCTTAGAAAAGGTGTATCAATAAAATTTCCAAACCCAAATACATATATTCATAAACAACAAACCAAAAATGAATCTATAATAAAGTTTCTCTTCTCTCTTGGAAAAAAATGGACAAATTAACAAATTCAAATACAATGATACAATTTTTCATCCTTTGACAAACAATATAAAGCGAGCATCAAGCACAGTTAGCATAAAGTTCAAGTCACATGCACTTTCTAAGTATCATTACCACATTCACTTAAATGGGGGCTTGTTGCTATCTGCATTTACTTTTTACTTATGCAAAGTCTAATGAACACTATTTACACTGGCGGATGCCATGACACGCAACCACTGCATATACTCGTTAAAGGGGTGGCTTGGGGCAATATGGGAATGCTGTCAAGAGCCTCCTACGTCTTAGCGAACTGGGCGAACTTGATGCTTCTCGCAGTCATGGTAAGTTCGTGCCGAAAGATAAGGAGGAAAATATAGGAAAGACGATTATTACCGACCTCTTCTCGGGGCCTTGCTCCCAACCAACGGCACGCAGCTTGCGACGGTCAGTGGGCTGGTGACGCCGAACACACGTCTCCGTGCAGATCCGGGTTCTTATACGGCAATGTAGTGTAAGAAATGGACGCCCGTAAACCTAGGCGCAGCAGCTTCAGTGTCCGTTTCTCTTCTTCGTCCTCCCCACGCTCACCACCACACCCCAATAGCACACTTTTCGACCTTCCTCTCTCGCGTCTCAAAGCCTTCTCCCTTTCGTTACTCTACCGCGTTGGTCGGCATGGACACTACAATTCAACTCTCTAAGAATAGGTATAAATATGGGTTTCCAACCGCTTGTAGAAGGTACTGCCCGCGCGATTTGAATGTAGCGTTGGTATCTGTCAATCACATATAAGTAAAAGTTACAATATATAGTAGGAAATACGAACGGCCGTTGTAGAAACTGAGGAATGTATGAAGGCTGTGATTGAAGGGTCTGGAATAGACTTAATAGAATTAAAGAATTAAAAAGAACGCAGCTGTCAGGGGTATGGAATAAAAATTCCGATGAGTGGTGAGTGGGTGAGGGTAGTTGATGGTTGGCTGGGTGGAGCGAGAAGTAGCTAAGATAAGAAAGAAGCAGAGGTAATTCTTCGTGAACGAATTTAATTCCTCACTTGCGACAAACTGAAAAGATTTCCAAGGAGAAGTTTGATTCATGGCCAGTGTATTAGGACACATTGTACTTGATTATTAAATATTATAATACAAAAACTTCAATATTAGTTTGAACTTGTAATGGTATTCATTGATACGTTATTTTTTAAAGACAATTCTGAAATTCCTTTGAGAAGTTGTTGATGCTATTCTCCAAATGTCCTATTAAATTTTGTAGAAATTGTATTTGGCCAAACTGATTTTGAAACTGCACAATATTGAAACAACTTCTGAAATGGCATATAAATATGAAGCCCCTCGCGTGTATAAAATTGATAAAAGAAATTGAGAAAATTTTTAGCGGAATTAGAGGAAGGTAGTTTCAGGTTTCTTTCTCAGACAAAAGAATACCATGGCATTTCAGCTGCAAGTGAAATGAATAACAACCCTCGTTAGGTCTTCAAATCGTACTTAAATCTCTGATTCAAATGTGCGTTCTAGAGCAGAAAGTCTCACTTTCCATTGCAAATTTTGGAAATTTAATTTTTATATATTAAGTTTATAGGTGGGTAAAATCAATATAACAATATTTATCAACCCAATGTTGGAGGCATTGGTCCACTGAATGGAAATGTCAAATTGGTATTACTGATAAGTAAAAAATACGTAAATGCTGTTCTGTTAATTGCATTTCATATTTTCTCAATTTCTAAATCTGTTGATATTGCAAGCGGTATAATTCCATTCGAAAATGACAAATATCATGATCTCCAGATAGAACTGTGGAGACTCTGAAAATGAAGGGTTACATTTGTCTCAGTAGTAAATGGGGGGCTTACATAGAAAAAAGCCTGTCGAAAGTCTTGAGAACCCTTAATACAAATTATGGGTATCACTTGCAACTGGGCACTGGGACAGGCCCCTTAAATATACGTAGGTACTACTGGAGTTCTTATATTCTTTGTTAGAGCCCGAATTGTATGTACCCCTGGTATGTACCGCACTCTGTTTCATGCTCTGGTGAGAAACAAGCAGAGTGTCGAAATCAATGTCAAATTAAATTTACTATTTGATATTCCTAGTAATTTAATCACTTGAATGGAACTATTATAAAGTTTTCCCCGCATATTTAGTGCTTAAATTGATTATTTGATGTATATTCTTTGCATTTTAATCGCATGGCTAGAACTATTAGAATATTTACCAAACCAGAACATATTACATTGCTTAGTATATTAAATTGACGAATTGGTTGCAATTATTAGATTACTAGATTATTATTAGAATTATTAGATTATTTACCCTATCATAGCATCTGGCCTACTTGATGCAATGCTCAGTGCAGGGTTTGCGTGGTAGACATGACTTATGTAACCATGACAATGTTTCTAGTCATGGTTACAAGAAAAGAACACAATTATTACGATATATTCCAACTATTTAAAAGAGATAATTTCGCTGATATAATAAGATCGCTACAGTCTTTTCTTCAAACCCGTTTCTGATTTATATCTAGCATTTATCAATTTCTACTAGACAGTCATAATTTGGTGGATAGAGACCGGGAAGAGCTCAAATAAGGGCTGATTGGGAATCAATTTCAGAAATTTCTCATCAAAATCTGTGTAAAAATAATAGCATGAGTTGTTTTGCCAATCTTGTGTAAATGTAATTTTTTTGTAGTAAGCTTGATCATAAACATTGCTGATAATAAAAATTACCTACAGCAAAACGATTTTCCACTTATGAAATAATGGAATTCAATGATTAGAGGTGCCACTGGTAAACAGTATTATCCTTAGAAAGATGCGGATATGTTACCCCACGTTTTTCCCCCACGAGTTTTCACGAATGAAAGTTGTCGAGCGTGAACTCCTATGTATTCTTCTCTGGAGTAAAGGGTCCTCTGTCGCATGTGGTATTGCTCGCCTGGCACTTCCGTAAAGAAATAGAGGTAAGTTGGAGTAACAAAATACCCCTCTATGCATGTATGTATCTAGGTATTGAAGTACGTCTCCTCCAGCCCCCCTCCACCAAATCTCTTATTTTGCACTCAACCTAGAAAACTCTCTTGGCGCTCTCTTCTATGTAGTCTGATAAAAGAATACACTGGCACGCGAGCAAAGAAAAAATAATTGAAGTGAATGCAAAAATGCATGTTTTAAATGCAATAAACGTATCTGCCAAGAATACGGATTAAACATGTGTTTTTAATGCAATATCAACTCATTATAAGTGAAAGCATATTTTCATCAATAAGAGAATGTTATTTTAATTAATTAAATAGTAATTTTGAATTAAGTTGGTTAAATAAATGCTAAATTTACATATTATAAACATCATTGAGTGTCACGTTCATTGTAAATCACTAGATGCTCCCTTGCCAAAGAGCAGAGACCCCCTAAAGATAGGTGCTCAGTTGAAAACGACGAGACTTTTACGAGGGCATGCGACGATTATCAACCGAGTATTGATTGATTGATTACTAGTGATTATGAGCGCGTCAACTGATAAGGTCTTTGTACCGTAAGAGTAGTGCTTGCTTGTTTTACTCCGGAGGAGGCGGAGATATTTCCCCGCTAGATGGGGAGATCCGAGGTGTACCCTAAACAGATATCTCCCACCAACAGGGCTCCGCCCCAGCCGGGACAAACTCCAAGATCCCGACCGGTGTACCGGCTTGTGCGGTTGTGTAGTGTAGTTAGTGCAAATGTGTGTAAGAGATGAGGATAGGAAAAGGAATGGAAAGATCGCGCGCGGTCCGTTTGGTACTGTACTGCTCCGGCATTCGCCTGAATTGGTCGGAGAAACCACGGAAAACTACCGATCAGAGCAACCGACCGCTAGATTTCTCTTCCAGACAGCGACAGAACTCTACCTATCTGGCGTAATAGACTGTATCGAAAATCCTCTTACCGTCGGGACTCGACCCCCAGTCAGAGGCATTGCAGTGACATCAGTTGATGCCCTGAGCCACCTCTCCCGGTCCGAGTATTGGCGCTACGAGGTACCCGGGGAGTGAGCAAATCTTGAGGGGGTGCCTCTGTCGCTTGGCCGCCCCTTCTGAAGCGCGGGACGGATTCCAGCGAGCGGCCGCCGCCGCCGCCCCCGTAGGTGGACAAAGGCGCGGTCCGCGCGCGGTGTCGCGGCGCGGGAGGCAGGCGGGGTCGAACGCGCCGGACGGCGAATCGCCGGCTCCGAAAACGCGCCAGGCGGCGGCGGCGGCCGCGGCGGGCGGCGGAGCGAGAGAGGGAAAGCGCCGGGGGCGGCGGGGGCGGAGCGGCGGCGGCGGCGGCGGGAGAAACCAGGGGCGCATCGATCTGCAAGGAGGCTCCGCGCTGAACCCGCGTCGCGTTAAAGGGGCCGTACGGCGCCGCGACGCCCGCGACGCCCGTCCGGGCGCTCCCACTCCCGGCGCCGCCCTCGGCCCGCGCGCCCTGCCGCACGCGCCCACCTTGCCCCCTGCCCTCCCCTTCCCGCCCTCCGCCGCCCACGCGCGAAAGAAACCTGAGCATTCCTCGGAGTGCCCCAGGGACGCGCACCCGAAGGGTGAAAGACGCCTCGGAATATTACTCGAACACATTTTCATCAACGCGAAGGCGTCCCCGGCGCGCGGGCGCAGCCTCGTTAAATAGAGGGAGGCGCTCTCATTAGGCGCGGCAGCCCCTGACGCTGACGACAACGGGCGATATCGACACGAGGCGCGGGCGGGGCGGCGGGCGGGGGCGGCGGGCGGGGGCGGGGCGGGGGCGGCGGGGCAGATGCTGGCCGCGGTGGCGCGCCGCCGCCGCCGCCGCCGCCGCCGCCGCCGCCGCCGCCGCCGCCGCCGCCGCCGCCGCCGCCGCCGCCGCCGCCGCCGCCGCCGCCGCCGCCGCCGCCGCCGCCGCCGCCGCCGCCGCCGCCGCCGCCGCCGCCGCCGCCGCCGCCGCCGCCGCCGCCGCCGCCGCCGCCGCCGCCGCCGCCGCCGCCGCCGCCGCCGCCGCCGCCGCCGCCGCCGCCGCCGCCGCCGCCGCCGCCGCCGCCGCCGCCGCCGCCGCCGCCGCCGCCGCCGCCGCCGCCGCCGCCGCCGCCGCCGCCGCCGCCGCCGCCGCCGCCGCCGCCGCCGCCGCCGCCGCCGCCGCCGCCGCCGCCGCCGCCGCCGCCGCCGCCGCCGCCGCCGCCGCCGCCGCCGCCGCCGCCGCCGCCGCCGCCGCCGCCGCCGCCGCCGCCGCCGCCGCCGCCGCCGCCGCCGCCGCCGCCGCCGCCGCCGCCGCCGCCGCCGCCGCCGCCGCCGCCGCCGCCGCCGCCGCCGCCGCCGCCGCCGCCGCCGCCGCCGCCGCCGCCGCCGCCGCCGCCGCCGCCGCCGCCGCCGCCGCCGCCGCCGCCGCCGCCGCCGCCGCCGCCGCCGCCGCCGCCGCCGCCGCCGCCGCCGCCGCCGCCGCCGCCGCCGCCGCCGCCGCCGCCGCCGCCGCCGCCGCCGCCGCCGCCGCCGCCGCCGCCGCCGCCGCCGCCGCCGCCGCCGCCGCCGCCGCCGCCGCCGCCGCCGCCGCCGCCGCCGCCGCCGCCGCCGCCGCCGCCGCCGCCGCCGCCGCCGCCGCCGCCGCCGCCGCCGCCGCCGCCGCCGCCGCCGCCGCCGCCGCCGCCGCCGCCGCCGCCGCCGCCGCCGCCGCCGCCGCCGCCGCCGCCGCCGCCGCCGCCGCCGCCGCCGCCGCCGCCGCCGCCGCCGCCGCCGCCGCCGCCGCCGCCGCCGCCGCCGCCGCCGCCGCCGCCGCCGCCGCCGCCGCCGCCGCCGCCGCCGCCGCCGCCGCCGCCGCCGCCGCCGCCGCCGCCGCCGCCGCCGCCGCCGCCGCCGCCGCCGCCGCCGCCGCCGCCGCCGCCGCCGCCGCCGCCGCCGCCGCCGCCGCCGCCGCCGCCGCCGCCGCCGCCGCCGCCGCCGCCGCCGCCGCCGCCGCCGCCGCCGCCGCCGCCGCTGCCCCCGCCGCGCCATTGGTCCGCAAGACACGCGCCGCGTCTTCCCATTGGCGCGCCGGCGCCCGAACAGATCAATACTCGACTCACGTGCGGATTAAGGCGCGGACAAAAGCCGGCGCCGCCGCCGCCGCCGCCGCCGCCGTCGACGCCGCTGGCGCGCGCGCGACAACTCGCGCGTTAATATTTATGCGCGCCGGGGAGATGATTTATTAGCGCCGCGACATCTGAGGAAACGCCCTATTTAAAATGAATAATCTGGATTGCGTACGCCCCGCCCCGCCCCCCCCCCCCCCATGCATATTCGCGCCGACGACATCGCCGCGTCCGCGAATGCCGGAGACAGGGCCGGCGACGACGCTGCCCGGGGTAAAAAAAACGCGCTGGGCTGGGAGGTGGCGGCGGCGCGAGCAGCTTGTTGCTAGGTGACTTGCCGTGGGGCCGGGGGTGGCGGGGGTGGCCGGGTGGGAGGGAGGCGCGAGGGCGCCGGGGGCGCGGGCTGGAGTCGATGCCCGGGGCGGCAGAGCGAGGGCGGCGCGGGCGCGGGCGCGGGCGCGGGCGCAGGGGCCGCTGGCGGCGTGGGCGGGGCCGTTGGAGGAGGGCAGGTGCGGGCCGCGGGGCGACAGCGCCTCTGACGCGACGCGACGCGACGCACGGCGGGTGACGCGCGGGCTCGAGAGCGAAAGTGACATGAGCGACTCCCCTCCCGAGCGGCGCTGAGTGGGGCAAGTGAATCGCTTCTGCGGCCCACGGATGTTTATTTACCTTCGATTTCGAAATCAGTCGTTTTAATGTTTTTGCAAATATTTATTGAGAAAATACCAAGATAAAAACGTGTTAAATAAAATCACGCCCACTTTCATATCGCTTCATGTGGAGATTCACGTCTACAATCGTAAATATATGATAAGAATAATGGCTAAAGCTATTAACTATACGATTTTTTATTCATTTTATTAACTGCATTAAAACGTTATTAAAAATAATAACCACATACATTTTGTCACGTTGCCAAATCATAATTCGAGAAAGTAGTTATGACCTCAGTTAACACTCTTAGGAACAAGAGAAACGATTTGAAAGATTCTTTGTAGTACAAAGCAGAAAATCAGTACATTTTCAAGAGGCAATAGAAAATGCAAAAATTTCAGACGACAAGAAAACAATACTTTACGAGCCATTCTGATTGCAGGTTAGGAGAAATGGCCACAATTAAAGAACGAATGAAGAATAATTATTAGAGTAATCAGTCTCACTTGCGCACTATACATACTGTACTAATAAATATTGTCTCTTTGCACGTCTGCCCGTCGGTTATTCCATCCATGACCAACAGCGCCCAAACCATCTTCATCAAAATTGATATTAACCGATCGATCTGGCGGCCGTCGGAACACATTTTAAACGTAACTTCTAATTTTTGAGGGGCTTTACTTGAACACTATAAACATGTCTCATCAAAATGTTCTCAAATGTGGTTCCAATTTTTTTCTTTCATTTTTTTGCTACAACAGAGAAAATACACAAATAAGTACGCCTATAGAAACGAAGCCCGATTACCATTGAAAGCTCTACAATTTTGAAATCTGCAAAAGTTCATATTTTGAAACACCCCTACACCTTTCGTATTGAATCCAACTATTTATTTTTCATGTTTCCCTGCAAATTTAAATCATGTCATGAATTTTTTTTTTAAAATTTATATTATTATGTATTTTTTCAACTATTTATGTGTAAATTAGTTGTTTTTCAATAGTTTTGAATTATAGTGTAGTGATGTTCATATGTTTTCAAAATCTTTACTACTACTCGCCCTTACTTCTACTCATACCATTACAAGCAAAAGGAGAGTTCAACAAAACGTGCGCATAGTGAAGCTACATTTACGTCCAGAAGCAAAACAAGGGGCCATCTAAGCATTTGCTCAATGGATCAGGAAAACTGGACAAAAACCTGATCGAGATGGGTGTCATTGACCCGGAAGGTGAAGTACATTATTTGTTACAAACATACTAAGTCTTTTAAAAATATTATACAATACAAATGTAAACTAATTCATTATATATCACTGTTTTGTTAAAATAAACATTTTTTTCTCTTTAATAATCAGGTAACATAAAAGTTAGGACTACGGCCATAAGCGGACTCATTCACAATGCGTTCGAATAAGCATAACACGTAAGACGTAAACTTAAAAGCTTGCAAGCGTCAAGCTTCCGCTTTACGCATAAGTAAGACATAAGAAATGAACCAATCACTGCACGTTAACTCAAAATCGAGAGTCGAATGAGTAGCGAAGTCGATAGACGAACTAACACCATAGTCACAATCGATACCTCGAAATCTATTCTCACATCCAATCAGTAGTAAATTAGAATGTCTCACAGCCAATAGAAATTCTTATTTGCTTACGTTTATGTTAGACATTGTGAATACTTCAATTTATCACTTATGTTAATGTTTATGTGTATGCGTTATGCTTATGGTTACGCTTGCACTGTGAATGGGTCTTTAGTGATTCCGGGCGCGTCAACTACTGAGGTCGTTAGCTCCGTAAGTGTAGTGCAGTTTTCCGCTCGAGAGGCGGCGGTGATCTTCCCCCGCTGGATATGGAGACCCGGCGACGATCTCCATTCGGCTAGCGGGGTTTTCTGATTAGATTAGATGTATTAATAATTCTGCAATTAAGTTTGAGAACTTGCTGGCAGAATACACTAACTTAACATTACAGAACTTAACAACTATACAAACTCTACAAACGTTACAAATCTCATGAACATTTCACCGTGCAATCTTCCATAGAACTCCACTTCACCAAACTTCACTTCACCACACTTCACCGCACTGCGATACAGCGAGCTGTAATGTCTTTCTTACTCACTCGTTTCTCTCAGTTGCACAACGTCACTGCACTTCACGCCACTGCACTGCACATAATAATAGTAATAATAATAATAATAATAATAATAATAATAATGCTAATAATGATAATAATAATAACAATAATAATGCAAATAATGATAATAACATTATTAATAATAACAATAATAATAATAATAATAATAAAAATAATAATAATACTTAATTACAAAGAAGACATAGGTAATTGCACTGAATTTTATTAAATATATTTGTAACATATCCACATTCAAGAAACTAATTTATTTTTAAATTTGCTCAGGCTTTGAGGAAAGGGATCGAAGATTGTCACAGGCAAACTGTTCCAGTCCCTAATAGTGCGATTCGCGAATGAATATTTCCCAACGTCCGTTTTCTGAATTTTCGTAAACTAGAACACACTCACCAGCGTGGCACCGCCTTACCCGGGACCGTCTAAGCTCTCGACCGGTCTCCCGGCATGTGTTGTAGTGAGGTGAGTGTAAAGCCTGCCTTACACGATCATTTTTTCATCATTTTTCTCCGGAACAGAAAACATACTGACCAGTCTGGATGGAATTTGTACGAAAAAATGATGAACGCTTCATTTTTCGGTACAGATTTAATTTCATTTTCGGTACAGATTTGTTCATTTTGTAGTTGCACATGAGCGTTCTGATGTGTTGAATTGTACTGTGAAGTGATTATGTAGTGAGAAATAAATTATGTACTGTATTCTAATATTGTCGCATCCCTGCTCAGTCCTAATATAACCTAACTTCATTAGTTACCACAGTTGCGATGTTCAAATGTTTGAACATCAGCGCTATATGCGGCGTCCGGAGGAAGTATTTTCTTCATGATGACGTACAAAGACAGAAACGACCATGTAAAACGTTTAAATCACTCTCATCCAGTTTCGGCACCGAAACATACTGCATACAAACGAACGTCTTTATTCCATCTACTTTCTGTACAGAAAAATGATGAAAAAAGGATGAAAAAATTACCGTGTACAATGGGCTGAAGTGTGGGTGTAAGAAAAGAGTGATGATAGGACAAGAAAGGGAAAGGAAAAATCGCGCGCGGTCCGTGGCCCGTTTG
Organism: Gryllus longicercus; assembly: GCA_038098605.1. NCBI lineage: Eukaryota > Metazoa > Arthropoda > Insecta > Orthoptera > Gryllidae > Gryllus > Gryllus longicercus. The sequence continues at coordinate 996,352 of JAZDUA010000387.1, read as the reverse complement.
TTAGGGCATCCGTCTGGGGTTGATCAGGCCAACACCGACGAGGGCAGTCGACCGCTAGAATTTTCCTCCAGACAGCATCGATAAACTTGCTCTTGTCGGGACTCGAACTAGAACCTTCAGGGCAGAGGCACTGCAGTGACATCAGTGGCACTGAGCCACATCTCCCTGTGAACGTTAGCTCGGCGCAAAGCACGTACTAATATCACATGAGGCGTGGGCGAGTTCGTCCTCATAGGTCGAGGGTCGCGGGTGGCGCTTATAATCTGCCAATCACATCTCGTTCTGTCAAAATTTGAGTTTTGGCCGTTTTGCTTTCGAGTGGGGGTGGAATTCCCAGTGAGGAGGCGGGCCCCGAATCTGGCATGCAGTCGTGCACGCGGCCCTTTTCTCCGAGAGGGTGTCGCTCTGCCCCCTCCGCATTCCGAAGTGTCAAAAAACATCTCCCCGGTGACTGAAATTTAGCGTTCCCGGTTTCCCATGATAAAGTAAATTTTTTTTTGTGCGCGGCGAAAATCGCTTTACGTGGGCGGTCGTATTACAATACGAATGCTTCAAATTGATTTAAGATTATTTTTCACTACACACACCATGAAGATATAGTAGAATACCCTTTTCGTATTAAAATCTATTTCTATGTTCTCTAATAACAAATGTGCATAATTTCTTATAAAGCAATCTTCTACTGTAGAAAGCTCTTTTTATTGTAAATATTGGGTCGTCTGTGTTATTTGTAAAGCCAGTGTGCAACCTTTTTCGAAAAGCTGAAGATCTGATATATTTCTCAAAATATTTGTATTATTAATATGCAAAATCGGTAAAGGAAAACATAAAACACTGCCCCGTAACGCTTCCTTTCCCTTTTCAACTTTCTTTCTTGTTTCTTTTCCAAGTATATCTTTTCACCTAAATTTGTTCTTTCATCTAAATTCTTTCTTCTTGAACGCAAACGCTTTGGTAAAGACTCTCGTCTTTGTTGGTTGGTTGATTCTTTCTTTCGTGATTCCGGGCGCGTGCTGCTGTGGTCATTAGCTCCGTAAGTATAGTGCATGTTGTATATCGAGAGATGGTGGTATTTCTCCCTTGAAAATGAGATCCGGTGCCGACCTACACACGGGATTTCGGAGTATTACACTTCTGCAGGTATCTTCCATCAGAGGGAGGCAGAGCAACACCCCAGCGGGGCACGCTGCAATCCTCTGGCAGCCCTCCCTCACCCCCGGCAGAAGTGGTAGTACGGTCCACGTGAGCATGTGTGTGAGGGGATACGAGGGGATAAGGATGAGTCGAAAATCGTGAGCGGTCCTTAGGCCTTTTGATAAGATACTGTTACATCATTCGCTTGGTATTGATTGCAGAAACCACAACAAAAAAACAACTACCGATCAGACAGCCGGCCGTTAGAATTATCTTCCATGCATCAGCTAAATTCGTTTCCTTTTGTAGGTAGACGCAAAACTCCGCCGCCTTTGGGGCTCTAACCCAAGGGCTTCCCGTACAGAGACACTGTAGTGACAACAGTTGTTCAAATGATCTATCGTAGCCAGCCACTCGCTTTTGAAAATGCACGATCATTAGAATGCTCTACTAACTTACAGAATAACCATGAGAATTATCTGATACTAGCCATTCCCTTCTTCATCCTTTTTGTCTTTTGAGGTCCTTAATAATTTAAAGTATCCTTTACAATCTTCCTTATAAATAATAAATTTAACTATTATATTCTCAAGCTACACGGCTTTTTGGATATTTTTGTTTACATTTCAAATTAGGTTAGAAGCTTACAGTCATTTTTTGATTCAATGATAATCTTATTTGAAAGTGTTGAACTAGACGTCTATTGAACATTAGTAAACATTAGTAAACATTTTATGTTATATATAAGATTCTATGTTAGAAGGCTTACGTGTTACACTCTGCTTCTCTGAATATTGCATATCAAACTCCAGAAACTAGTTTTCGATTATTCGTTAAGCTTTTATTGAAATGTTTATGACCATCTGCGAGGCCTATTATTCTTGCTTCAGAATGATTACGAGACAATATTTGTAAAATATTTAAGGATTTACTATAAAATTAAAGACAATTATAATACACCTGTCATTCGCTCAACAATTGAAAGAGGTGTACACGTTTTCAAAAATAGAAAGACTTCTCTTTCAAAGAAGCATTCACACAGCAAAATTGACAAAGAAATGTATTTTAAAACTTCCCAACTTGATGAAACCGTATCTGAAAGTTCCCAAACCCACGTGATCGAAACGACGCTTGCGATTGCATTAAAAGCTTTAGAATCTCTCTGTTCTACTGAAAATAGTTATTCTCCCGCTCCCTGCTAGTTCCCTACTTCCCGTGAAGGGCAGCCATTCTGGCGAGCGACCGTCCGCTCCTCCTTGCTCTTCTCCCCAGCGAATGAGCTTCCTTCGCTGAGCTCTTTCTGCCCACGCGCCCTTCGCTGCTTCCTCCTTTTGTCGCCGCCGCCCCTTCCGCATGCGCTGCCACCCACACACAACTCCCCTTACACAGCCCCTGGACTTGTCTCGCGATTCGCTCCGCCACGCTCCTCCCACCTCCGCTCCGCTCCTCCGCTCGCTCCTACGCCCTGCTCCTCTGCCCCGCTCCGCCCCGCACCTCCGCTCCCTCCTCCGCCCGCTCCTCTGCCTCGCCCCTCTGCCCCGATCCATCGCCTTCCGCTCCTCCGCTCCCGCTCCTCCGTACTTCTCCTCCACCCCGCCCATCTGCCCCGATCCATTTCCTTCCGCTCCCGCTCCCCCACTCCCGCTCCTCCACTCCCGCTCCTCCGCTCCCGCTCTCACGCCCCCGCTCCTCCGCTCTCGCTCCTCCGCTCCCGCTCCTCCGCTCCCGCTCCTCAACTCCCGCTCTCACGCCCCCACTCCTCCGCTCTCGCTCCTCCGCTACAGCTCCTCCGTACTTTTACGCCCCGCCTCTCCGCTCCCTCCTCCGTCTTTCCGCTCTTCTGTTCCATTCCTCCGCCCATTCCTCCTGCCCCCTTCTTCGCCCAGTTCATCCGCCCCACTCGTATGAGTCGCTTGTCCTCTTTTCCACTCTTCTGCCCCGCTCCCACTCCTCCGCTCCAGCTCCTCCGCTCCCGCTCCTCCGCTCCCGCTCCTCCGCTCCCGCTCCTCCGCTCCCGCTCCGCTCCTCCTCCCATGCTCCTCCGCTCCCGCTTCTGCTCCCACGCCACTGCTTCGCCTTGCACCGCCATGTCTTCTCTACGCATCTCGCCCACAACCCCTCGTCTCCGCACCTTCTCTCCAGCCACTTCCGTGGTCTCCTCTGCCACCTCCCAGTCAACGCCGTCTGCCGCCCCCCCTCCGCTCCACAGTCCCTTCGCAACCGACTCCGCCGCCACCCCTTCCGCCGCTGTGTCTGCGTCGCTTCTACAGAGCGCGCAGCCTCCCCGGCCGCTCCGTGACCCGAGCGCTCCCGCACGTGGCGGCCGCTGTATTCGGGTCAAGAGCGCCCGGTCGTAGACGGGGCGGCGGCGGCGGCGGCGCCGGCGGCGGCGGGGCGGGGCGGGGCGGGGCGGGGCGGGGCGGGGCGGGGCGGGGCGGAGGCGCGGGCGCCTAGACGTAGAGGCAGCGGAAGCGCGCGCGCGTGCGGGGCGGGGCGGGGGCGTTGCCAGGGGGACGCCCGGACGAGCTCTGCCGGAGAAGGAAAAGCGCTCGAAACGCCAACTCGCCAGGTGTCGCTCGTGTCACGCGCTGCCCTCGCACGAGAAGAGGCACTGGTTCATAAATCGAGGAGTCGGCGGAGAGCGGATAATATAATATATTACTCATAATTTTTGAGATAGTTTTCTTTAAGCACTTCATGTTCAGAATTATTGAATTGGAGGATAGTTATTCATCCAGTTGAGTAAATAAAGAAATAGGGAAAAATGTGATGTACTTGTGAATAGTTATCTTTTATTTATTTAATGACAAAAACTTAGTTATTCATCCACTTGAGTAAATAAAGAAATAGAGAAAAATATGATGTACTTGTGAATAGTTATCTTTTATTTATTTAATGACAAAAACTTTCCTCACAGGCGACTTGTTCACATTTCATTCACATCTGCACACACTTTTTCAAGTTGACTTTTATATTTTTAATAGTCTTGTTTGCTGGGTTTGTTGATACCACTTGACGGTTTGTGTCTTTTCTTAAATTATGATTAAAAAGAAAACGCCTTCTCATACGAGGTAAGATGTTTGCACTTTATTTATATTCAAATATTTTAGAAATAACCACGTCATTAAACACCAGTTCGAGAAAGAGCATACCCCAACACAGCACAAGCTACCCCAAGTTCTTGCTACATTCCTTCGTGGTCATAAATAGAACAAACGTAACAGATAAGAGAAAACAATGGCATAATCTACAATTTTTTTAGAGGAGAGTTAAATTTCGAATAGAGAAAGAATTCTGAAAATCCCGCAACATTTGTTACACTCGCGGAAAATAAAATATCTGGAAACTACTTCAAAAAGAAACACACGGCATTTTTCGCGCAACAGTGATATTCATCAGCTGCGGTTTAATATTAAAATGGCGCATGTGTTGTTTTCCACGGCGACGGGAATTCTCCTTGGCTTTATCAAGCGCATCGAGCCATTATTTCCGAGAACCGCAATCCCGCAGGAACGATGCCCGGCGGCGGCGGCGGCCAGGGCGAGCGACCCAGACTGCTAGACGCGCACCCCCTCTGCGGCGCGAGCGATCGGGGGCGCGGGCGGGGGCGGGGGCGGGGGCGGGGCGGGGTGGGGCGGGGCGGGGCGGGGGCGAGGAGGCCGAGGTAACGAGGGCAACACGACGCAGACGGGGCGACACGACGCAGGCGACGCAGCGGGACTGCGGCGGCGGCGGGGGCGGCGGCGGCGGCGGCGGGGGCGGCGGCGTCCGGACGCCAACGCCGCGCGCACGGGGCCGCCTCCCCCTGCCCCTGCGGCTGCCACCTCGCGCGCACTGGCGACAGCGCGTGGGCGGCGCCACCCCTCCCCCACTCCCCCCCCCCCCCAGTGGCGCAGTCGTCATAGCGGCGTTTGCCACCGCTTCTAGGATAGTCGCCCGTTTCGAGGAACAGTTACTTCAGTGGATTTAACCGCGCGGATTTCTTTTCTTCGTCTCGGAGTTAACGTGTTCCCCTTCATGCGTCATTGGCTTCGCACGAAGAATCCCCTTATTCCTGAGGTACCCCCAGGAAACTACTTCACTTTGGGACGGCTTCTGGGACATTGGCCAGTGTGCTTTGCCTCAAGGGAAATACGCTTCATTTACTTTTAAGATTAAGAAAACAAAATCATGCCGTTTTCAATTTTTCTGCACAAATACGAGAACTCATTGAAGAGACACAGAGAATTTGGAAGATACAGACTGAACTGTTGTATTTGTTAATTAAAATGTGAGCAGAAACCTCAATGCAACAGACGACAAATAAGGGTATAATTATGCCTGAGACAAAAAAAAATCCCTCTGCATTTTATTTTCCTTTGGCAATGTTGACGTCAAAGGCAAAGGAAACTTCTTGGCAACTGCCATCGCGATTACACGCGTCATTTGGATCAATTAGTGCGTTTATGATCCACTCAATTCAATGACGTCAGGATAAACAATTTTATCCGTTTAAAAAACTTAAATACAAAGAGTCTGTAATCAAATGAACTTAACTACTCTTTTGTTATTATCGCTTCAACTAGTTCATTCTTCCGGTAAATCGCAAATGTATGACTTAAAACCACGTTTCCCGTCAAATGTTCTATCTTGACACAATTTCCTCAAGAAGGTCCAACAGCTGTGATCAGATTCGCTCCCTGCAGCCCGTCACCTCCCGGCATTCTTCAGTCCGGTGCTTCGTACCGCACCAGGGAGCCGCCAAGCACATTCTCTGCCCCGCCCGAATTCTTCACAACTTCACACTTCCAAACGGCTCGCGGCCTTGTAATGCTTTGTACTAACTTGTACTTTGCACTAACTAGTAATGCTTCAGAATGGACGACGCTTCAGAATACTGCGCCCTTTCGAGCATAAAGGTAAACAAGTTTTTGTTTTGCAAATGAATAAAAAATGCATTCTCAGTTTGCTTCTCTTTCAGTCATCTCGCAGCACTTAAGTTAAGGAAACAAATAATAGTAAAGCATATCCAAAGTACGAATTTTAAGGCGGCATTCGTCTATTTATTATCAAATGTTAAAAATTATAAAATAATTTATTTTCAGCCTTAGCGCATTACGAGTAACACTATAATATATTAAAGTATGAAATATTGCTTATTTGCCGTAATATCGTACTTGGCGAATTCTACATTTTTACAACACTTCTGTTTCGGATTAATACTGGAAGTGTTAAAAATATTATACAGTTAATTATAATTTTATACAGTTATACAATCGATATGTATTCACTAGTGCCTTGAATAATAATTCTTCGTATAAAGTAATTCGTATAAGGAAGAGACGAATTATTTAATTTTAGGACCTTGTTATTAACTTTAAACGTGTTCTTTCAAGTAATACATTTTTTTAATCGTAGACTAAAATATCTGAATGTCGGCCCACTGAATTCTTGTCATTGGTGTACAGGAGTCGAATCACGTTGGAAAGGAAGTAGTATTCTCTTGTTATTTCTGTGCTGTGATACGCGCTTCCTCGACATGACTACCTGCCATCGAGAGGCCGGCAAGTGCTTAAAGGTCAAGATTCTAATTCTTAAAACAATAGTGAAGCAAAGACCCATCATTGCTCAATCCATCAAACAATGTCAGTGGTGCTCAGATAGCTTTCGTCATTATAGAAACTCATGCGTTTGCCTGGTGACTAATCCATGAACCTTTGAATGATTCAACTAAAGTATTAGTAATGAAAACAAATATGCTTTATAGACTTACCTCTGAGACCCAACAGCTACTGCCTGATATGTGAGCCAACGGTGTCTACTGCTCTTTCACTCCTTCGGTGAGCCAAAACCTGATGTGAAACAAAACGAAAAAAATATAATAATACTCTTGTGAAGACTATCCCACAACTCCTGCGCATTCAGAGATTCTGACGTATAGTTCAAAGTCTGTCGCATAATCTGATGACAGATGATTGTAGTGGCTGTCCTTGTATGATTGAACAAGACATTATAGAAAAAGTTTTGCTGATGATAAGGCAACCTTATTACGCAGAGGATGATTCGAGTTTCTTCGATACTCTGTCGACCCAGCAGCATCGTTTACGGGGGACCGGGATTCTAGAGTTAGAGCCCCTACTGTGGCGGACTTTCAACACAAGCTACACAACTGGGACGAACTCAATCACTTTGCGGAGGAAAGTTCTAGCGACCGGCCCTTTGACAGCTTTTCATTGAGGCTCCAATACATTCCAGGTGAATGTGGCGCCTTAACAAATGAGCCACGGGTTGCAGGCGATCATTCCTTCCGCATTACTGTCACCATACCTAAACAAGCACTACACTATCACCACATCGGAGGAGCAAACGGAAACATACATCTTGATCTCGTTGGGATGGTGCTCCGTTAACTGGAGGGGGAAAATCCCAGCAAGTCGATGTATGGGGGGGGGGGGGGAAGGATATCACGTTCCAGAAAGTCAGACCACTTTTCCAGGATAGGTATCGCATCCCATACAGACGAAACTAATGGCCTAATATAGTCGCTATATGGAGGAAAATTATAGCGGCCGGCTGCTCTGATCGGTAGGTTTCCTTGGTTTCTCCGATCAACACCAGGCGAATGCCGGAGCAGACCGTAACAAACGCGCGCGGTCTTTTCGTCTTCTTCTTCTTCTTCCCTTCTTCTTCCCTTCTTCTTCCCTTCTTCTTCCCTTCTTCTTCCCTTCTTCTTCCCTTCTTCTTCCCTTCTTCTTCCCTTCTTATCCCCTTCTTATCCCCTTCTTATCCCCTTCTTCTCCCCTTCTTCTCCCCTTCTTCTCCCCTTCTTCTCCCTTCTTCACCCTTCTTCTCCCTTCTTCCCTTCTTTTTCCCTTCTTCTTCCCTTCTTCTCCCTTCTTCTCCCTTCTTCTCCCTTCTTCTCCCTTCTTCTCCCTTCTTCTACCTTCTTCTACCTTCTTCTACCTTCTTCTACCTTCTTCTCCCTTCTTAGCGCTTACACACACACACACACACGCGCGCGCACACACGCACACTAACATGCACCACGCTTACGGGACTAATTACCTTAACAATTTACGCTCCCGGAATCAATATCAATCAATCTATCAACTTATGACCTAAGTAGTTGAAGCGCCTAGAATCAATTCCCGCTCCCCCGCGCGGTGCCCGACTTCTCGCCTCCTCGCCCTCGCCCCGCCCCCTCCGCCGCCTGCGCATATGTAACGTTCCCCCGCATTCCGCGCTGCTTTACGGCGCCCGGCGCGGCGAGAGGCGCGGGGCGGGGGCGGGGCGGGCGTGGGCGGCTGCGCGGGCGGGTGCGTCGCAGCGCCGAGTTAACAAATATTTACTGTTGTGAAAGCGCGTCGGAAAACATTTTTAATGAAGCCGCCACGTGTTGTGCGCGCGATGGAGCACCGCCGCCGACACACGTCGCGCCTCCTTCCGCGGCGGTCGCCCGTTAAACTATTCCTGGAGGACGCGGAGGGGGCGGGCGAGGCGCCGCTGACGGCCAGGAGGTGGTTCCTTCTGCGGGGGCGAGGGCGGGTGCGACGGCAGGAGCGAGGGCGGGGGCGAGGGCGGGGGCGAGGCGGGGGGAGGGCGGGGGCGAGAGCGGGGGCGGAGGCGGGGGCGCGGGCGAGAGCGGGGGCGGGAGCGAGGGCGGTGGTGAGGGCGGGGGTGAGGGCGGGGGTGAGGGCGGGGGTGAGGGCGGGGGTGAGGGCGGGGGTGAGGGCGGGGGTGAGGGCGGGGGTGAGGGCGGGGGTGAGGGCGGGAGTGAGGGCGGGGGTGAGGGCGGGGGTGAGGGCGGGGGCGAGGGCGGGGGTGAGGGCGGGGGTGAGGGCGGGGGTGAGGGCGGGGGTGAGGGCGGGGGTGAGGGCGGGGGTGAGGGCGGGGGTGAGGGCGGGGGTGAGGGCGGGGGTGAGGGCGGGGGTGAGGGCGGAGGTGAGGACGGAGGTGAGGGCGGGGGCGAGGGCGGGGGTGAGGGCGGGGGTGAAGGCGAGGGTCAGGGCGGGGGTGAGGGCGGGGGTGAGGGCGGGGGTGAGGGCGGGGGTGAGGGCGGGGGTGAGGGCGGGGGTGAGGGCGGGGGCCTTGGCGGGGAGAGGGAGGGGAGAGGGCGGGGGCAGGGGATAGGGGAGAGGGCGGGGTTGAGGCGGTAGAGATGAGGCGGCAGGAACGGGCGGAGGGCAAGGTTGGTTTGGCGGGAACAACGAAGCAGCAGGCGCCGGGCGGGCAACACTTTTGGCGCGGGGACGAGGCGGCGGCGACGGGCAATGCGGTGGGGTTGGTTCGGCGAGGGCGGTGGGGAGGCAGGGCATCGGGTCGGGGGCAAGGCGGTGGAAGCGGAGGGGGCGCGCGGTGGGAACGATTGTGCTAGACGTCGAGGGGCGGTGCGGCGACTGGTACGGTGCGGGGGTGGTGTGCTCCGCGCCGTTGGAGGCGGCTGGGGCGGATGAGGTGGTGCAGTGATGCGGGGGAGGAGTTGGGCTTGGAGAGGAGCGGAGATGCAAGGCTGTGGAAACGGGCAGGGGGCCGGGTTGTTACGGCGAGGCGGCAGGGGCGGGGCGGGGGCCGAGAGGAGTCGGGGTGAGCATACGAACGGTGGTGCTCGACGTGGAGTGCAGGGGTGGCGGCGGGGCGGGCGGGCGGGTTGCCGGAGCGAAGACGGGGTGCGTCGCGCCGTGGGGGCGAGGCGACAGGGGCGGGCGAGATGGGAAGTTCGGTCGGCTGGGCGATGGGCGGGGCTGCGAGGGGTAAGCGCTGCCGACGAGAGAAACACTTGGCGCCCTGTGACAGGTCCATGCACAAGTGATTAAGATGGCTACTCACGGGCTGATGCATCTTATTTTGGTTCGTGTTTTTATTGACGTTGTTAATCAACGCTTCCGACCCGTCGCCTCCAGATTGGGGATGGGTATTTGAATGATGTGTATCTCGAATATAGTGCATGCGACGAAAGGAGCGTGGGAGATCAGAAGGATACCGATTTGAATAAGTTGCACTTTCACTTTTTTTTATTTTGGGCATTGAGTGATATTTCCTACAGCCTTTCTGCTTAACCCTTCGACTCGTTAAAGCCTGTTTTGAAAACTAGTTTCTCAAATACATATTATCTTCTCTATGTGTATTTTTTTGGTTGTAGCTGCTGCATCAGACAAATATTTTTTCGTCTCAAAATTTGCTAATAATAGGGTAGAACTCGGACGAAAATAAAAGTATCTTCATTGTCCATTCGTTTTTTTTGAGCTCTCCTTTTGTTACTTGTGATAGGAGTAGAGTCTAATGTGGGTTTTTCGAAATAGTACTAAAATATGAATCAGTAGTTTGTTTATCGATGCAAATACGTTTTCTGTAGCTCGAGAACGAAAATCTTTGTTTTTCAAATGTTGCTAACCTCTGTTTGTTGATACTGTTATTCATTATATAACTTTGTGTACAACTATGTAAAAGGGCGAAGAAGAGATCTGGCGCTCAAGAAAACGGGCGCAGGTTATACTCTCCCCCACACATATCATTCAGTTTTTACTGTTCTTTGACAAAAAAGTCGAAAATATAATTAGATCATGTTTAAACTTTCTTTCAAATTTACCTTAATAAACTTCAAGAAAATTGCCTGAGGACTGAAGAAAGATTAGTGAACGCAAAGTAATTACGCCTAGTGCTAACGAGCATTTCGTTTCATTTGTGCATTTTACTGAACGTTTGTAATAATTAGAGGTTTAGCACTTTTATAAAATTGTAACAGAATTAAAGTGAAATTTCAATACAGAAATATGAAGGAAATTAAAGAAAAATATTAACTATATAATAAAGCATAGCGTCATTTTCAAAAATTAGTTGAAACAAAATTAAAATATGAAGCTCTCTTATTGATATAGAGTAACATTAAATATCACAGAGAAATTCTATGATTTATTATAGTTTTGTTTATTTATTATGTTTATTTGCTCATGAATATTTACGAGGCGATACAATTCTATGGAATGAGCAAGTGAGAGAGTATGTGCCAGGGACGGACTCGTGAGCGTAGGTAGTCTGTAGCTGGGGGTGGCGATTTCCTCCCTGGTTAGAACGTGAGATTCGGCGCTATCTTGCGTCAGGAGTTTCTCCCTTCAGGTATTACCGCTCCAAGATCTCAGATCCTGGCAGGTCTCTCGTGTACTGCACGAGTGTTGTGTTCATGCGTGTGTGTGTTTGTGTAAGAGAAGGTGAGGGGACAAGGATGTTAAAGCAAAGATTGCGAGCGATCCGTGACCCGTTTTGAGGTACTGCTTCGGAATTTGTCTGGTATTAACCAGAGAACCCACGAAAAACTAACATCAGAGCTGTCAGCTGTAACTTATGAGTTTCCGAGGAAAATGTTTTTTGAAGATGGTCGTCAATTATGTAACGACAGTTGATTATTATTTAGGGATAAAATACGTGAAGTTTTGATTTAACCACAAAGGTCTGAAAACTTATTTTTCGTACTTCTATTTATAATTAAAAGATAGAATTAATCATACTACACGACTTTTTTCTCACTGAAGTACGTATCAGGAGGGGAATGTTAATCAGTGCTGAAACCGGGGAGGGGGGGGGGGAGATTCACATGGAGCTTCAATCCCCGAGAAGCCGATAAAACTTTTTAACAAAAACATATTTTGATTAGTTTCCTGTTGTAATGAAAGTTATTCAATATCTCAAATGAATACGTTGTAAGTAACAGTAAATCAACAACAAAAAAATTTTAAAATGTGCGTAAATGAAATTATATTTATAAGAAAACACCAAATGAGCCCACCAAGTTGGTTCTACACCTGTAGACTACCAGCCTAGAAAAATCCTAGTTTTCGCAACTAATTGTCAATTGTTTTTCGCCTCTCATCGCTTTTGCCTTATTTCTTTTGATTATTCGTTAGCAGTAGTAAAGAATAAATATATCTTGGAGTAAATAGTTCATTTTGTTCGACTCTATCTTTTTACACTCTACACCAACGATAATCATGCCTGTGGCCGTAGAAAACCGACAGCTCCTATTTTGTCGTTTTGTATTGCCCCTGAAATTCTGTCGCCGAGGACGTGACAGAAGGTAGCGACCTCAGTTGCCAGCTCGCTTGGGATTTCCAGTTTAGAACTCTTAATCTACTGAAATAGCGCGTCGGATTCCGTTGAGATCTTCCTGTCTTGTTAGAAAAATATCCGATTCCTGAAGAAGACACAAACATTTTTCACTAGAGGACCGTATTGCAGGTCTCCACTCAATAAAGTATTCAAGACTTGTTTGTACACTAACGAAAATAGACGAATCGACTGCCATATTTCAATCATGAAGACATAACAGTGCGACGAGTAGAGATAATTTTAGATTTTTGATTTTATAATTTCGTTCGAGAGGCTGACATGAACTTGTTCAGGACAAAAATCAGTAATAATTAATTTCTATAAATCCATTTGAATGTTTGTAATATAAAAGAAATAGGGAAACGTTTTTGCCTTAATAATTTATTCGTTATCGAGAACATTTTCATTGATATAACGAAAATATGACTATATTGTTGTAGTGAATAATGGCCCTTGAAAACTATTGACGTTTAAAACAACCATTTCTTTTACACGATAGAAAGAATCGAGGAAGTAATTAGGTGTTTTCAGAGAATGAAACTGATATTTCTATATTTCTCCATTAGCGGTACTGTACATGTGTTCATCTTTTTCTGAAAATGGAAATAGCACCTACTGTGCTGCCTCACGTGGAACATTGAATTTTCCTTTCTCGGAATTGGAGTCCTGAGATCTCGAAACTACAAGAGACTTGAATGCTTCCTTTGCAGCTGTTAACCGTTTAACCTAAGTGCAGATATATCAAAGAGGCTAAGTTGTTTCACGAACCCTTCGGCAAACAGCGTTCCAGGTTGTTGAAACTCCTTGAAACTCGAAAACGATCTGCATGTTGCCTTTGAGCTGATTCAATTATCAATGCTAAAGAAACCCCAGCATCTGCAAGTGATTTACCCGAGTAGCAAATGTCAGAAGAGTTGTACTGAATAATGAACTTCCTTGCGGAAAGCAAATTAGGATATTTTTTTAAGAATATGAAATAGAATTTCTGGGATCAGAAACTGAAATTACATTTTGATTGTAAATAAAATTAAGTTCCTAGAAAAATGGAAAAAAAAAACAAGAGATAATTCTCGAAACGGAGGAATAAAGCAGTTTTGCAAGCCCATGTACGTTGCAAGATAATATTTAATATGCTTGATATTTGCAATGCATTTGCAATGTGCAATTTATTCACATATTGTGCCATATTGCATTATTTATGCGCAGTGTAATTCTGCTTATCTTCACATTGCATTCAGCGCCTCATATGGTAATTGAAAGAACAAATTTTTGAGGCGCAGATGAAAAATAGGCAATCAATCACTCAATTGTTTTTGCTACACCGTTACACCTTGTTACTATCTACAACTACGAAATCCATTCAGAGTTCATTTCAATAATGAACAATTTTGTAGGAGACTAAATATATTTTTACTTCGGATTGGTGAACTACGATATGTATTGTAACAGCCAGCACAGAAAACTTCCAGGGCCTTCATGAATAAAACCATGAAGGAAAGCATCAGATTACGTCGCCGCTGTCACTCTATTTTCCAGGTAAATGTAGAGAGCGAATGGGATCCAAACTGAGAAGGCACTGTAATCTGTAAGCTCAGAGGTTTAGCAGCAACATTGTTGACAAAATTTGACGAGCAGGGTTTATGCATCACCAAATCGTCGTATCCAAAGCGATAAGATCGTTTCTTCGGATTTGAATGTATAACCAAGAAGGATGATAAATGACTAAAGTATTCTTTTTCTTCAAGGCCATTTTCTTCAACGCCGTTGAAAAATTAGGGTTTAATAACTTAAGAAAATATTTTTAATTTATCATATATCAGAGTATTCTTGAGTGCTATATACGTACACAGACTTATACGTAGAGGAGAAGGTCCAAATTCAGGCTAGGGTCTAAAAACGCGCTAGTTTCTGTTGTGAAGCCGGAGGGTGTCGAGCTGTTTCGGGAATGGCGTGAAACTGGATCCCTCGGCGCTGTTGAAGACCGACGGTGCTCATCAGTCAACGTATTTAGAAGCTGCGTGTAAGAAATCATAGACTGTCGTGTTTTTCTATTGTCAAACCTTCAGCAAGTATATATAATCTTGTTTTTCACCATTAGCCAGTTGGCTGTAAACGTTATTTGGCAGCAGGGCTGTGATAACGTTGGTTGGTAAACGATTTCAATGCCTCATTGAAACTTCTACTTCATACCAGTAATGGTCACCATAATAGTTTTGTAAAAGGGGGTTTGTTCTAAATATGGTCTAGTGAGGCTAGCCACCTCTGAATGACTCCGATTCGAAATATGAGGGACTACGACCAACAAAAACACATCAACAAAATTATGCTTCCTGTCTGTTTTGACAATGGTTATTTTCCGAACTCAAAAATGGTGATGATTGGCTACAGTGTGTTACATGTCATGGGTGGAGAAGTGTATACATGTGATTTTTGTAACTGAATTTATGATTTTGTGATTATACTGTACTATCTGTAAATGAATTTTACAGTCATTACTTGATTTCATTATATTCCTCTAAAAAAATTAGGAAGAGTCAATATTTGGACCTCATTTTCAAAATGCGATATTTTGCAATTTTTTTAATAAAGCAGTTTTATTATGAAAGTCTGTTTTTTAAATTTTGGAACATTCCAAAATTGAAGGATATGAGTCAAAGGTACGGCTCAAACTTAAAATTCCTCCATATATCCCAAAATGTGCCAACTACATACAAAAATCAAAAGTGAGTCCATATTTGGTCCTTCTCCTCTACTATATACTTAGTATAAACTGGTAAAAGTTTCAAAAAATGGAAGTGACCTTACAGAAAGAACTAGTTAAGGAGAAACAAAAACTTGAAAGAAAGAACTTTATTTGCAATTTTGTAGATGTAGGAAGACGCTGAAAAAATTTCAATATTCTTCAATTTTCAAACATTCATATTAATCAGAGAAAATCTGATCTATGCTACTTTTATAAGTATTTAACTCTATTTTTAAAAGCATTTTAAAGAAAAAAATTGGAGTCATTTTTGGAAAATTTTGGAAATGTCCTTAGCTTATGTAAAGTACCTGCAAAAATTAATGAATGATTTTCAAAATCTCAGAGCTAAAACTCATCTCAGATCGACATCGATTTATTCGCTTTGGAAAAAGATCCTACGCATGGTGCCACGCATGGTCCACGCATGGTCCACGCACGATCCTACGCATGGTGCATGCGCCAGTATTGGTCACATGCACCAGACAGAGGGACAGACAGGCATTTTTGAACAATCCACTCTTTCAGTATGAGGGGAGCCCAAAACGTGTATTTCCGTTGAAATCTCGAAATAATTTTCTGCAGTATTACTCCGTATATACGTACGTATACGAGAAAGTAACTAGTGGTGCTACAACAGCACATACTTTCTCGCAATATTACAATTTTTTCGTTATGTACGTCGAGACGCACATTTTGCTTCATTAATTTCTATGAAAAATTACGTAAAACTATTAAGTTTTACAAAAAATTGTACATGAGCTTTTTTAAAGAGCTAATTTTGTACAACAGACGTCTGAGGCAAATATCTCTTCAATTTTCGTAGTTTTGATTTTCATTTTTCTTTGCAATTTTCGAAAAATTAATACTCGAAAGTGCAATTAGCATGGTATTTTGTATCGTCCCCTTGTACATACGTGGATAAAATTTAAAGAAAAAATTTTGGCGGTTTTTCAGAAACAAATTTCGTGAATTTCGAGCGCATAATATGCGAAAACTTGTCGCTTTTTGAAAATTTGTTAGAAAATCTTTTTTAAAGAGCTAATTTTATAGTTTTACATTTTTTTGCAATTTTCGAAAAGTTGAAGATTTCAATAAAATGGAAATCTACACCACTGTATTAAACGTTTTAAACTATTCAACGACAAAAATTTAACCAAAAAATTTGGAGACATTTTTCTGAAAAGTTTGAAAATATCCGATAGGTTTTATATAAAGTATCGCACAAAATAAAAATATTGGTTTCAAAATCTTCATAAATTGTAATTTTTAAATCCAATTTTAATTTATGTAAAAAAAGAATGACTATTTATTAAGACTCCTGAAGGAGAGGAAAGTGCTCCTCGAAACGTTGAATGATGAAAAATGTTTCAAAACTTTACAGAACATTATAATAAATTTTCAATCTAAATTGTTTTTTTATTATCTTTTGGTTTTTTAATATGTACAATATGTGACTTCTCGAAAGAAAATATGGGCACAAAAATCAATAAAATTGTGCAGACAGTCTGAAGATAGTGGAAGATAGTAAAATAAACATAATATATCCATTCTATGAAATAAAATCTTGCATGATAAATATAAAAAGGTTTCTTCGATCCAAATATTTATGGGTGATTTGCGTATGATATTTTTTGTGCGCCGCTGCTGCTACCTGAGCGCAACGCCAGGCGTGGCGTGGCGTGGCGTGGCGTGGCGTGGCGGGGCATAGCGGGGCGGGGCGGGGCACACCGTGGCGTCGCGGGGCGGGGCGTGGCGTGGCGTGGCGTGGCGGGAGGTGTCGTGGCGGGAGGTGTCGTGGCGGGAGGTGTCGTGACGTGGCGTGGCGAGGTGTGGAGTGGAGTGGAGTGGGGTGGCGAGGCGAGGCGTAGCATTGCGTGGCGTGCCGTGGCGTGGCGTGGGGTCCGTGCCATGCAATGCCGTGCCGTGCCGTGGCGGGACGTGGCGTGGCGGGCCGTGGTGTGGTGTGGTGTGGTGTGGTGTGATGTGGTGTGGCGTGGCGTGACGTGGCGTGGCGGAGCGGGGCGTGGCGTGGCGGGGCGTGGCGTGGCGTGGCGGGGCGTGGCGTGGCGTGGCGTGGCGTGGCGGGGCGTGGCGTGGCGTGGCGTGGCGTGGCGGGGCGGGGCGGGGCGTGGCGGGGCGGGGCGTGGCGGGCGTGGCGTGGCGGTGCGAGGAGCGGGGAGCGGGGAGCGCGCCGCCGGTCGACGCGCGACCTGCGGCCTCAAGGCTCCCGTGATTTCACGCCGCTGCGCCGACGGCGACAGGAGGTGACTGAGGACGAGGTGCAACGCGCTGCCGGCGCGGCCACGGGGGCGGGGGCGGGGGCGGGGCGGGAGAGGGCGAGGGCGGCGCACACGGCAGCCGCATCGACGCTCTGGGCGGCAGGAATTGCCGTGTATTAGCGAGTTGCGTTGATGGGAATTATGCAATGATGGTAACTCAGGTGATGGTGAGGATAATACAAATGTTGATGTCCGGTACGTGCTAGTGTTCCAGAGCCTACAAAGGCAGAAAGAGAGTGGTGAAGGGGAAATAGAAAATAAGATTTAGGGACGGGGTTACAGAGAGAGTTAAAGAAAGAGGAGAGATATGGAGAGAGGGGGAGCGAGAGGGAGAGAGTGGGAGAGAGTGAGAGAGAGGGAGAGAGTGGGAGAGAGAGGGAGAGAGGGAGAGAGAGGGAGAGAGAGGGAGAGAGAGGGAGAGAGAGGGAGAGAGAGGGAGAGAGAGGGAGAGAGAGGGAGAGAGGGAGAGAGAGGGAGAGAGAGTTGGAGAGAGAGTTGGAGAGAGTTGGAGAGAGAGTTGGAGAGAGAGTTGGAGAGAGAGTTGGAGAGAGAGTTGGAGAGAGAGTTGGAGAGAGTGGCAAAGGAAAAGTGAGAGTATCAGTCAGTGAGAAAGTGAGAGAGATGAAGAGAAAGAAAAAATAACGAAGGTAGATGCAATAGTACAAACAAGGCATGTGTAAATTAATCTAAAGAGATGGCGCTGTACGAAAATAGTGACTACGTTGATAACAGTAGACAGGTGTACACGTATAAAGTAAGTAGGTGGAAGAAACTGACGGCATGAACGACAAATCAGAGTGACAATGTCTAAACGAAAGAAATGGGCAAAAACAGGAATATACGCACACGTGTTGATGAAAGTCATAGCTCACGCAGTTCACCTCCATTGCACCCCACCGGGGCTGCGGAGGCGTGGCCAATGGCGCGTGCCCGGGGGTCCGAAGCGCCAACCTGGACGCGGGGGCCACGCGCCGGTCGGCGGCGGCGGCAGCGTTTTGGCGCGCATCGCGGAGTTAATTGGATTCAACGCCTGCCGAGCACTCACCGCCTGACTCACAAAGGCTGTCAAGGGGGGGGGGGGCGGTCGTGGTAGTACTTTTCAATTCGGGGGCGCTACTTTAAGCAATCCGTCATTCTGGTGGATATTGCGTTAGATGTGTGCGTTAACATGAAAACATGAAAGCTCTTTATTCTGAAATGGTCTTAACAAAATTTGTACAAATTATTGGTAACTTAAAAAAACACGAAAGAGTTGTTTTGAGTTGAAATTTTCGTAGCAAGTTAGTCGACGAGGTTTTCTTTACAAAAAAATTGATTAGTGAATCTAGTGCGTTTTTCATACTGAATTCAGATATGTACCCAAATTTTTCCATCAGGCACAGTTCTTTTCTGACAGCTACTTTTTAAAATGTGATTTTAACATTCTCTTTGACCTGTTATAGGAACATTTACCTTATATGGAGCTGTATTTAAGGAAATTATATGTAATATCATGTTGAAACACCGATAGACAATACAGTGCGGGTTCATTCGTGTTTTGACATGCTCAGACCAGTTGACTGTTCTGGCATTTTGGTGTGTCAGTATTTAGGTACATATGAGCTTGTTAGCACGAATATCACTAGTAATGTGTTTCCTTCCTTTGTATTTAGAAGTGTATTGTGTAAGCTGTGTTTTAGTATTTTGTATTTTCATCATGCCAAGAACGTCTGTACACCATGCAGATAGTTTCTGCTATAACTGTGGTGAGCTGACGTGAAAGACTCAGAGGTGAAATTTAATGACACTGGTGAAAAAGTGTTATCAAAATTACTTTGGCTGTCAAGTTTGTGTTTTTTTAAAGAGCTGGGCCCCAAAAACATTTTTTATATGTTATGTGTATGTTTTGTATGTTAAGGCAGTTGCCTTGATAGAAAACTGGTGCACATCATATGGCATTTTCGATTCCTATTATTTAGAGGGAACAGAGGGATCATCTAAGTTATTGTTATTTCTGTTTGCCAAATATTAAAGGAATCTCGTATCCCTGACCATAAAGTTTTGTCACATGTTCATTTTGTGAATTCTGAAAAATATATTTACCTCCATTTGCATATCATTTAGGACGAATTAAAAATTTCGTAGAAGATATGTATAAACTTTCTGATGGATTCTTGTACTTGAAATCAAATTTTCCCAATGTAAGTGATGATAAATTGAAATGAGGGGCTTTTTAGGACTACAAAAGCTGTCATTAATGGGTGATGAACATTTTAAAGAACTGTTAAATACATGGTAAAAAGCAGCCAGGCAGTCAAAACGTGATATTGCAATTCCCTTGGAAACCATACAGCAGAAAACCATAGCAAATAGTGGCTGTTCGTCTGCATAAAGCTATGAGATGTAACCGGTGTTTGAAAACTTTCTCTTTAGACTCTGACAGTCTTCCACTTGGAAAATATTGGTGCTGTCAGCGATAAACACTGTGAAAGTGTTTATCAGCAAATTTCTACAATAAGGCAAGTGTAGTTCTAATATATTGGCTGTTGGATCAAGAAGAGAGATGTTCCAGATACAGAATGTAACCGAAAACCATTTTCATTGTCTTGGTACAAAATAAGTAGTCAAAATGCAAGTCAGGACGAGTAGTATACCATTTAAAGTTGTATAGCTAATAATTGATTTTTATTAAAAATTATAAAAAGTTCAAATGAATAACACACAAAACTCCTGCCTGATGGAGAAAATCTAAAATAATATTTGAATTCAGAATGAAAAATAATTCTAGAATCTGCTATTTTCAGCCTTGTGAAATAAAAAACTTTATTTTTGTAGACCAGTGTTTTTTATACTTACAGTTCTAAGATTATAAGAGGGAAAACTGTTAATAAAATATCTACCTTTATTATAAGATTTTAATTGCATCATTTGAAATGCAGAAACTCTTGTATAAAGGAGAATTGTCTATTGCAAAATTGGGAAATGCTTCGATGCCTTTGTGATGGATGTGAAATTTGTAATTTAAATTCAAATGAAATAACTACTATTTATATGATATACATCGGAAAACCATTCAGATTACATTTTTATCACTGTTATATTCCTAGGGTTAATTTCATACATTCACCCACTACGATACATAGAAATGAAATATATAAATTGAGGCTCTATGCAAATTACACCATTGTGTTCGCTGAATATGTGATCACGATCATCATAAAATTTTAAAAAAATGTGAAGACATTGCCACTCTATTCAATTAATACCCCTCTACACGGTACTAACTAAAAATAATAGCGAATGCATCACTGTCCGAATTTCAATAACTAAATATAATTAATAAAAAATAGTCGATTGTTCATGAGAAAATTTGGATTATTGGCTCAGATCAGTATAAACGTATAAAAGTATAAAGTTGTTAATGTTCTCTCTAAAACAAACAAAAAATCTCAAAAATACATATGAAATTTATGTTCATTATTTGAAACTCATCTGAAAGTTTTACTAATTTATAATATCAGGTAACTGTTGAACTGAAGTAGAAACTACTAATCATTTAAAATCTTATTTTATAGTATTAAAAATTATAATAATAATAATAATAATAATAATAATAATAATAATAATAATAATAATAATAATAATATTTATTTTTCTGCTAATGAGCTTTCGCTCGGTGGCAGAGTTTTACAGCACATATGAATTACATATTAGTTACATATATATAATATGAAAAGTACAACTGAAGTACAACGAAAGTAATACTAAGGAGAATGACTAAAACCTAACATACACAGTTATTTGGAATCACACGCAATTCTCTAGGCGTTTCCGGAAGCAACGCACACTGGAGGGAAAAGTCGCCAGTACTGCAGCAGGTAAATTGTTCCAATCAGTTATTGTCCGGTTAGCAAAAGAGTATTTACCTACGTCGGTTTTTTGATTCCTATATTTGATTTTGTATGGATGATCTCCTCTTCCGAAATATTGAGGGTGCCCTATCCTAGTTCGAATGTCATTTAACGCATTACATCCAGTGTACGCTTTCAGAAGGTTTACTAATCTAGCGATCTTTCGACGTTTGCCTAAGGGTTCCCACATCTGAGTTTGATCAATGTTTTTTCCAACAAGTTTTATTGCTCTATTTTGAATACGGTCTAACAAATTTACCTGCCCAGCCCTATACGGGTCCCAACACGCGGAGCTATATTCCATCACCGGACGCACAAGGGAAGTATACGCTAAGCGCTTTGTGTTCGCGTTTCCTTTCCTCAATATCCGCATTACAAAATGGAGTGATTTCCAAGCTTTGCGCGCAACGTGATTGATGTGGTCGGATCAGTTCAAGTCGCTACGAATAATTACCCCCAGATACTTGAAGCTACTAACTTCAGGCACAAGTTGATCTGAAAGTGTGTATTTTAGTGAAATTTTGTCACGTTTCCTACTGAAGGTTACTGCTTTGCATTTCTTAGGATTAATTTTCATTTCATTTCCTTCCGCCCATTTCATAATTTTATCGAGATCCTTTTGCAAAATCTGCCGATCTCGGGCGTCATGTATTCTCCGGTATAGTATGCAATCATCCGCGAAGAGCCTAATCGTTGAATTAATAGAATCGGAAATGTCATTAACATATGCTAGGAATAGAAGGGGACCTAGCACGCTTCCCTGCGCAACTCCTGACGTCACTTGAATTTCATTAGAAAGATAATCGTCTATCTTAACTCTTTGAGAGCGACCGCGAAGGAACGATTCGATCCAAGTGATTACTCTTGTATCAATTCCTGTATTTCGAAGTTTATTAAGTAATCGCTCACACGGCACTAAGTCGAATGCTTTTGTAAAATCTATTACTACCGCGTCTATTGTTTCCCCTGCGTCTAAAGATTCGGAAATGTCTTGGCAAACTGTTAAAAGTTGGCTTTCGCATGAGTGGCCTTGCCTGAACCCGTGTTGCCCTGCGTACAACCATCCGCTGTTTTCCCAAACCGCTCTCATGTATTCTGCAATGATTTTTTCCATTTGCTTACCTACTACCGAAGTTAGACTAATCGGGCGGTAGTTTTCGACATCAGAGCGGTTTCCACCCTTGAGTATTGGAACAACTATAGCCTTTTCCAGTCATCAGGAAGAGTACCGTTGTTTATGGACATTTCAAACAGACGCGTGATATAACGCACAATGATTTCGCCCCCAAGATTCAGTATCTCCCCAGGTACACCGTCGGGACCTATCGATTTATTGCGTCCTATTGTTGCTAAATTTTTCCTAATAGTTTTCACATTAATTCTGAATGGCGAGTTATTTAGAGAATTTTCCATCGGTATGCACAGCCGGGCGTTTGTAAATACAGATGCGTAATAATGATTGAAAACATTTGCTTTATCCGTTGGATCTGTTATTAGCTGGTTACTGCTATCTTTGATTGCTGGTATCCTCGTATTAGTTTCTTTCCGCTTTTTAACATATTTGTAAAATTGTCCCCAGCTATTCTTGGCTTGCAACAAGCTTGATAAAAACGTTTCTTGCGCGTGCTTTTTCGCATGTAGTAGTTGTTCCGAGAGTTGTTTGAAGGCTGTTTTATAATGTTTGTCGCGTCTGGATCTATTGTATGCTTTACGAACTTTTATTTTAAGTCGCTTCACGGTTTTGTTATAATATTCGGGATCGGAATTGTCTTTCAACATTTTACATGGTACGAACCGATCCATGCCTTCGAATAAGATATTCTTAAAATTCTCCCATATTTCATTTAAACTTTTGCCGGTGCTGGCCCAGTGTAAATATTTGCTTTCGAAAAAAGATTTGAGCCCCAGTATGTCGGTTTTTTTTTCCATAGCGAAATGCGCCTGGCTCTTAAGACCCCTGTGTGCTTCGGTAGCCATTCTACTTCAAGTATTACCGCGCGGTGGTCACTAATCCCTTCCACTACGCTGCACTCAATTAGAGACTCAGCCGGTCGAACGAGGAAAATGTCTAGAGCGCGTCACCGCGGGTCGGAGAGCTCACTACCTGTTCAAAGTTCTCCTCCCAGATCATTCTATTTATACACGTTTGCCCCCCTCCCGTGGCCTCCTCCTTGCCTTCCCAGTTAGCGTGCGGAAGATTAAAGTCTCCGCTAACTATTGTCCGACTGTTATTTGTAAAGTTCTTTATTTTCTCGGATAGCCTTTCTAGAAATTCAAAGTTCTCGTCGGGTGGTCGGTAAGCCCCAATTATATTAAGTGCCTCTGAGCACCCGCCCTTCACTTCAACCGCGAGCATTTCAAAGTATTCGTCTGTCCAGAGATGTGTGCATGTTACACTAGTTTTAACGCAAATAAATACGCCTCCGCCCCGCCCCTTTCTATCTCTCCGGTAGCAAGTAAAATTTGATCGAAATATTTCCGCAGTGCTGATGTCTTCGCGAAGCCAAGATTCCGTTCCTATGATAACGTCCGGGTTATACGAATCTACAAGATTCCAAAAGTCTAAAGCTTTGTTATAGAGACTCCTACAATTCACCTGCAGCAGCACCAGCGACCCATGCTCACGTCTACTATATAAGATGGATGATTCTTGCGCCGCCAAACGCGGGTTGTTGCTTCCCAAATGTGTGTGAAACACTTCTGGTAATGAACTTCCGATTAACGATGTTACGTCGTATTCGTCACTTTTACTTCCTGTTTTCGAACTCGCCTCAACAATCTCACCCGATCGCTTTGTGTCAAGATCTGGATATCTTCTATCGCCGTGTTCCTCAGTCAGTTTAACGGCGTTCTGCGTAGTACTTCGCAACACTGTTGAAAGAGACTACCGAGCTTGTGTGCACCTGTTCTATTAAGGTGCAAACCGTCTCTTCCCAGGTCCCAGTAAGTCAGCCACTTGTTTGGGTCTACAAAGAACATTTTTTGGACACGTGCCACCCACAGTAGCCTATCGTTCAATGCACGGATCTTGTTTGACGATACATCCGCATTTGCAATTATCCCGCTGAGTAGGATATGTGATTTCGGGAACTTCTTTTTGACAGTCGTTGCGAGGTCATACATTTCACCCATTTTCGTGTCCAGATCATGCCTACCCTTTATGTCGTTAGTACCAACGTGTAGTACAATTACGTTTGGTTGTGATTTTTCCAGGTTGTCGATTACATTTGACAACTGCCTGGTTCGAATTCCGAGGAAACACTTCACCGTCAGATTTTCGTGTTTGCCGATGTGGCGGACTATAGAGTCCCCCAGAACGAGATATTGCCTATCTGCAGGATCAGTGGCAGTTGTTGCATCCCGCGTCACGAATGGGGCGCTCTCCCGCGCCGCAGTCACCTTCGCCGTCTCCTCCCGCGCAGCAGTCACCGTCGCCGTCTCCTCCCGCGCAGCAGTCACCGTCTCCGTCTCTTCCCGCGCAGCAGTCATCGTCGCCGTCTCCTCCCGCGCAGCAGTCGCAGCCTCAGTCTTCTTCCGAGCAGTACTCATTGCTGGTTTGGGAGACTTAGCCAACTTCGCCCTCGACTCCTCCACGGCACGCGCCAATCGAAGATTTTCTTGCCTGAGTTGAATGTTCTCGTCTTCAAACGCACGAACACGTTCACTGAGCATTTTCACATTTTTCCTAGTGCACCGGTTGCACGACCATTCGTCGCCAATAATGTCTACGTCACGAATGCGCTCGCAGGAGTTATGGTACCACTTCCCACACACACTGCATTCGGCACCGGATTTTAGTGCTCTTCGACACACGAAACATGTAGGACCTGGGTTTAATTCCAGGCCGCCAATTACTAGTAGGGCGGGGATTAAAGATAAAACACTCACCGTTGCCGTCAGCCCGAGATATCCGTCGCGCCTAGGAAAACTTCCGCGAAGCTCCCCACAGCCCGCACGCCCAGCCCAGTTTCCGATCCTCGCCCGGTACACTTCCAGCGAGCAGCCCATGCTGCCGCCGCCTTTCACCGCAAGTCCCAGGGAGCTACCTGCTAGCACGTCCGTATGCCACGGCGACCGAGAGAAGAATGCTCATTTACAGAAAAAAAATGCTTGTTACGTTTACAAGGTAAATAAGAAATTTTTAAAAAAAGTAAAAGAAAGAAGAAAGGTAATGATGAAGGGAATGAGGATAGATGATGTAGATTTCGAAGTTAAGAATAATAAAAAAATTACACTCAACAGAATTATAAAACTATGTAACGCAATGAAACTAAAGTAAAATATTTAATGAAAACCGAGAACCCCGAAAATAATAAAACTTCATCCAAATGACCGCATTCAATTGCCTCTACTGTATTATATACGAAGTTCAATTGTGGTTGGAGTACTTTCTGATCTAGTGTGAAAGTGGCAGTCAGTCCAGACCGTGGAGACAACCTTGACGCGTAGTTTGACATTGGCTGTTCGCAGAAGGCGCCTAGGCGGCCGGTGGATAGCAGCTGGCGTTCACGCGAGGTCGTTCGCAGTACACAGAGCTCGTTCTGGCAAACTGCGAGGCCAAAAGAAAAGTTTCCCTAAGCTAAGGCAACGAGTGCGAGATTGTGGTAAACTTATGTAAAGTTGTTTTTAAGTTCTATTCGGGAAGGAAGATATAATAGTAAATTATTCGCATGAGAAGTCTAATTTTATTTATTAATAAACTTTTAGGCTTATTATATTGTCAATTTTATAAACTAGTACTTACTACTACTTTTGAAATAACGAGGTTGCAAAATTAAAGTGCAGAATTAAAACAATTCATTGATGTCACTGAGTGTTCGCCACCATTTCGTCACAATACTTCACATAAAAATTGCCAATATTTAGATTACTTAACATTACTAATGCAAAAACATTTATGTTTCGTCACCCAAACTAAGTCTTTTTTATTGCTGTTCCTCCCAAAATATATTAGTAAGTCATTAAGATTCTCTTCCAATTTTGAATGATTAAAGAAGTGGTTTCAGCAGTTGTCTAGAGCAGTCTATTTTAATTTAAAGTTTATAAAACATGAAGTAAAATATGACCTACGAATCAATATGTTATTTCCCTATCTATTACGTTTTCATTAAATAAAACTATCGAACTAAAAACGAACAAAATTAAATTTTCAGAGAATAATTTGTTAAAGAAAAAATGTAGTCACAGTCTTAATTTTCCGTATTTTTAAATACGTTTTAATTACTTTATGTAAAAATTCAAAAATTAAATCACAATATTGAAACACAAGGTTTAATTTTCCAAAGCACTAACGATAAATTTTTGCCTATACATTAATCTTCTTATGGACTTTATTGCCTAGTGTCATAAAATTATGGATAAAGCTATTGTAAGGGGCTCGACCATCGTATATTCGTAATGTGTATATAAATCTCTTTATCCCTTATTTTTGTTTTATACTGCTCGCCATTTTTCGCTTTTAGAGACGTTTACGGTTGTATAAATTATTCAGCGTGGATGTTGTAGCTTTATAAACTAAAATTCATAGGACTCAGTGAGCTCGCGCGTGCAAATTAAAAGTGTTATTTACTTATCTAAAATGTTTTATTTGGGGAGTATTTTTAGCCAAAATTATCGAATGCGAATGAACAAACAGAGTTGGATTTCCAGCTGGGGAAGACAATTCTTAGAACAGCCGAACATCATTTGTAAAATGTATGATAGTTAACGATGACTTGTAAATAAACTATTGTGTTCGTCTAACCGAAAGTAGTGAATGTTAAAGTCAACGTATTTCCAAGCAAGCGTTATTTACTTATCCAAAATGTTTTATTTGGGAAGCATTCATAGCCAAAATAATCGAATGCGAATGAACAAACACAGTTCCATTTCCAGCTGGGGCAGTCAATTCTTAGAACAGTCGAACATCATTTGTGGTATGTATAATAGTTAACGATGTCTCTTAAACATACTATTGTGTTCGTCTAGCCGAAAGTCTTGAATGTTAAAGCCAACGTATTTCCAGGCATTACATCCAACCGATGGCCGCGGCGGGAGGGTGTTCGTGGAACGCGCGTGAGGTGGGAGGGGCGGGGGCCGGGTTCGGTGGGCCTCTGTCGCCTGGCGCCGAATTGGGCGCCCGCACGGCGCTCCGGTGCCGCGGGTTGCGTGCGCGCCCGCCCGCCCGCCCGCCCGCCCACGGCGCCACGAAATTCGGCGCCTCCCCGCCACCGCCTCCGGCCGCCCCGGCCCCAGGCTGCCAGGCGCTCGCGGCCGAGAGGAGCACACGGAGACGAAGGAACTACTCAAATTACGGAACAAGCGAATAAAAATGTGTTTGCAGGACGTTAATGAAATAAGATTGGCCACTTTTGTATTGTTGTCCGCTCGTAGATTGTATTGTTCTGAGCAGTTACTCTTTCTAGAATACTTTAATAGATTCCGTTGGTCTACCTCACCTTGGAAGACTTCGTGTTACTAGGATTACTTTGGTTTTGTTGTCCGCGCGTAGATTGTATTGTTCGGGGCAGCTGCCCTTTCTCTTTCTAGAACCTTTCTATAAATTCGGATAGACTACCTCACTTTAGAAGACTTAGAAGATTAGAAGAAGCAAATGAGATGTTAGCATGGGTAATGGCTTTTGTCATATAAGTAAAACACAAGAAAAAATAAATAATATCTAAACAATATCGAGCAATATTTTTAAGGTGCAGTTTATTTTTCCTAATTTTGTCCTTAACCCCCTAATGAGGTAATGGATAACATTATTTGCAGCTGTGACTTTGCCTTTACACAACTGTACTCATGTCAATTCCAGGAAGCATTTCACGTTTTTTTAAATGCGTGTTGTGAATTGTTATCCAGATCAAGACGGTATCTGACTTTAACTAAAAAATCTGTCATACATTTCCATACAACTTAGGCTACATGCCTCGTATAAATTGTACGAGTCAATTTGGTCTGCACAGAAATTCATCAGGTTTGAAGAATGGTGTTGGGGTATGTGTAATTGCATATTGTATACAAATTCGGTGTAAGTAACTGTGTAGTTAAACAATTTGTCAAATAATAATGACAATGGCACTCAGTTATACCTCTTATGCTTCAGAATATCTTCCCTGTAACAGTACATTATTCTCCAATCCCTATCAAACTAATATTCGGATTAGCGTTGCAATAGTGTTTATTATTAATATTACTTCTTTTATAAAAAGAATGAACCATGCTAAGCATTTACGGAATAAATGCAATTTATTCCTGGATTACTTTTGTATTTTTTTATTGAGAAATTTCACTGGATTGTATTACTTTTCTTTCTATTACACTCATACGACAATTACGAAGAAAATGTTGGCTTCTTTATTAGGAATATATTTATATTTAAAATACATTTTCACACATTCTTGTGTAAACAATGTAAAGTTATGAATAACATGAAATGATTAACTAAGGAGCATTTGTTTGTTGAAGCAATAAGTACGAAAAGGAATTATATTTGATAAATTAGATGTTGTCTTCCAAGTCGATCTTTCACTTACATTATACTCACGTTGATTTATTTATGAAATGTTTGATGTGTCACTTGACAAGTTCTGGTGAATTGTGAAAATTCTGATGTACTATTGTTGATGTAATTACATAAAATAATGGAAGTCATCTCCATTAACTTAATTTATTTATTTAGATAGCTGGCTTTCGACAGTTTTGCTGTCATCATCAGTCTCGTTGTGTGTGGCAAAGCGACAGAATATCTACAGAAAAAAGATTTCCACTGTTGTGTTTCCGAGCATTTTACACTAGCACGGGAAGGGTAGAGTAATGTTTCAGTCAAATAGTACAGACTATAACCATACGTTTATTGACTATAACCATACGTTTATATCAGTATTAAACGACGATATATCGCTCAGAAGTTCCAACATTAATGCTAAAACAACACGGCTTTTCTTTTCAATATCTTCCCATTTGCGCATAACTTTTCTTATTGCAAACCCGTTTGCATGTTCTTCCTCTCTTCTGTGTAGAAGACTGGTAGTCAGATTCAAATTGAATGCGTCTTGCACATAAACTTACATTCGAAATTCACAATATATACATGAGACCATTTAAAAATGTTTTCGAGATTCAAGTGTAATTGATACTAACATTTGAAGAAGGGACTTTATGTCATGCAAGTCTTCTGTTGTATGGTTATGTCAAGAGAATCGTCATCTGTTTTGCAGCTTTTAAAGAATCAGACAGAAAGGCGACCTTCTATATTCTTTTGTTCTAGCCCCCAGAGGCCTCCCAGGATCATCTCCGATTCCTAGTTATGCAGTACAATGTATCTTCGTGGAGGCTCTTTCAATAGTAAGAGATGCCACACGTCACGACCCAGCCTGCGCTCATGTTCATCAAAACTCGGCTCCTTGCATGAGAGTGAATGAGATTGCATTTACTGATTCTCATTAGCAATTTGTTTCAATGTATTTCAATACAATAGCCGGGCGGCTAATGTAGGGAGATCTATAGCGAATCAGTTGGCTTCACCTTGGCAGAGTTTGAACGTGGTTGTTCGTGGACGAACTTACTTTACAAGCCGAAGTGGTTAAATCCACCGCGCTATTCAATTTATTGGGCTAAAGGTTAAAATCTTCTTCTTCTTCTTCTTCTTCTTCTTCTTCTTCTTCTTCTTCTTCTTCTTCTTCTTCTACTTCTAATGTTATATCTCTTTTTACTTTCCAGCATTATTTTCTAATAAGAGAAAATATTGTAAATGTACGTCGGAAATCGACGATGTATCGACACAAAACCTCTTATTGCTGGGTCCTGATAACGAAAACGTGGACAAATTTGTTCCTATATATAGTAAATTACTTCCTCTGAAATGAGGTATAGTCAGGATCCATGATTTGTTGATTATTGCTACCGAAAAATAGATTGACGGCAAACCGTATGTTTCGCTGTTTGTAAATCAGTGTGTTCGTCGGAGCGTTTGTTCGTCGGTCCGTCTGTCTGTAGTCAACGCTAGCGCCTAAACTATTCAGGCAATTTTCTCGACAATTGACATTCCCCGATCGATTGAAAGGAACTCGAAGTCCTCTGAGTTTGAAACAGATATTTTGATTTTAAAGGATAATTTACACAAAGTCTTAAAACTTTCAAAATTTTCTCAAAATAACTAAAAAAAATAAATTTCGTCCTCGTACAAGATAAAGAACACTTATGAGAGTGGTGCAGATCTAATTTTTGTTAAAATCACTATTTTTCGAAAGTTGCAACAGTACAAAATTTGTGGTGTCTTCCTACGACTACAATATTGAAGATTTTGAGATTTTTCTTAATGAATCTAAAGTTTAGTAGCAGATCTTGAAAAAAGGTCAGGTACAATTTTTCGAAAATGCGAGTGTTTTTCGCGTAATTTTGCGTGAAATATAAGGAATTTTTAAAGAATTTCCACAAACGCCTCCAATTTTTTTAAAAATTTATCTTCGTGTATATCAGAGGACGGTAATAAAATTGGTGCTGGTCTTATTTCCGACGAACTCAGTATTTTCGAAAAAAACAACAAAAAGTACAATAATGATGATGGAGATTTTTCTTGAATGAAATCTAATTCTAAAAAATATATATTAAAATAAAGTCATGTACAATACAGAAAAAGAACAAATAAAGAGCAAAAGGAAAAGCAGGAAAAGAAAGAAGAATAAAGAGCAAAACCAAGAACAAACTTGAGGCACTCGTGAGCTCCTTCGTCGACGCGAAGACGGCTGGCACCTGCCCCATGTCGCCGAGGCAACGCCCAAGGCGAGGGCGAGAGGCGGCGCCCGCGGACGCCGCGTCCGCGCCCCGCCCCCGCCCCGCCCCGTCCCTCCTCTCCCCTCCCCGCCCCACCCCCGCCCCGCCCCCTCCCCCGCCCCGCCCGTCCCCGCTCCTCCCCCGCCCCGCCCCGTTCATTGCGCATTCCCGCGCGGCGCAGCGTGCCGAAGTGTAGAGTATAATTAGCCGATGCGCCTTCGTCCATGCAGCGCCGCGGTGGCAACGACCTTGCGACGAGGGGCCGGCGCGACACCCGCCATCGGAGACACGCACGCACGCACGCGCGCGCCGTGCCGCCCTCCAGATAACGCCGTGTTTGTTTTCGAGAGGGTTGGTATCAGTGGCGGGCCTCTAGAGCCGTGGCGCAACGGGGGAGAACAGTCGCCTTTCACCTCTGGGTATCGGGGTGCAAATCGCGGTCAATGCATCTGGAATTGTGGCACTCGGGTCGAACTGGCGAGAACTTTCCTACAATCTACCCATTTTTTTCTTGTTCCAGAAACTACTCATACTATGCGATAGGAGTGGAATTCAACTTTGTCAACATTCAGCATAATCTTAATAAGAATTGTTTCACAATTCGAAGCGGGGTATTGAAGTTCAATTACTGTAAGTTCTTAGTATTATTTCAGTAACACTTGCACATCGCATCCCATGGGCCCGCCAGAAATGCAGATCAAAGTGGGGTGGATAAATAATCATCTAGTGTTTTTGTCGCCGTAACTTTTTTCTGTTCTTTCTTTTTTTTAATAAACTTCGATTTAATAAATTTTAGTCCTAAAACAACGGATTAGCAAAGAACATTATTTGCAGAAATAAAACCAGCCACCGGGGGAGCAAGCCAGCTCAACTTGGTGCCGGTCCCAAGCCCGGATAAATGGTGAGGATTGGCGGCAGGAAGGGCATCCGGCCGTAAAACTTTTGCCAAATCCAAAGAAAAATGGAAAGAGAGAATGAATCAGATAAGGTAACGGCTAGGGCGTACCCCGCATATAGCGACGCTCAGCAGCTTCGCCTGACTGCTGTGACAGGACAAGGGCTACCCCACCTACGACGAGTGGGGTTAAAGAAGTTAGTCAGGATAGGAACTCTCAATATTGGGAGTATGACGGGAAAAAGTAGAGAGATTGCGGATTTGATGGCAAGGAGGAGGATTAACATACTTTGCGTGCAGGATACAAAGTGGAGAGGCAATAAAGCTAAGGAGATAGGTGAGGGATATAAACTGATATACAGTGGAGCAAACGGACAAGGAAGGAATGGTGTTGGAATAATCCTGGATAGAGAATGGAAGGAACATCTAGTAAGAGTAAACCGTAGGGATGACAGGATCATGAGTGTTGGTCTTGATATTGGGGGTGCAACGACAAATATCGTATCTGCTTACGCACCTCAAGTAGGATGTGATGACGAAGATAAGGAAAACTTCTGGAGAGCCCTAGACCAAGAAATAGGAGAAATACCAACTGACGAAAGATGTTTTCTTGGTACAGATCTCAATGGGCACATTGGCTGCGAGAGATTGGGCGTAGAGAGAGTGCATGGTGGCTGGGGACTGGCTAGTCAGAATTTAGAGGGAGAGAGAATATTGGACTTTGCTGTTGCTAGCGATATGGCTGTGATTAACAGTTTCTTTAAGAAGACTGAGAACCAATATGTTACCTATAGTAGTGGTGGAACAGAAACTCAGATAGATTTTATATTATGCAAAAGGAATCATCTTGTGGAGGTCAAGAACTGTAAAGTTATAAAGGGTGAGAGTGTATCTAGTCAACACAGACCTGTGATAGTAGACTGTGATTTGAAGATAAAAAGGAAAGGGAAACAACTGGGAGAGCGGAAGATTAAATGGTGGAAGTTAAAAGATATAGTTCTTGCGGAGGCCTTTAAATCTGAGGTTCTGGGGAGGATTTCGACCAAAGAGAAGGCTAATGACTGGTGGGAGACAAACAGCAAAGTTATAATGCGAGTGGGAGAAGAAATACTTGGAAGAACATCAGGAAAGGGGCAGCCCGGAAACAAAGAGTCGTGGTGGTGGAACAGCGAGGTGCAAGAAATTATCAAGGCAAAGAAGGAAGCCAAGAAACAGTTTGACAGAGAAAGGAGTGTGGCAAACAGGGAAGCGTACAAAAGAAGTAAGAAAGAGGCTAAACGGGCTGTTGCAATAGCAAAAGCGAGAGCATTGGATGAGTTGTACGACGAGTTGGATGCACCGGAGGGAGTAAACAAGTTGCACAGAATAGCTAAGGCCAGGGATAGGGCATCAAAAGACTTTACACATATCCGGCAAATGAAAGATAGCGAGGGAGTTGTGCTCAGAAGCGAGAAAAACATCAAGAAGAGGTGGAGTGACTACTTCAGCAAATTGCTGAATGAAGAGCGTCCAAGAGTTGATAGGGGTAAAGGAATTGCAAACGAAAATGTTACAATAGGCATAGAACGGGGAGAAGTTAGTGAAGCTTTAAAAAGAATGAAAAATGGCAAAGCTGTAGGGCCGGATGGTATACCAGTAGAAGTATGGAAGGCCTTAGGTGCGGAAGGTATAGACCTGCTGCTAGATCTGTTTCTTAAAATATATAAAGAGGAAAAAATGCCCGATGTTTGGAGGGATAGTGTGTTGGTGCCACTATATAAGGAGAAAGGCGACATCCAGGACTGTAAAAACTACAGAGGAATAAAACTGGTCTCGCACACATTGAAGATTTGGGAACGAGTGATAGAGCAAAGACTGAGGAAGGAAACATCAATATCAGAGGAACAGTTCGGCTTCATGCCAGGAAAGGGTACAACGGATGCTTTGTTCGCCCTGAGACAGTTACTGGAGAAGCACGGTGAAAAGCTGAAGGAACTACATCTAGCCTTCATAGACCTGGAGAAAGCATATGACACAGTACCTAGAGAGGAGATGTGGAGGTGCATGAGAGTGAAAGGAGTGCCGGAAAAGTATGTGCGGCTGGTGAAGGACACGTATGATAGAGCACACACCAGAGTAAGATCAAGTGTGGGACTGACGGAAAGATTTTCCGTGAGAGTGGGAGTACACCAGGGATCCGCTCTGAGCCCATATTTATTTAATATAATAATGGATGTGTTGACGGAAGGAGTGAGAGAACAGGCCCCGTGGACTATGCTCTTTGCAGATGACATAGTGGTGGTAGATGAGAGTAAAGATGGATTGGAGGATAAACTGGAGAGATGGAGACAGGCAGTCGAGGAAGGAGGACTCAGGATAAGCAGAGCAAAAACTGAATACATGTGGTTTGGAGGAGATGGCAGGCCCGGAAGCATCACACTACAGGGGCAATTACTGACTAGAACGGGAGAGTTCAAATACCTCGGCTCCTATGTCAACGAGAAAGGGGAGCTAGACAGGGAAGTTAACCACAGGATACAAGCTGCCTGGATAAATTGGAAGAGAATGACAGGGGTGCTGTGCGACAGAAGGATTCAGAGGAAAATGAAGGGAAAGGTCTTCAAAGCTGTTGTGAGGCCGGCAATGATATATGGTAGTGAAACCTGGCCGGTGAAGAAGGTTCAGGAAAAGAAGTTGGAAGTGGTAGAGATGAGAATGCTGAGGTGGTCAATGGGAAAGACCCGGAAAGACAGGATCCGGAATGAAGTAATACGGAAGATGGGAGGAGTGATCGAGGTTTCAAAGAAGATTCAGGAGCGAAGATTGCAGTGGTTTGGACATGTCATGAGAAGGGAAGAGGAATATGTGGGAAGGAAAGTGAGTAGTATGCAACTGGAGGGGAAAAGAAGGAGAGGGAGACCAAAGAGAAGGTGGAAGGACTGTGTCGTGGAAGACCTGCGAGAGAAAGAGTTAATCGAGGAAGATGTGTTGGACAGGATTGAGTGGAGGAGAAGAGTAAGGAACAGCGACCCCTTACCACTAAAAGGGAAAAGCTGAAGAAGAAGAAGAAGAAGAATTATTTGCAGAAATAAATGTCTTGGTGAGTGTAACAGTGTAATTAAATAATTATATGAGTCATTTTCATGAAATCTGATGATGGCTAAGCCATCGAAAGATGCTATTATAATAAACAATATTGTTGGCAATGACGACTCATATAATTATTTCATTGTAAATGCCAACGAAAACTCATCAGAATACCAACAGTGTAATTAACCGAACAGTTCCAAAAAAGGGTGCCGCATACGTGTCAGATTGATTCTTAAGTTTGTTTTAGCTAAAAAAATATTTTAAAAAACATATTCTCTCTACGCTTCATTTAAGGAAAAGGAATTCGCTTGTTTCATGAAAATGACGCGGCTTACCGCGACGTCTCTCAGCGGCGAACACTGTGAGTGCGAGATGCAAATAAATCAAGTCCATCTCGGGAGTAGTAGTGTGTGCCATGACTTGCTAGTTTCTTGCTAAGACTGTACGTCCGGCCCAAGTCCATTTTAATAATTTTGCCTTTCGTACTAGCACATCCTGTTGTTTTTGCTAGGTCCACGTCTGGTTTTCTACGTGGCTGTTTGACAGATCATAGTGACTCGACTTGAGTGTACCCACTGCACCTCCAACGATGAGAGGAAATGTTATGCCAAGGCTGGTCACACAATGGGCACAACATTGAATACTTCTTCAGATAGTTCTTATTGGTTGTACGTAATTGTGATTTATTCAAATAGGGCAGATTTACAATGATCTAATTTAACTCATTTATGTTTCATTTTCCGAATCTGGCATTTTAAAAAAGAATTAATACCTACCACAATACAAAATGGAACATGTTTTAGAATGTGGTACCATGACTACCCAATATTAAAATGACGTTATGTATTGATTTGTGTCTGTTATACAAAAGATTTTTGAGAAATTAGGCATCAAAGGAGAAATTACTTCTAAAGAATTTGAAGTTGCAAAAAATCACTTGTGAAAATGACTGTCGTCTTAACATTAAGGAATTTTACACTAGAGTAGAGGTTTAGGAAATACATTTGGTTCGCTAGGAAGCCGAAGTTCAAAGCTTCTTCCATATTGATCAGCATTTCCCAGAGCGAAAGATAATTAAATGCTCGCACATCTGTGGTGTCGGATAACAAAAGGCTTCTAGGAACACCTGCCGTCAGGAGGTACACGATCCTCGAAGTTGGACGTGCTGTTTGGTGGCAGAACAATGATAATGAGAAGCGGAAAACTAGTTCTTCCGTCACAGGCCACATCGATTCCAGCAAACGAACCCTGGAGCGGCTTCTGTCTTTCTGCCCAAAGCCGCGAATTTCAGCGGTTGGCGTTTCGAACTCAGAAGCAGAAAATTAATTGTTCCGAGAATGTTGTTCTCGCGAGTCAGGGGAAGTTTCAGCCTCGAAATTCTGCGGGACGAAAGATCGATGTTACTGCGTCATGGCTCCACCAGGAGAGCATGTGGAAGAAAAAAAGCTTTCATGAAACACAAAATTGGGGGCAATATTACACTCGAAAAAATGCTGTAAGCATTGCAAAGCGTAAAGAGGTCACGTATTGCTTGTCGCAACTGCTTACGACAAACAGTCGTTTTATTTAGTAAGAATCTAATTATTTTTGGTCAGTTTTTTATGTTTCTTTTCACAGAGACCATTTCTTTGTAATGGTGCACACATTTTTCTATTCTTTTTAGTATCTGATGTCGACAAACAGAGCACATATGAACAAAGTTGTTCATGTTTCTATTGTCTCTTAAATTAAATGTCCTTTTGTTGATGCAATCAAAATTAACGGATTGTTCTCGAAGCAGACTGAAAATAATAAACAGCGGTTCACATGATGCATAAGTACAATACAACACTAAATATATTTTCTCCTTTTTCCGTAGTATAATAGTAAGCCACGGCCCGTTCTCAACATGACCCTTGATGCTCGCGACCAAGATGAATGTTCCACTGTCTCACGGTGCTGAGGATTCGCAGCGTTGTTCAGGTAACCTCCATACCAGAGATCTAAAGAGAGTTCTTAAATACAACATTCGCATATATGAATTATTTTTAATATTTCTGCAGTGACGAGTTACGCCACCTGCATTTCGAGTGCGGCGTTAGCCTTCACCGAGGCGAGCATTGCACGAAGGCTCGGTGCGCTCGCTGTTGCATGAACATTGTATTCAATTAGCTGACGCATAGACCTCCACGTGGGTAGCTTTCGAGGGCCGACGGGTGCGCCGGCCGAAGGAATCCGTTGGCGCAGGATGCGACGTTCCCGATGCAGCACTCGACGACAATGCGGTGACGCGAGTCCACGGGGGGTGTCACCTCGTCCATCAATTCACACATCGTCGGCGAACGACAAATGAGCCTCGCCTCTAAAAGCGTCATTTTGTTAACGAAGCGAAGAAATTCATTTGGAAATTTGTGCATTTTATCGAGGAAAATGACATTAAGGCACCTCACAACCCAGCAGTTGAATAAATCACGTGTCTATAGGAGCCAAATCAATGGCCCCACCTACGATTCCCTGCGAGATGATGATTTAGATGTGTCGATTTCCTTGTTCATTGATGATGCGATAATCGCTTCGATTCATCAAAAAGAGTATACACTTTGTAAATAATACACTGATAAATTCGATGTAAAATTACATGTACTATTCTAGAGGAAATCAGAAATTGTGTCAGTAAGTTTTCTCCTTTTATGCACGTGAACGTGTAAAGAAAGATACGTGAAGTTAAAGTTTTTTTTTCGGCAGCGTTTCTCCATATTTGAACGTAATGTATTAAAACATTTTTCATGACACAATTAGAAGGGGATTCCCCGTTCTGCTCGAACAGCCATTAACGCTCCTTTTCTTTTACTTCTTCGACGTTGGAAAATGGTTTGTCGTTGCCAATCAGGCGAATGTCCCAAAATATCAAGACCCAAGTATATGGTGGACACTGTGAATGAAGATGTTGTATGCATTGTGGTGTTTTGTAGCGCGGGCGTGATGAGGTCTAGCATTATCATGCAACAACTTATCTCCTCTTGTACGACGCATCACAAAGTAGCAATCATAGATTAATCATAGTTTGAGTGCTATGTTAGAATTGATTGTGTGTGCGAGGTGGCGGAGTATAAATCTACGAGCGCAGCGGCAAGGATGACGCAGACACAAATGAATGAAACGAGTTAGAAGAAAAAGTAGAATGCCAATCTCTCCTTTCGTTACAAAGTATACTTGTACGAGTTAAAATTCTTTTGTTGTACTTAGAATAAGAAGAATTAGTCTTGACAGTTCCGATTACTATTACAGGATGCACAAGTGCCTATGATAAATGACTAGTTTGACACAAGAGCAGTGACGAAGCAGAATTTCACTCGATGAATCATCACAGGTCAGGCACGTTTCAAAGAAGCGCCTGTACTTTGTTAATAGCACCGAGCTCTACTCAGTCTGCTTGCAACATCACTTAACACCGTTTCTGCCTCACGAAGTGTCCCAGCACTTACGTAGCGTTGCGACCGCGTGGGCCGTCGCCATGAACTCTTGGCTTCTCGCCTGTGCAACGCTGACTGGCGGGCGGACGCATGCGTCTGTTTTACAAGCGAATGCAGAAATGCACATGAGGCAAATTTGAATTTCTCTAAAAAAGAGTTCAAACAATAAATGTTATATGCAATGAAATCTGTCTTAAGCGGTCACTAATGTTTCGGAAAAAGTGGCCATTCATAAAAATGGCCATATAAACAAAAGTATTGAATTGAATTGAATTGAATTGAATTGAATTGAATTAATGCCTTATTTTACGTGGCGAGACTCGGGCCATCAGGCCCGCTCTTCCGTCTGACCACGCAAATTTCGCTACGCTCCTTTCACCAACAAGCGGAGAAAGGAGGAATTTCTTGGGCGAGAAACAGGCGATTTGAATTTTGCTCAGAGGCGTCATTTAGGCTTGAGGATCTTTTACATGCAAGTAAATCTACGAACATGGGACAGCCGGCTTTACTTCCCCTCCGAAGGAAGGCGTACGAAGGATTTTTTCGCCCTTAAAAATCCACGGCTTCGATCGGGTTTCTTGTAGTATGGGGTTTCTTGTAGGGTATATTAAATAATTTTGTGCTAATTGCCATGAAATGAAGTATATTGTTTTTAACATGTTTAACGTCGTAAATGACAATATACAATTTAAAAAAGGTATTTAGAATAATTTGTCTCCTCTCACCTATAATCTAAGCGCACTCTCGTCACTCATTCTCTGAACGGAGATACTCTCCGTTCTAACCGAAACAAACAAACAAACAAACAAACAAACAAACAATCGAATTTAAAATCTCGTTCATTCAAAAGAAACTTTACAGCATGGCCGTCAGTCAACGGGGTTAGCGAATGACCTTTAGATCGGATTCGCGCACGCGGTATTGTTCAGGCGTCCTTCACAGTGTTCCATAGAAGGAAAGCACGAGTTTGCAACTGACAGGAATGATGAAGAATGGGAGAAGCGAAACCGATTTTCATTATTCAAGATATTTATTTTCATTTAGATGTTTATTAAAATCATCTTGCGGTATCTCAAACAAATTAATCCTGCTGTGAGATAAATACGTTTGGATATCATAATTAGAAGTGATCTGTCAGAGCGTCTCATCCTAGGGACATATAAAATCCCACCGTCTTTCCGCTTCTTATTATAATACAGTTTAAAATCGGGTGAGATGATCCCTTAATAAAAAGGTTAATCTAGGGAATATACCTGGCGGATGGTCGCTTGGTCAGGTGACCGCTGAAAAGAGGGAATATTTAAATGTGTCTAATGAAAAAAATCAGTCGGTGAAAAATCAATCGACGGAATTCCCTGAGGAAAACCGAAGAATTGTGGCCGAAACATTGAGTACCTGTATCTAGGACGAGGCGTATCGCAGCCAGCTAAGTGGCTACTGACTTCGGCCATGGAAGCCTACGCTCTCTCCGTGTTCCCCGTCTTTTGACAGGTTGCTTCGAAGGAGGAGATAATTTTTCCTTTAATATCTTCATACCGCTTCTCTATCTAGAAAGAAATCAAAATAAACTACGTTTTTTTACTAATTTATATATTTTTTATATTTTGATATCTTTACTTATTTAGTACTTCTGTTTCTGTATTGCCTTGCAGCGTAGCAAGCTAACTCTTAAATGAATTATCAATTTAATATTTCAAGTAAGAAGAGATTGAAAGTTGTATTCCTATTTCACATTGTAATAGGATATCAATTAAGATAATCAGAAAGCAATCAAATACACATTTTACTAAAACTCGCATGTATTATAATAAATTTTGTATTTTATTTATTAAATTTTATGTTGTCGTATTCATAGGTTCCGATTTGATATTTTTTACTCATTTTCCACTGAAATATATCTGTTGGTATTCAAAGAATCACAGCCCTTCTATCTATTTGTAAGCCTGTAAAATTACAGAAACACGATGTTTAACACTATCTGCCTTATCAATATGTACAATTAGTATGATAAATCTATATCACATTAAATTAATTGGATGATGTTAAATACATTTAATTCATTTCAATTGCCTCTTTATGGTGTCGGCCGGCTCCACTTCGGGATCTCGTAAAGTTCACTCCGCCGAGTGCTTGGTTGTCCCGTAAGTATGAGATCACACAGGAGGAAGAAAGATGAAGTCTGTGAGCGCAAGAAAAATCAGACGTGACTTCTGAGAAAATGTGGAGTATTTTTCTTCAGTTTCTTTCCGAATATTAGCAATACTTACACAAACATTGTATTTCTCTCTGCGGGAAACTCAGAATGTTGGTAAACAAAAAACACTTCCATTGAAAAAATCGAAGTTGAGTCAATATTTCCAAAAATAAAAATGTTACTAACAAGAAAACGCATAAAAACATTATTTCTCCTTTGGCGCAAACAGCATTTGGATACCACGAACTGCTTTTACCTCAAACTGAAGATATTTGCTGTGGAAAAC
Source organism: Gryllus longicercus (assembly GCA_038098605.1). Lineage (NCBI taxonomy): Eukaryota > Metazoa > Arthropoda > Insecta > Orthoptera > Gryllidae > Gryllus > Gryllus longicercus. The sequence goes on along the minus strand of JAZDUA010000387.1, from coordinate 955,575 downwards.
GTAGGTGGCTCACTTTGTAAACACGGCGTAACGTTATGAAAACAAGGGAACACATGTATGAGAGTAAGTCAAAGTGTTTCTTCTCAGTGTTTATAATTAATTACAACCATCAGTGCAAATTTTAAGATAAGAACATTTTCCAACATAAACACCATGCTTTGTCACTCCCAAGCATCATAGCACCAGCGTTCCGATATCCTCCGGAAAAATGTGTATCTATTGAGCATCAAGCAATGTACGTATTGCTTCCTCACTAGTATGTCGGAGGCAAATTTTCAACATCTTGATGCATTTTTAAATGAAACAAACACATCAGAATTAGGCATGACAAGATCGGAAATGTATTAGAAATCTCACAATAAAGATTTTGAAGTGTGTGGGTGGCGAAAAATGTATTCGCTTTAACTTGCAACAAAATAATGTATTTCGACAATCCATCTCGGCGCTCTTTTATCCAGAACCTGACTAACGTGCAATATGGTCTGCCGCTTTATCAAGTCACTCATCGGTTATTCATAATCAGGTCACGGACTTGCTCAATAAAGCCATCTTGCTCTTGTCATCCAGCTTGATGACAAGATCCTGTATCGTGTTTGTATGACAGCTTTTGAATGGTTCAATCCAGTGGCGAACTCTTCATCGAGAAAAAACTTTGCGCCCAGACTATGCTGAAAATATTCTAAAAAAATTAGTTACACTACGTTTTTGTTACACATTCAGATCACAAAAAGACGGGTGACGAAATCCTATAATCTTGTGTGCAAACGGAAATTGGTGCAAGTTCTCTTGGCTGTTCGGGTGACGCCGTGTTAGAAGCTGTGATTGCAACGTTTCGAATATCTTGTCGTGGTCTTCCTTAGCGTTGGTCTACGCCGGAACGGTCGGAGTTCCTGTTTATAAATGGGTGAGGGACGAGTGCCATTAATTGAACCAGGCTGCCAATCAAGGGGCCAACCGTCAACCGAGGGAGGGAGTCGAATCGGACGGCAAGGAACAATCCAGAGTCGGACGGCAAGGTGCGCTTCGTGATTGGGTGGCAAGCGTCGTCAGGAGTCGGACGGCAGGCAGTGGTCCGGCCGGCCGGGCGCCCTTAGCAATTGCCGCCAAGCATCATGGAGGCCATTTGGAGGAGGCCTGACAATTCCCATTGCTTCCTTAATTCGTCTGGACCACCATCAGTCCTCTATGATTCTTCAAACAGAGAGTCAAGTCCGGTAGCTCGTGCGTGCTGGGCGACTGAGGTGCGTCTATCGTGTAGTTGCAAGGTGCGGCGTATACTCCTACCGTTTGGAGGGGCGAGAGCTGGTCCTCAACCAGCACTTCAGTTTGATCCAGCTTCTGGTGGACGTTGTAGATCGAAACGACTCAACAATTTACCGAACCTATCTATGATGCCCCGAATGTAAGGAAGTACCACTGTTTTGTTTCCCTCATGCTGGTTTCTCTCGGTGCCGTCGGATCTTGAGTAAGTGGTAAGGTCCTGTGGATTGTGGGTCTGTCGTATTCATTGGGCGCGAATGTCTCCTAATTTGCTGCTTAGTAGGTTGACCTCGTCTTCGTGTAAAAGATACTCAAGCATAAATGAATGCTCTGAGCTAAATTCAAATTGCCTGCTTCGTCGCCCAAGAAACACCTCCTTTCTCCGGTAGTTAGTGAAAGGAGCGTACGAAATTTGCGTGGTCTGAGTCTCGCCACGTAAAATAAGGCATCAATTCAATTGAATTCAAAATTGGGCGAAGTCTGCACACTCTGTACGGAGTTTGCGTAGTTTGTTCCGGATGCCCGTGCCAGTCTCGTCAACCGGGGCCATGGTAAATAGAGATGTTACGTCAATGCTGACAAGCACGTTTGTACTCTTTAATCATTTCCATGCAGCAGGCTGATGAAGAGGCTGGTTTCTGACAGCCGATGCAATATCTTCTGTCAGAGAACGTAGTTTGTCAGCGCTGTGCCGTGACAGCGGATGCGTAGGAGAGTTAATTGTGCTCACAGTGGGGCGGAGAGGCACATCGGCCTTACGGATCTTAGAAAGCGCGAACAGACGCCGCACAGCCTACGACTCTGCGTCACCCAGTCAGACAAGAGAACTCGCAAGACGTTGGCCGCAGAAGCCTACTACTTCACGGAAAGTGATGCGATTTACGTCACAGCAACTCCCTCAAAAACCTAAGTGTTAACGTTCACACTTACCGGGAACGAAGTCGACGATGGCATTTTATGACTGGCAAGTGCATAGAGCTGTACAGTCAACCTGCAGGCGATAAGAACGAAAGTGCAGATACTTCTTGACTTATCCTAATAACTCATAAACGCGAAAATGCGATCGTCTGTATCCCCCTGTAACGAACTCCCGATCCCAGTTGCACCGGGATCGAGGCCTGCATTCGACTTGCTGCAGGTGGGTGGGTGGGTGGGGGGGGCGTGGTGCGGGCCACGCGTGCGCCGGTCGCATGCAAAGCGTCACCCGTATGCGCACGCACGGGGACCGCGCGAGGAGCCCCACCCCGAGCGGCGCGGCGCTGCACGTGCGCTGCCGTCACTCGCGCCCACGCCCACCGGCGACGCGCGCGGGGTTGGAACCAAGGGCCTCGGCGAAGGAGTCAACGCCCCCCGAGGCCATAGGGCAACGATTCCTAATAACTACATCGCTGTACGGGAGACGTCGCGTCTTAGGCACAGGTGCGAACGCCTTCCTCGGGGCGAAATTATTATTTTGCCCTGAGGAAGGTCGCAGAATGGCGGCCAAAACGTTGGCACATGTGCCCAGGGAGCTTGTGTTATCTGTAGTGTGAGGGTTAGTATATCAGACTGCTGCAACTAGAGGGCGGATTCTGATGACGTGAACCATTGTCAAATATGATCAATAAAATGTTCTTAAAATGTTTTTAAAGTGCCCTAAAAGCAGCGACAAACGACGGAAAAAAATGTGATCAAATCCACTTTACATTACCAACTCAAAGTGGATACATTACTGGTGTAATCGAGGCTAATTCTATTCGTTCGAGTGCACTCAGCTAGAAAACTTTGTTTGGACTACTCTTTACCAGCAAATTTATCCTGAAATCGGCGGAACCGCCAAAGGCGCTGATTGAAGTCACAAGAACCTTACATTACTTACAACAGCTGACAAAATTACATTTTCTGAGTGAAGAAATGGAATAGCCTACTCAGGAACTCCGTGAAGAACATTTTTTGCATCTCGTAAATATAATTTGAAGCCATTAAACTCTTAAAGACTATTAAAATAATATCAAAATCAAAGAAATCAGAAAAAGTGCACTAAAAATGACGGAAAATGTCAAAAATGACTTATTAGTCGAAATAGACGAAAAATGCAACGAAAAAAAGAAAAAGAAAAAATAAATAGATATAATATGGGCTATTTACTTTTGTCATAACATAAAATTAATTTATATACTAAAAGGAATTGTTCTAAAGTGAAAAGGGGAAAAATCAGCTCCCTAGTTATAACCAAGTTTGCGTGTTCAAACCCAATCGAAGCTGTGGATTTTTAATCCTTTGTACGCCTTGACAATAAGACATGAATTGAACTGAATAGGACGCTCTAAACGTTCTCTCATGTTTCATGGAGGGAACGCTTGAAACAGTTTTAAAAGTATTTTCATATTTATTAATTTGAGTTATTTTAATTAGATTAGAGAAATATAAAAGTTCCTCACCAAAGAAACCCGACGTATCGAAGGAACCTCACCCAAGACGGTAGACCGGAATGCATCTAGCCGTGAATGCCCGGTAGACGAACATACGCAGGTTACCACGTTACTATATAAGAATATGAATCAGGAAAAAGGGATCTACATTTATTGTTTTACGTAGAATAACTAGAATATGCATGGACGACTGACTAGACACTAAAGCGATAAATGTGAATTTTCACACCTATCAAATAAACGTAGAGTCCTAAATTTAGTAGTTGGATGTAAATTACACTCCTCGCATGAAATATCTTCACATTAATAAAGTGTATTCTCGATTGAAATGAGCAAGCAATTAATACTTGATAATGACAGATCTATTGGTTTGGTTAGGTTTGGTTTGGTTGGCAAAGGCTTCCGCCAATCTATGATTTGCGTTTACACCGTGTGTCAGCTGCTCTGACTATCCCCGTCTCGACGCCTGCAGGCCATCGCTCTTGTCGCGTGATCGACTGATCGAGTTGAAAGAGTTGACTGTAAATGGTAGTTCGAGGGAAGAGGAGATACTTCTTCAAACTGTATAGCTCCATTATACAACACATCTTTCGAGATGCAGAAGCGCTGAGGTACAGGCGATTAACACAAGAGAGGAGGTAAGATCGACAGTTCCACGCCAGGGCGATTTCAATTGACTTTGCGCCGCATAAAAGTGCACGTAGTTTAAACCTCCATCAAAGTAAAGTTGCCCATAACAATATTTTTTTAAATATGCATTTTGCGTCAAACATTAATAATAGATAGTACTTTGTATGGAAATTACATTCAGAAGAATAAAATAAGAAAGGAGTCCTTGCCTCATATCCTTCCTTGAGAAAACACCTCTACGAAGTGATAGGACCGCCCAAGTTTTCTACACCAAATATCTTTGAGATGGTTTGAGTTATCAGGATACGATTTGCCCCAAGTTATTAGAGATGGTGGGAAAAATGACATATCGGTTACTTAGAAACATGTTTAATTTTTGAGATATAGTTACAACTTTTATTTTTAAATAAAAGTTTCCATTTGCATCAGCATTTTAAAGTTCTAATTTGCATTCTAATACAAACGAGTGAGTCCAAGTAAAGTGTGAGTTTGATCGCTTTCTGATTATTTTCATTGATGACCACCCAGTGCATTCCAGTGAGGAATAGAAACTCATATTTTATTTTCTTGTCGACTCATTAACAAATAATTAGTTTGTTATGGTTCAAATAATGACAGAAACATATGAAGATAGGCAAGTGAAAATATCAATTTAAGAAAGTAATACAGACAATACTGTTACTAACATTAAAAAAAAATATTTTTGATTTCTATTTATACAAAGAGAGCAAAGCGCTGTGTCGGCAATAAAGATTGCACTTTCTTTCTTTTGGAAAACCGATGGGAAAAGAGTTTACACGTGGGTTATGAGGAAGTAAAGAAAATATTTTTTCTACAGTTTGTTTTCGAGTATTAACAATACCTATGTCTTGGTCTTTGTCTCTTCAAGAAATTTAGAATGATGATGGAAAATAGATAATTTTATTTAAAAAAACACGATTGCGTCAATATCTCTAAAATTATACATTTTACAAAGAAGAATCCAAAATTGAAGTTTATCTCGCAGTCTACAACAACTTAGAGCAAACTGAATCTAGATATCTCAAACTGTTTCGAATATTCATATTTCATGTGGCGAAATTAGACTGTCCGTTCTCTACAGGCTATTTGGGATGTTAGCTTTTTTTGGCAAAAACAGCACCAAAAGGACTCTCTGGAGTCACCCTGAATGACGCCGCCCGATACTCCTGACCTGGACCTCTTCGTTTATCCGAGGTTCCTATGACCACTAAATGGCAGAGACGACCAATGTACCGAACGGTTCGTGGGGCGCGAAACTGTTCGCAATTTGATACTCAATTGTCACCACCCTATTACCATGTTTGCTTTAACCAATTTGAATTATTAAATGACTTAATGCATTTTTTATAGATAAACGATGTCACAATATGGAAGTCATTTACTGTGTGGAACAAATTTCCAACGTAATTGTCTATCCAAAAAGGTGTTAGGATGATGACAGTAGTGTCAAACGAATGGCCTGCAGCAGCAAAAATGATGCTGATTGATACCTTACAAAATGGTTTTCCAATAGTCGCATTGAAACTTCTGAAGAGCAACAAATAAAATACTCTCGTACACTGTAATAAATTAAATATTTTACAAAAACAGATTTCACAAATAGTGATATAATACAATATATTATATTTATAGTAAAACAGTTCTTTACACATAACACAAAATACTGTACTATAATCCAACACGTGAATAGCAAATATTAAAAGGCGGGTGGCATCTTCCTTGGAGCATTGTCTCATGTCATCTGTGTCGTAAGCAGTTCAGCCCTGGGTATGAGAATTCATTAGGTATGCATGATAACCGAATGGCCATAATAACACAAATGTGAAGCTTGATTTCATATTCTAGTTAAAATAATATATAAGAATTTGGCATTGAGCTATGTATGATCGGCAAATAGTATATCATATAGTATATCATGTATAAGACATACCTGAAGTCATGAAGGTAGAAATTTGTGTTTTTACACAATGTTTTGATACTGCTGTTTAGGTTCATCTAAACACAATGCATATGGAAAGAGGTCAAAAGTCAAAATTTATCACCTACTACTCCCAAACTATTTTTAGCGTATTATGAAATGGGCACTTGAAAAAGACAGGCGGCCTAAAAACGCTCTCATAAAACCTTTGAGAAATATCTGGAGCTCATCGACCTCTCCTGAAGTAGGTAGAAGCACTTGCTGAAGAAAGGCAGTTGCAGAGTGACTCGATATGGCAATCAGTACGGGATGGTTATGATGGTGAACGTATTTTTTTTTAAATTTAAAATATCTGTAACGTTGCAAATATAACAACATACGATTTTCGTTGATATAGTAAAATCGTGACAGTGAAATTAAAACAGGTATATCAATATATCATATCAAAATGATCTCTTTGTATTGAATTGATTGATCTATTTGAATGGACGTTTGTATTGAAATGAGTCATTGCTCTCACAGAGAAGTAAATTGTACTATGCTACATAAATGACCTGCTCTCTCAGGCACTGCAACCCTCCTTGCGTTTAGGCCTGGCAGCCGTGAACTTGAGATAGTATCTTTCTACATCATAAGATATGGACTCCATGACGAACAGACTCTCAGTTGACTATCAGACCACTGCGCTTCCCTAAGTGTGTGATAGAATGGGAAAGAAAGAATCGTGTGCAGTCCAGGGGCAATTGTTTAAGGTAATAGACAATTGATTGCTCCCTAATCCAATCGTTTCCCCGACATTAATCGCAGAAATATTCGGAAATGGTCCATGAGGCTGACATTGAGATCTAGAGAGCGGTGTCATCCGACAAAGTTAGCTGGTCAAAACTCCCAGATCGTCGGAAGCCTCCGCCCCGAAGTGAACGAAGCTGTTGCAGCGAACTTGCAATTACATACCCTCCACATCTGTGATCCCAATGAAAGTACCACTAAAAATTATCCAGATATTACATGTTAGGTGTAACACTCAGTTACACTCAAGGGCACTCAGTAATATATTAGTATTCTTAAACGAAACAACTCGAATTCTGATTGTTACTTCTCTAACACCTAACATGTAATATCTGGATAATTTTCAGTGGTACTTTTATTAGGATCACAGATGTGGAGGGTTTCCACTTTGGGATTTTAAAGGAAAATACTTGTGGTATCTACAGGAAATTAACCTCTGACTTCTAGATAGTATACAGTTATAAAAGTCGCCAATAAAAAAAGTCAATGTAATACCAAATTAAAAAAAAAATGGGTACAATGTTTTTCATCAAGCATGCCCAAATATACACGCGTGTTCGACAGGTTGCCTATATCTCAGTCTACCCCAGCAATCGGCCACACCTGCGGGGCCGATGGCATTGTCTTCGCACGAGGCGCCCTCCACTGGGCGAGGGCTGCTCGGCCTCCTTAAGCCCGAGCCTGCGCAAACAGCTGGCTTGCGGCGGCGGCCGCCCCGGGGCCCGAGCTCGAGCCTCGTGCACGGCGCGGGGCAGGGCAGGGCAGGGCGGGGCAGGGCGGGGCAGGGCGGGGCAGGGCGGGGAGGGGCGGGGCGGGGCAGGGCGGGGCAGGGCAGGCCAGGGCAGGCCAGGGCAGGCCAGGGCAGGCCAGGGCAGGCCAGGGCAGGCCAGGGCAGGCCAGGGCAGGCCAGGGCCAGGGCAGGCCAGGGCGGGGCAGGGCGGGGCAGGGCGGGGCAGGGCAGGGCGGGGCAGGGCAGGGCAGGGCAGGGCAGGGCAGGGCAGGGCGGCGCGGGGAGGGGTGGGGGGCGCGTGGGGGTGCGGCACGGCCCAGCGGAGCGGAGCGGGGCGGAGGCGCGCGGCGGGACGGGGCGCGGGGCGCGGCGCGCGGGGGCGGCCGAGGCGGCGCGGCGGGGCTAAAAATACGCCGGCGGCGGAGGCGCGGCGCGGCGCGGCGCGGAGCACAGCGGAGCGGAGCGGCGCGCGGCCCGAGAATCGATGGCACCGCGCATCGGGGCGACTCGTGGAGGCACCGCCGCCGCCCCCGCCGCCCCCTCCGCCGCCGCCGCCGCTGTCGGCGCAGCGGAAAATCGACTGTGCGTCGTTCGGTGCCACCGCGCGGAAACTAGTTAACGCGCTGCCTCTGCAGCAGCAGCCGCCGCCGCCGCCGCCGCCGCCCACGGGGCCGGCAACGCCTCGGGCGAAACGCCCAGCGGCTCTGCTGTCAGATGACCTCGTGCGTTCATCCAGTGGCACGGCTGCCCGACGGGGGACACAGCGCGAGTGGATCTGTCGTATATATATATTGCGCTGGAATCAGAATAACTTCCGTTCTGATTCCTGCTTTTGCAGGAGAAACTCATTCTTTCCTACGGCACTCTTCACTGACAGAGGATGTCCGAGCTGGTTAATTTGATGTACCCGTGTTCTAATGGTGTTAAACTGCCGTCGTTAAACAATAATCCTCGTTTATCTTGGAAAGCAAAGAACGTTGGCGAGCCTCATATCCATGAAGAATAATTAAATTTATGTAAAATACTTATTGAATTTTTACTCATTCCGTATCTGAATGAAACAATTAATACATTAAAAAAAACTTTTCTGCGAAATGTCTTGGCAGAAATTGTGTTCAGCCTTTAAGGTGTTTTGTAGCAAATTTATTACATCGGAAGCAAATGATATCTCATAGTGAGAAATGTGAGCGATCACTCGATGAAAATATGAGAAAATATAATAAAAAAGGTTTACAATTACTTACAGATCAACGCTTAAAATGTTTGGAGGTGTGCAAAACTATCAAACATTATTTGGGAACATATGAAGATGTAAATTTTATATTATATAATACGTTATTTACGTAATTTGTTATGAATATATTTTGCGAGAAATGCCTATCTTCCTTAATTCATTGCTTCATTTTATAATCTTATTGTGAGTGAATTCAGGGGAAATTTTGTTGTAATGATTTAAGTTAATTTTATTATAATACAAGGAAATTAAATTTTCAAGCGACAATAGGGCTGGAGAATAATTCATTTATAGAAATAGATAGACGAAACATGCAATTTGTAAACATTTTATGAGATGCAAATAAAATGAAATAAATGATATTGTAATTCACAATCGAAACATACCATTAGTGTTACAAGATATTTTTACTACCGAAGTCAGCAGGTAAAAACTTATACATTAAAGCCAATAGTTTTGGAAAGTAAGAAGGAACTAGGCTCCAACAAGTAAACTCACAATTGCACATTACTATATTCATTGCATGCTCCTTCAAGACAGATCTGTTAAAGGTGATTACAAAATAATCAACACAACATTCACATGTGCAAATAACTTAACGACTTATCATGTAAAATATAAAATTTAAATTTTCAATATGCATGGATTTGTCTATTTGGAAAAGCAAGCCTTGCAACCGCGCAGAATGAAGCTGACGGATCTCTTAGGCCTGATCTCTGTTTCTTACGAATTATTAAAATATCCTGTTCATCAAATACATGAAATGCCCCGAATAGAAATGCCTAAACCTTTCATTTCATGAGACGACAAACAAAATACGTATTCCAACATGGAATTTATACGTATTCCAATGTAAAAAGTATTGAACAAAATTATATTTTTATCTCAAAGCAAACAATTTTCATGAAGTCGGAGTGCGTCATTTTCTCTAACGCAAGAATTAATAGAATTATGGCGTGTCATGTTCACTTTATTTTCAGGAGAAAAAGGTGACTATTAGCAAAATTTAAAAACATCAACACAAAACTTATGGCTAGGATAAATAATGGTATTTCCAACAGACGAATATCATAGAGAATAATATCATCTTCTTTATTTCAAAAACAACAAATATTATTACACACTATTAAATGATCTAACTATTATATAACCTACACATTTAACTGTAACGCAACTAGTCGTAACCAAAACAATTTTAAAAATATCATAACTAATCTGATTAGAGAAATTCTGGACATTAACCTATTTTTATAACAATTCAGCAATATTTTTATTAATATTTTATCTTCACAAGTCCTGAGTGACCCAAGGGATGACGCTTTTGATGCATTTTCTTATAAACCTTTTCAATAATAAAAAAATCGCGTCTTAAATTTCTAGGTACTTTAGATGAGAATTTTGAAATTATTAACTGAATGATAGAGTCGTCTTTAAAATTAAAATTTTAGCTTACATGCACTAAAATGAATTTTGAAGCACATTAGTCACGAAATGAGGGTTTCAAGAAAATGTCTTAGTCATTCAATGGCTAGAACGATTCTTGCTCTTGATTGAAATTGAGGTTAGCAGACAAATAATGGAATAAAATAAATAATTTAATGATTTTGTGATGTAATGTTTATACTCATAACTAAAATGTACAGTAAGGCAATCATGAGTAATATCTATGCACAATTTTTAATTTCAATGATTGATTGATTGATTGATTGATAATTCCGAGAGCGACAACTATTAAGGTCATTATCAGTATCGTAAGCGTAGTGCAGGTTGTAACGCAGGTGGCGATGATCTTCGCCGATGGATAGCGAGATCCGGAGTCGACCTAGCCGGCGGTTTGCGGGTTTCCCCTTCCAGGTATCTTCCATCAGCGGGGCACCGTCCCAGCCGGGACAAGCTCTAAGCTCCCGGAATGTGTGGAAGTATGGTGTATGTAAGAGAAAGTAAGTAAGGGCGAAGATGGGGCAAGAAAGAGGAATTAAAGATCGCGCGTGGTCCGTGGCTCGTTTGTTAGGGCCACTAGAATTCTCCTCCAGGCAGTGGCTTTTGACCTAGCCAAGTAACTGGGTGTCGAAAAACCTGGCACCGTTGGGACTCAAAATCTAGGACCTCCCGGTCAAAGGCACTGGAGTGACATCAATTTAATCACTGAACCACTTGAACCTGTTTTAAATTCAAGGAAGACATTCTTAATGATAAGTTCTACTTCTTTCAAAGTTGCCAATTCGCTAAACATGTAAAAATTGCCTTATATCAGACACACCAAGGTTGCCCGCAAGGTAACTAGCTTTCTCGAGTTCGCGGACACTGCGTCCTGTGAAAACTGGCGCATGGTTTAAAAGAAAGTGGGCAAAGTGCGCAGGTTTGGCGGCCAATTTTATGAAGTATAATTTTAATTATAATTTCTTCGCACAAAATAAGTAATCCAGCAATATATCTTCATAAAATACCCCGGAAGCTGCAAGCTCTGAGGATAATGGCTACGCGATCGAAACTATCATTAGCAAAATAAATTTTTGATACCAGACAACATATTTTATTTACCATACTTAAATATTAGAAGATTACCTCACCATCAAGAAGATTACCTCACCATCGACCTAACTAATAACATTACAATGTTTATATGCAATGAACTGCCCCTTTTAACTCTATTTATAGTAGCCTACTGTTCTTCATAATGTTTCTTGGGCTTAAAATTAAATATGGGTATTGTGGTGAGTTTTCGTTGGCATTTCCAATGAAATAATTATATGAGTCGTCATTGCCAACAATATTATTTATTAAAATTCGATGGCTTAGCCATAGTCGTTTTTGTGGCTTCCACACAGCAGAAAACTGATGATGGCTAAGCCATCGAAAGCTGCTATTATAATAAATAATATTGTTGGCAATGACGACTCGTATAATTATTTCCTGAAAATTAAAATTGGATTCGCCCATTTCTATTCCAACCCGATTGCTGTGCATCGGGACGGAGAGACGTCTGAGCGCCCCCGCTGCCAGGCTGCGTGACGCGGCGACGCGGACGCCGGGCGGCGACGCCTGCGACGCAGTAGTGGCCGGGCCGCGCCGCGCCGCGCCGCTCCGTCACGAGGATCGCATGACCGTCAACGTCATTCGAACCATTTGTCACCATCACCGCGCGCGACACGCAGATTGGTTGGCCGCGGCGCAGCGCACCGCCGTCTGAAGATGGTAATGGCACTCTCGCTCCGTCATTCGCTGCCTTCGCGCCTGGGGATCTGATTAATTTATTGTCGAGTCTTGGTTACCTTCTTCCTCATTTTGTCTCGTCCGTCTCTCCCTTTGCCTCGTTAGCCTTTATATAATGATGAGATCCCACGAGGACCATGGCTGGTGCGTAGCACTGAACCGTCGAGCGTGACGTCTTGAATATTATTTTGTCACTGCACGGCATAGAAGCGTCTAAGATGGCTCGTGGACAGCGTACTAGCTTCCCGTGAGGTGATCCAGGGGTTGATTTTCGGTTGAGGCAAAAATATAATTGTAGCTTTCCTTGAAATTCGTGTCAGAGTGACGAAGAAGAATTCAGGCGTAGAGTTTGCTAGTAATGGTGAACGTCATGTTCGCCCCACATATCTCTTACCCCTCTCCAAGCGTGGTAATTAATCTACACTCAGGCGTGGGGGACACCGTTTGATAGCCGGTCAATTGATGCAAAATGTAAGTACTAGTGCATAGTACTTATAATCTAAAATCACAAGATAAGTCACGTAAAACATAATACATGCCATTTGTCCCTTCTCAATGAAATTTATCTACTTTTCAATACAATCGGTAAAATGATTTTTAACTAACTGATATAGAAAATATAATAAAAAGTTTCTTATTACCGTATGAAATATTTCAAAATATAGTGTACCCTAGAAACTAACCTTCCATTATTTTTCTTTCCCTTTCCACCCTGCATTAATCAAAGTGTAAAACACAATTTTTCACTTAATGTTCAAATATTTCCGGCGCAATTCACGTAGTTTAATGACGTTATTAATTCTTAAGCTCTGTTCGTTAATTAGAGTATAATATTCCATTTAAAAATCCTAGTATTAATGATATGCAAAATACAATTTTAAAACGTACACAACTTCTTGTTTAAAAAAATGTATGTTCTAAATAAAAGGAATTGAGAGAATAAATGGAAGTAGTACGTAGTTGTTAAAACATCAATATGCGATATGTATATTCAACAAAGTATGTCTAACAAGTAGTTACGAGGTAAATAAAACTATTTGGAAAGGTTTTTAGTATTTTTCTACTTTTTTAGATCAGAAATCTGATTTGAAGCGAAAATAATAGTACTACGGTTTGACGGGACATTTGAAATTGCCCCCTTTGTTTCCCCGCAATGGACCTGCCGCCTCGCATTTGAGTTGGCAAATTGAATTCGTAGGAGAAAACAAGAGAAAATTAACTTTTCATAGAATTATAATCAAAAGTGTACTATTTTTGTGGGATTTGCCCAGAGCACAATTTTAAAATTCACTTGTTTGAAATGTTTTATCATGAAAATCCAGGAATATGAAAGAGAATATTGGTGGCATCATAATGTAGGTCACATTGTTTTTGTAATTCCCAGTTATTACTAATAGAGCATTAATTAAATGTTGATGAAAGAGATTTTATATATACCTCACAATGAACCCAATAAGTGTCATTTTGTTGTCATATTAAACAATTATTAGTCAATCTTTTGTCTAAAACAGCACTATGAGATTTTTAAATCTTACTTGATATTTTTATTTACGTACATTCTTTGGCTCTCCAGCCTCCTCAGACTATGGATATTCCATGGGGTCCCAACCTAAGACCGAGTGCTTGGGAGACCTGTGATAGGAAGGTTACAACCCCTTACGCCATTTATTGACATTCTTTCCAGCCAGATGCATTCACCTTTTCAACCAGATATAGAAACTGGAATATGCCAGTAAAACCGATATTTAATTTTCCACCTCTCCGGGAAAAATTAACCCGGATCGCGGCAAGGAAAGCAAGCAAGCTAAAAATGAGCCGCCGGGGGATACTATTATTTATGTATTATTACTTATTTACCAATATTGTATCTTGCCATTACATACAAGTATAACACGAAGGAAACATGACCGTTTTGTGTCAATTATAATACGTATAGTATTCACTATATATTTCAGATGCGTGTCCCTGCTGATGAGATAATTTATGGACATGCCTGTATCAAATAGATTGAAGAAAAAAAGAATGAAAAAAGTACAACCCTGATTTATTAAATAAAGAGAGAGAGCGGGCGCACATGCTACCCGCAACACACAACGACACACACGTTACCATCGTCCACAAAAGGGAAACGATGCGACCTACACACCTTTAACACGAGGCTTACATGACTTCAAAGGAACACACGTAATGTTTCTTATGCTATAATATTCAAAATGAAACCAGTTTGAATGTTCTATTTATGTTTGAAAGTTTAGCTCTAGTGGGAAACTACTCTTCGGTGCAGAGAAGAGTAGTAAAGAGAAACCAGAAATATTCATATCTATGAAAAATTAAATTAAGGATTTGATGTACTGTGAAATTTAATTTCAACACTTTGCAATATTACAATATTTGCGCTCGTGCATCCGGGCTTATACACAAAGCACAGTTCAAGGACTGAGTCAGTTTGATGTTGGATTCCAGTACGCAGTTTTTTACATGAAAAGATTTAAAAAGACCGGTATGTTCCCAAGGGTCGAACTAGAGGTTATTTAATACTAGTATTACACGCGAAATGTGATTGTTAACATATAATTGTAATTGCTAATTATTTAAACAACGCATTTATTTTGTTCATGCAGTAAACGCGTGTTTTAGACATCTCGTCTAAGCCCATGAGATATAATTATATTATTAGATCATATGTGCCCTACTTATAAAATCATCCACATGAAGTCGCTAACCAATCATTATGGCACTATATCAACAACATAAATGTTGTTCAGATTTGGTGGACTTCCACAGAATGTTGCTAAGAGGAGTGTAAATTGCAAAATTCCATTTAAATGTGGCAATTAGGGATTAAAAAAATATTTGTGCGTGTCAGTATTTCTGCGAATTGGATAAACATGGAATATTAAATAATTTTGTCACACAAAATTTCAGAAACTAGATCCTTGTACGAGCGTTATGGTAGTTCATTGAACCATTGCGTAGAACACTCAAACTCGAGTAGAATATTCAAACACACTATATTGAGCGCCATTACACCTTGCTGTGTGGTTTCATCTAGTACAACACGAGACAACTCCCACCATCCACTGTGAGTTACTGTTCATGTAGACATAACGTGGCACTGAACTACGCAAAGATCGCGCAGCCGGCGGCGCGTGCGTTCTCTGACGCACGGGCGGTGCGGAGGGGGCGTGGCTGCGTGCGGTTAGAGCACGCGCACGCGTCACGCTACTCGGGCGCAAACGGTGATAATGGAATGTCTACTTTACCAAGTGGCACTGAATGCATAGTATGACATCATTAACAGCTATTCATAAGATGTCTACGCGGGGCAGAGTGTGTAACTACAGGACCCGAGGTTAGGCCTGACCTCTCAAGTATTTTGGAACTTAACGAAGCGAACGTTATAAAAAAACAGACGTGTGTACCTTTTTAAATTGCTGCATTCAAATGCAGACGTGTGCAAATTACCCGCTGTGCGAGACTGCGAGTTTAGTGTCAAGAGATACACATGTGATAACATTATTTACACAGAAAATGACATGACACAGAACAGTCAACTCCAGTTGTAGTGAACGTCTGGGAACTAACATTTTTGGTTCACTATATCAGATAATGTAAAAATAAATAGTCTCCCTTCGATAGTTGGTTTGGTTATTGCAGAAGTTTAGTAAAATATTCAAAGAAAGCAAATTCGAAATTTCAATATATCATTTTAACTTATTACTGTGTACATATTTTTGTTTGTAGAAGGATCTGCAAAAATAGTAGTACTGAGTCCATGTTCTCTGCCTACTTCGTTCTACAGTGTCCACGCACAAAATATTGTAGTACAGTTTTGTTACTTTTGAATGACTCGTGCCGTGTTGGTCTTTCCCTTACTTGTATCCTCTTCGTTAATAAAATAATTGACTTATTTTATGAAAGACCCTTTAACAACAATCACGACATCCTAGCCCGTTGAGATTTCACTAGTTTTCATCTCACAGTCCTCATCGATTAACATTTCGAAAGAATTTCCATAAATAAACTGAAATAAGATCCTCAGTGGTATGATACCGTCACTACTTATCGTTCGCTGCTAAGAGTAGAAAAATGACTCACATGGCTTCTACCTGCAAAATTCTAGTATTGATGGTATTCGCGGATCTGAAGCAAAATATTTTATTCTTGAAGTTTTATTTCTTCTGGCCAAATAGCCAAATTTTACTATAACCGTGTAATCAAGCGTTTATTTTTAGCCTATGTGGATCGGAACCAGTAATTTTTGTTCACTAGTATAACAGAGTGTTCACTATTTCTTAGTTTTCTATTTTCATAGTCGACTGGACCCCTATAAGAAATTATTTTTAAGAAGTCGAAACATTTAGACCTGTAGATGAAGAAAAGTTCAAACGAAGGACGAAAATACAATTCAGAACATTCAACCAAAATTACGTAAATGTTTTTAGAACCTTATCACAATCTAAAAACTATAGTACGTTTCCATTTTAATGTTGTTTTACAAATAAGGAAGAAAAAATAAAAATATATCTCAGGTACGTCTAAGTAAAGCAGATGTTGACAAACAAAGAAGAAATTAATTCTAAAAGAAATGTAAGGCATTTAACTTTTCTATTTCGTTTTGTGAACAATCAAACTGTTTAACATTTTAAAAGTATGGATTTCCAGTTTTAAATACAAAATAATATATGCGGAATGAAATCAAAATTACTTAAATATTCTTTAACACTATTTAATCTATCACAGATTAATTTTCAATTGGTCATATGAAGTAAATCATGTGTGCTACAAAAGTACCAATTTTGTTTTTCAGGAAACAATTATGTACTCTTGTTTCACCAATCGGTGATTTAACACCACTGAGAACGACTTAGGTAACAGAAATAATAGGAACAGGGAGTACGTATTACACGATTGCCGGAGAATCTTATTACTGACCGTATAAGGGGCAGTAGTGATAAATCAATCAACATAAGCACAATTTATGAACGTTTAGAACAATTTATTACGGTAACAATAAATATGAAGGTATTAAATAATTTTCATTTGTTGCGCCAGAGGAGAATATCATGGGCATTTCACATGCAAATAACTTTGAGAGACCTGTTGGAAGTGAGAGCAAAATAAGTGGGAGTGGCCGTGGCGTCTGGAACGCATCTGGCAGGCCCAGCAGCGCCACGCCGGACTGACTACCGACGGCGCCGCGTCGCCGCTCGCAGAGTGGCCTTGGCGGACGGCGCCAAGCCCGTAATTTTCACTACGCAATGCGATGTTTGCAAACACCAGACATCGCTGCACGCTTCGCATTTGGAGCTGCGGAGAAATGCAGGACAACTTAAGAATCAACCGGCTGCAATCAGGTAAACGCCCAACTGTTACGATACTTGCAGCACAATTTACAGATAAGCAAGAATAATTTCAGGTATAAATTGAACAAACAGAACTAAAAGACATCTAATACATTGCCTTACTATGAACGCATGCGAAACAACGGAACCGTTATTAATCACTTTAATATAGTTGAATGAACCATTTTACTTAACGTAGAAGCGTTGTAACATTAAGGTTAGGTAAATAAAGCCACTTAATCTCATCCCTCTCCCATCCATGTCGCCGTCCAACAATGAAATTCTCGGGATAACTTCTCAAACTGACATATAGCAACATTATATGTTTCGCCTGAAAGATTATGTTCAGTAATTTCTCCCAAATACCCAACTCTATTACCAATTCACTAACTAAATCCTGATAATATTTTATCGTACTTAGTTTTTTCACCTTACTTTTCCTTTATATAACATATAAGAGAGTCAGTTTATGCCGCCGCTCCGGCGGGAATCACAATCAACGTCTCATGTTGGCGCCTCCAGTGGAAGGGCCAGTGTGGAGGAAAGAGTGTACACCATTCCATGGAAGAAACTCGTGTTTTATGCGTTATTATTACAGATTTGGAAAATGTGATAACGTGATATTGTTTGTCAATATGAGGTGGGATTTGGTCTGGATATCCCTGGACATTCTGGAAAGGCAAGAGAGAAGAGAACCAATCAAGTGTTTTTATCGAAAGTTCTATTCACATACTTTGCTATTGGTATTGGGAATGTTAAAATTTATTAAATAGATATGCGTTTTTGAAAACTTACTAACTTGGAAGCAATCAAATATGCAAGATGATAGTCCTTATCATACTGGAGCATTGTTATAGAACTGGAAATAGAATATACGCAAAAAATTAGATAAATGTAAATGTGTTTATGTGAACGTTAGTCGGGCGACCTTTGCGAAGTCATCTTTCTAAGGAGTCATTGTCTGGAATATTCTGCTTCATGGAAACTCGTTCAGAGGGCGATGCTACCATTTAAAAGTGCCATTGACTCACTGGCGATTAGACGCCGAGTACTCGTCGGGAGTCAGACGGGTCGCGTGAGAGATCGCATGTCAGAGCGCCTGATAACCCAAATGCATCCACTCTCCTTTTTTGCCAGGCGCCCGCCTCGCAAATCGCTGATTAATCGGGGCCGTGCGACTTTCTGTTTTTAACTGATAAAAGACTTTTGGAGAGACGTGAGACTTTCTGGAATAGAGAGATTGTTCAGTAACCTTTAGTATTATTTTCATTTTCTTTATAGTACTTTTAAACATGTATTTTGCGGCGACTTAAATTAATCTTATACACTAACTTAATTCTAAACTAACTGCTCAGGGTAAGAGAGCTCCTGAAGTGCCTTATTCTCCAACTCGGTCTGTGAATGTTTAGAAAAGCTTGAATTGGGAACCTGTACGGGAATCTGGGATTTGTAAGAGATTGAAATAGGATAGGTGGTCGTTTTGGGTGATGTACGAGTAGAATTGAAACGGACCATGGGGCCTGAGTAATTGTTCTAAGATATTTATTTTAAACGATTTGTTTTTTTTTGTATTGATTCTTGAGGCATTTAACCAAATATGACACGCAAAGGTCATAATCGGTCGAATAATATGTTTGTATAGGGCTGTTGAATTGCTTAGCAAGAGTTTACTTTTGAAATTAATGAGTGGTTTTAGTTGGAGGATCTTTATTTTTGCTTGATGTGCTTTTGTATTTATATGGTCTTTTCGTTGTAGCTTCGTATCAAGATTTAGTCGTAGATATTTGATGTTTTGATTGGGCGGAGTCCAGGGAATTAGGGAGTTACTGTTTTGGAGGGGGAGGGCTTTTGTCTGAGTGTACAGATTTTCCCATCCGGTTTTTCGGCATTCAGTCCGTTTCCATTTGATGGACCGTTCATCTATTTTGTGTAGGTGCTTTTGAATCTTATTTCTTTTGATGTTGCGTGAATAACTGGACCCGAATGTAATGTAACCTTAAGTATATGCACGACTTAGAACAGACCCTTGTTGGAGGTAGAAGAAGATTCCGCCCTCAGAGAACGTTAAAATAAAACTTTTCCCCGTGTTGTAGCACTTCGTGAAAGCGACGTCCAAGGTAAATGAAAGTAGAGGCTTCCGCGGCAGGAGTCGGTATCTGCTTGGCTGTCGGGAGACGACGCGACCTAGTCACAGTTGCCAACTGTGCGAAAAGAAGGCATCTGTGCCTAGGACGCGGCGTCTCCCGGAGAGCCAAGTACATACACACGTCTAAGCCACTATTGGATCAAGAAACTGATACGAATTTTGTTAGTGATCTAACATAATTGTAAAGAAAAATTAAGGTATTTTATTTTCAATAACAACGGTTCTTCATCATTTGTCACAAGATGATCGTCGTTGATGATTGTTAATTCGATTCTATCTAAAACAGATAGAGTCCACCTTTTAAAATTCAGAGTGACCTACGTGAGCGTATTTTGGATTCCACCCTACGCCTAGCAGGACTCTTGCAGCCGATTCGTAAATTTCGCATTGGGGAGTGTGGTGGGGGTGACGAACACCCAATCACCATTTTTCAAATATTGCTAATCATACTATTTTTCAAATTTATTTATTTTATTTATTTTATTTATTTTATTTATTTTTATTTATTTTATTTATTTTATTTATTTTATTTATTTTATTTATTTTATTTATTTTATTTATTTTATTTATTTTATTTATTTTATTTATTTTATTTATTTTATTTATTTTATTTATTTTATTTATTTTATTTATTTTATTTATTTTATTTATGTTAAACTTTCAGTCACCTTTCAATTATTTTTAGTTAAAATGACGGGGAGTTATTCTGGAACTCAAGAAAACGTGCGCAGATAATCTTTTCCCCACGTCACATACAGTTTTTACTGTTTAAACTGAACTGTTTGACTGAATAAATCTAAATTTAAATCACAACCACAGTGTCATGTAATAGCTATAGCCAGCGCCCAGCGCTTAAAGTTCATTCCTGGACTTCTGAAATTTTTCCTCCTTCCAGGAAATCCGAGGCTGGCAGCGGCGAGGGTGTGGCCGAACCGCCCCCTCCCCGAGCACAACTGGCCTTGACACAGAGAATGACTCGCAGATAGGGTGCGGCGATGGCAGCCATCACCCGAAGTGATGAATATAACTTAATATCCTTCACCTGTTGTGAATGCAGCGCTCTATTTCATCAACATACTGTAAAAATTGAATGTAATTGTAATATAAAAGATTTACTTACATGAACTAATGGACATTCCATTGTAAATTTTGACTTACAGTCAAATAAAATATACATGTTTTCAAAAATTTAATACGTAATAGTTTTGAATATTTCTCTCTTTTGAAAGTTAACATTTAAATGTTATCATATAGAACCAATAGAAATATATCAATTTTACATTTCCAAGGAGCAATTATTGACAACCTAGCGGGATTTAAAAACCTCGTCATTTTTTTTGGTTCAAATATAGTAAGACAATATCCATCTCTGTGCATAAAGGCAAATAAGTCTGCGAAAGGGACATAGCATGTGTGCATAACAAGAACCGGAGGGATATATCTCACATAAAAAAATATCATGGTTTATGGATCTTTTCTCTTATTTTTTTTTACTTTCTCGCTACCGCTTACGAGAGAAAGTAATGTAATAATGCGCAAAAACGGCAAATTTTCGGCAGAAAAACTCTTATTACAGGTCCGTGGCAACGAAAATTTGGAATAACCAAGTTGCAAAATTTGGAAAAAAACAATCCCCTAACACTTGATGTAGCCAGAATCCATGTTTTCTGGGTCCAGGATATCGAAAAATCGAATGACGGCAAAACGTCTGTCTCCGTCCGTCTGTGAAGGGCGCTAGCGGCTAATTCGTTCCCGTCCTAGTGCGCCCGACCCCGCCAAAAACTGTCGTCCGTCCAGTCCCGTCCGTCCGTCCGTCCGTCCGTCCGTGCCGTACCGGTCAGTGCGCGCGAAGCTTAAAGGCCCATTCACAACGCAAACATGGACATAAGGATGGCGTTAACATAAAAGTTAGGACTAAGCGGCCTCATTCACAATGCGTTCGCGTAAGCATAACACGTAAGACGTTAACTTAAAAGCTTACAAGCTTACAAGCTTCTGTGCTTATGCTTAAGTACGACATAAGAAATGAACCAATTTCAAAACGGTAACTCAAAATCGAGAATCGAAGTAGGAGCGAAGTCGATAGACGAACTAACGCCATATGGGCCATAGACACAGTCGATACCTCGAAATCGATTCTCACATCCAACCAATAGTAATCTAGAATGTCTCCCAGCCAATAGAAACTCTTATTTTGCTTACGGTTATGTTACGCATTGTGAATACTTCAGTCTGTCACTTATGTTAATGTTTACGTCTATGCGTTATGCTTATGTTTACGTTTGCATTGTGAATGGGCCTTAAGCCTCCTTGAAGGTGCGGGCTGACGGGAGGGCGCTCGGCGATTGGCTGCGCACGACGGAGGTCTACGGCCGCCTCCACAGAGGAGGCGGCAGTCAAAAGGGGGTTCAGGCTTGACAATCGGCCGCCCGCCATAATTGCGCGTCCTCGTAATTTATTCAAGGTATGCGGGCCAACCAACCAATAGTCAACTAGAATGTCTCACAGCCAATAGAAACTCTTATTTTTCTTACGTTTATGTTCGCATTGTGAATACTTCAGTCTGTCACTTATGTTAATGTTTACGTCTATGCGTTATGCTTATGTTTACGTTTGCATTGTGAATGGGCCTTAAGCCTCCTTGAAGGCGCGGGCTGACGGGAGGGCGCTCGGCGATTGGCTGCGCACGACGGAGGTCTACGGCCGCCTCCACAGAGGAGGCGGCAGTCAAAAAGAGGTTCAGGCTTGGCAATCGGCCGCCCGCCATAATTGCGCGTTTTCGTAATTTATTCAAGGTATGCGGGTGACGCGCGCGGGGATCGCTTAATGATCCGGTTCCACAACCCGGATGTCATTAATCACACGAGCTGAGATAGGCATTGTCATCCTCTTCAGGGGATTGATGATGGTCATTTGCTAATAAAATATCGCGATATTGCGGGGTCACGGAGTGGGTGAGATGTGAGAGGAAAGAGGGATACTTGATAAAACAATGTTTCTGTCGTAGTTAATTTTACCCCAGAGTTCCGGCCTGTTTTGAAAAGTTCAACTAATGCTCACATATTACTGTTACAAGAAATTCATTTTCACTTGAGTATTTAACACAAAAGTTTTACCAATTATTTAGAGATACTTCATTTTATTACATTCTAAATGCTTTATATTAAACATTATGTATTTAATGCCCAAAAGCTGCTGATGTTTCCATTTATCATGAATGTCAGACACAAGCTTCCAATCATCAGTAAGAATGGATGAATAATCAAGAAGACATCAATTTGATGAGTTATTAGAAGAAAAATGTCATTTGTTGTCCTCCATTTGAGACCTCTTAATGTTGTCTATTGATGAATAAATAAAAGATGATTAGTATTTACCACGAAGATATCTACTTTCATGGGTGATAAAAGTAATTTGATTGATAGTTTTCCTCAAAAATTTCACCTCTAATTTAATATTTTGCTAACCGCACTAAATTTTTACTAAACGAGGAAAAAAACGTTTTGAAGTAAGGGGGAATTTTGAATAAACTCAATAATGAAGACGTACTAACATTGTAATTATATTGAAATATTTTTAACACACATGTATTAAAATCACTATTTTCTTTAAGTTTTTGTAATTAGAAAGTTGACCTTTCTGGAATGCGTACTGCAAAGTAGCATTTGGAGGGTGGCGTATCACAAAGGAAATAAAAAAAGGGGCACCAGAAAACTAAACAAAACTCCAGAATGGCGCGAATCAATATGGTTGCCGTGTATTGAGAACAATCCAAAGAGTACACAATCATCGTCATAAAATCGCGACACCAAGGACAATGCATATTGCGATCATTGTTGGCACGCAGGTTGATGGTATTACACATATAAAGGGATTGAATACTATAGGATCACCATTCATTTTGATACACGGCTACAGAACGTCCATTTGAGTACTGGATCGTGTCGACGACCTTGTACACGTGTAGGCAGGTATTGGGGAACATACGCTTCCGATTATTGCCGCAAGGAGTTTTACAGATCTCGAACGGAGTCCTATGGAAGTCAGACCTATGCAGTCTGATTAGAAATGCGCATTTCATACCAATTGAATGACTGGTAAGAGTGCCTGCCTGATCGCACACCACACGGCACCCCACACATTCTCGACCGGGGAAGGTCTGGTGTGGCGGCTTGCCATGGCAGAGTATCCTGACTGCAGGGCACGATCTGAATGCGCCAGTGGTATGAAGGCGAACATTGCCTTGTTGAAATAGGGCATGGGCTTAGGTGTTCACAAAATAGTCACCGCTTGCAGAACCTCTGGAACATTTTGTACGATTGTCCCGGTGGTCATGAGGAACACTAACGGTGAACGTGCAGTACAGGAAATGGCGCCTCATGTCCTTTCATGAGATTGCGGGATTCTGCAACCCACTCTTCCCGGCGCTAACCACTGCGCCCCCAGACTCGGACGCGGTGGGCGTCTTAAACAAGGCAGAAGAAGGATTCGTCAATGAAGTTTACCCGCTGCCTGCCAGCATGGCCCCTTGAGAGTCGTTCCCGACAACGGGCGAGTCTGTAGCGCTGCTGCTCAGCTGTGAGAGGCAGGCGGTCTGCTTGTGGGGAGCACAGCAACTTTCCGCGACCGGCAATGGTACTATCTTTTGCAGGATATGAGGGAGCAACATGCACTGCCCTCTAACTGACGCCATTCATTGCCGCTGAATATATTCGCGCGTGCACAACAATCCGTCGGTCCTCCTCCGTGGTGCGTGGCGGTCATTTACTAGATCCTGATTTGCATGCTTTCGTATATTCACTGCCACCATCAGAGGGCGGCTGTGATATCTGCACGTCCGGACGACCAGACCACTTAGACTCGCGTAACTCCAAGATGCGGTCTCTCTCGAACGCATATAACTGGGCAACTTGCTGACGAATGCATCACCTACGTATAGTCCAATTGCAGGTGATGCTTTGCAGACGCTACCCGATGTCACAAGGGCCATCTCTTCTCTCGGGGCCCTCTTCTCTCGAGCCCTATTCTCTCTCTGCAGTTGGGCAAGCTCATCACATCCATTCTTCAGAGTGCAAAACCAATTATGAAAAACAAAATCATTTACGTAGCGAATGGTGTACAAAATACTCTCAAAGTTTGCTGAGGATCTAGTGGGTCTTTCTCGGTGAAGTTTTTTCCGATTAATGTATACTTTCACTTTTCCATGTTTCATGAATTTGTACTGAATGTAGAGCTACTATGGTAAGTAATTTCTAATAACTAAGCTATTGAAAGCTGTGCTTGCATTAAATATAATGTTAAACATGACTACGCCTGTTGGCCAACATTTTTTTTATTTAGAAAGCCGCCAATTACACATCCACCAGCAATAAATCAAATAATTTCTCCCAACCGCTATTTGTAAAGGTTATTTAATATTCTTCTTGAACCTGCAAAATGGTTTTCAATGCGCAAAAATATTTGCTTGGGCTGAAATTTGAATCCATTTATTTAGATTTCGCTAGCAACAAATTGATATACTTCACAATCCGTCTGACATGGTGTACGAACACTCCTAATGCATCGAAAAAAAGTTCAAATAAAAAGCGACGTTGTGAAAATTTCAAAAATTCAGATGATTTAATGTAGATCAGTCATATTCCGTTTTATTAAGCAAACATTGATCAGTTAGATTTAGAGAAAATAACGAAAAAAAATATCTTGTTCGTGATTTTTTATTGTCACAATTTCACCCAGAATTGCCTAAAACTACTCATATTTCCAAAAACATGTACATGACTATATTTAAAGACCACTTTTTTGATTAGTTTGACAAACAAATCACTGTTTTTAACAACAAAGTTGTTGGAACTCCTTTTAACTTTTGCAATTTATGAAAATACATAGGATTTAATAAGAAATTATTTTTTTTTTAAATCGGAGATTGATCTTCTCGAGCAAATAAAGGAACAATTTGAAAACATTTTAAGAAAATCCGGAATATGCTATCTATTTATGATAGAGGCTTCATGAAATGTACCGCCAAAAATTAAAATATCCGTGTCGTATTTTGCTGTAGATGTCCGATTCGGAGATGAAAGTGATTCCTATGATTGTGGCTACAGTGGTGGAACAAAAATGAATTTTGTGATGACTAGAGCCGTGGCATAGACCGCGGTCGTGAACAAGGAAGTACCAATGACAAAAGCGGAGTAGGTGCTTATAGAGGCGGTGGAGGCAAATGTGACAGTCTCAATAAGCCATGCGCTGCGCTCTGAAATGATAAATCGCTAACGACTCTTTTTTCTCTCATAATTGTATACTCTTAGCATCCCTCCTAGTAGAATATGGAAAGCGGTATAACGGCAGGTGTGTTTGTGTGATTCTGCCATTTCCCCTCTCATCCATTCCTCTGCGGCGCTGCACGAGTCGGTGGATGTGGTGTTTCGTGCAGTTGCCCTAAAGGTTTCTACGAGTGCAGTGTAGCATCCGTCTACTAATTGCGTTAGCCCTAATAGGATGATTCCGACGGGCGCCAGTGCACCGCGGATGCTCGCAATCGTAATTGTCATGCACATGTGACTCAGCAGTTGTCTGTGGGTGTGCTCGCCCCGTTTTTCTCTTGGAGCTCCAGTGGATCCTTCTTTCTCACTGCCTGCAACGTCGCACAGTGTGACGTGAAACATTCCGCTTCCCGGAGACCAATGATGTAGTCCTGTCAAACTCGTCCTGTTTTACCAGCACAGAAAAAAAAACACATCACAAAATTACCAGTGCGAACGGAAAACGAGACGTTATAAAGTTAGTGTGCTCAAGTGAGCTGACTCTTGTTTTCTAGATATGTCCAGGAAAATGTACATCTTGAATTATTTCGTACGATTTACGTAACACTATTAAGTCCGCCAATTTTTGTTTTAATAATTAAATTTTTACGACGAATTGTCTCCATGAACTTTGTACAAATTTAATTATTAAAATAAAACTTGGATCTACTTATTGTTGGGGGACGTATTCCCCAGAGTAATTGAGTAAATAAAAAGGAGAGAGGGTGGTGACAAATTCTTGTTAGTTTATTCTTCCGCGCCGCAATTAGTTTTCATGCGTGGAGTGTAATATTATTATTCAAAATCGCAACGATCGAAGGAAGAAAACTAAATGAAATAATGTTCTTATGCATTCAAGGGAAATACGTTGAATGCATTAAAATGTATTATTATTACTATAACCATTATTTATTGATAATACTAAGATACGTTTACACAGCTATAAAATGTTATCTTTAATTTATCGTTCTTTGAGCAACTTCCTCCATATCCTGATTTATTGATGCCAGAAATATTTACTTTTCAATTAATATAAAAACTCCCTTAATACCCACCTTTCCTTCGGACTTTTTGCAACCGTCGGAAGGTGCGTCCCGTCCCGTCCCGTCCCGTCCCAGTGCGCGCACTATTTCGGAATTCAATATAATTTAAAAATCCCGTCCGTCCTGTCCGTCCGTGCCGTACCGAGCCAGTGCGCGCTAGGCTTAATGCGATCACAAATTACTGGGGAATTAGCATGAGGATAATTGCTGCTGTTGACAATAGAACGTTTGTTATCAATTGGGCAATAGAAGCAAGGTACGTTTTATTTCTGAATACACGAAAACGCCTCATTCCTGAATGTTACAGGTGATGCAGCATATGCGTGCAAAACCTAAAATAAGAGGAAGTCTCAATCACATTTCAGGGCCCCGTCAGATCCCTTTTTACCTTAACTTTTTACTTACATATATCATTTCCAAGCATTCAACATGGAGAATGAAATTATAACTTTAATGATATAATTAATAAAAATAATTTATTTTATATTATATCATTTACAGGGTTGCCATATGGTTTGGAGAGCTTATTCCCCAAATAGTATTGTGTATCAATTCCCAAATTGGCAGTTTAAAAAGGTAAAATCGGATTTGTTAATTTTTTACGTAAATAAAATGTTTTATTACGTAGAGATCCAAGGCCCTTTTCGAAATTTGGCAGAATCTTGAATTTTGGCTCCCGTAGCATCCCATGTGCGAACGCATGTACTCCAACATTACACAGTAAACATACGCGGAATACTTAAAGTGCAGATTTGAAGATGTATTAATCACTGAAATCGAAGTAATGCCTGACAAAAATTCTTCTATAATAAAGCCATTACGTTTTATAAAAGAGAAAAAGTTCTTAAAATGCCGACTTTGAGAAAACAGTGCATACCTACTTGTTAGTGAACTACTTCATTATTTGCATAATGGAAACGAATGGCCACATATGTTGTAATGCATAAATGATCCATCGAACTCGCTTTTCAGCAACAGATGTAATCTATTAACCTTTAGTTTTAAATAGTCTGTCCTTTCTCAACGTAAGTATCAGTACCACTAATATAGTAAAACTTCAATGCAAAATCTCAAAGGACCCGTACTTTTTTCCGTATTAGATAAGATTCCGCATTACGCAGAGTAATACTATAGAATTTACGTTTGTAAGGACTTACGTTCACATTTGATAGATCTCCGCATACGACACATTCCGCAAGTTTTACGGAACTAACTGAAAAATACAAAATGCTCAACTTTATTAAAGAAGCTGCATTTCTATTCTCCACCGGAGCCAAAATGGCCGTTACGGCAGTGCGAGTAGAAACTGCGGTCACGACCTGGCAACCGCAGCGCCGCGACGCCGGTACGGCCTTCCGGGAAGCGGGCGAGACGGCGAGACGGCGGCGCCGGCGGCGGCACTGGCACTGGCACTGGCACTGGCGCTGGCACTGGCGCTGGCGCTGGCGCTGTGCTGGCACTGGCACTGGCGCTCCGCTGGCGCTTCGGTGGCCACCACCGGTGCTGGCGCCCGCGCGCTCACGCCATCGCAGCGTTCCATCGCAAAAACTGATTTTATCAAGCTAACTTATTGCATACCATTCGTTTTGTGTGTTTGGAATATGAATTATGAACTGTATACCTTTTGTAATTTGTAACTATGGAAACATTTTTTTAAAAAATTATAACATATTGTATGTTATTATTAACGTAATTAAGAAATTCGGTTACTATACACCATTCTTTAAATATTCATATAAATTCAAATTTTGTGGAGATATTATTATTCCAGTGTGATGTTTGCAATATGAAAATAGATAGGTGAATCGTTTGAAGAGTTATATTGAACATTTAGTACGTTCTGTGAAATGACAAAATATTGAGAATTTTTCCCGAATGAATCATTTATTATCCTAATTTCATTGTAATTATCAGTTATTTTTAAATATTGTTTCATTTAA
This sequence comes from Gryllus longicercus, assembly GCA_038098605.1. Classification (NCBI taxonomy): domain Eukaryota; kingdom Metazoa; phylum Arthropoda; class Insecta; order Orthoptera; family Gryllidae; genus Gryllus; species Gryllus longicercus. The sequence goes on along the minus strand of JAZDUA010000387.1, from coordinate 926,593 downwards.
TTTATCGGAAATTTGAATTGGTAATTCGGTTAAGACAAAAGAATGGTTATTGATAATTTAATTAACCACAGATACGTATAAGCTTTTTGCGCGTAATACCGTTTTTGAGTTACGATTTGGTTGGTAAATTGTCCAAAATTAATCCATAAATTCTGTTCTTCCCAACAACGATTCTCAGCTATCTTTTGTGCTCTGAACGTGTGTGTGTGTGTGTGTGTGTATTACAGAAATAGAAAAGAAGAGGTACTGACAGGTAAATCCTGCAAATTTTGTTTTGCCTCCGTATCGTAGCAGCCATTGTCTACTAATCCTTCGGCCGGGGGGCTAGGATCCGCTAGGGGCTAGGGGCCGCTAGTAACCGGGGATTCGCAGATTGCCACCCAGCCAGGAATCCGTGGTGTGTCGAGTTGCTTTCGTGATTTTACGGAGAATAGTTAAGCAGTTCGTCCAACGACACCGGCTACGCAGCTCCATACGTTTATTTCGAGAGAGAAACGCTTCGTATTAAAAAAATGTGTGCTAGGTGTACTGAGATTCTTTCATTTCCAAAGACCATTATAGCTACTCACGCAAGTACATCCCCATCCACGAGCGCATACGAACTCACAGGCGCGCACGTGCAAAGAAGCATCCGCGCGGAACGTGGGCATTCACTTTCGCTCGGAGCGGCGCGAGGCGTCGCGCGCCTTTATCCCCTTCGGAGGGCGCGGAGGGCGAGCGCAGCGCTGCAACAGGGTGCCGGGGCGCAGGGGCGGGTGGGGGCGGGGGCGGGGAAGCGAGCGCGCCCGGGCCTCTCCCTGCGGCAACCCGCGCCCCCGCCCCTCCCTGCCGCCTCCGCGCCGCGCAGCAAGGTGTCAAAGAGGCACGGTGCTGGGCATAATTATCGATCTGTCGCCCAGACGCGGCCGAGCCAGCAGCGCGGCGGGGGAGGGGCGCGCCCCGTCTGGCAGGCCCGCACCGCCGCCGCCGCCGCTGCCGGGAGGAGCGCCCGCGGTCTCTGCTACCGGGGCCGGCAGCGGCGCGGCGGCGGTGGGGGTGGCGCGCTGGGGCCCGGCTGCACCGCCGCCGCCGCCGCCACCGCCGCCTGCGCCTCCGCCGAGGACGCGCGCGCGCTGTTATCAGTCGCCTGTCTAGACACTACGTCACGGCGCCGCCCCTCCCCCGCGACGCCGCTGCGCGCTGCCGCCGCCGCCGCCACCGCCGCCGCCGCCGCGTCGACCTGCTGGGATATTGATTCTGCCGCCCCTCCACGGCGTCCTCGGCTGCGGCGGCGGCGGCGGCGGCAGCTTTCTCTCCGCCGGTGCATGCCCCGCCGCCGCTGCACTTTCCAACCGCTTCCGCCGCCGCCGCCGCCGCCGCCCTGCGTCGATGGGATGGCGCTGCAGCAGAGCGCCCTCGCCCTCGCCCGCGCCCTCGCCCGCGCCCGCGCCGCGCGGCTGTGGCTGTGGGTTCGAGGCTGCCAGCGAGGGCGCGGCGAAAGGGGGATCCGCGACGCCGAGGCGACTCCGGGGCACAGCGTTGTGAAATAAGCGAGAGACCAAATAAACGGAGAAAGTAATGGTTGATGAAAATTAAGAGAAAAGATGGCGGAAGAAGAAATAAAATCTCCAATCCACTACTCTTCCGGGACAAATGCCCCCAACAGTTTTTCGCGCCTGGAATCAATACTCACTAACGCGCACAATCACTCGGCGAGCGGGGTGCGGGGCGAGGGGCGAGGGAGGCAGGTGGGGCGAGGGAGGCAGGTGGGGCGAGGGCGGCAGGTGGGGCGAGGGGGGCAGGTGGGGCGAGGGAGGCAGGTGGGGCGAGGGAGGCAGGTGGGGCGAAGGAGGCAGGTGGGGCGAGGGAGGCAGGTGGGGCGAGGGAGGCAGGTGGGGCGAGGGAGGCAGGTGGGGCGAGGGAGGCAGGTGGGGCGAGGGAGGCAGGTGGAGCGAGGGCGGCAGGTGGGGCGAGGGCGGCAGGTGGGGCGAGGGAGGCAGGTGGGGCGAGGGAGGCAGGTGGGGCGAGGGAGGCAGGTGGGGCGAGGGAGGCAGGTGGGGCGAGGGAGGCAGGTGGGGCGAGGGAGGCAGGTGGGGCGAGGGAGGCAGGTGAGGCGAGGGAGGCAGGTGGGGCGAGGGAGGCAGGTGGGGCGAGGGAGGCAGGTGGGGCGAGGGAGGCAGGTGGGGCGAGGGAGGCAGGTGGGGCGTGAACGGGAGCGAGGAGAGGAGGGGACGAGGGAGGGGTGCAAAAGAGGGTGGCGGGATTAAGACGAAGCGCGCGATCAGGGTCGGCGGCGCTGGGCCCGCAGTGGAATTAACGCGGCGCGCACTCGCCTCGCCTCGCCCGGGGGCTGCGCCGCACCGCACAACGCCGCATCGCTCCGGCGGCGGAGGCGGGAAAAACGCTGCCTGGGCTCGTGTGAATGCGCGCGCCGAAATTAAAAAATGGGAACCAAATTAAAGGGAAAGCCGCTGCTTGTTTCATTTTCAGGTCATGATATACATTATCACGTTCTATATTCCAATTATTTCTCAGTGTTAAATGCAAGCGACTTGGTGGTACGATCTTAGTCTTTCTGAAATGTCAAATTCACTATATTATCTCATTTTACTACCTCTGTAATTAAAAGTGGAACTTACTTTGATGCATGCAGACGTACTGAAAAACTAATATCCAGGATTTTTCATTTTCAAATAAATAATATATAATTGCTCTACTTATATTAATAGTGAACAATTTATAATGAATTCATACCAGAAAAAACTCATTCTAATTTCGTAGGCATGATTTCTATGAGAACTATTATTTCTATATTGTAAAACTTTAGTCGTAATCAACATAGATTGTCATATAATGTCCATATTTAAATCAGTTAATATAATGTTGCAATTAGTCATGGATGGCTCGCACTCTGTTAAGCTTAAGATTTTCTGAACGTTCTTAAAAGCAAAAATGAAAACTTAAAGTTTTCATTCTCTGAGGACACGTTTCTATCAAATTTGCAAAAATGTATAGCTCAAGGAAACAACTACGGGGAAAATATGGATCAGTGCGACGAAATATGAGAAAGAGCGCAATATGAGCAGTGTTAGGGCAACGGATGTTGTAGACGTGGAGCAGATGCTGGAGTTAAGAAGCCCCAATGGGCCAAGAGCGCGTTGCTGCGTGGGATGCGCCGAGAACCGCGAAACACTGCGGATCAAACGCCACGTTGATGGCGCCCGACCACCGCAAAGCAACGCTTTTAGACCGGGGGCGGGACGTTAGCAGCTAAGCCGGCGCCGAAATTTCATTAGCCCCAAAAATTTACGAACTCACCATAATATAGCTTACTTAAACTAATTTCCGAGGGAGATGAAGCCACCTAAACCTTAATTTCTAAGGTTGCGTATGGGGGGAGGAGGTTCAAGAAAAAAAAACAGACGCGGACGGCGGAAGTGACGATGGTAGGCTAAAAAGAACTGCGTAGTGAGCACGAGAACAGCAGAAACGAGATGATTCGGAGGGGAGAACAAGCGCTGGCAGAGTATTTGCCTCGAAACTGTCCGAAGTGTAGTAGGTTTGACCGCAGAAGAAAAGAGATGGGTGTCCAATTCACAACCGTGAAGTAGAGGACGGTAATCACAAAATGGTGAATTGATTCTAGTATGACGGAAATGACGCATTTGTGTCATTCTCACAACGTTGAAACCAATGGAAAGCTGAGTTGAGCAAATAATGAGAATTGACAACAAGGTTGACGAAGTTCTCAAAGGTCCAACAGGGAACAATGAAAGGGAATATGCGATCGCAGGGAATGTGCACGTCGAAAGGGAATATCCGGCTTGACACCGTTCATAGAGGTTCATGCAAGCGTTTTCACCTTTAGCAACCTGCACCGCCGCCTCCGCTGCCGTCGCCGCAGTGCGTGTACAGAGCGCGACAAACATTGCGCTGATAGCTTGCGAAAACATCGTGTTCTGTCTCTGCATCAGCGCTGTTGGCAGGAAGCAGACGCGACGGAGCCACCTTGGCAGAGGGCAAAGCAAGTACACCGAGCGTTATCGACTCAGGAAGAAATGTAACGAGCACACCAGTTAGCACGTTTCATTGCATCGTCGTCAATACTTGCTGCAAACGCATTTATTTCCTGCAATGTTCTTTTTAACGAGACGGGGAGTATGGCAGATGCTGAACAGAACCAAGAAACCTTTGAGACTTGGTGATGCGTTTTGCAAAGCAGGACCGATACATAACAAAAAATGTAGTACTTTAGAGATGGTTCGTAAGTTCTCCCTCGTTAGTATACGCAATTATTATTTTATTAAAATTTCTGCTTATAATTTAATCCTATTTCCAACTACGTACTATTTCCAACTACGGTGATTTCATAAGAAACTTGTTCAACTTTCGTACGGTTTATTCCAAGTATTCCAATATATAAAGAATCATTAGCGAGCAGTATAAAGACGTTCTCAGAAAAAAGCGCTTCTTCCAACTCTACCTTATTTCTTAAGATCCAGAATTGATTCAGTCATCGAACACATCTACCCGAAATTCTTTCCTACTTTTTCAATGATCCTCAAATGATGTGTGTATTCGGCATTTTAGGTCGATAGTCCGACTTTGCCGGCAAGCAAACGGTACCCCCCCCTTATACCTGGGCCTAGTTAAATTCCCATGCTTGGTGTTAAGAGTAACATGTGGCGAACATGACACATTCCCATCACCATACCTCGCAACTTCCGCCTGCCTGAGTTTACTTCGTCACACAGCTACAGAAACTGGGATGATTTTAAAGGAAACCTGCAACCTCTACTTTTGCCTCGACCGAAAATCGAACCGCCACGGGAAGCTATTTTGTTGCCCAAGAGCCATCCTAGAGGCTTCCCCAAATGATAATACTCCTAATGAAGTGGCATCACTATTAAAGATATTCTGACTATTATAATCAGTATTCACCTGAATCGGAATGGTATTCGTGCGTCATTGTTTATCATGAAAATTAAATTAACAAAAATAAGTCTCATGTAAATTTCATTCATTATTTTAATAAAAATTAAATTAAATTAAAATCAAATATCATATCTATCTTCTCCGATAATTCCGATACTTGAAGTGATATTTCCAGTTGCTTCGCAATCTGCAGGTGTGATCTGAGAATGGTGGCATTCACGTGCCGCCACCGGAGGCGGCGCTGAGGCAAAGCCCCGACCGTAGGCGTAGGCGGCGGCGGCGGCGGCGGCGGCGGCGGCGGCGGCGGTGGCGGCGGCGGTGGCGGCGGTGGCGGCGGTGGCGGCGGCGGCGGGTGCGAAGAGGCCGTTTCCTCGTTGCAGTTCACATGGAACGGCCCAGTCAGCACCCGCCGAGCGCCATCTTGGCCGGCAGACGGCGCAGCTGACGAGCGCAAAATAGGTGCTGCTGGCAACGCCCCTCCTCACCCCATCCCATCCGCCCCGCTACGCCCTGCCCCACAACGCCCCGCCTCGCCCCGCCTCGCCCCGCCTCGCCCCGCCTCGCCCCGCCTCGCCCCGCCTCGCCCCGCCTCGCCCCGCCTCGCCCCGCCTCGCCCCGCCTCGCCCCGCCTCGCCCCGCCTCGCCCCGCCTCGCCCCGCCTCGCCCCGCCTCGCCCCGCCTCGCCCCGCCTCGCCCCGCCTCGCCCCGCCTCGCCCCGCCTCGCCCCGCCTCGCCCCGCCTCGCCCCGCCAAGCCCCGCCAAGCCCCGCCAAGCCCCGCCAAGCCCCGCCAAGCCCCGCCAAGCCCCGCCAAGCCCCGCCTCGCCCCGCCTCGCCCCGCCAAGCCCCGCCAAGCCCCGCCAAGCCCCGCCAAGCCCCGCCAAGCCCCGCCAAGCCCCGCCAAGCCCCGCCAAGCCCCGCCAAGCCCCGCCAAGCCCCGCCAAGCCCCGCCAAGCCCCGCCAAGCCCCGCCAAGCCCCGCCAAGCCCCGCCAAGCCCCGCCAAGCCCCGCCAAGCCCCGCCAAGCCCCGCCACGCCCCGCCACGCCCCGCACTGCCCCGCCCCGCCCCGCCCCGCCCCGCTCTGCCCCGCCCCGCTCCACCCCACACCCATGCTCCAATGGGGCGTCGCTAATGAGCGGCGCTGTCCTCTATTTAGAACAGCACAGTTCTTTTCCTGCTATGATTTTTCACAGTCTAGTAAGTTGGAACATAATTCTTTTTTTCCAACTTGAAAATTCTCTTCAAAATTTCTGTTAAGTTCATATTTTTGTATACAGAATTCGAACGTTTAGCGAAAATTTGCGATTTTTTAAAATTACAATAGATTTATTCAAATAATCACATACCTACGTCTAATAATAAGAACGTTTTACATGAAGCCCTCCAGCATGTTCTTCTACCTGGAAGTGAGTGTACAATAGGAGTTTAATTTCTGGTTAAATCTCATTAATGGTAAAAGTATTCCATAAGCTTTTCGTTATTGAAGGAAAACTTTTTAGCTGTTATTTCGAAAAAGGGCAAAATATACTGAAAATTGTGGATAAAATGTTATTTATTCTTGACTGTATGCTTGATTTCTAGGAGCTATAGAGGTTGCGCTGCATTTAGTTCAAGTGAATGAACAATGAATATTGCAATACATGCAGAGAGAATTCCAAACAGTTAAACTTAAAAAAACAACATATTCAAAGAAATTTGTTTCCCTATAAAAATGAAACAGACAGGAAAAGTAGTTAACACGAACAAAAACATAGTTGATGTTACCTATATTTGAGGAACGTTCTAGCGGAAGGTGTAGTAATATATTGTCGCAAGCTCTCACTGGTAGTGACCAGCAGCAGGAAAAAGTCCATGTCGCCCCGCACTACCGAGCAAAACCGTCTGCATTTCATGCAGCGTTACTCCAACTAACCAACTTCATTCGCTGAAAGCCTGCACGACCGGTATGTCGTTTCATCGCAAGTGAACCCGCAGAAAATTTCGCGTCGCAAGACGCTATCATTACAGCCGGTCGCGAGTCCTTAACTCAACTAGCATCGCCTATCACCTTAACGCATGGGGCAAGTGACTTCAGCGTGTTGAAGGTCGTCATTTTTCTATTGAAAACCTGCCGTACTCGTATGGAAACGTGCGCCAGGAAATTGTCCCGCCCCGGCGACGTCCACCTGCTGGGCTCGGCCGCTCCTTGAAACGTCGCAGCGCCCGTCGCGCCTGTGTCCACAGGGGGGTGGGCAGAAGCGTTCATTTTCAGATGATATTCATCGAGATCACAAAGACGAATAAACATACTAGGTTCTGAAGTTATTTGTTTCTGAATATAATAAGAAACTAGCAATTATTCAATACGATTTCAAGGAATCGTTCACTTTTTGACGTTTTGCATGTTTGTCATGGAAAACGTACACGTTTCACTGTAATGGACGAATGTTATGAATGCAAGGTTGTGTTCATGAAGAATTTTATTCCAGTAAACAATATTTTAAAAAATGAGAGCATGGAAAAATTGAGTGTGCGATATCTTCTTGCTCTACAAGATGCAATCGCCAGTGAAATGCCTCTTATAGTAGAGGGAAATAGAATACTAGGATAGTATTTCCAACGATTTTTTCAAACAAGTTTCCATATCTTCGTTATATTAATTCTAAGGCGTTTTCGATAGTTTTTCTTCTCAACTTGGAGAATACCATCGCTTTTCAAAATACTAAACTCCTTTTCGCTAATTAGAGAGTGATATGGTTAAGGACAGGAGTCCTCTGTGTTCCTTCTTTAAACATTAGCCTACAACCATTAAACTCTTTGATATTTCCCAATTTTTCTTCAGCCTTCTTTATTTGTCACAATATCAACTCTCTCAATAACGGCTGTTACATACAGCTTCGTATATATTGCATTACTTGTAATATTGTACATTCATAATTTATTTCATAATAAATTATTTCATTGTATTATTATACGAACTTGCATTTTTCATTCTTCACATGAAATATTTGATTGAATTGATTCCAGGAAAAGTTTGATCAGTATTTCCAAATTCAATACCATAGTAATGCGTATTGCTGCTATATGAATACCTGACATTTTTATTGAATACTCTTAATACTTTATTCGTGGAAGCACGGAGTAAGGGCAACTCATTTAGGCATTTATTATTCAGGAGTTTTTAATGGTGGTAGTAGTCGTACTTGCCAATTTCAATAACGAATCCTACAATGGCAAAAAAGTTGATCTGATGGATCATCTAAATGACAATCTGATGGATTCTAAATGTCACCATCTGTTAGAAATATTAATTCAAGCAACATTTATTGTACGTCTTCTGTGACACATATACTTTGTTTTTTGTAAAAATGAATTCCAGTCATTATTATATATTGCACGTATGTCACAAAAGAGAATAACATGCTGCCTATTTATAAGCTCCATGCGAAATGTCTCGGGCTTCCGACCGATAAGGAACCCTTTAGATCAGTATTTGGAGTACAGTGAGTACGTTTGTTGTCTATTTCGCTGGCACACGAGAACAGGAAGATGACTACACTCCGTTAATAAATCTTCGTTTGGATGACAGAAGTGCGTACGACCTAAGGATCACAAGCTGAGCTGCGTTTCCCGCATCTGCGAGTACAAATCGCTTCTTTCAGTTTTACCATCGACCATCGACCAATGAAAAATGAAATGATGAAATCGAGGTGTAAGTCACTTTAACTGACAGTGTTAGTCAGTGACCCACTCTAAGAGGACATCTGCAGCTAGATATAAGAGAATATAAGAGTGTTTAGAGAACATGACCACACAAATGTCAATAAAATCCAAATAATTCAAAATAAATTTATCATATTAATCACAAATGCCTCCTGGTTCATAAGTAATAAACAACTCCATTCCGAATTAAACATCAATACAATAATAAACCAAATAGCCATATATCACATAATGTCGACCAAAAATCTAACAGACATCCCAGCAGCATCCTGTGTCAAACTACCGAAAAATCCAACTCACACTCGAATAAAAAATATATTCCGTTTTGAAGCCTTTCTCAAAATCTAAGCCAACCGTGAAACATAACCCCGAGATTCACCCCTAGAGTATCCTCACTAATATATAGATCAAGTTGGCTTAGATATTTTAACTAGCATAAGTCGAAAAACACATCTGTCAAGATGTATTCCATCAAAAACAAATAAATATGTTACAAAAAAAGGCAGCATGACACATTTATTACCTAAAAATCAACGCACTGGGAAAAAATGGAAATTGATTTTATATCTTTTTAATGCTCATGAACATTTTTTAAAATTTTCTTGTAATGACTTTACCCCTCGAATCCACGCAATGTTCTCCTATCTCCGATGACAAGGAGCAATCAAAATGAGTGCTTCGAAAACATTGTCCTTATTTATAGATTTATTTAATTGTTTTGAATAATTTGAGTAGTAAGGCGTGTCTTAGAGTATATACTTTGTTTATAAAAAATATATATCAATATCAAATATATATCAATATCAGTATATATCAATATCATGGTTATTTCCACAATTAGTATTACATTTCAAAGACACGATCACTGTCTTCATAACATCAATTTTGCTTTGAACTACTGTTTTTTATTGCAACTCGCTCATCCTTGATCGAAATGAGGTTGCACCAAGTTGATCGAAAAATCAACCATACAAAAGAAGCAATAATCCAAATCAAAAAAATTGTGCATTGAAAAGAGTTGCGCATTGAAAAAGAGTTTTCATTTGAATGATTCCCAGTTAACGAAAAGAACAAAAAAAAAAGAAAGTATAAAAAAATAAAAAGTGGTAAAACCACACAAAAAACAAAACAAGAAACCATTATTTCCGCACCTAAAGCGTTGAAAACCATGTATTAGAAAGTTAACGAATTAAAATTTATTTAAATTCCACCTATGTTAGCCAAATAAGTCGAAAAGTCATATGCAAAGAGAATACGAAAGCGCAAAACAGTCACAATGACAGCATTAGTACTAATGAGTATCAAGAAGGTCCCTGAAAAGGTGTTCGATGCGAGGTATTGTAATTATTATCTGACACGGTACAACCGTAAAGCTCCTAAGAAGAAGAAGTAATGAGTGCGCCCTCTTGGGCGACGGCGCGAGGTGGGCGAAGCGGAGCGGGTGCCCAGAATCGCCCAGCTCACCCTCCGCCTCCGCCTCCGCCTCCGCCTCCGCCTCCGCCTCCGCCTCCGCCTCCGCCTCCGCCTCCGCCTCCGCCTCCGCCTCCGCCTCCGCCTCCGCCTCCGCCTCCGCCTCCGCCTCCGCCTCCGCCTCCGCCTCCGCCTCCGCCTCCGCCTCCGCCTCCGCCTCCGCCGCGTGGCGAGACCGTAACTGCCGCTGAATTCTTAAAGAGCCCGGTGGCGGCGCGGAGAGGTGTGGCGACGAGACGGGACACACGAGTACCTTGGCTATTTTCTTTTCAAATGAAATTTGTTCTTTTACAATTATTTCTTTAACTAAAGTTGTGTACACTTTTTAAAAAAAATATTAGTAATTTTCTCGTAATTTTGAGATAAGTGATATGGATATTGGGCAATTTTAAAAACAAGATTTTCTCATGAACGTTTATTCAAGGTTATACGGTCGTATTTTTTTAAAAAAACTTTTTGTACGGGTAGGATGAATAAATTGACATCAACCGCAATTTGATTTAACCTATTCATTTTCCGAAAATGGCACAAATAAGGTAAGTGATGCAAATATGGCCAGTGCAGGTAATATGGCCAAGGAGCGGCAATGTTGTTAGCTGAAACTATTTCCGATTGATAGTGCTAGCTTGCAGTCTGGGAGAGTGTAAGACGTGCGTTATCCCCTTACCAAGCTTGTTGACGAGCATTCACATTCTGGAGCATTCTCAAGAACGCGCTGAAGCCGCTCTGTTCTCATAACTTCTTTCCAGGTATATTTGTCATTACATACACTTAAAGAAGGATTTAGTATTTTGACAATACACATAAACTTATAGTGCATTTAATGCGCAATCTAATAAGATTAATTCCATTTAATTTGCCCAATATTTTGTCAACGAGGGAGAGATTTTATAACAGGTTTTGCTGTCAATATGGCCAAGAGAGAGAAAAGGGGTGTTTGGAGCCAAACCAATGTGGAAAACAAAGCCATCTACTCTCAGCTATAGTTTTAAAAAATAATTTATTTCAGGCCGTATTTTTGTAAGATTAGACTGTAAGAGGATAATTTATATTATATATTAGTATAGCTTGCCCTAGTTCCATGGTCATGCTACAAGAAACAAATTAATTTGGCAATGGCCATAAAACCAACCTGCGGGTATATTACCTTCAAATTACAATGTTTCTGTGAAATAACAACGAAATATTCCTGATTCACTTTTTTTGTGTTATAGCTATTTTATCTTTAAGCAAAAGTGTTGAATTTCATCATGACGTGGTCCTTTGACCTTAAAAACCTTATGTTGTTTTGAAATATCTCTCACGTCATTAATATTTACACTAAAGGCGCTTTTTCATAATCCATTGAATTTGTGAGTAAAAGTCCATGGAATTATTTTTTAGACGGTTCTCAAAACTCATAACTTTTCTGTGAAAAGAACATAAAAATGGGGAATGTTCAGAAAAACTGAAACAACATTTTCCCCAAAACAGCTATAAATTTGTAAATGCAAATTTGCATATGGAACCACGTTTCACTCGTCTGTGATATTTACTTTCTAATATTAGGGATCAGAAAAATGAGAAAATGTTTAAAACTTACGTTTTTTATAAATACGTATTTCATAAATGTAAATATTACATGAAAGTAAACTGAACTTTGAATTAACTAATATGAATTAACTAATTTGAATCGCTTGGCCTAGCATGCAACTTTGTGTGAGACATGTGTAATTGAGAAACTAACCCCACACCCAGAAAAATCTTACGAGTTACGAGATGGGACCAAGAGACACCATGAGCAATTATGTAAAGACACAGAACCGGCTTAGGGCAATGCAATGACCGGGAAAGTTGCCGCGAGAAGCCGTGGTAAATCAAAATAGCGCCGATAAATTGCAGCTGAGAAGAGGGTGGGACAAAAACGGAGTGCAGACTCAAGTGAATTGAAAACCAGTTACACAGGAAAGTCTGTGTAATTCCGAAACACCACTAGTTTAAATTATGGGGGATGCCAGAATTTACTTCTGTAGTCCACTATATCCATCATGCATGTCCAGATTTTGGTGCATATGGAACATAGCATTACAATTTTTGACATTCAAACATACACTTACATTTTCAGACACAAGTTTTTTCTCTGAGTCAACAGTTAACAGTGTCTGTATTGTTCCAAAATCTGTAGATGTCCGTCATTTCAAAAACCTTACAGAATAAGTACAGATATACGAAACAATTCTGAGGATGGGGAGTCCATTTTCCGTAGAGCTTAAGTACTACTTTTCTGTTGTAACTTTCATGCAGTTTCCTTTTGTGCGATATAATCGCAATGTTCAACCTAGTTGTTTTATGTCCTCAAGAATTTCAAATCTGTTACTTGAATTCCCCTATTTACTAACTACTTTAAAAACCACTATTCGATGAAGTATAATCATCGTTTCGGAGATGCAGATTTATGCGGATGTGCGTACTTATTTGGCATATGTTTTAATGTACCTTAATTTGAGAGTGATATACGTAAAAACAGTATTTCAAAGAAATAACAACAAATTAAAAATACAAATTTGGCATTATTTCCATCCCCCAAACTAAAATTTTTCATTTATTTTTTAAAATTAATTTTAAATTATTTATTTTTCATTATCTAACTTTCCCTATCTTTTACTTTCGTTATCTTTGTACATTCAAACCTTATAACTATTTCAGCATTTTTAATTTTTTTACCAATAAAAATTGAAGGCCATTTCTCTGACCTACAAAGTAAGATACGGAGTAAATAAGACTGTATGGGCTACACAGACTGCCTCAATAACTATGTAGTTCATATCCTCATAGAGTTTATTTCATTGATTGCAATATCAAATACTTATCATTCTTTTCTGTTTCGCTGTCACTAGTAAAAATTTGCAGACATATTTTAATCAACAGTCTACTAGAAAGACTTCGTAAGTCCTGAAATACCAGTCTAACATGTTTAAACGCGCAAATTACAGGAAGAATTGAATTAACATATAACTTCATAGCACATACGAGCTATAGCGTGGGATACTTTCTCAGAAGGTTATCAATCTTCAGGAAACATCTAATTATCCAAAAATAAGTAAGAGATTATTTGAATGTTCCATAATTGCAATAAAAGCTGTGCCAGAGCCACTTGTCAAAGATGTCAAAAACAAGATACTATTCAAACGCAGATTGTATTCGTAATTTAAAAAAAAATCTACTTTCATTGGATGAAGAAAGTAAGAAAAAACTGAAGGTTATTGATATTATGCCTGCAACATCTATAAAACATTCACAACATACAGGTGAAAATAGGTCCGATTTCCTCCAGTTCGTTACTAGGTTATTAATATGATTGTAACAAAATGTACGCATATGTACCAGCAATCTCGTTTGAATAACATTGAACCATTGAAATTGCATCCTGTTAGTGACGTTTGTTCATAACGTATTCGAGCTCAAAAACATTCCATTACCCATTATTATGTTACTTCAAGTAATGAGTTGCGTTAATTGCACTACTCGAAAAATAAAACTACGGGATAAACGTGCTTGAAGTTCTTGCTGACAATTGAAATGCAGGAGCCATTGGTTTCTAAAGCTTAATAATTGATGAAATAAAAAGTTAACATTAAGGAAAGGCTTTTACGTAATGTTACAATAAAATACAATGTAAATATAATAAAATGAACAAATTACTGTTGCTTGAATTCATTACGATTACCTTGCATAAGACAGTGGACCGTAGATGTATTGATACTTGCTTTAATCTGGTTTGATCATAAAACTAGTAAATTAATTGAATGAACGCTAATCTGTCTGCATAACTTCAAAGAGTCGTTTGTTAAAATATGTATAATTATAGTGGGTTTTGGGGTTCAATGGTTTTGTTTGCTAGTTCAATGGATCTATAAAAGCCGTTGACGAATCGTCGTTAGAAAGAGCGAGGCTGTGAATATTAGTAAATTCTTGCATCCTAGGGTTATAGTTTACAAAGTGAAGGTTGCGAGATTTTATGTTCCAAGATTCCCTGTTTTAAATGCATAGATTGGCGGGTAAATAAAAACAATGTACAACAATCTCTGTCCGACAGACGTGTATCTTAACAAAGAAATGGCAGTTATTTTAATATATGCCTGTGATGCACTACGTTTTTGAGTTAAGATGGATAGATGGAAATTTTACAATTGTCTTCTACAATATACCCGTACAAAGCTGGGCAAATACAAAACGTTCTAATTATGCTATAAGAAACATGTTTAGTTGTGTTTTAATTTTGAGTAGTGACTATATTATTCCGCAATTTGTAAACCGTCCTTATTTATTGATTTTGGAGTGCTAAACGTAATGAAACAACAATTTTGAGGTTTGCAATTTTTCGTATAGTGACATAATATGTAGTTCTTTTCTGTTGTACTTTTCAACAGCTCTTCCTTTGGTGCGATGTAATCGCAAGATTCGGTTTGATATTTTTAAGAACACAAGCAAATGAGGAAAGAACCGAAGGATGATCTCAGAGGTAATACACTGAAAAGTTATTAAAGACATGAACGCTGTCACTGAAAAGCATATGGTAGGATGCGATCAAACAGCATCATATTAACGGTTGGAGGTGAGCCATTCACAGCCTACAGTAGCACCTAACACGCAATGGCCGCGGGCGCTGTAAGACAGCCAGGCAGCTGCGGTGAACGTCGCCCCTCCAGCAAGCGCTACGCTGGCACGACGTACCCATCGACAGCACCCCACCTGCCTGCCCTCCACACCCTTCCTGCACTTCCACCACCTATCCGCCCCGCCCTCGCGCCTGCCCTTGACCATCTCCACGAGCCCACGGCCACCGCCACCGCCCCTGGGTGCGCGCCGCCGCCAGCGCCGCCACCCTGCCGGCCGGCCGGCCGGCTGGGCTTGCATCGATTCAGGCGGCACGTACGGCGGCGCGGGCGCGGGGGGCGGGGGCGGGGGCGGGGGCGGCGGACGGCCACCGGGACGGAGACGGGGCCGGAGCGTCGGCCGGGGGCGGTGCTGTAGCGTACGCTCGAGCGGGGAAGCCGCTGGCGCGACGGCGGCGGCGCCTGGATCGATCGAGCGTAAGGTGCGCACCAGCCGGGGCTCGAACCAGGCGCTCGCTTTCTCCCGCCCTCTCGCGCACTCTCGCTTCGCGGACGGCAGTGGCGGGGCGGGGCGGGGCGGGGCGGGGCGTGGCGGGACGGGGCGGGGCGAGGCGGGGATACGACCGAGACGGCGGGTGCGGGGGCGACAGTAAGAGTGCAGGCGGGGGGGGGCAGGGGGTGGTGGCGAGGCGGAGCGGGACGCGGTCCCCGAAGGGGTATCGGCGGCGGTGGAGGGGGTGGAGGCAGCGCCGGCGGCGTCGACCGTGGATGGTGGCTCCCGCGGGACGACGCGCCGTGGCGAGGCGTGGGGGAGGGGAAGCGAGGGGAGGGGAGGGGGCGGCGAGCGCGCCGCGTCTCGACAAATGTCGCGAGGGTCAAGCTGCGCGCGCGGAGGCGGAGACGCGATCGTCGCCCTGCGGAAGGCTGCTTCGGCGGTGGGTGGGTGAGGCGGCGTGGGGGGAGGCATCGCCGGAAATGGGTTGTCTGTGAAACTGTCGTTTCGCCGCTGGGCGCAGGCTCGAGGGGAGGCTGCTAACTCTGCCTCTAGGGCGGAGGCCCTGAAAAGATAGGGCCCCTGAACCCCCGGGCAGTCTTACATCGCGACTAGTTGCAAGGCATTCAAACAAATAGCTGAAAACATTTCGAATCTGAGTTTTATGTAACTCTTTGTCTAGAAATATGTTTATCAGTGGTTACGCATATTCAATCCGGTTAATATTTTTATGCAGAGCTTCTTTTAGAGTTTACTTTATCTGTATAACTTGAACTATCTATTCTTGGTGGTTATTTCAGAGGAGTAATATGGGCATTTTCTGTTTATTACATTCTCACAAAATAATACGTGAATGAAAAATATTTTTAAAAAATGACTTCTTATATTCTCGCCATTTTATGGTCAGGATGTGCAAACGTCTTACAATTACAGAGAACAGGTTCGATCATATCAATTTCGACTCAACATTTAAGTATAATAAAATATCTTCCCGTATATACTACTTTGCTATTTAAAATACAATTCAAGAACATATACAGTAAAACTTTCTCAGTGCTAAATCTAACGAGACAATAAAGCAAACCATTTGCCAGAACCACAGTGTATGTTCGCTTTGTACTGATTTTCTCGTAATATACGTTCTACATGGATCTTCTTTTACTGCATTTGAATTGTTTTTCAAATATTACTTTGGTAAATGTGAAGCAGATCATTTGATAACAACTGCAACAAGTTTTTGAGATGAAACAGGTTTTGTCGAGACTCTTCTTCCGTAGCTTATTTTATTTTGTGTGTATTTATGATGCTAGACCCTTTATAATTGCGTTTTTGGAATATTAATTTTTACGCTCTCGCCCTTACGAAAGTTAGAAGACAAACTATTGTAATTGGGCGCTGAAAACGGCGAATGTTCATCAGCAAAAAAATGTATTGTTGGAGCTTGATAATGGAAAAGTGGAAAAATCCTGTTCCCTTATAAAGTGAACTACTTCCTCTAACTTGGTGTAGCCGGAATCCATATATTGTTGGTCCTAGATACCGGGAAATCGATTGACGGCAAAAGGTCTGTCTGCCCATCTGTGGTCAATGCTTACGCCTAGACTGTTAAGCTGATTTTATTCAAAATTGATATTTCTCTATCGACCTGAACGAACTCAAGCTTTTGGGACTTTGAAACGAATGTTTTGATTTTTTATGGTTATTGACATGATGCCTCCGAAACATTATCAACATTTTTTTAAAAATTGCTCCAAATTTGAGATTAAACTTGGTCCTCAGGTATGATTATGAACGCTTAAGAGAATGATGAAGTATGTTTGTAGAAAGCCCTGATTTTTCGAGAATTGCAAAAGTGTATTTCTTGTGGGCGTCTTCCAACAGCACCAATATTGAAGATAGACATTTTTCCTAAACGCAATCTGTACTTTAAAGCCAGATCTTGAAATAAGGTCATGTTCAATTTTTCAAAATTACAATAGTTGTTGTGTAATTTTGCACGAAATATAGGCAATTTTTATTAAAAACTTTTTTCTTAAAAACCGCTTCAATTTTTTCTTTACATTTTCTTCTCGTATGTATCAAGCAATTGTAAAAAGAACAGCGCTAGTTTCATTTTCGGTGATCTCTTCTTATTGTCGACAATTGCAAAAAGTTAACATTTCAAACCTACACAATTGAAGATATTGGCGTTTGACAAAGTGTGTTGTAAAAAGAAAAAAACATTAAAAAACGGTCATGTAAAATTCCTTTTAAGAAACGAGTTGTGCTTGAAATTAATGCAATTTATAGAAAACATTTTTTTAAAATACGCCCAATTTTTCCACGAATAGGAGAAGGGACGCTTAAAAGCAACGTGCGGAAATCATTTTCTAAATTTTCAAAAATTGTAAATTTAGGAATAATTCGAGAAAGTACGTGCTATCTTAGAACCACTAGTTAAGTCCTGCAAGAGATACTTAAAATCTCTAGAAAACAAATGTATTAATTAGGACTTATTATTTCTCATAGTCAATGAATTGATTATTTACCTTTTAATTACGTATTAAAATTGAATACCCTTTTTGTCCTGAGAATTAAAGAGTCAGATTCTGTGATGACCACTACTAAATTTCTCATTAGTAAAATAATTTTTGGGAGCCGCGGTTAAACTTAGCAACATATCTGATGGGAAGCTAATTCGAATACCTTAATTTTAAAGAAAATTACATTAATTTACTTTGGGAAATGATAAAAGTGTCATAATTGGTGAGAAATTGAGAACTCGAAATGAAGAAAGGTTCTACTTCAGAAAAGTCTTCCCTCCAGTCACGTTTTTTGATCAATCCGGTACACAAGAGGTAACCGAGAAAAATAGACGAAGGTGCACAATGCTTTTACATTCATTTCAGAACACTACTTGGGTCTTAGCTACAAATGTTGACAAAATAAACAGAAACCATGCGTACTAGTTCAATAGACAATTAATATATTATACAATTATGTCACTATTATTTGTACAAAATATATATCATTCAGAATTGCCAAAGAGGAAATAATTTTGGTCTAAATTTAAAAACTTTGAGAGCAAAATTAGAGGCAATATAGTCCTCAAGGGAATATATCAAAAGAATCAAGAAATTTTCAGTGCCAGACATATTCCGCAAAGCGAACGGATGAAGGGCGTGACGTCATATACGGACGTTGCAATGTTCATCTACTAATATGAAAAAAGAAATGACGCGTAGAAGTGATCGATCGTTATAATTAATATTTTACAGCCCCTTCTTATTTAGGGCGAGACTATCGGGACAAAGACGTCTGCACGTAACGCAACCGTGTTCAATAATATCGGTAACTCTCTATCAATATTTTCTGGAAATAATGTAACCTCTTTCCTTGGCCGGGCAGTGCCGCAAGCAGAAGGCAGCGGTGGCACAGGAGCGACAAGGCGGTCGTCGCCTCCGCGCCGCCTCTGCCGTCTTTCCTACGCTTCAGCTGTCGCCCCCGCCGCCGCCGCCGCCGCCCCAGGGCGGTCGCTGAGCCGCTGAACGGGGCGTGCAGCCCATTGAGGCGGCGAGGGTGGTGGCGGCGACGTCGGCGGCGCGGGGCGCGGGGCGCGGGGCGCGGGGCGCGGGGCGCGGGGCGGCGAGGGAGGCTGGGCTGGGGGCGGCGTCGGCGCAGCTCGATTCGGGAGCGCAGGCCTTGCCAGCGTATCGAGCGGCGCCGGCAGGCGGCGGCGGCGGCGGCGGCGGCGGCAGCGGCGGCGGCGGCGGCGGCGGCGGCGGCGGCGGCGGCGGCGGCGGTGGCGGTGGCCGTGTCGGTGTGGTGTCGTTGGTGGTGGTGGTGGTGGTGGTGGTGGTGCCGATAGTGGTGGCGGAGGCAGTGGCGGTACCGGGTGTCACTATCGGTGTCGGTGGGGTGGCGGTGGTGGAGGCGTTGTAGGTGTCGGTATCGGTCGGATGTTGGTGTGAAGTGTCAGTGTCGCAGATGGAGTCGGTGGCGGTGGTGGTGGTACCGATAGTGGTGGCGGAGGCAGTGGCGGTACCGGGTGGCAGTGTCGGTGTCGGTGTCAATGGCGGTGGGGTGGCGGTGGGGTGGCGGTGGCGGAGGCCTTGTACGTGTCGGTATCGGACGGGGTGTCGGAGTCAAGTGTAAGTGTCGGACGTGGAGTCGGAGGCGGTGGTGGTATTGCTGAGGATTGTACTGCGACGGTGGCGATGTCGGTGTTGGTGTTGGTGTTTGTGTCGGTGTCGGTGACGATGTCGGTGTTGGTGTCGGAGTCGGTGACGATGTCGGTGTTGGTGTCGGGGTCGGTGACGATGTCGGTGTTGGTGTCGGAGTCGGTGACGATGTCGGTGTTGGTGTCGGAGTCGGTGACGATGTCGGTGTTGGTGTCGGAGTCGGTGACGATGTCGGTGTTGGTGTCGGAGTCGGTGACGATGTCGGTGTTGGTGTCGGAGTCGGTGACGATGTCGGTGTTGGTGTCGGAGTCGGTGACGATGTCGGTGTTGGTGTCGGAGTCGGTGACGATGTCGGTGTTGGTGTCGGAGTCGGTGACGATGTCGGTGTTGGTGTCGGAGTCGGTGACGATGTCGGTGTTGGTGTCGGAGTCGGTGACGATGTCGGTGTTGGTGTCGGAGTCGGTGACGATGTCGGTGTTGGTGTCGGAGTCGGTGACGATGTCGGTGTTGGTGTCGGAGTCGGTGACGATGTCGGTGTTGGTGTCGGAGTCGGTGACGATGTCGGTGTTGAAGTCGGAGTCGGTGACGATGTCGGTGTTGATGTCGGAGTAGGTGACGATGTCGATGTTGCTATCGGAGTCGGTGACGATGTCGGCGACGTTGGGGGTTGCGCTGGCACAGGGGGTGGAGGTGCCGGTGCCGGTGAATGTCGTATTGCCAGTGCCAGTGTCGATTGAGTACGCGGTAACGATGTCGGGGACGGCGAGGGTGACGGTGGCGTTGGGAGGTGGCGGAGTCGGAGACGATTGGTGTAGCCATGGGGTTGGCAGTGACATCGGTGGCGTTGCCGGAGGGAACGAAGCATTGGCGGGGGCAGGGGCCGGCCGATGTCATGGAGTGGTCTGGGCGAGGGAGGTGGCGCAGGAGGTTGCGCGCGCGGGGGCGTCGTGGTGGCGTGGCGGTGCCAGTAGGGACGGGGCTGCAGGTCAACACTAGCCTGTCGAGTGCGGCAGGTGTTGGCGAAGGCTGCGGGCGCCGTCGCTGATGACACCGTTACCGACGACACCACCCCAGGCGCTCGCACAAAGCCCGCGGCGGTAGCGGTGCCAGGAAGGGGGACGCCTGCCGGACTGGTGGACGAGGCGATGGATATTGAATCAGTCGGTCAAGGGCGGGGGAATGGGAGCTAATCAGTACGAAGTAGTGTTGGCGGTTCAGAAGGAGGTGATGAGAGGGACGAGGATGATGTGCATGTGCTGGATGAGGAAGAGGAGGAGGAGGAGGTGGAGAAGGAAGAGGAGGCGATGATGGAAAAGGAGGACGAGGCGGTTGAGGTCCAGGAAAAGGAGGTGGATGAGGTGGTGGTGGTGGTCGAAGAGGAGGTGATGGAGAAAGAGGTAGTGGTTTGTGGAGGGGGAGGAGGAAGACGTGGTCGTGGTGGGGAAGGAGGTGGAAATGGGGGAGGAGGAGGGGTCGGTTGTGGAGGTAGAGGAAGAGGTGGAAGTGGTGCAGGACGAGGAGGTGCTGGAGATAGAGGAGATGATAGAGGAGGAAGAGGTGCTGGAGAAGGAGGGGATGGAGAAGGAGGTGCTGCTGAAGGAAGAGGAAGTGCAGCAAAGGTTGTGGTGGTGTTGGCTGTGGTGGAGGGCAGGAGGAAGAGGTGGTGGAGGTGGATAAGGAGGAGAGGAAAGTGGAGAAGGAAGGTGAGGTAGGGGAGAAGGAAGGTGAAGTAATGGAGAAGGAGGAGGTGGTGGTGGTGGAGAAATAGATGGTCATGGAGGAGAAAATGGAGATGGGAGTGGAGGAGGAAGTTGTTGTGGTTGTGGAAGAGGTGGTGGAGGTGGTGATGGAGGGGGAGTTGTGATGGTGAAACAGGGAATGGTACAGGAGGAAACGGTGATGGTGGTGGAATATGTGATGGTGCAGGAGAAGGGGGTGGAGGGTGAGGTAGTGATGTTGGTAGTGGAAGCAGTGATGGAAAGGGAGTGGGGGTTGTGGAGGTGGTGGTTGTTGTGATGATAGAGGAGGTGGTGGGGAAGGATGAGGTTGGGAAGAGGAGGTGTTGCTGAAGAGGTGATGGAGGAGGAAGTGGTGGGTAAAGGTTGTGGTTGTGATGGTAGGGGAGGTGGTGGTGAACATTGAGGTAGTGGCGGGGAAGGAGTTTGAGGTGGAAGAGGGGTATTGACAGAGTAGAATGTCGTGGAAATTGTGTTGTTGGTACTAGGAGGAAGGGAAGGTTAGATACAGGAGGACGTAGAGAGGTGCGGAAGAGGAAGAGGAAAAGGATGAAGAGGAGAATATAGCAAGGGTAAAAGTGTTATTAGCCAAATAATCACGAAATTTTCAGGCATTCTTTGTTTTTTGTGTAATAACGTTTTAGTAGTTGGCCTAAGTGCAAAATGGTTATACTCAATTTTAAATTCATAAGGTTCTCTACAAATTTTCTATATACACTTTGAAAGAAAATGGAGAGCTATGAGGCTTTAAAATTTCACTAAATTTTACCTTCTACTGTGAAGTTTCCCTAAATTACTTTTGTCTCTCTAATGTAGTATTTTTGAGTTCATAAGGCCATTACAAATAATAAACAATTAAATTCTAAAGTTATTAAAATTTACTGAGGTCAAGGACACGTTTGGAAATTCTGGTAATAGAAGCTGTAAGCCTACATGCTGCTAACAAACACGATTTACGTACTTAAAAGCATTTCAATAGATTTAAACGATCGTTTTCTTTTTTGTTTGTTTTTTGTTTCGCGCAGCGGTCATCATGGGGCCGATACATGGGCGCGATGTGTGCATCCCATTTGGGATCAGACTTGATTATTGGGGTAGGTGCACGTTACTTTCTATAGGGAAAATCGGTATTTTAATGCTGATTCCATTTTTATACACCAGGATTGTATTGGGGGATGGGATGAATTTACGATGCTGATGAATAATCAAATAGATACACACGAACCCACGATCCTTTGGCCGGAGACCGCTACGGCACTCCTGCCTTAGCGATCTCGGCCATCGGATCGGCATTAATTATTATTATTATTATTATTATTATTATTATTATATGATTTTACTATTAATAACAATGTATACAAAATAAAAAATAGAAAGTTCTACCACAACTTGTGCAAGGTAAAGTGACTTATCGACAGCATTACAATTCCTTTCGGTGCCAAATCAGCCTCGCTATGTACGGAGCTGCCCTATGCACCGAGGATAATGGGAAAGGATTGGCCTTGGCAGTGTACCTATTCTCGAAGTACTGAAGAATTGAGTGGATGAACCCGACTATAGCGGTCTTTTGACTGTTTGCTTCGCTTTTCGAAATCATTAGCTCCTATGATCTATAGAAATGCCATCTCTGCGATGAAAATTCAATGTTTTAGCTTGGAATGTACAAAGAGAAGTACGATGTAATTCACAAAAACAGAACAAGCGTATTATATTTCTATTATTTCTTATAAGTGCATCCATATTTCTGTTTGGTCCTAATATGTGGCATACTTCTCGTATGTCTCACATGATCAATGGATTTAATTAGACGACAGGAGTTAAACAAGAAAATGAATTCGTCTAAAGACCAATCCTAAATATTGAAATATCTTTTAAAAATGTTGTTTTTGTTTCAATGTATTTTCTTAAATAATTAGATCCCTATTGTGTATATTCAAAAGCGAAAGTGTTATCCTATTTCTAGAATATTTTCTTTGTCTTCTTCTTCAAGACCAGTGTTCAAAGGTCAGAAGCTTTCTGAAATCAAATTTCTCATGATAATATTGTTTGAATTAATTATAACGACTATTTGTGGCGGAATTTGGAATTTGTTGTATTCTGATCAATCTCCAAATATCATGCCATGCCTCTTGTCGATATGAAACCTATAAGGTCATCAACTATACTGGCAAAAAAGAAAGCTGGTCTTATTCCATCAATGTTTGATTTCGATTTTGTTTGCTTTGTGAATCAATTACAATATCACATTTCGAGACAATTTATAATATGAATGACTTATACGGACACGTCCACTGCAATGCCATTAGTCCCGTTAGTGTCGTTAATGTTTTTTTCGCGGAAGGTGGCGGTGTTCCCACTTCTTTCGATGATTCTTTCTGGGGAGATTTCCCCCTCCACACATTTCTATCAACAAGTCACCGCCCCAGCCGGGACAAACTCTAAATCCGACTAGTCTCCCGACATTATAGTGTAGTGGAAGTATGTGTTAGAGAGGATAGGAATGGGGGGAGGAGGAGGAAATAAAGACAGCCCTCGTGGTTCGTGCTCGGGCATTCTCCTGATATTGATGAGAGAAACCTCGGAACACTACCCATCAGAGCTGCCGGCCGCTAGAATTCTCCACCAGACAGCGGCTGAGTTCGATCTAGCTACTTAGCTAATATCGGAAATCTGCCAGACAGGACTCGAATCCTAGGACCTGCACTCGCAGCATAGACGGGGGTAATACTGGCTATGATCGAAACTCAGCCATTTAATTCATAATGGATGGATCTGATTACGAGTTCATGGAATAAAGTACGAATAGTCTTATTTTTCATATGAGAAAATGATCAATATAATAATTAAGTAAAATATGGTTGTTTGCTTGTTAGTGATTCCGTGGGCGTCAACGGCTAAGATCATTAGTCCCGTAAGTATTGTACAGTTATTTAATCGGTAGGTGGCGGTGATCTTCCCCCGTAAGAGGGCGAGATCCGGTGCAGACCTACAGTCGGTTAGCGAAGTTCTCCCCCAGCAAATTATCATCCACCAACGGAGCCTTGCCTCAGCCAGGACAAGCTCCAAGCTCCCGGCGTGTGGTAGGCAGTGTAGAGCATGTTAGTGTAAGTGTGTGTAAGGGGTGAGGGTAGGACAAGGAAGAGAAAGGAATGATCGCGCGCGTTCCGTGGGCGATTTGCTAGGGTACTGCTCGGACTTTTGCCTGATGTTAATCACAGAAACCACACATCAGAATAGCCGGCCGCTAGATTGTTCTCCGGACTGAATTCGATCTAGCTGACAAACTAGCGCCGAAAATCCTGCCACCATCGAGTCTCGAACCTACGACCTCTCGGTCAGAGGCACTGCAATGACATCGGTTGATGCCTTGAGCCACATCTTCCAGCAAGTAAAATATTATCACACTATTGTTAACCATATCTAAATTTCTCGAATATAAATGTTTTGGTTATCTCATACCTGTAAGATTACAAAATCATAGAAGATCAAAAATCATACAAGAATAACTATTTATGACTATTATAACTTCTTATGATTAAACTAATAGAAATACAAATTGCTTACCAATATTATTAAAGCGGTAAGTGATGTTTCAGTCACTTCTCCAACATTGCCGGAAACAAGAGTTTATTCCAAGAAACAAAGACAATGCTGTTCTCTCACTTGCAAATATAGGATCACGAGCCACGAGCCATTTCGTGCCTCGAGTCTATAATGCCGCTGCCTCCCCCGCATTTCTGACGCAGTGGAGTAGCAATAATTTCTCTCGATGGGCGTTAGAAGCCCTGCGACAGGGAACCCGCCCACAGACACAAAGGCAAGTAACCACGGAATATGAGACAGGAATATCATTGGCGTGCCATTTATAAAAACTTTACAAAGCTGGAATGCTCACAAATTCTGGTGTAGTTGACAAATCGGAAAACTTAGATTCTAATTTTTATTTACGACGCCACAAATACACATATATCCACGATATACACTCCTATATATTGAAATCATCTCACAAATACTCTATGAAATAATTTTGAAGGTACAATGCATTTCGTATAGGTATTTACTGCTTTAACGTGGTAATATAACTTGTGTGGAAACATTATTTCTACTTCATGGAGTAACATCAAAGTTATTGTTGTTGGTAATATTTTTCATATTCCTTAAATATTTTTTGAAGTCATAAAGCACACTATTCATAGTCAGCATATTTTCAGTTTCGTTCATTATTTCATATATGAATCTGCAATACTAAAGCAGTTTCTTAGCCAAGAATTCTTAACTCATGAAACTAAAAATACAATAGAATGTCAACAAACTACACTATCTCCAGAATTTACTTTAAATGGACATGCGATGGAACAAGTCTTTCAAACGCTTCGTTGATAAGTTTTAAAGTACATGCTATTAATAATTAGGGGCCCTTGGTGGCTTGTTGGTTAGCGTGCTCACTTTCCACGTCGCAATCCCGGGCTCAGTTCCCGGTCAGGGGCAAAAATTAATTGCGCGCTTTCCTTGAAATGCCCTAGTATCTGTTGCTGTGTGACGTAGAGAAAGCTCACTCCTCAGGATAAGAAAACCTGAAATACAGCGTAGGGATGGCTATGTGCTAACCA
Source organism: Gryllus longicercus (assembly GCA_038098605.1). NCBI lineage: Eukaryota > Metazoa > Arthropoda > Insecta > Orthoptera > Gryllidae > Gryllus > Gryllus longicercus. The sequence goes on along the minus strand of JAZDUA010000387.1, from coordinate 900,914 downwards.
CACGTTTATTGTATTTAACGTAAGCAACCCTCTTTAATATTTACCTTGCAGATACCTTGCAGATGGAACGAACAGATGCAGGTAGATGTAGGAGTGACCTCCAAGCCACGAATACTAATGGAAACATATTTTATGAGGGTTTCGAATCATAAACCTAGGGTTTTGGCCAAAAGTCTGGCGTATTGTAAACAGGTAATTTGAGTTTAGAGGAAATGTACATGAAGCCTCAATAATATTTTTGATGTTCCCTCAAAATGTTCTCCATTTTTTCTTTAATTCGACTTTGTCGCATACTACATATTTAGGTAGGATAAAATAGATATTGTAATGCACGAAGAAAAACACTGAATTTTAGACAGAAAAACTCCTATTGTGTGGTCCTAATATCTAGTGGTGCTTCAACAATACAATCTAGCATTATTTGTAACTTTTGAATTTTCATAGTTCAACGAATATGAAATCTGGGCAATTTTTAAGCATGCTTTATTCTAGCCGAGAAAAAAATTTCAAGGTACAAATAAGAGTCGTTTTTGAGAAAATGTTTTTTTATAAACTCTATTAACTGCAAGCAAACATTCCGTGAAAATGCTAGTTATTTTTCAAAAACTCCATTTGATTTCTTTTAAAGAACACCTTTTTTATAACAGATCTCATTTATGACAAAAATCACTGTCATCAATAATGTACTTTTGAAATGTTATTTTTTCCAATTTTTTAAAATACAGTGTTCAACAAAAATAGGACCGGTACAACTTTTTATGTCGTCCTTTAATTCATACGAGAATGTTTAAACAAACAATTTGGAGCAGTTTTTGAAAATATAATTGTTTAAAAATTGCTGATATTCCAGACAAAATTACACATCTATTAATATTTGCGAAATATTGTATATTACATGTAATTCCTAGAACGTTTTGAGGAGAGATTTATACTCATAGTTTGGGAAAGTATCCCCAAATTCAATTGATGTTAAAGAAAATTTTTGATGGAGAAGAAAGCTGATCGTGAAAACATTACACACGCTAATCCTGTAGCATGGTCAGTAATGGTCTATACGCCAATAATAATTGATAAATAAATAATAATTATTATTAATAATAATAATTAATAATAATAATAATTAATAATTAACAATAATAACAATAATAATAGTAATTAATAATAATTAACAATAATTATTATTAATAATAATTAACAATAATAATAATTATTAATAATAATAATAAAAAAATAATTGTAGTAGTAGTAGTAGTAGTAGTAGTAGTAGTAGTAGTAGTAGTAGTAGTAGTAGTAGTAGTAGTAGTAGTAATGACAAGCAGATATAATATTCGTCTATCCTCAGAACACATTGGCTGCTGCACTATTTCCTTTTTCCTGACGTTACGCTCGTGGAGAAACATCCCACGCCGCCACCGCCGGGGCAACTGCTTGTCCGCACGTGGGATAAGAGATTGCCAAAGCGACGTTTGCCTTAATGCGCACAGAACGTGGAAGCAACGGGATTGGTTGGGCGCGGAGGCAGCGCGCAGACGGACCTAAAGGAGAATTAACTGCCCGTCTATTTCCTCGAGCGCAACGGAGCTTCGGCGCACAAACGAAGCGGAGATGAACCAATCAGAATAAAGCGAGATCAATAGTCGCCAAAGCAATCGCCGACATGGGTTATGCATTCATTTCAGCCCAGGTTGACGGTTGATGACAGAAGGACAGCATAATCCCTCGAAGCCAAGCGACGGAAATAGGGTTGCTCTGTTACTGAACCAAGGCTAGTAATCAGGTTATTCGTACGGTTCCAGGAGACAACGTTGGAGACAAGAAATGTTCAAGCTGTCCTCGTTTTTTCACAAAGGTCAAAATTTGTACAGAATTTCTAAATGGAAAAATTACGTTGATATATTTCTAAAGAACTTTTGTCGAAATATTCAGTAGAAAGAGACAACGGAGGAGAACAAAGTCGCTCGTGGGTTTTAATGTTTCCATCACAGGCAACAATTTGTAATTCAAAAGAAACCTTCATCGTGTCATGTCCGATATGTTCAGATAAGGTCATTAAGCTGCTTTTCGTTCAGATAAGTGTTTTAGATACGCCGCAGGTCCATCCAAAGCATTTTTACGGCGCAGTTGGTTACGGTTCGAACCGGCCTTGACTCGCGGTCGCTCCTAAGCGATTCCGCGTAACTGCCTGGCTCTTCCGAACACGAGGCGTAAATAACGAAAATGATTCCGCGTAACAGGAAAACAAGGGGTCAGCGCGCGGCGACAAATCCGGAGACCGGTCCGGGGCCAGGAAGCGATCACAGGGCGGCGGCTGGCCGGGCGCGAACCAGTTCGGGGTAATTGCGCCTTTTCAGGCCGCCGCCTTCCCGCCTCCGCCGCCGCCATCGCGGCCGTCAGCACCGCCGCCGCCGCCATCTCCTCCCGAACAGCTTGACGATCCGCCGCCCAAGTACGGATTCTGATCCTATGACCTCCGCCATTACCGTCCAAGGCAACAGGGCGCGTGTATCTCGTCGCCACCCCCGCCTTTCTCCTCCTCAGCTGCCGCCGCCGCCTCCGGGGCGTCACCGTGGCCGCCGCCGCCGCCTCCCAGGCCGGCCAGCCGCTTGCTTGCGTTGCACCCCGCGTCCTCGGCGGTCGCGTGTCCTACGCGTAATTGGGAGGCCATTTGGCGGCTCCTCGCCGTCACTGCCGCCTCCGTCGCCTGCGTGGCTGAAAACTGCAGAGGCTCGGCCCTCTTGCGTCATAACCAGAGGCATTTCCTGACTGCCACCGCCAAGGCCGAGGCGGCAGAGGACAGCAAAGCCGTCGCTGTCTGAGGTGGCCGCTTGGCGGCGCACGAAAGAGCTGGCGGGCGGGAGGGGCGGCGCAAGCGGCGCGAGGGCCGGGGGGGGTGGCGCGGGCGGCGGCGTGGGCGAGGAAGTGGGCGGCGCGAACGAGAACGGGGGCGGCGGGGCGAGAACGGGTGCGGCGGGTGCGGCGGGTGCCGCGGGTGCGGCGGGTGCGGCGGGGGGGGCGGGGGCGGCGGGGGGGCGGGGGCGGCGGGGGCGGCGGGGGCGGCGGGGGCGGCGGGGGCGGCGGGGCGGCGGGGGCGGCGGGGGCGGCGGGGGCGGCGGGGGCGGCGGGGGCGGCGGGGGCGGCGGGGGCGGCGGGGGCGGCGGGGGCGGCGAGGGCGGCGAGGGCGGCGGGGCGGCGGGGGCGGCGGGGGCGGCGGGGGCGGCGGGGGCGGCGCGGGCGGCGCGGGCGGCGCGGGCGGCGGGGGCGGCGGGGGCGGCGGGGGCGGCGGGGGCGGCGGGGGCGGCGGGGGCGGCGGGGGCGGCGGGGGCGGCGGGGGCGGCGGGGGCGGCGGGGGCGGCGGGGGCGGCGGGGGCGGCGGGGGCGGCGGGGGGCGGCGGGGGGCGGCGGGGGCGGCGGGGGCGGCGGGGGCGGCGGGGGCGGCGGGGGCGGCGAGGGCGGCGAGGGCGGCGAGGGCGGCGGGGCGGCGGGGCGGCGGGGCGGCGGGGGCGGCGGGGGAGGGCGGGGGGGGCGGGGGCGGCAGACGTCGCGTGGGTGAGGCGAGTGCGGCGGTTGCTGCGGGGGCGGCGGGGGCGGCGGGGGCGGCGGGAGCGGCGGGAGCGGCGGGAGCGGCGGGGGCGGCGGGGGCGGCGGCGGGGGCGGCGGGGGCGGCGGGGCGGCGGGCGGCGGGCGGCGGGGGCGGCGGGGGCGGCGGGGGCGGCGGGGGCGGCGGGGGCGGCGGGGGCGGCGGGGGCGGCAGACGTCGCGTGGGTGAGCGGCTGGGTCGGCGGGAGGGGCGGCGGGGGCGGAAGGGGCGGGTGGTGCGGGAGGGGCGGCCGGGGCGGGGGCGGGGCGGGGGCGGGGGCGGCAGACGTCGCGTGGGTGAGCTGCGGAGGCGGGCAATCGATGGATGGGACTAGCCTAGAACTAGGCAGCCGTCTCCTAGTTATTACACAATGATTTAAAGACACCGAGGAAACGAGGGCGCATCTGAATTTTGACACAGTTAGTACTCTAACAGGTATTTCGACACACACTCTTTCACGTTTTATTAGCAGAACGACCTCTTATTGTTGTTTTTAATATTAATTTGAATTATTTAACTGATTACTTCCTCTGTGCATTATTCTGTAACTGTAATGTGGATTTATAATGTCTTTTGTTTACCATTAAACATCATTTCTTGTTTGATAATCAATTGCCGAATATTTTTTTCAACATTTCAGTGTGAAAAGAACTAATTATTATTTCACGCCTAAATATCCGATTCTAAATTACATGACTTTTCAAATTTTTTGAATGATTACTGAAAAAACGTATAAATAATGAAAGAGATCAAACAATGGCATAAAATGTTTACTAAAGCGGAAAAAATAATATTAGAAACAAACGAAGATACTTTGATCTGCTGAACACGTAGTGATGATGAGCACTCTTGTATATATTGTTAAAACGCTTCGTTTCATTTCAATGAAACATATGTGTTGCCTCCTCAACCTCATTGTAATCTCTTTTCTTTCTTGTTCTCAAGAATATGGAAATATTAATTATTCTTAGATCAGTGCATGTCCATTTGTATATGCAATGTTTTAAAGTTTCCGAAATGTATTTTTAAAACAAACCATTAATAGTACGCCAATTACTACATATTTCGAACAATATTTGAAAATGTCTTCGACATTAGCCTGAATGAGTGCGACACGAAGCATCGTTTGGAACAGACGCAAAGCAAATCTTGAACTGAGCGTTGCGCTCCCGGAGGACAGGCGTCTGCTGAGGGGCGTGCAGCCGGGCCCTGCGTGCACTAGGCTGCGTGGGTCCTCGGCCGCCGCCTAGGAAGGGTGAACGGGCGATGGATGTTGAGGAGGCGGAGGCGGAGGCGGAGGCGGTGGCGGAGGCGGAGGCGGAGGCGGCGGCGGAGACGGAGGCGGAGGCGGAGGCGGAGGCGGTGGCGGTGGCGGTGGCGGAGGCGGAGGAGGCGGAGGAGGAGGCGGAGGCGGAGGCCGAGGGGGAGGGGGAGGCAAAGGCGGAGGCGTTGGCGGCGGCGTTAGCGCGGCGTTGGCGGCGGCGTTGGCGGCGGAGGCGGGGCTGTGGCGGAGGCGGAGGCGGAGGCGGCGGCGGAGGCGGCGGCGGTGGCGGTAGCGGAGGCGGTGGCGGTGGCGGTGGCGGTGGCGGTGGCGGTGGCGGAGGCGGTGGCGGTGGCGGAGGCGGTGGCGGTGGCGGAGGCGGGGCTGTGGCGGAGGCGGAGGCGGTGGCGGTGGCGGTGGCGGTGGCGGAGGCGGGGCTGTGGCGGAGGCGGAGGCGGTGGCGGTGGCGGTGGCGGAGGCGGAGGCGGTGGCGGAGGCGGAGGCGGAGGCGGAGGCGGCAGCGGAGGCGGAGGCGGAGGCGGAGGCGGAGGCGGAGGCGGTGGCGGTGGCGGTGGCGGTGGCGGTGGCGGTAGCGGAGGCGGTGGCGGTGGCGGTGGCGGTGGCGGTGGCGGTGGCGGTGGCGGAGGCGGTGGCGGTGGCGGAGGCGGTGGCGGTGGCGGAGGCGGGGCTGTGGCGGAGGCGGAGGCGGTGGCGGTGGCGGTGGCGGTGGCGGAGGCGGGGCTGTGGCGGAGGCGGAGGCGGTGGCGGTGGCGGTGGCGGAGGCGGAGGCGGTGGCGGAGGCGGAGGCGGAGGCGGCAGCGGAGGCGGAGGCGGAGGCGGAGGCGGAGGCGGAGGCGGAGGCGGTGGCGGTGGCGGTGGCGGTGGCGGTGGCGGAGGCGGAGGCGGTGGCGGAGGCGGAGGCGGAGGCGGCGGCGGCTGCATCGCCCCCAGCCGGAAATGCAGCAGACGGCGCGGCGGCGGCCCGGGAGAGGCTGGGCGGGGTCGGCGGGGCACACGAATTGAAATTAGGTGCTTGGGGACCCCCTCTACCTCGCAGGCGAAGGGGCGAAGGGCGCAGGGCGTCGGGAAGGGCACGCGCCACCCCGCGCGGCGGGCGGACGCGCTTCCGCCGCATCCAAACAGCAGCATCGCTCTCATGTTTTAAAACATTGTATTTCAATCACATCTACATAAATCGGACTTATCGCTGCAAGGGTAAAATAATGCATTAAAATCGAAAACCCGACTAATACAATATAAGATTTTTTTTGGCAATTCCATACATTTTTCTTCGAACTGAATAGTTTAATTTACCCGCTGAATACTCGTATTTTATCCTATGTAATCATTCTAAATTTTATAGACGAAATACAATCATTGGTTTAAAGTGTGTTCTTATTGAAATTGTCTAGAAGTGATTGATTTTCGGTTGGTCCCTATTGTTCCATGTTTTGCACTCCCTTACAACACGGTAATTTGTTATAAGTTTCAGGCAAAAAAATATTTAAAATTGAGTTAGTTTGAGTAAAATTACAAATGGCAAATTGGAAGTCAATTTAATAATTTTTAAATAATAGTTATTTCCGCTGGAGTACAAATTGTTTATTGAGAAACATTTATTTCCTGATTTATTATAAAACAAGGCTGCTTGAAAAAGAAAAAGGAAAAATACCTATTCACAGTGTTCCCAATTATGCAACGAGCAAATTATGTAGTACAAAATGGTTACATGAAAAATATTTTCTCATTACGAATGTCGTATTTGAGGCAGGGCGATAGATTCCCAAACGATTGTGAGTTAATGGATCAATCTGTGTGATACATCACGTAAGGCCTGTTTTAAGATTGCCGAAAGAATTCGAAATCCTTGGGCTTGGTGAAGAGTTGGTTCCGTCACTACTGGCTTCATAATTTTATTCGGCTTCGCAATGGTTAGATAAACAGAACATATAAGATTTGTTCTTTTGCGTTGTGTTGCAGAATATCACATATTATTAATGGGATTTCCCACACTATAGCACTGATGGGACATAATGATTAATATAATGGAGACTTACGTGTGGAATGAAAAAATGAAACTAGAAAATGTAAGTAGATGGGGAAATAAGATGCATGAATTACGGAAGCGCTCATAAGAAACTAGACGCGCTAGTGTTTCAATAAGACATTCCATGAAAAAAGTAACGACTAAGATGTCAGCTCCCTCAACTGTTCGAGTGCATACAATTGATGGCCAGGCAATGGATCGCCATCGTGTTTCATAGTGACCGCTGATTATCCACAATCAGAGCTCGAGAAAAAAGTGTACGTATGTTGTTGAACATGTATGCGAAATTCTGTACATAATTCTGTCCATTTAAATAGGTATTTACTATTTGTAATGTTGGGTATTAAAAGTACACCTTTTGGGGCGATTTGTAATTTCTCGATTGAAAAGTAATCGTGAACTCAATGCAATGGACTTGAACTAATGTGGTGGGCATCGTCGCGATTTCGTAAATGTGGTGACTTAATTTTCCGGAATTTTTACTTTATCCCCTTACTTTGAAAAAAAAAACTTATTGTAATCGTGTGCCGGAAAACAGCGCTTTTTTGACAAAAAAAATTATTGTTGCCGGGCCCCTAATAAAAAATAGAACAAATCGTATATATATATATATATATATATATATATATATATATATATATATATATATATTGAATATAGAGGTTTTTGTGTTAAAAATCTGCTCGAAAAATTAGATCTTTAAAAAATATTCCAATTTTTTGACAAAAAAGAGTAATCTTATGGTAATTCCTGCCTAATTTTCTAGAAATTGCTCAATTTTAAAGAAAAGTTTCAAAAACCGCCCCAAAATTATTCTTCAACTTGTTGTTTTCATGGATAGAACAACGGGCGCTTAAATATTGACGAGGCTCTCATATCCTTTCTGAATTTTCGAAAATTGCGAAGGATAGAAAAAATTCGAGAATGTATGTGCTGTTGTAGCATTACTAGTAGTTTTTTTTTTACTTTCTCGTCATTCTACATACTCACATAAGAGAGGGGAAGGTATTGTAATGCTCTAGCAGGAAGTGGCGATTTTTAGTCAGAAATACTCGTGTAGTATTGTGGCGTGCAGATACCGAAAAAACGATAACTCTTGTTCATATTTGTATCATCTTACTTCCTTTAACACCACGAATGTTGTGTTGGAATCGACGTGTTGTGAGCCCTTGATACCAAAGAAATTATTGTACAAATATTCTCTTTGTCTGCCCGTCGTCAATGCCGGTGTCCGAACTGTTTAGGCTATTTTCTCCAAAACTGATATTTCCCGATCGATCTAGCCGAAATCGAATCCCAACGAATTTGAAACATATTTTGAATTCGGGGGATTTTGTACGTAAAACCATTTTCAAAATTTTCTAAAAAAATGGTCTCAAATATTTTGATATTTTTAGCTTCGCTCACTTATAAAAAATGTGCAAGTCTCATTATATTTAACTCTCTAAATTTTCGGAAATTGCAAAAGGTGAAATGTTTTTCGGTGTCTCCCTACAACTGCAATATTGAAGATCTACATTCTTTTTTCATGAAATTTGTTCTTCAAATAAAATCACGGACTGATTTTCGAAAACATAGGTGGTTTTTGCCTCGTAATTGTGTTAGGATTACAGGCAATTTTTAAAGAAACGATGGTCTCAAAACGGCTCCAATTTTTTCCCCTTTGTTCTTTCGTATAATGAGCAATTTACACTTATAAAAATGGTCTAAATCCCAATTTTGGCGAATCCTATTTATTTTCTAAAATGGACTACAAAATATAATATTCCAAAACTATAATAATGGTGACAGAGTGTCTTTCTTAATGCTTGATGAGTATGGAAAAGAATACTGTGGCCTGCAAATCTTGAAATATGCTTTTAAAAATAAGCAAATAATAAACAATTACGTGGTTGCCCTATAGAAGGGTCAAACAGCAGAGGTAGTAATGAGTAAATTAGAACGAGAGATTCTACAACAATTAGAATACAAGATGTACCAGAGCTATGTGGATTACTCGATTATTATCATTAAACAAAAAGATATTCAGGATGTGCTAGAGACGTTTAACTCATACCATCCTCAAAAAATGTTTACGATGGAAACAAAACTTCACTATACCATACAATTTTAGATCTTACATTATACAGGATTCCAGATAGAATTATCTTTAATTGGTTTACCAGATCTGTTTACGCGGGGTAGTGCTGAACTTTAGATATTGTCACCCGTTAAGACTGAAATCTTCTGTGGTAGCTAGTCTAGTCGAAAAGGTGTTTCGGATCTCTAACCATGTATTTTGTCAGGCCAACCTGTATAAAACTATTCTCTTATTCTTAGAAAACGGGTATCCAATTAAATTTCTAGACAAAATTATTGCTAAGAAACTGAATGTTATGGCAATAAATTCAAATATAAGCTGCAAGAGATCCAGTGAGGATAACACCAGTAAAGAACGTAATGCTGTCAGTCCCTATATACCCAACAAAACAAACAGCTGCTTAGGGAGTTCAAAAGCCGGTGCGGCGACATAACTATTTACAATTCCATTATTAATAAGAGCAATTTTATAACTCATAAAAAAGATAGTATTCCTCAGTTAATGAGAGCCAATGTTGTGTATGTGATTAAATGCAAGACCTGTCAATATTCATACATGGGCCAGACAGCTGAAACAGCGCTAAAGGAACAGGGAAGCAATATTCGACAACCAACTTTCCGACATTCTTCTATAACGAAGCACACGCCTGAAGAGGTTGTGTGTTTGATTTTAATAATGGAACTGTTCTAGACCAAGAAACGATCTAGTATGCACGTCTATGTTTGGAGATGCTAAATATCAAAAATTCATGACACAATCAACCCATACAGAAATGTCAGCGTGTACTAAAATGTATGATAATGTTTTGGTTAATTTTAAACAACAAATCCCGCCAAAATAAGTTGTCTCCAGTACAAGAGCGTAGGTAATATTGTCATATGATACCCCCACCCACCCCTCCTTCCCCATCTGTCTTCCCGTCCTCTGTGGTGCCCGGGATGGGGCCTGGCCGTGAGTGACGGAACCACACTTTCGCACATCTGCACACTCCAGGAGTTACTCAAATACTGTATAGGGATTTAAGAAAACGTGTATCTTCAAACGAAAGGAATACGAAGTATGGAACAAGAAATTCGGGTAGCGACGAACAACTAACAGCTTCTAATGAAAATGAAGCTATAAAGTTTAAATAAAGAAACGACATACCGTTTTTGACTACGGAGTACAAGAATGAACAATGTGAATTTCGAATGAAGGTATTAAAAATAAAAGGAGGTGTGGTAGGCTCAGTCTCAGCAAATAAAGCTAAGTCACTTACAATTCAACTTCCATCAAATTACAGCGAGCTACGCCCGGACTTCGTTTATAATGAAGTTCTTAGAATTCAGTCCCCTGTCTTGCTTGGACATCAGCCGAGAATACTCTACCACAAGTACAATGTACGATGCAAGGCGTAATTGCAACCGGAAAGGCAACATAGAAGAGCAGATTGTTACTAGTTGCTGACCCATTAAGCGGGTGCTTCTGTCTTGCTTGCATAGACAGTTCCCAACAAAGATAAACTTTAATTTTAATATTTTATGATTTCCATAGCACGTTCTAAGATTAATTTTAATCGTCACAAAAAATCTACTCGCTGTCAGGCGAGCTTGCGAGTGAGTGTACGCTAATTTTGTCTTCGAATGACTTGAAAGTCCATTCTCCTTACAATTTATCATAAACTTGGAGGGAAATTATTAAGTTCATAAACTTTTATGTAATACGAATGTACGCTACTAGGAAAATGACATTTCTTAGCATGCCTCAAATAAATGCATTTATTTTTGAACTCTTTTGAACGTAAGGGTTTGCAAGAATAAAATTCTTTGTAACTTCATTTGTTTTCTAAAACTAATGAAATATATTTGCCAAGGATTTTTCTAGAACTTTTGGAGTTTTTAAGGTAACAATAAAGTTGACATCAATTGCCTATGTTCTTCACTAGCAATTTTTCGTAGAAAATATTTTGATGGGAATCCTCAATACCCAGATTTCCGTTGGCATTTTCTAATGACAAGAACGAGGACGTCTTATTTTATAACCCAAACATTTTATTTATTTTTCGTCACAAAACTGTTAAAAACTGTGTGTAACTTACTACGCCGAGAAGCGTATTTTGTGTTCGTACTCTTAATTCTGGAATCGATATCCTAAGCCATATACAAGTTGAATTATGAATATAGAATGAAATAAGCGTTTTTGGCAAGAATTGATAAAATATTCGCTCCAATGTAATAAAATCTATTTTCAAAGGCGCATTTGCAGTAAATTTGGGCTCTTTCAATCGTCATGACTCCGTGAAGGAATATACTTCTTGTCGCGACATGTAGAAAGATAATTTGAATAACTATATTTCCCACGGAACCAGAAGACGTGCACACATTGTGAAGTAACATTTATATCGCAAAACAAAGGGGCTTGAATTTGCTCACAAGATCACATCACGGAAACTGGATGGAAAACCTGATCGAGTTGGGGATCATTGACCCAGAAGCTGAAGTACAATACTTCTTACTGGTTATTTAAAATTATGCAGACCAAATGGTAAATAACACATTAAATACCATTGTTAAAATTAATATTAGTTTCCTTTTTGATTCTTGGCGTAGTCTCTAAATGTATAGAAACAGTTATACAGCAGAAAATGTTTTACTTGCGACTTAAACGTTTGTATCAATTTTAATCGTTTGATGTCAGCTGGCAAAGTGTTGTAAAATAACGTATATCTATTTTCCGTGAATTAGCTTGAAACGAGCATCGTTTGCTGGTAAAATTTGCTGTTAAATTTCTGTACAATCTTCCCTCTATTCCCGAGCTTTGTTCCCTTCAGTCGAATTCTTGTGCAGTTAATACACATCGATGAGCCAAAAAACTGGTACCAGCTAAGAGAAACACAAAGATCCGACCTGGAGAAGTGCTGCACGAAGGTATTTTGGGATGAGTGTGTCTTTCATACAATGGAGAGCCAAAAAACAAAACAATCTGGTACAGCCATGCGTATTGAAATAAAGAGATCTCAAGCAATCAGAATATGGCGCTCCGGTCGGGAACGTCTATATAAGACAACGAGTCTGTCACAGTTGTTAGATCGATTACTGTTGATACAATGGTAGGTTATCACGATTTAAGTGAGTTAGTACGTGGTGTTATAGTCGTCGCAAGAGAGCTGGGGCATAGTATCTCTGAGGTCGCGATGAAATTTGGATTTCCATTTACGATACGACCATTTCACAAGTGTACTGTGAATGTCAGGAATCCGGAAAAACTTCAAACCTCCGGCATCGCTGCGGTCGCAAAAATATCGTGCAAGAACGGGACCGAAGACGACTGAGGAGAATCATTACACGTGGCAGAAGTGCAACCCTTTCGCAAATTGCTGCTTATTTCAATCCTAGGCCATCAACAAGTGTCAGCGTGCGAACCACTCAACGACACATTATCGATATGGGGTTTCGGAGCCAAAGGCCTAAATGGGTGTCTTTAATGACTGCACAACACAAAGCTTTACGCCTTGCCTGAGCCTGTCAACACTGAGATTGGACTGTAGATGCCTGGAAACTCGTTGCCTGGTCGGACGAGTCTCGTTCCACATTGTTTCGGGCGGATGGACGTGAACGAGTATGGCAACAACCTCATGAATCCATGGACCCTGCACATCAACAGGGTCTGTTCAAGGTGGTGCAGACTTGTGTTGGTATGGGGCGTGTGCATTTGGTGTGATATGAGATCCCTGCTAGGTGTAGATACGACTCTGATAGGTAACACGTACGTAGGCATCCTGTCTGATCACCTGCGCCTATTCACGTCCATTGTGTATCCCGACGGACGTTGGCAATTCCAGCAGGGCAATGCGACAGCCCACGCGTCCAGAATTGCTACAGAGTGGCTCCAGAAACACTTCCGAATTTACACGCTTCCACTGGCCACCAAAATCTCCAGACATGAACATAACTGAGCATATCTGTGATGCCTTGCAATGAGATGTTCAGAACAGATCTCCACCCTCTCGTGCCCTTATGGACAGCCCTGCAGCATTCATGGTGTCAATTACCTCCAGCATTACTGCACACGAGCACTCCAGCACTACTTCGTGTCCATGCTACGTCGCTCTTCTGCGTGCTCGCGGGGGCCCTACACGATATTAGCCAGATGTACGATCAAAATTCTCACGGCCCTCCCTCAACGACGCCGCACTTCCAGTCGCTGCAACTTCTGTTCGTATCACGAAACACATTGCTAAATCAGCAATGGACGTTTAAGTGCCACCTGCCTTTCAAGGAGAATAGCAGGCGGTTACAATTATTCATCCCAGAAGTGTTCAAAATGTGAATGATCTCAAAACTGATCACTTATTGCAATAAAACCTTACGCATAGAGGTTACCATTGATTACCCAACAGACAGCACCCGATATGGTAGGCAAAAGAAAAAACTGTTATTATTGATTAAATATAATTATTAATACTAATGGTTTTGTTAGAAATACGTTTGAGCTTTCCAAGTAAATGTAATTTTTCTTAAAATAAAAGAGAATGGGCCTTAGATGTGTTTTAATTTGTTATTATCGTCCATATTTATAGTACGAAACCCCAAATTTTAAAAGTATCGTAAAATTAATAGTACGTACGCTTATTTGCCGCCATTTATTTCTTTTTGGGGAGTTACAATTCATCTACCAAAAAACAGCCGTCATTTCATCGCCTAGCGCAAGCAAACATGTGAATTTGAGGTTAATTAGCGAAGAGAAGACCACGAATATTTTAAAGTTCGAAGACTGAATGATTCTAAACGCCAATATTGGAGCGTATTTATGTATAAACGCAATACTCAGTAATCATTTGACACCTGTATCCCTACAAAAGTATCAGAGGTGATCATTCTGTGTGATGCCTTACATTTTTAAGGTAAGGAGGTTAGTAGGATTTTCCGGTATATTCCACTACAACACAACACACAAGAACAGAATATGTTGGTCAATATGAAATGTTCCAATTAGTTTTCAGAAACATATTTAATTCTGCTTAGTCTTGAAGAATAATTAATGAATGACATATTAAAAAAAATACCACAATATTTTTATTGTTTTAAATTTTCCTTATAGTTCATAAGCGAAAAATCCAAGTCTGTTGCAGTCTTCTGTTGTAACTGTTCTTCAGTTCTTCGCTTTTGTGAGTTTGTAGGATTCGCAAGGGGGTCGGCTAGTGTACTAGTTTAATGTAACAACCGAGACCACTATTTCATTAGGAAGAAATATTTGCTTATTATTTTACGAAGTTGTTTATCCCTTGGGAAAATATTAAAAAGAAACTAAATAGACAAGTAATGTCAAAAAAACGAAACGAAAATGAATGCAACATTTTTGTTCATTGGTAACGAAAACTTTTGCTCCGCTACCTCTAATAAAATGAAATTGTCGAGGAAATAATTTTGTTACAGCAGTACAGAAACGAAAGTTTGCGTTTCGTATTTGTTGCCGTCCATGGTTAAGGTTCATTTAAACTCAAGAGATACTATATTACTAGTAAAATGTGGCGACGCCGACGCTATAAACTACTTTATAGTTTCACGTGTTGAAGCTTTCTTTCATACTTCATTTCTTTCATGTCTTGCTTTGTTCAAATATGTTCTTCCAGTATCTAGCATTGATCTTACCAATGAATCATAGTAGCTGATAGTGTTATACTCCTGTTCAAAAGTTCCAACTCCTAATGGCCTTGTATGTTACCTCCATACGGGATATGAACTGGTCTTATTTCAATTTCAAAATTATAATCTCTGTAACAAATACTTGCAGGTATTTATGACGCTATTAGTTAAATTTTAGTACAGCTACATTTTTACACATTTTTGCTCATGTGGACAAAAATGCACATAGCACATTTGCATTGGCACAAATGCTAAATGCAGACCATTTCCAATTAGTTACAAACATTCTGACACAACATCTTTTACAACTATAATGATTCTTCCCCGGACACTTCCATTAACTACCATTAATCCATTTCCTTAACACTTCCATTTTCTTGTTCTATAATCTGTGAAGAGATTAAAACTTCACAAACTGAGTGTAATTTGTGTTCACTTCTACTTCTTCAATTGCTCTTTTAATCGTTTTTTCTGCGAATCTAGCTTTGCATGCGGATCTAACATTAAAAGGCGACTGTTTAGTTATGTTTATGTAAATAAGGAATTAGGTTAGATAAGAATAATTTGTGGGTTACATTCATTTGAAAATCGGTATTTGCACACTTGTGTAAGAACGTAAAAGTGCGAAGTCGAACATAAGAACGTTTGTTCATTCTGTAGTATTATTCACAGTTTTGTTTTCTCCGTATTCACTTGAAATTCAAGTTTATTAATTTCTGAGGGAATACTATTCGTTAGTTTTCGCAAATTAATTTTTTAAAATACGATAATTCGAATTTAAATTGAAATCAATCTGCAGCGCGAATTACTTGGTAATTCAATTGTTCACTTAAAGATGTCAACATCAGTGTTGCCAACGATGTGAAAGAAAATTATGGCGTATTGAGAGGACACTGTCTTTGGGTAATCGTGTTTAATCAACGCCTTCTACGTAGATGGATTTGGAGCCGTTTGTTTAATTCCTGGCATTATCACTAAGATCGCAGCGCCAAACCTCGAAAAAACATATTTTAGGAAATGTCTTCGAAACTTCTACCGGATCTGAAACCAAATTATCAGTTCCTCATCAGGAGACCGAGACGCGTTGAATGACACCTCATACGTGTAACATTACGAAATACAGTAAGAAAAAATGTGCAAATAAAATAATATCATAAAGAACACTATACCTATTATACGGCGCAACACGAAAAATATGCCAAAAACTAGACAAGTTTATATACCAGTATGTTTCCGGAAAAAAGCGAAATTAGAGAATGTAACTATTAAGTTTTTGAGACAAAAGTAGGTTTTTAACTCATGCAAACACGTACTGTTTATGCTCTTTACAACGAATTCTCTTCTATTATGCAAAGTTATCAAACTCGTGTTTCTCTTTTAACAATGGTTATATTCTCAAACGAGATCATAAGTAAGAGGATGGAGTAATTTTTCCTAAATGAAGTCTCAAAGGCATGAATATGATTATGACAGCGGCGTAACTACTGAATATGCTGGGAGACATGAATGATTAAGAAGCTTGGGGAATTATTTAACTTTCTCTCATTATCACCTTCTGAGAGCGTTGCTGTTAAAAACTTTTTGTCGTATGAGACTACTCTTACTTCCAACATGGCGCCGACCTCTACCGTTACTTCAGACCGTGTGTACACGACTGGTACCCTTTTTTATTTAATTTATATCAAAAGAGTTTGTAAGTTCGTAGTGTTAGTACCTGTACCACCATCCTCAGAACTGTCTTTCTGTTAAGTAACTTCGTAATATCAAGACAGTTCTATTTGAAACGTCAATCTCACAAAACAGATGTACCTT
Source organism: Gryllus longicercus (assembly GCA_038098605.1). NCBI lineage: Eukaryota > Metazoa > Arthropoda > Insecta > Orthoptera > Gryllidae > Gryllus > Gryllus longicercus. The sequence continues at coordinate 884,513 of JAZDUA010000387.1, read as the reverse complement.
TTTTGTTCTTCTAGACAAGAGTGATAGCAATTTCCAACAAAAGAAAGTATTTAATAACTGTACTTCCATTGCGTTCAGAATACGACTCCATTTTGCAAGTCTTAAGACTCTGCCGTACAAAAAAGTAGCGAGTCTGCCGAGCGGGGTTTCTCCGCAGTGCGTTCGAACTCTTCGACAGGGAGACAAATGGCCGCTGGACCGTTGTAAAGTACTATCGCAAATAGCACGAATCAGCGAAGTGGGCCGGGGCTAGAATGGCCGAACGCAGTAAATCATAGCGTTTCCCAGAAGCGCTTCATTTCTAGATAGCGCAACCCCCACCTTCGCTGTCGCAATTTCATTTGCTGCTTCGAGGAAAACCGTGCATCCAACTGCCATGATTACCGACTTCTTTCGGAGCGTCCTTCAGAGAAATAGCAATTCCCGTTAGCAGAGCGTTGAAGGCGTAAAGAACTCTGTCATTTGCTACTTCTCCCTAATTAGCTCATTTTCCTCTCTGATCTCAAGGTCTCTTACAACTATCCAGCTCTTTGGGTTTCATCATTTTCATTGTTCAAAATTACTTTTGTCAAAGTTAATGGGTGAATTTATTATTTACTTGATAATTCCTATCATGTAAAATCTGCTGGTGTCACCTATGAAATTACAAATATGGCGGAACTGGGATATTATCTTTTTAAGATTCTTATATAAACATCTGCCATGAGAAATGTTATCGAGAATTATGTCCTCTACACATGCACCAGTGTAATATTTATTATAGTGACTAGTTAAAAGTTTTTAAAATTTTGGCGTCAGATTAAAGTTAAATTGCTGAGATTCTTGAAAAAAATCAAAACTAATACACTTCTAGTGCGTTCGGTTTCACATTCATTTAATGAGATTTATACTGTTCATATAATTTAAAGAAATAACATACAGATGAAATATGAATTGTTTCTTTGCAATTTCAGAAAAGAAGACTTCCCTGATATCCTGCAATGAAGAACAATACTCTCTGACAATAACGGACGTTGAACTACGTGTTACTTCATATTGGCCCAGTACGTGCATAGGTAAACATTATAATATTGCCAAGGGTTTATTAAAAGATATATTGCGAAGACAAACCAGAATGATTAAACCGCAAACAAATCGAATATTCTATTTCATTTTACGCATGTAAATTTCGGGATTCCACATGCTTCTGACTGTCCATGCCATACAATGGCGCTATTAAGAAGAGCTAAACACCCAACTAGTGGTGCTACATAATGGCCTAATCGTTCCTGAACTGATTAGTTTCTCCAATCTCTTTGGCTTCTAAAAGACTACCAGGACATCTTGCAGTAACTATTGCTCCTTTGAGCTGTGATGAAGCGCCCTCCAAAAATCGCATAGACCTACATCGGTGCTATAACTGTAGATGTTTAGCCATGGTACTTTTTTCACCCCCCTCCCCGGTACTACCACCCTTGTTCAAGGTGATCGCTCAAGTTCCTCAATTAAACACACAGATTGCATTGGACACAGTTGCAAGTCAGACCAAGAGATTAAGAAAGGATTATGCTATAGATGTAACAAATGAAAGACTCACAATGTCTCAAACACGACCGAAAACATGTATGAAACCGACTTTTGTTGAATTCAATTGAAATAAACAGATTCAGCGTTGTGAAAGACCTTTTTGCACATGTATTCAACAGATCGGTCAATTTTACTGATAAGGTAGATTATAGAAAATTCTAAAAAAATTGTCATGGAGTGATTCGTTTCAAACAATTTGAAAAGACCTTTAGGCCATCATTTTAAATTTTATGAATAGTTATTAAACAATAACATACAGTGTTTTGTCAAACGTTGTGGTTCACATCATAAATCCTAAATTATGTGAGAATCCTCACTGAATGGGAGCTTCCAGTGATTTATTATTTTATTACCAGAGTTATTATTCAGTGTAAAAACTTAACGAAAAACGGAGGCAGCAAAATGTGAATCTTACACGTAGTAAACTCGTAAACTACACCCGTCTTTCCCCTTCTGGTCTCCTTCCGGAATAAATTTAGTATCGTTCGACACGTCTCGATCTCCTTGTGGGGAACTATTTTTGCAGGATCAATTTAAAAGATTCTATGAGATTTCTCCAAAAGCGTGTTTCGGGTAAGGGGGGATGGTTAAGCAACTAAAAGCGGCTTAGGTAGCTGAGAGCATTAATTGATGTGACTGCAGTGCCTTTGACCGAGAGCTCCAGTGCTCGGTCAGAAGCTCCGAGTGACCAGTGCCTTTGATCGAATGTTCGAGTCCAGACGGTGGCAAGGTACACTAACTCCATAGCCAGGTCCTGTTTAGCCTGTTAGTCCTGTCTGAAGAAGAATTCTAGCTGGTAGCTCTGGTAACTCTCGGATCGATAGCCTATCTTTTCCGTGGTTTCTCCGATCAACACCAGGAAAAGGTTGGAGCAGAACCGTAACAAACGGACCGCGGACCGTGCGCGATCTTTCCTTCGTCTTCCGTGCCCTATCCTCACCCCTTACTTACACACGCTTGTACTTTCAAGCACTGTACTTCCACTCGTGTCAGGAGACGAGTAGGGGGCTTTGAGCTAACCCCAGCTTGGGCGATGCACCATTGCCCCGCTGGCAGCTAGGAGATACCTGGTCGGGGATACACCCCGCTCGCCGACGAGTAGGTCGGCACCGGATATCGCCATCGAACGGGAGGTCACAGCCACCTCCCGCGACAAACAACATGCACAAACGCACGGGATTAATGACCTTAGCAGTCAACGTGACCTGAGTCACTAATTGCCAATCAATCATCAAGCAATTAAAACCCACTTGGAGAAATGAAGAGGTTACCAGTGGCACATTCGATTTCTGTGGGCAAAACGAATCGATTGGCACTCTTCTTTGTCCGATTTCTCTAGGATATTCTGAATAAATTCTAAAAGATTTTTTTGATGGTTTCAATGCAAGTACATCGCTGAAATGATATGAAATACTATAATTCCATTCTGGAATAACATCGTTACGACTTCATTAATGAGATTGGCGCTAATTAAACCTAATTTTTATATGAAACAAAGATTTAAAAAATATAATAATCGATACTTTTTCATTTAAATTTCTTTGCCCTAAGGTGGACAAGCAGCACAACTGCTTTATATTTAAAATTAATTTTCATTGTAAACTTGCTTAGACAACTAAACAATTATTAATATGAACATGTGTCATTCCGTCCATCACTCACGTTTAGAGCCCATCCGATTCACCTTTTGAGGTATTGAGGCATTCTCTGCGTCTACTGATGCAGAAGTGACCATATTTCTGGGATCCTTCGAGAGCATTCTAGAAGTATCGACACTTTTTTTTTGTTTTGTAGCACCTGAAACGTATTTTTGGAAAGTTTTAAGGCACCTAGAGAAATGATTGATGGCTCATCCGATTTCTCCCAGCAAGACCAATCGGTTTCTCTATACTTCTACAATATTGTGAAAGTTTTTTTAAAAAAAGGGGAAGGTGTTCAAGACATGCAATTGATTGATTGACTGGCAGGCGTTTTTTTATTGGCTAAGCCAAAGGTTTGTGTACTCTGTGTCGCAGTGCGCACGCAATTTTGCGTTTTACTGCTATGTGTAAGTGGCTGGTGTGGGTTCGGGTCGGACCTTAGTCAATAGCCAAATCGGTTTTTGTGTTGCCCTTAGAATATCAGAGAGGAGTGCTTGTCTTCTTTGCCTATTGTAAGGATGTGTCGAGCTAACTGTTTAAGCGTTGCCAGAGCTTCGTCGGTTTGAAAGGCTTGATAAGCTTCGTTAAACGAAAGCCGTCTCAAGCATTGAGTGAAGGACTCGATATCAAGTTCCTTCCTCAGTACCTTCAACCGTTTCCGAAACGGAGGGCGTGCTATGAGCCGTAGAACTTTGTTCTGTACCAGCTCAAGTGTATCCTTGTACTTCTGTGCTGTAGTCCACCACGTTGACGCAGCGTAGGTGGCCACAGGCCGGCAACACGTTTTGTAGAGTGCCAGACGAAGTTCCAAGGGGAGTGTAGGTTCCCTCAAAAGAGGTTGTAATAGTCGAATTCTTTGTTGTAATTTCGATCGAATTCGCCTGACATGTAATATCGCCTGGCAGGCGATTCTGAGCGCGTCAACTTCTAAGGTAATTTGTCCCGTAAGAGTTGTGCACGTTTTCCATGCTACACGAGAAGTGGTGGTGATCTTTCTCCGCTGGATGGTGAAATCCGGCACCGAGATATAAACATGTCGGCTAGCGGGGTTCACTAAATTCCTAAAGCCCTAAATTCCTGACTGGTCTCCCGACAATATTATGGTGGTGTAGTGCATGTAAGTGCGTGTGTGTAAGTAAGAAGTGAGGATAGAACAACGAAGAGGAAGGCGATCTCGTTTTTTAGGATACTGCTCTGCGATTCGACAAATTTCATCGAAGAAACCACAGAAAATTACCGATCAGAACAGTCGGTCGCTAGAATTCTAATGCAGAGCAGCTGAACGAAACCTAAGTAGCTAGTGTCAAAAACCACGCTACCATCGGAACCTTCCTATCTGAGGCAATGCATTATATCAATTCATAAAGAAATCTAACTCTTTGAATTACCCGCATAACGTAAATCCATATGTTATGATTTATAAGACTGACGAGAGTTAAACCTTTCAATGTAAAGAAGCTTGCGAATGATTAAAAAATTCTTCTATCGACACTTTTTCTCTTAACTATCTCTGCCCAAGGAGGCAGTGTGAGACAAGCAACTCTTTAATATTTGTATGAACCTGCATGGCACAAACAATAATTTTCAACAAGGGTTCCTGCCAGAGTCGCCTCTCTAAGCTAGCAGTCATCGAAACTGAATGCCCATCTTACACATCCTTCCCCCCGTCAGCGCGCATTAGAAAGGACAAAAGGCGTCAACTGGATATGTTGTGGAATGGAACATGTGCATGAATAAATCAGTGAAAACCCCCACATATCGTTCGTGCGTCCGGTTAACAGCGAGTGAACGTCGAAACTATCTGTGGCAACGCCACTGGAGTGTCTGAGTCCCCGTTCTGCGGGTTGCCAGCCCCCGCTGTGCAGCTCCGCCTCGGCGCCGCCCGCCTCACTTATCTCGCCGCCCGACGGGGATCATGTGGCGGCAGCGGCTGACGCCGACTGACGATGGCCAGGCGCGGATTACGCCGTCTAGTCGCGTCGCGCCGCGTCGCGTCGCAGGCCCCGACGGCCACTTGCGGCGCCCGCAGGAAATTCCTCTTGGGAATCGAATGTGCTGCGTCGCCACCGCGCTCCTTCGGCGGAAACCGACACTAGCCGTCATGCAGAGCACTCGCCGCCACTCGCCGCCACTCGCCGCCACTCGCCGCCACTCGCCGCCACTCGCCGCCACTCGCCGCCACTCGCCGCCACTCGCCGCCACTCGCCGCCACTCGCCGCCACTCGCCGCCACTCGCCGCCACTCGCCGCCACTCGCCGCCACTCGCCGCCACTCGCCGCCACTCGCCGCCACTCGCCGCCACTCGCCGCCACTCGCCGCCACTCGCCGCCACTCGCCGCCACTCGCCGCCACTCGCCGCCACTCGCCTGGGCATCAACGGATGTCACTGCAGGGCCTCTGACCGGGAGGTCCTCGACGGGGGCAGGATTGTCGGCACTCGCATGTCAGCTAGGTATAATTCAGTCGCTGCCTGGAGAAGAATTCCAGCGGCCGGCTGCTCTGATCGGTAGTTTTCCGTGGTTTCTCCAATAAACTCCAGGCGAACGGCGGACCCTAACAAACGGGCCAAGGAGCGTACGCGATATTTCCTTCGTATCTCTTGGCCTTTCATCACCACCTTTCTTAAATACACTTACACTAACATGCACTACACTACCACACATTCCGGGAGATCGGTCGGGAACTTGGAGCTTGTCCCTGCTGGGGCGGCGCCCCGCTGGTGGGAGATACCTGGTTGAAGGAAAAACCTCCAACCGACGGTAGGTCGATGCCAGATTTCGCTATCCAGCATGGGAAAATCACCACCACTTAGAGAGGAAAAACATGGAATACAAGTACGGAACTAATGACTTTAGAAGCTAACGCGCCCGGGTCCTCTAACAATCAGTCCACCATCACTGAGGTTGATTTCCATGCAGATATCGCGAGTTCAAATGAGAAAAAAAAAATCACTTTTGTACCTCCAGAATTTCTTAAATGGAACATTTCAACTTATTTGTTTCAATTTTAGTACTCTTCCTGCAGTAATTTGGAAAAATATCTCAATGCTTTAAGAACAAAGTCAAACAACATCGTGTCTTCTTTTATACACATGACAATCAATCGTTAAATGGCTCTCTTGTACAATTAGGTAAATATTATATAAAGTTCTTTACCATGCAGGTTCAGTTTTATGTATTAATTAACGTTAAAACATTATTTCGAGACACAACTATTCCAAATTAAATTTATGTAATGTTTCAAGGTGATTTCATAAAGTATTACGTTATTTACAATATTTATTATGGTCACACGTGTTTTTAAATCTCGTAAAATAGATTTCTGCATAAACAAATCAATATAAAATACATCGCGTACGTTAACCTCTTGCAATAGGGCACAGGGAATAAAGAAATTAACTTCAGTCTGGAGAGCATGAAAAAGTAGCCATATTGTTTATCCACAAAAAAATGAGTCATATATGACACTACGAAATGCATGGTATACCGAACATTTATCTCGTCTTAGTTTTGTGAAGTGCTAGAATGGATATTATAATTCATGTTAATATTTTTTGTGCAATTCAGAGGCAGGCTAATATTAAAGAGCCTCTAACGTCTTGTGTTTCTTCCCGCTGTCCTACGAAATATAGGAATTAGTACAGATTGTAAGTTATTGGTATTGTGGTGAGTTTTCGTTGGCATTTCCAATGAAATAATTATATGAGTAGTCATTGCCAACAATATTGTTTATTACAATAGCAGCTTTCGATAGCTTAGCCATCACAAAAAAACATTTAAACGTGAATATTTTTTGATTTTTTATTATAATTTTGTTGTCAAATCAAAAAAAGATTCACGTTTTAATGTTTTTTCTTGAACTAAAAAACTGATGATGATGGCTAAGCATTCGAAAGCAGCTATTGTAATAAACAATATTGCTAATAATAATAATAATAATAATAATAATAATAATAATAATAATAATAAAATAATAATAACAACAATAATGCCATACAGGCGAATGCTGGTATGGTTCCAAACGGCCACGATCACCTCTCATCAACCTATCACCTAATAATTCATAATTCAAGGCTTAACAACCTTGTCTTACCAAGGGATACAATTTGAAACTACCTGGTTGACCTCACAGTTCCACAAAGTGAGAAAGCAGCGTTTCAGAGATTTTGAAAACGCGGAATTTCGAGCTCATTTTCACAGAAAACTTTTGAGTTTTTGAAAAACTTTTAAAGCACTTGTACTCATAAATGCAATAATTTACACAAATAGACGGTAAATATTAACGGTGTGAGAGAAATGTCAAAAAATTATATTTGTGTAATTTTAGATAAAACAAAATAGAGGAAAGTAACGTTTATATCATCTGTTACAGTAAGTTTAACTTTATCCCTAAAAAAAGGTTAAAGCAAACATTTAGAGCAGTTTTAGAGAAATTCTTGTTTTTAATATTATGTATCCGCATTTTACACACAATTGCGCGAAAAAATTGGAGCGATTTTGAGAATTTTTTCAAAGAATGTTTTAATTTCAAGTTTAAATAAGGCAAAACTACTCTTTCTTCAAAAAAATTGTACGTGATTTTTCTCAAAGAGCTGATTTTTTACAACATTTTTGTTTCCTTCCTAGGGCTTTTTCCAGCTTGAGGAGATGTTCATTTCGACTATCGGCGTCGGGTACCCCCTATGTCCCTCATAGGAACACGTATTAACCTTTTCACATTTGACGTATTTGCGAGCTTCTTGACCTGTGGTCATCAGCCCTTCCATGATAAACACATGAACGACGGAACAAACAACAATACCCAACATGGAACTCGAAGCCCCGACCCTTCCGACCGAGACGCGGAGATTGCTCACGCTCTAGACACTTCGGTCGTCCAGGTCGGCGAGTGTTTTACTACAGACTACCTAAAGCAAAAATCTCTATCTACAATTTCGTAGTTTCGAAATGTTACTTTTTGGAAATTTTCGAAAATACGGAGTTCGCCGAAAATAGGACTAGCACCATGTTTTTTTATCGCCCATAGATTCATACATGAGAATATTTAAAGAAAAAAATCGGTTTTTGAAAAAAATAGTGTTTAAAATCTTTTTCATTGCTTGCATTTTGCGCAAAAAGTTACACGAAAACTACTTGCAGTTTCGAAAAATTATACATGATCTTATTTAACGATCTTTCTTTAAAGATTTCACTGAGGAAATAAATCTCTATCGTCAATAGTTTAAAGAAGAAGTCCAGAAAAATTTCACTTCTGCAATTTCCAAAAATTTGGGATTTCAACGACCTTGCACGGCCTGCAACACTCTCTTGAGCGTCCTTCACCACACCACCTCACGACAAACTTTAATCTAATATTTGGAGCCATGTGTGAGGAAATATCTATCATGTTTTGAGGCTTCATGTAAAGTACTCTCAACAAATCAAAATATCCGTTTGAAACTCCTAAAGCTTCTAGTTCGTTGATAACTATCGGGAATATCAATTTCGGAGAAAATCTACTGAACGGTTTGTGCGCTGGCGATATATTATATTAAATTATATAAACTGGATTTATCCAATTTTACGGTACCAGGTCCCGGCAATTTGAGTTTTTCTGCCGCAAATTCGCCGTTTTCCGACGTATGATTAGATACCTTTCTCTTCTAAGGAAATAAGCGCGAGAAAGTAAAAAAAAAAATAGTTTTTGGTGTCAAGGACACACTATTTGAGAAGTCTGACTACATAACGTGTTAGAGGAAGTAATGTATAACGTATTAGAATGGAATTTATCTATTTTTATGTATCAGGGTCTCACAACACATGTTTTTCTGTCGAAAAATCGCCGTTTTACACAGCATTAGATAACTTTCTTATAGTTACGAGAGAGTAACAGGCGTAAGGATAAGATAAAAGTTATTTAGTACACTTGATTAAAAGACCATTATGCACTACTTAGTAAGTACGCACTAATCTTACCGAGTCCTTGAATAATCAACTAACTTGCACCTAATAAACACTTTTCAAGATAAGTAACTATTTGTTCACATATATAAAGATTTGGGGAGATTTTTTTCATGTCAGCATAAACGATCTACTGAGGTTTTGTTAATGAATTGTTTGGGATGGAAAGGTAGATATTAAGGTTAATCATCTTGAATTTAACGTCGAAACTTCGTGTGATGTAAAGCTTGGTATGCGATTTTATAGGAAATTTAAAATCGAAGTCTGGAAAATGTACAAGTTTTATTTTCAGAGCAATTGGTTCCCTTCTGCCTTTTTTTAAACAAGCATAAAATCATTTACAATTGTATTGAGCCGTGCTCCATGATATTTCTGGAAACAGATTTGTCTGGCGCAAGGGGAACGATCAATTCCTTTTTTCATCGCAACAATCTTTTCTCTCCAGTAGCGTACAGAGTGGGAAAGCTGGGAGCAGAATACATTACAAAACAGACAACTTTGCCTTTTCGTCAGGTTGCAGAAAGGGTCACATGCGCCGTCAAAGCCTTACAAAATTTCACAAAGAGATGGAAGTTTCAATAAGAATATATTTCTGCGTCTTAGGAAGGAAGGAAGGAAGGAAGGAATGACCCTGACAACTAATCAAAGAATTCTTTGTTTCTTTATATACCGCTCGTATTATACCGCTCTTAGGCTGCAATACTGACACAATTCGAAAATTAAGTTTTCAGGCGAACGTATTTTTAAAGTTTTGGTTGATGATTGAATACACACCTCACACGCTTGAAAAAATTAATGGTTTATGAAGTAATCATGACTACATAAACTTCGTATGTGCACTGTTACAAATAATTGTGTTAAAATGTTATAAAAACCGTCACTACTTAATATTTGTATTTTTCTAATTGTGCCAATTTTTATATCTCAAGAACACTACGAAGCAACGAACCAAATGCGTCACGTCGCTACAATCCGGACTGTGAGACGAAGATAAAATAAAACATCCAGTAACAATGTGTTAGCATGTGTCCTCATTTCCTCATAGCAATTACTTTTTTTAATAGCATAAACGTTATTTCACAAACAAAATACCGTCTTTCCTCGTGAAATTGTTCCGCACGTGATACCAAAGAATACAAGAAGGAAGTTGAAACTCAGCCCTACAATCTCCTTCATTGTGAGTTCACGCGCACAATGGGCCTGACGTTTTCCTCATCCAACAGCGTTTGCGATTCAGCTAAGATGAGAATGCACGCGGAGTGTGAAAACTGGCGCTTTCGGCAATGACCTTGCACATTCGCTGGTGGCGCCGCCATCGTCCGCCGGCGCAGCCCGCTGCACCCGCCCTTAATGGACGCTCCCATTCAGAGGCGGCGGTGGCGGCGGCGCCGGAAACGCTTCGATCCGCCTCTAGGCAGCGCTAGGCGAGCGGGTGGGGGGGGAGGGGGGTGCCGCGACCCCGCGAGGGAGAGCGCCCCGCAGTGTCAGCTAGCGCGCACCGAACACAAGTGCAACCGTGCCGAATGCACACAGGGGAAGTCATTAAAATTCAAGAAATCTTAACACAAAATAAATCGGTTTAAACCTATAATTAAAAAAAAAACACTTATGTTGTTTGAAGGTCGCTTTTCAACTGCTTGGCCACCAGTAAGCATCGAAGCACCGATCATAAAGCGACCAGTGTGACTTTTAACTGTCGTGTAACGGTGGGGGAACACGACACTAGCAACATAAACAAACATCCATGACCGGGGTGGGACTAGAACCAGCGACCCTCCGAGGAATGGCATCCGCGCCCCTTCTGCTTTAGCGACCTCGGCTGTCCAAACCACCAATATTTAATTTGATTTTCATAATTTTATTCAATTCTGAAAAGAGCATGTGTTTCGTAAGAATTATTAATGAACTCAACCTCAGTAGAATGCCATAACTTGATTTTTTTAAATATTATTTTGAACGCATGGTTTAAATTTACATTATTATATTATTACCGGCAGTCAACATCATATAAGCATACAATGGAAATGCATTTTCTCAATAATTGTGAAAAATACAAATTAAAATTTTAATACAAAACTTCATTTAGGAAATCATTGGTCTTAAATTTACCATATTTTGAAGTTTAAGATCTATTTAACTATTATACCCACAAAGATTATGGTTCTTAGAGCTCAACATGCTGATCCAAAAATGTAACTTTTTCGATTGGTTTCTTTCCCCTATCGAGCGAAAAATCTCAACTATCATAGTGCCTGCACTGCTCACGTGCCTACATTCTATAAACGCCTAGCGGTGAATTCCATTCGATATATTCCTAAGCGACGACATGAAGAGCACGATAGGCTATCGCCACATTCAATTCATCACGAAGCACACTCCATTCCGCACGACGCGAAGCAACAGGCGTTACAGTGTTGCCAACACTATCACAAAGAAAAAAACGAACCAAAAAGCTGCAAAAAGAGCAGGGCGTAGTGGTGCAGCGTTGGAGTGCAGGTTCCCAGTATTACTTAATCATTGCCATAACTTTGCATCTTCTTTGGAAGCTATCGCGGCTGGGCTGGGAGGGAAGGGTGTGCGGGGCGGGGCCGGGCTGAGCGGGGTGGGGTGGTGCGAGGCGGGGCGTGGCGGGGAGGAGCTGAGCATGGTGAGGGGGTGGACGGGGCGGGGCGGAGCGGGATGGAGCGGGGCGGAGAGGAGCTGGGCGGGAGAGGAGCGGGGCGGAGAGAAGCGGGGCGGAGAGTAGCGGGGCGGGATGGGGCGGTGCTGGCGCAGATCTGGCGCGGGGCAGGGGCAAGGCGGGGAAGAGCTGAGCGGGGCGGGGCGGAGCGGGGCGGGGCGGAGCGGGGCGGGGCGGGGTGGAGCGGGGTGGAGCGGGGTGGAGCGGGGCGGGGCGGGGCGGAGTGGAGTGGGGCCGGGGCGGAGCGGGGCGGGGGCGGAGCGGGGCGGGGTGGGGTGGAGCGGGGTGGAGCGGGGCGGGGCGAAGCGGGGTGGAGCGGGACATAGTGAGGTGGAGCGGGGCAGAGCATGGCAGGGGAGGAGAGGGAGGACGGGGCGGGGTGGGATTGGGCTGGGCTGGCCCACGGCTGGCGCGGGGCAGGGGCGTGGCGTGGCGGGGCGTGGCGGGGAGGAGCTGAGCGAGGCGGGGAGTAGCTGAGTGGGGCGTGGCGGGGCGGAGAGGAGCTGAGCGAGGCGGGGAGTAGCTGAGTGGGGCGTGGCGGGGCGGAGAGGAGCTGAGCGAGGCGGGGAGTAGCTGAGTGGGGCGTGGTGGGGCGTGGCGGGGCGGAGCAGGAGCTGAGTGGGGCGGGGCGGAGAGGAGCGGAGCGGGGCGGAGAGGAGCGGGGCGGAGAGGAGCGGGGCGGGGGAGGAGGGGTGGGTTGGGGTGAGGTGAGGAGCGACGCAGTGCAGCGCAGCGCGCACAGAGGCTCTATTGTTCGCGTGGCTGTCAAGAGGCGCACGTCCGTGCTGCACTCTCCCGTGATGGCTTCATCTCGCCCGCGCTGCCCGCGCCGCCGCGCACACTGCGCCCAGATGGGTCAAGCGGGGCGAACAGCTGCAATAAATTACATCAAATATCAAGAATGCTTCGAGCAAGTTTCTATTCAGAGAGAATTTAGCTCTAACGAGTGTACGAGCGAATGTATAGCGTGCGAGAACAATGATGGAATGGTTTCTTTTTCTCATTTGTGGGAGGGGGTGATATTACAACTTCATTTACAATTGAGGATGTATTTCTTGGATTCAAGATTTACAAGACCACATTTTCTATTCCAACAAAATATATGAGAGAAACCTAAGTACATAATTATTTAACACAATAATCGTCATAATAATGTAGACCCTTTCCCTGTTGAGGTACAAAGTACCTGTGTGTAGGTTCAAAAATATATGTGATCTATATTTTACCAAGTAAGTAAGAAAATTTAAAAACTTTGCTGTATTTGCTCAAAACCAAAGTTTATTTATTTTTAATTTGACGACTAAGACAATTTTTTTCAGTAACACAATAACTATCAGGGTAAGCCTTTCGTTAATTCTCTAACTTGTGGAATTCGCTCTATTTGAAATTCGAAATGCATTAATTTTGTTAGTATTTTTTACTGGTTTGGAGATTAAAGGAGTTTCCTCCCATACCTTTTTTTTTTGTTTGGGTGATACCTTCAACATTTCAACGGAAATTCATTCTCTAAATGGAAATATGAAGCAATAAGAAACTAGTGGGGCTGCGCTCGCACCTACTTTCTCGCATTACTTTTAAATTGGCAATTTTCAAAAATTCAGAGGGATCAACGAGAATAAACGCTCTGTGACTTTCATTTATCGTCCCTTTATGTATTTGTGGAAAAATTGAAAAAATGTTTGGAGCGTTCTTTGAGATTTTTTTAATAATTTGCGTTAACTTCAAGCAGATATTATGTGAAAACCACTTGTTTTTCAAAAACATTTAAATGCCTTTTCTAAAGTGCTGATTTTTTAAACAGACTTTGTTTAAAGCAAAAATCTCTATCTTCAATCTGTAATTTTGCAACATTATTCGTTTCTTTGTTTTATCAAAAATATAGAGTTCGTTGAAAGTGGAACCAGCACAAATTTTTATACATCCTTTGATACATACGAGGAGAAAATTTAAAAAAAAATTAGAGCCGCGTATTTGAGGAAAAAAGTTATAAATTGCCTACATTAAATTCAAAATCACACAAAAACCAATTTTCGAGAAATATTTCGGAGCGACAGACAGCCGGCAGAACGACAAATAAACGGACAAATAGACTAACAGACAGATACGCGGACATATAGTTGGATAGTGACGGTCAAAAAGGCAGACAGTGGGGATGCGATATCATTGTTGATGTTTTCAAAAATCACCGAAGTTTATATAAAATTATATACGTGTTTAACATCGTTATTTTGAAACCGATGTTTTTAACACCCATGTTTTCTGTACAATGACTTCATATTTTATTGAAAAAGATCAAAATAACAAAATACTTTGTCCTCTGTATGTAAATCGTATGTATTTTCCGATGTTAAAAAATTGAATATTCTTCAGACCAATGAGTAAAAAATAAAGAAAAACGAGTTTTCGTAAATAAAGAAGTCCCTATTATTTTTGAATTTCCGAATAAGATAATCCGAATTTCGTTAATTGTGTATTTTATTTACTTTAGTGGGGCCAGTTTATATCAATTAAAATTAATAAACGATATCACAGACGGAGTCAGACGCACAGACTGACGGAGGACAGACGAAGAGACTGACTGACGCGAAGCACAGGCGGATGTATAGACAAACCAACAGACGTTTTGCCTTCAATCGATTTTTCGGTATCAATTTTGCGCAAAACATGGATCATGACGACTCAACGCGTTGGAGGAAGTAATTTATTATATGCATGAACCAGAATTATCCACTCTTTCATTACCAGAACCCATCAATAAGAGTTATGACGAAAATTCGCCGTTTTCCGACGCACGATTTCCGACGATTTTATCTTCGGAGGAAGGGCGAGAAAAACTGCAGTTATGAAAACGGATTTTTTTATTGAGCTATTCGCGAAACCATCCTGTTTGGAGAATAGTTAAAGTTCATTACCGAATTCACTGTGAGAACAACATTCTTAATTCAAACATTAAGTGATAATGTTGTTTTGAAATACTCGCAAATACTAAACATTTTCCAAAATTTAAATTTTTAATACGGTATTATATATTTAATTATAAAAAAGTTCTTAATGCGGTATTATGAACACATTAACATATAATCATTCATAGCAAAAAATGGGGATTACTTTTGAATGAATATTGAAAATATATTACCTTGATGTAAAGTACCCTCAGAATTAAAAATCTCACTAAAAATGTGCAAAACCACGAATTGAGACAGATCTAAAGAATTCATAGGTTGAAAAGACATAACGTACACATAAGAAGGTACACATTCAGAAATCTTAAGAGGGACTCAGACGTGTTTTGAAAGATCAACTTTTCGGTATCAGGGATCTATAAAACATGGTTTCTAAGTTGTCTTTGGCAACTCCTGTAACAATAATACAAATATTTGAAAAATTCGAAATGGCAAATGCATTTCTTCATAAAACTACCTGAGAACGGGCTGAGTAAAGAAGAAAGTAATTATTCGGTAACATGGCGCATTCAGTGTGGGAAAAGAAAACATTCAAAAATCATAATAAACAACGAATCGAAATATTTTAAATAATTAACTCTAAAAAATGTCCCCATTAGAATTATGTTTTTATACACAAATGTAATTTTTTTGTTGTTTAGCTCAAATACACTTTGTTAAAATGTTTGCTGTACAATCACAGAATATCAGCACATTTTAATAAACTTTCGCAACAACCTGTGACATGAGATTATATGGGTTCGCACGAGTGCCGGAGCTTGTAACGGCGATCGGTGACTCTCAAGTGGGCGTGCGGAGCATGAGGGGGCGTGGGAGCATAACAGACGTCAAGTGAGTCGCTTGGAGATGCAAGGCTTCAAGGGGATAAGGCAAGCGGCCGCGCATGACAACTTGGGAATGGTAGTAGTCGAAGACGGGAATGAGAACACACATAGCGGGCGAACACGCGGATGGCGAAGAAGTCAACGTATCATAGCGAACAAGCAAGCAAGCGAACAAGCAAGCAAGCGAACAAGCAAGCAAGCGAACAAGCAAGCAAGCGAACAAGCAAGCAAGCGAACAAGCAAGCAAGCGAACAAGCAAGCAAGCGAACAACCAAGCAAGCGAACAAGCAAGCAAGCGAACAAGCAAGCAAGCGAACAAGCAAGCAAGCGAACAAGCAAGCAAGCGAACAAGCAAGCAAGCGAACAAGCAAGCAAGCGAACAAGTAAACGTACAGGCATGTGAACGAAAAAGCGAAGTAACACGGGGACGAACCAGCAAACAAGCAACGATCAAACATACAAATGAAAAGCGACTACACAAACGAAGGTACAAGTCGACAAAGTAACGCACAAAAAGGCAAACGAACAAGCAATGACCCTAATCTCGATCAGGTTTTCGTCCAGTTTCCCTGATCCTTGAGCAAATGGAAAGATGGCCTCTTGTTTTGCTTCTGGACATAAATGTAACTTCGATTTAACTTCTCCCCATAGCACGTCACACACAGTTTTAACCGATTTTGACTAAATAAATAAATAAAATTGCATTTATTTAAAAAAATAAATAAAAATCAAACAAAGAAGCGAAGGCAGGGCGCAGACGGGCGCGCATGCGTCCCACGCGACGCAGCGAGCGCAGCAGAGGCGCCGCGCAGCTGCACTTCATCACTGCGCAAATGGGCTGGCGGCCTCCGCACGACAGCGGCCCTCAAGCGCAGATCCGGGCGGCGCGACGGGACGCGACGCGACGCGACGCGGCCCAGCGCGAGGCACGAGGCACGGCACGTCCTTCCATTAGGCCTCCGCCCGCGAAGAAAGCACGCCGTTTCCCTGTCTTCCTTCAGACCTCCACTTGCGAACCGGCTGAAGGCATCCGCCCACGTCACTCACAGTGCCTCTTTCTTTTTTTTCCTTTTGTATTATTACATACTTTTATGATACGGCGTACATTGCCACTTTACAGTATTGTTTGGTATAATATATATGAATATAATACTGCACAATATAAAAAAATAATGAGGGTGACCCCACTGGGCTCCTCAATGGAAAGAAAATCTGGGTGAGGTGTTTAGGAGCTTGTGGTTTGAGACATGAGTGCGGTAACGGGGCTTATGATGTGAGGGTAGAATTGGAGTTACGGAGGGCGGAATTTATCTTCGGGGAATCTGGAGGGGATGCGGTTCAGATGAGGATGAGTGGTTTTGTCCTAATGAGAATGTCGGTTGGAAAGGGAGGTTATGAGGATTGATGAAAAAGATGCCTCTGACCGGGAGGTCGTCGGGTTCGAGTGCCGACGGTGGCGGATTTTAGATACTTGCTGGATATGTCGAATTCTGACGCTCTGTGCAGGGGAATTCTAGCGGCCAGCCGCTCTAAAGGCCCATTCACAATGCATACATAAACATGGCGTTAACATAAAAGTTAGGACTACGTCCATAAGCGGACACATTCACAATGCGATCACATAAGCATAACACGTAAGACGTTAACTTAAAAGCTTGCAAGCTTCAAGTTTGTGAGCTTATGCTTCCGTTGGGTATAAGAAATGAACCAATCACAATACGTTACCTCAGAATCGAGAATGGAAATAGCGAAGTCAATAGACCAACTAACACCATATGGGCCATGGAGTCGATACCTCAAAATCTATTCTCACATCCAACGAATAGTAATCTAGAATGTCTCAGAGCCAATTTTTTTATCATATCCAATAGCATACCTTTTTTGCTTATGTTTATGTTAGACATTGTGAATACTTCAGTCTATCATTTATGTTAATGTTTATGTCTATACATTATGCTTATGTTTACGTTTGCATTGTGAATGGGTCTTTCAATGCCAGGTGAATGTCTGAGAAGTACTCTAACAAACGAGACACGTACTGTAGGCGATGATACTTATTTCTGTCATCTGCCCTCCCCCTTCGCACACACCCTTACATTTGCTAGCACTAAACTTCTAGAGATGTCGGGGGATGGATCGGGTGCTGCGAGCTTGTCGCGGCTAGGACTGTTCTCCACTCGGGGGAGATACCTGGAGGTGGCAAATTCGCACGCGTGAGTGTAGGTCGGCGCCGGATCTGACCTTCGTCCGAGGGAGGAATAGAGCCACTTCCCGGTTACAACATGCACTATACTTAGGGCACTATGACTAAAGCAGCTGAACCGCCCGAAAACATATACTCACTCCCTCATTCATTCACAAACTTTTGAAAAAAAAAGTCTTTGACGAATTAGTCGGACCTTTCAATATTCTAATATATTAAAATTTCACGAGTTGTTTGCACAAGAACAAACCGAAGAAAGTATAATAAATGTTTGTAGTCCAATAGTGCAAGTACACCGAGTGCACGTTATCACAATATTTCTTTACGGAGACGAATGTGTACAATTAAAGAAATGAGTGATTCTACCAAATATTGGTCCAAACACAAGAATAATTTATCCTCTTTGAATTTTGTTAACCACGAACATTGAATCCATTTTATTGATGACACGCAAACGTAATTTGGGGAAAGGTCAAATGTTTTTGAGACTTGCTAGTACTTAAATGTTTAATTTCAGGTAATTATAGTTTGAGTAATTTATATTTAATTTTTACCTGTTTTTCTATGTGATCATTGGGACAAATTATCTGTAAACTAAAAATAAATAAATTCTCCAAAAACGTACAGAAACAAGAAACAATAAAAATTCTAACACTCGTCTTGGTAAAGAAATTTTTTCTCTGTTGTCTTCGACAAACTCCACAAAACTAAATTTTACTCTTTCTAGAAATTCTTAGTATTTGTTAATAATTGTATAATTTATTATTTATGTCTTAACTCATTTATTATTTATAATTTTTAAAATTCTCTTCTTCCAAATTCTTTCCTTCCTGAACCTTGAGTCCTACACACAGGTATACAAATCGGGTGCTTAAAGTGCAACAGTTGAGGCGGAGCTCGCACAGGGGAAAGAAGACACCAGCAAGTCGATGTCTACGACGGGACCAGACGCCACGTACTAGCAGTAGAGGAGGATCACTACTCCCTCCAGGATGCAACATTCACTACACTTACAGGACTAATGACATTAGTAGTCGACGCGCTCTGAATCAAGTGTAATTCACCAAGTCAAGCACCTTGCACTTATAACACCAATCGTATTTCGGGGTGGGAAGCAGTGCTTTCCACGTGTCCTGAGTAAAAAAAAGTGCACACAATAGATGTGCACGTGGTGACATTGATACTCATTTTGACAATAAGAAAAAGATACTAATGACAGGAAGTCATAAAATGGCTCATTCGAGGTCACTTCATGCTTTTGCGAACATGCGCTTCCTCCCACGTCCATGCAGAAAAGAGAAGAGTAATTGAAACAACTCTCAAAGCGAAGTAATAGTACTCAGTCTTCCAAAATTTTCTTCACAGTGCAACCTTTTGGAATGGGCACTTTACAATTTTATAGGTACTTTTATAGACAGTCGTACTTTGTATGGATTTCAAATAATCCTATCTGGTCATCATAAGTAATATAATATTTGAAGTTGAAAGGAACTGTGTCAAATTACAGTTTCGCTGTATAAAATTATAGAATATACGTTTTTTATTAAAAATAATATTTCGAAAACTTTTAATTATAAGTTAACTTTTCTTCTTCAAGTAAAATGGAATCAAATAAAAATTTCACTACTGCTTCATGATATTGTTTGAAAATACATATGTTAATACATAACAACTTATAACCTTTGTTTATGATATCAATGAATGAAACGAACATATGCATGGAACATGAATGATTGTAGTCTTCAAGTGATGTCTGTTACCTCTTAAAGACCATGAAATCGCTTGTGATTTTCTCTTCAGTTCTGAATATTTTAAAATTATCCACTATTGATTTCCTAGAAACTGAAGAATTCTTATGGATAAACGAGATAGAATGTTCTGCACACACTTCTGCGTTTCATTATTTTTAACCGAAGGTGCAGATTATGTTGATGGTCGCTTTTTCTTAACTATTGACCAGTATCTATAATGTATGTATGTACTTGGCGCTACAGCCCGTGAACGGGCTCAGGCCTACCGGCGACGTCCCTGCCTCGCGGCTATGGGTTAACGGGGTACGTGTTGTTAGCACGTAGACATCACCACGCCGTATTCCGACCTTCTCAACCTGAGAAGTGAATTTTCTCATCATCACACAGCAACATATACTGCAAGGACATTGCAAGGAAAACACACACTATAATCTTGGATCGACCCTTGCACTTGTCATGCTACATTGCTATTAGCCGAGACAGGGGAGAGGAGAAAAAGAAGAAGTGGAAGAGGAAGAAGTGGAAGACGAAGTGGATGTGGAAGTGGAAGTGGAAGTGGAAGAGGAAGAGGAAGAAGAGGAAGAGGAAGAAGAGGAAGAGGAAGAAGAAGAAGAGGAAGAAGAGGAAGAGGAAGAAGGAGCTTGACTTAACCCAATTCTGTGCTTAGTATTCACTTTACGAATCATGTATTTGATATTTCTTATTTCCCTCAGCGGGACCCTCAAAGCTAGAATATGAACTAGGACTATGAACTTACGTCCACATAAGACATTTCCCTGCCTGCGTTCCTCACAACCCTTAGGACGTGAAAGCATTGGAGTGTTAAGACCATAAGGCGAAGGTGAATGAAATACGTGGTGGTTGAATGTTAAGACAAGGCGTCATTCGTTCTTTCAAAACGGAACTCACTAATTACTCTCAATTATACATGTTTATTAAATTTAGCACATATTCTGAGTAAACGGTTTCTATACTATTTAAATTTTCTAAACTGAACTTTTGCATGGAATGTCGAAGATACTTAAAACAGAAAAACACGATTACCGAGTTAGAAGTTGGCCTTCAGTTCTGCTTTCCTGCATTATTAAAAGAGAATTTCAAATTTATTGAAGACATAGATCATTTACACACTCAATATAAGACGTTCTTCTCCCAGGTTTGTCAGATCTATCTCACATGTGAGAGAGTCCAACCGAAAATGTAATCCTGATATAACTCGCCATTTAGTTAAGTACGTGGCAGCAGGTGCGACTCTGTCGCCGTAACGAATACGACGCACGGAGAATAGCACGGGAATGTCTTCTAAACGCCATGCGTCTCTTCAGAGAACAGGCTGTCAAGAAACCTAAAGGACATATGTTCAGACCTCAAGAATATGAGGGAACACTAATGAAAAGATGAACAATGCTGCACGCTTATTTGCCGCCGGAACTATAGTATGAAAAATAAATGCCTTCAAAAAAAGTTAATATTTTTAACTAATATTGGTTGTGTGGAGAACAAATGTTCAAGGATTAGTCATTCTCTTTCACGTGTTGTTCTAAGTGTTGTCTTCCACTGCAGACATAGGCACACTTCACGTAAAACACATTGTCAGAATTACTTTTACTTTTCATTGTCTTTCAAAATATAACCTCACTCTTATAAACCACAATGAAGCTCACAACTCACAGTATGCATATTTTAAGCAGGTTTAATTTGTTTGATTTGGCAGCCTAGTTCACTTCATTCCTGTATGGCAAGTATGTTAGGCGAAAGTACCAGCATGTGTGGTATAATTGTTGACTCAACGTAACCTCCACTGAATGATGTTCGACGCAGACATCATGAAATAAAAATAGATTTGTGAATTGTTTCTGTTAAGTAATTCATAGTTTCGGGAAAAATGTATAAGGAAGACTTTTCGTTTGACATTTATGTTATTTATTTAGTGGCAAATAGTTTTCGTTCATTTCGATTTTCTCTTTTCGATTTTCTCTTTTCTATTTTCATCTCGGATATAGGCGGCTATTTGTGAATCATGAAAATATTCTAATGCTCGTCAGAAAACATAACTGTACACATAGCTAATAGAGCTGACAGATTGTCGAAGCGTTTAGAGCCTGTGTGGACTTTTCCAAAAGGTCACTGATACGGATACCGTGTGCTTATGCTTTAGCACTTTTACGTGCATTGTATCACGTAGAATTTACAAAAAATGTATTGTTTCTGATCACGACCTTGTGAGGATAGAGTAGAGTTAAGCAAAGGGCTTAAAACAGATGCATAGTGGAAAAATTATGCTTCAATTTACAATGAACAGATTTGAAATTCATGTTAAGGTTTATTATATATGTAAAAATATTTACAAATGCTACCTTCACTAAAATGAAATCTCTTATTTTGCTCCTTGAGTCGCTCATCTCACGTCCAGGCCTGGACCACAATGTCCTTCAGTGAGAACGGGACCTTTTTCTGAATATTTTAAGTTTCAATTGATAATGTTTGTAGACGTTTATAAGGTGATATCACAAAAACCGACAATGTAATCGGTCAAGTAGACATTTCAGTTATCCAAACATTCAGGCATTCATCTTTAACCTTCATAAATTTTCCTTCACAAAATCACTTGAGAATCCATTCTTAATAAGGAAGAGTGACTCAAAGCATGCATCGTGGGAAAGACTGTAATGCGCCACTAGAGATACAAGATAAAACTGGCTATAAACTCGTAAATGTCAGTCAGGTTCTTTCGTTTAAAATAGTGCATTTCTTCTACGAGAGTTGTGAAACGCTTCGTTGCGGAAAGCGCTTCGCGGGTGGGGGGGGGGCGGTGCATCGGTGCTGCAGTCGCGCCATCTGGCCCCCGGGGCAGCGACACGGCGAGGGTGCGGGCGCTGGCGGGGGTGCGGGCGCTGGCGGGGCGCGGGGAGGGGCGGGGCGCGGGGGGTGGCGGGGCGGGGCGGGGCAGTCGGGCCTGGAGGGGCTAGCCGGGGCGGGGCGAAGTCTGTGAGGGGGCGGGGCAGGCGTATCGCCCCAGGGGCGACGCCGACAACATGTTTATCGCCCGGCGCTGCGCCGGCCGCTGATAACAACCGCAGCCGCCGACGCCTATTATCGGCCGCCGGCTGGTGCGCTCGCGCCGTCGCCGCTTTTTTAAGAGCGTGACGCACAAAGCAGCGTCTGGGCGCAGCAGCCACCCCGCCCCCACCGCCCCCTCCGCCCCCGCCCCGCTCCTGCTGCCGTCACCGCCGCCCCTCGCCACGTGCTGCCGCATTGCTAATCCAGGGCAGGATTTTGATGACACGAGAGCGTTAAATTAACATAGAACTAATTTGTATATAAATCCTATTTAACTCCATTCGCATTGTGGAAATTTGTTATTATTTAACCATTTTATTCATTTTATTCCTGTGGTTTAGTTCTTTGAAAGAGTAGTCATTTCGCCATTTATGTTATTAATAAATTGTGTTTTCTCCTTTTGTATTATTTTAGGTCCTATTTCTTTATTTTGAGTAAGTACTATTTATTATTTTTAATGCATTGAAAGAGTTGTCGTGTATTTCTTACTTGGGATAAAACAACATTGTAATATTATCTGTTATATCAAAACGCTTCATAATGTGTTCTGGTTTTTCAAACATGTACGAGTAATTATAATAAAAAAGTTGAAAAACAAATCGAAACATGTTATTTAGATAATACAAGTATTTTGTCGTTATTTTCATTTTATTACGGAAGGATGAAATTGAAAAATAAAGGTTCTCTCATTAAATACAAAAATGCCTTTAGCAATATTAGCATTATCATTGCTTTAGAATAGTGGCACCTGGAAGGGTAGTATATGCAAATGGAATAAAACTTGGCACAGGTATTGAGAACAATGTAAAAGACTGATTATATCATCAAGCCAAGTAGGGCGAGTATTCTCGTAACATTGTTCAACTGAAACGTATCCTTATTATCTTATTGTGCCATCTTTAGTTTGAATACATATGGCGTGGCAAGAATCGTAAGACACATTTAACGCTGCCACGTAATATGTCATTGCACAACTGCTGCAATTCTCACTCAGATGATGCAGGAAAACGGACTTCACCAAGGCCTGAAACGGCAGAGGTGCAGCACGTAGAAAATGGAGAGGAGACGGGAACATCTCACTGTACTCCCTTGGCGAAGGCAACTTTCTGAAGCCCTTATGGCCAGATAGATGAACCACATACATATCTGTACTAATGTATGTTTTGTGAAATAAAACATACTTACATTAATTTATTTCAATTTATATTTGAGTTGAATTAATATATTTGAGGTCTATCTCAAAATAGACATTATCTTTGACATATCCGCTGGTTGCATTCTAGAATTGAATTTGTTGGATTTGGATTTCTACCAAAACTGATTTTTTTCTATATTAATATTGAAGAATATAACAAAACTGACAACCATATCATGAATATATCGAAACTGACAACCTAGAAAGTAGTTGATTGTAAATTTCGGCCATATATTGCTTCTGGAATATCTCTCTTCTTCGTCCAACAGTCGTTAGCCAGAATATCAGAACTCCAGTTGCTTGGTACCCGCTTTCCATTGCAGAAATTTGATGATGAAAAGTTTACCGTGCTCATCGCTGACAGTCCCAAGATTTTCTGAGAAGAAGTCTAAGTGAGAGTCCGAGAACTTCATTTTCAAAGACATGATACATCACACAGCTTTATAAGAAAGGAGACAATCAGTCACTATGTCACGATAGTTTTCTGCTTTATGGTTTCCAAGGAAATTGCAACATATATTTTTGTAAGATTGGCATGCTCCTTTTTTCAGTGGATTTAACACTCCTTCAAAATGTTCATCAGCTATTAATGACCCAATTTCTAGTTCTACAAAAATCCCTTCTTTTAATTTAGCATCACTGACTTTGGGAAATTTCGATTTGAAGCACACGAATCAGCTTTTACAAATTTTCATTACTCCTAATAAAGATCTGAGCATGTCAAAACATGAATGAACTTGCAAAATGTGGCTTGTTGGTGATTCAACACGATAATACATATAATGTCCTTTAATTCAGCTGAAAAAATCGCTACATATGAGGTAAAGGTTCCTATAAAAGATCACAAAGATAACTAAATTCAGATTTTAAAAAATAGCTGTCACAAAAAACTGAGTCTGATTGAAAATGTTTGAATACATATCTGAATTCAAAATGAAAAAATGCACTAGATGCACTAATCCGATTCCTTGTGAAGAAAACGTCGAGTAGAGTAATATATCTTTCCAATGTTTTTCAGATAATGTTTTCTTCCTAATGCTGCCAATGGGACAAGTCGCCATCACCAACAACACTGCCGATTGAGGTGTTGCTGAAAAATCATCCCCACGATCGCCATCACTGACCACGACCGCCACCAGCGCTGTCAAAGCCTGCAAAACGTCCACGTTCAACGCGCCGCCTTCGCATGCAGTATCTGTAACACCGAGTTCCGCGCTACCGCCTCTGACGTTCTCACCCTGGCTGGGGGGGGGGACGCCGAGAGCAGAACCCCTAGAGCAGAACCCCTAGAGCAGAACCCCTAGAGCAGAACCCCTAGAGCAGAACCCCTAGAGCAGAACCCCTAGAGCAGAACCCCTAGAGCAGAACCCCTAGAGCAGAACCCCTAGAGCAGAACCCCTAGAGCAGAACCCCTAGAGCAGAACCCCTAGAGCAGAACCCCTAGAGCCGAACCCCTAGAGCCGAACCCCTAGAGCAGAACCCCTAGATCAGAACCCCTAGAGCAGAACCCCTAGAACAGAACCCCTAGAGCAGAACCCCTAGAGCAGAACCCCTAGAGCAGAACCCCTAGAGCAGAACCCCTAGAGCAGAACCCCTAGAACAGACCCCTAGAGCAGACCGCTAGAGCAGACCCCTAGAGAAGAACCCTAGAGCAGACCCCTAGGGCAGAACCCTAGAGCAGAACCGTAGAACAGAACCCTAGAACAGAACCCTAGAACAGAACACAAGAACAGAACCCTAGAGCAGAACCCTGGAGCAGAACCCTGAAGCAGAACCGTGGAGCGCACACCGCCGTGCAGGTTGGCGCCGGGTCCCACGATTGACTGAAGAAGAACGCAGTCTCCTCCCGGAATATAACACGAACTACATTTACGAAACGAACGCCCTGGGAAGAGGAATGCCTTGGAATCAATACTCACTCACTCACTCCCTCCGTCGTCACTCGTGACACCAAGGTTGCGCCGCCTGGCGCCAGCCAGCAGTAAACAAATTAAGGCGAAAGCCCTGCGGGGGTGGGTGGGGGAGGGGGCGCCGGCATCCGATGAGACGCGTCACGCGCTCGCCTTATTACGCCCGCGGCCGACTCCCCCTGCTGCGCCGGCGGGACGGGCAGGTGGCGCGCCCCTCGCGGGCGCCAGCGCTGCGCATTCTGCGTCCAACTTTGGACCCCTACGCCCCCCCCCCCCACCCCCGTGGACTTTTCGTTTGACCTCTTGGTTCACGTTTCTTCAAATAAAGCGTGAAAGTCTACTGCATTAAAGAAAGAATGTTAATATGTCACCATTCCGCATCTATTTCCCTCCTTCCCCAAATCGTTTTGTACATATCGTTTTCGTACTGATAGATACCCTCCACATCTTATTAGGCGGCGATCCTAAAAATGTAAACGAAACTAGTCCATACGAATAAAGTATTCAATTAGTATAGGGAGTGTGAGTGGCTGCATCTCTCTATGAGTAACTTTGACTGTTTCATGAAGAATAACTTGAAAACCATCTAATGTAGTAATTTCTATACATAACAGATTTTTTTTCTTACCTGCTAAAAATGCATAATTTTTTTATTGTAAGAGCAAAACTTCTTAATTTGACCGTTCGTAATATTTTAGATGAAATTCGCGAAAACATAATTAATATTTGTGAAAATGAAAGGTGGTACTGACCGGGGACAGTAGTTTAAACACTGGCCAGATCATATTCCTATGAATTCATTTTTCATAGTTCACACGTCTTTCCAGACATTTTTTTCAAGTTTCACATATCTTTGGTCGCTTAATTCTTTTACAAGCTGTGAATTATTATAACCATAAAAATCGCAATACAAGAAAAATATTGAATGACGAGAGGCAACTTGTTCCAGTTCTAGATTTTTGCATTACAACAAAAAACAGATTTTCAAATATATTTAGTTACATTCATATGTTTCAGCTGTGTAATTACTCCGGTAGTCATCACAATTTTCTTGCATTAACTGAAAACAAGATACGAGTGAATACTTCATGCGTCTAGTGCTGCCCTTTAGATTTACTTGTAACCAAGGAGCAACAGTGCTAAAACAGGCGATGATAAACCATTGGCTTTGAGTACAGGGCAGTGGATAGCGATGGCAAATTTTATCGATAGTTCGATACATTTGATTCAAAAAATGTACATATATACGATTCAAAAAATCGATAGTTCAATTAATACAGGTTTCTATGTCGAACATCGACATCGACAAAACATTAATCTTTAAAATATCAATGTTTTAAATTCGATAAAACAGATGGTATTTTCCCATCCTGTTTCCATGTTTAATTAGAGTACATAAATGAAATGCCGATATATTTTATTGTTTGGTCACGGGTAAGTCATATTTGTTAATAATATTTATAGAAAGTAAATAAGGAAATAAAAAATAAAGGACATCGTGATTTGCTGTCATTCCATTTATTCACTTTCGTTTATACATTTTCGAAGTAATACGTCCTATATTATTATATTCCGTCTTGAAACACTCTGTCATCGTAATTTCCTAATCAATAATCTATACAGTCAAGATTTCTAAATGCAGTTTAACCATATTATCACGTATAATATTATCGAAAAAGATAACATAATATTTTTCAAATCGATATATTGTTCCAGAAACATTGATGTTTCTGGAAAAATATATCGATTTGAAAAAATGTTTTAAAAACATCGATGTTTTCTGCCATCCCTAGCAGTGGGGGCATTGAGATGCGTGGAGCTTCATGATGTTGCTCAATATCGCAAAATTGTGGGGAAAAGATCACTTCTACAGAGCACACTTTCACACAAGCAGTGTACTTCGCAAACCCAAGACAATATCCCAGAGTGAAGCGGTAAGAGATGTGAGCAAACTTCACGATAAAGCTGTCATATGGACGCACCAAAAATGGGCGTCTATCATAGAACGTTTTGTCTCAAGTAATGATTAAACAGAATCATACTAATTTTAGTATTTATTCAAGCGTTGTTTATCTTACACAAATTTTAGGAACACTAACGAATAATATTGATCATTACTCCCGTAGTGTAGTTTCTTTCTTGGGAGGTGGCGATGATTCTCCCCAACGCTGTTTCCCCCAACCATGAATCACCCACCAATTGGGCAGCGTCCCAGCCTCTAAGCTCCGACCAATATGTGGTAATGTAGTGCGTGTAAGTGTGTGTAAGGAAGCAGTCAAGATAGGACAAGTAAAACGAAGGAAAGATCGCGCGCGGTCTGTGGCCCGTTTGTTAGGGTACTGCTCCGGCAATCGCCTGATGTTGATTGGAGAATCCACGGAAAACTACCGATCAGAACAGCCGCTCGCTAGAATTCTCCGCCAGCCAGCGACAGAATTCGACCTAGCTGTCTAGCTAGTGTCGATTGATTGATTGCTAGTGATTCCGGGCGCGTCAAATAGAAGGCTGATCAGCCCCGTAAGTACAGGACATGTTTCTTCTTCGGGAGGTTGTGGTGGTGGTCATCCCTCGCTCTATGGTGAAATCTGGCGCCGACCTACCGTCGACTAATGGGGTTTTCCCTAACCAGATATCTCCCACAGCGGGGCATCGCGCCTGCCACGGCAACCTCTAAGCTCCCGACGGGTCTCCCGACATGTGTGGTAGTGTAGGGCATGTTAGTGTAAGTGCGTGTGTGTAACGGACGAGGATAGGACAAGAAAGGAAAAAGAAATATTGCGCGCGGCCCGTGGCCCGTTTGCTAGAATACTGCTCCGTCACTCGCCTGGTATTGCTAAGAGAAACCACGGAAAACTACTGATCAGAGCAGCCGCTCGCTAGAATTCTTCTCCATACAGCGACCGAATTCGACCTATGTTGGCTGGGCTATCCGGGACGAGCCGCGTCAAAGACATGGTGGATGACGTTTCGGCCAGTGACGTACTGCTGCACGCTCTGAAGAAGGCCACAACACGCTGGCCGAAACGTCATCCACCATGTCTTTGACGCGGCTCGTCCCGGATAGCCCAGCCAACATAAACTCCGGCCGCGGAAGCCTACGCAACCATAACGAATTCGACCTAGTTGACAAGCTAGTGTCCAACATCCTGCCACCGTCAGGACTCGACACTAGGACCTCCCAGTCAGAGGGTCAGAGGGTCTGCTGTGACATAACTTGATGCTCTGAGCCGCCTCTCGCGGACTGGGACGGGGAGAGCGGCAACCATCGTGATTCTTGGCTGCTTTCAGATATATGCAGCAGAGAGTAAAGATCCACAAGCATAGGCGTGCGCACGCGAGGAGACACGCGGTTGCCCCCCCCCCCCATGAAATGTTTGAAAGGAGTGTCGCATCCCTACGTATTAAATCGTTTTATTTCCGTAAATATCAATTCCTCACTCTCCGCTTTTTTAAGCTCATACTTTGGATAATAAAGAAGACATTTGGGAAAGAAACTCTCCAAACCATCTGACAAACCTGCAAGTGGTTAAACATAAATCAATCATTTGACTTTACCAAAATTAATCAAATCAAATTAATTAATAATTCAGAATGACAATTCTGTGAAGGTTTACCATTTTTATTTAGAAATTTTACTCCACAGGCCCTATCTTGAAGAATAATGTTTTATGTTGCAGATGTTAGGAAACTAATGATTTTTTTTTAAAATTTGGGGTCGCACCAACATCTAAGTCATACGTGCCATGACTACTATTGGATTTAACGTTATGGTAACTATGAAGATGACATGATATGGTGATGATAGGGGGTGAAAGGACGAACACAAATACAACCATCCGAAGCGGGGACTCAAACCCGCGATTCTTCAGTCCGAGACCGCTACGACACTACTGCCTTAACGATCTCGGCCATACGGACGACTCATGTTCTATTATTTCTACCAACTTTTACGTATTTCTCAGAGATATTGAGATATTTCTCCCACTTTAATTTTCACTCCATGAAAAATGGTTAGAAAGAAAGAAAAGTTTCGGGGGAACGTGGCGATTGAGAGTAGTTACTGAAGGGATATCACAAGGAAGAGCCGGCGCCCTTGGCGATAGGCCTGCAGACGGCGGCGCCGGCCAGCCAGACGCTGGGGGCGCGCCTATCTGTCTGCGCGCGTGCATGTATGCACTCGGACGAGATTGCGATATCAACGACAAGTGGTGTCGAGGTCGTTTCGAGCGCCGCCGCCGTCGCCGCCCCCGCCGCCGCCCCCGCCGCCGCCGCCACCACCACCGCCACCACCGCCGCCGCCGCCTCCACCGCCGCCGCCGCCGCCGCCGCCATCGCCGCCGACGCCCCCGCCCCCGCCGCCGCGTCGGTGGCGTTTGTTCTGTCTTGAACAACGGCGCAACGACGGTTGGAGGGGGAGGGCGGCTATCTGCACGTCGTCCCATCACGGTACAGAGAAAACAACGTACGTGGTCATTCTTTCCGCAATGCTGATTTGACGTTGGGATTGTAGATTTTCTCGACGACGATGGTGTAATGGTTAGCGTATCGGACTGTTGTACCCACGTTGGCGGATTCAAACCCGATCGAAGCCGTTTTTAAGGGCGAGAAAATCCTTCGTACGCCTTCCTTCGGAGGGGAAGTAAAGCCGGCTGTCCCATGTCAGTAGATTTACTTGCATGTAAAGATCCTCAAGCCTAAATGACGCCTCTGAGCTAAATTCAAATCGCCTGTTTCTCGCCCAAGAAATACCCCCTTTCTCCGCTAGTTGGTGAAAGGAACGTAGCGAAATTTGCGGGGTCAGACGGAAGAGCGGGCCTGATGTCCCGAGTCTCGCCACGTAAAATAAGGCATTAATTCAATTCACATTCAATTCAATTCACATTCAATTCAATAGATTTGAAGTTTAGTTTATGTTACGTTATTATGTTACGTTATTTAGAAATGACTATGTTGAAATTAAGTTTAAGAATATCGAACATCTTGGCCATACCGGTAAAGTGAAGTTCTACATCCACCATTCATTGTGATCTCTCGTGTTCTGAGATATTACCCAGTGTATGGATCCAGCGATGTTGGATCAAAAACAAGACCAGTATTTTTAACTGCTTGATTTAAAATTTTTGGTACTGGGCACGTGCATGAGGAAGACATCGGATATTTATTAAATTGTTTAAATAATTAAATATTTATAACGAGAAAATTATTTGCAAATACTTAAATAAACAAACACTAAGACGAAGAACTTGGATGAAAAGTACAGTGACTCACTTTAATATTTGGACACCTAGATATACTCCAGAAATCATAAGTTCTGCGAAATTTTGACGGTTGTAGGAAAGAGATATAAGAAAAAGTGAAACAGAATTGTTCATTTATTAACGGATAACAGAATAAACAAACCAAAAATGCCGACTATAGTTGACGCTTTCAATAAAAAAGAAAACAAAATAAAATTGTCTGGATTCATTAGCCACAGTAATATTCGGACACGTGAAATGAAAAATTTTATAAATGAATAAATAAACGAAAAGAAAAGTATTACTCTGTGGTATAACTATTGTTGTCAATGACTTGCTGCAATCGCCTTGGCTTTGAACCAATAATCCTCTTCAGGTACTGTTGTAGAATGTGTGCCCATATTTCCTTGATTCTCGCTTGCAGATGGGACTTTGACGTAATTGGGATTCTCCTGACTGCACATTCCAATTCATGCCATAATTCTCGATTGGATCGAGGTCAGGAGACTGAGGCGGCGTTTCCAGCACTATTGGACAACAACCATTCTCTCACTAAATATGATTTGTGTTTTGGGTCGTTATCTTGATAAAATTTAAACGAACTCCTGATGCCCCGTGTGCCAGCAGATTTGTGTACATTCTCTTTCGGTATGTTGAGATACTGATGTTTGTCCATTATGTCTTTAATAAACACTAGCTCCCCCACGTCAGCAGCTGATATGTAACCCAACACCATTATGTGACCACCTTCACAGTTCACACTACGTTTTTTAGGATGCAATTCTGTATTTGGTTTGCGCCACATCATTTTCCTACCGTCACTGCCAAAAATATTAAACTTTTTCTCATCTACAAACATTATCTCACGCCACCACTCCTCTGATTTCGTCACATATTCCTTTGCAAACTGAAGTCGTTTAGCTCTATTCCCAGCACCGATAAATGGTTTATTCCTGGCTGCTCTGCCGTGATATCCGGCATTCCTAATCACTCGGTGCCCTGTTTCGAGGAGCACAGATGTTCCTGATATTTCGTGCAGTTTCTCTGCCTGCTGGACGGCACGCACCTTCGGATTTTCTCGTACTTTCCTCAAAATTACAAGCTGCTCTTTCGCGCATCTTCTTGCGTTGTCCTTGTTGCGGTTTAGATTCAATTCTGTCTTCTTTCTCAAATCTTTTAATGATATCGCGCACCGTGCTCTTGCTTATGAGTAAAAGATTTGAGATCTCCCTGCAGCAGCACCCCTTTGCGTTGTGGAAAACCACAATCTGCCTCTGCTCGATCGTCGAGTTCTTTCCTTTGCGCCCCATTGCAAGAGGCGTTTACAGCCGGAAATATTTACAGCGACTGACTGCATAGTTTCGTTTGTGGGATGGTGCGACTATCACGCTATTTAGGAGAGTGGCGAGGGGGAAACAGGACATTTTCCACTAGCTATCCGAATATTAATGTGACTTCGTATTCTTGCATATTCACACATAAATCCGTATTTTTGAAACGTATGTTGTGCATCTTTCTTTGTATTATTCTGTTTCCTAATAATAAAGACAGTTCATTTCCTCATATGTAACTTCCACGCACGTGCGAAAAATTGACACTCAAACAAGAAACGCCTTCAGTATTTATGGCTGTCCGAATATTATCGTGAGCCGCTGTATATATTCAATAATGTTTCACGAAATGAGAAAAGGTAATTTTGCTTTGAATAACCTATTGAAAGTTATTGAATATGTGTTAATGGAGATTTTGAACAAAAAGGTTGTTTTTTCTCAGAAGAATGTTCCATAATATCTGGAATATTTTGCAAGCGTAATCCAGTGTTTACTGGTGTACAAAAATTGTTGAAATGTGAAGCTTATTTTAAGAGGCAATAGACAATCTTGACATTTAAGAGTTTGTTTTTAAAAACAAAGATAATCTTGATTACGAATAAGTGAAAGTAAATGCGCATTATGGTTATTTATTAATGCTATATTTTTTTTCTTTTAAGGAATATTTTTTGCATTTTCAAATGGACTTCGTAAAAATAAATTTGTTCATCGTTTCAATAAAAAGGTGTTGATAACCGTTCCGTTCTTAAAATAGGTGACAAGAGTCATTCTGAAATATATTACGTCGTACCACACCACCACTTAAACACGACACACATTTCACGCCAGAAAAACCTCAGAGTGTACTGTAACCATTCCTGCGTTCTTGGTTGTATATTTTAAGAATCCGCTGTACACAACGTGTCGCCCTGATGATGAAGGTCCCCGATGACGCGGTCGCAGCTTGGGGTCCGACGCCTCGATGCAACGAGCGACGTCGGCAGCGCGTACGTCGACAGCGGGTGTCGTCGCGGCGCCGCGGCAGCCGCAGGCGATAACCCTAGGTTACGGACATCTCTTCTCTTCGCGCCGAACCCGCCGCAAACACGTCCCAACACTCGTCAATCGTGCCGTGTGTTTGGAGTCGGTGTTTGGTTGTTCGGTGGGGCGGGAGAGCCACCGAGGCTTCCGTGATGAAAGATTTTTTTTTATTTACTAATTGTTTTTGTACACGTTGGGGAAACATGTCGAGAATCTCCTGTGGTCGTAATATCACCGACCAAAAACCTATTGACACGAAACTGTTAATGAATTGTCTATATTCTTCGTTTGAAAGTGAATTCCAATGTCTTATTTTTTCCCTCGAGAAAAAAAAGCAGTGATCTCAGCAATTTTTTTACTTTTTTTCCAAGTAGCGCCAAGGATTTTACTTTGCATATTTTTCTGTTAAAAAGTTAATGGAGTTTTCATGAGACCATATCAAAAACCGGTATATTTTGTGACCCCGTAAAGAAGTTGAATATTTTGTTAGTACTATATCTAGGACACGGAAAAGATCTTCCTCTCAATGATTTCAGAATTGGGTCATCTCCAAATTTAGTGTTGACAGACGTTTAAAAGTAGTTATTCTTATTCTCTTTGTAGTAAATATTGCAAATTTCTATTCGATTAACTTCAGCGGCTACTGCAAACAGCTATTAATATCAATCTTTTGCAATTTGTAACAATATTTCACGTTTGAAAAGACACGAAGAATAAGGTAAACAACCGCTGAAATGTAGATCCTATTCTACCGACGTCAGTATTACAATTTTTGGTGCGTCCGTCTAGCTATCTGCAGATCATTTTAGCTGTCTGCCCAGATGAGTCAGGTTAAGAGAGCTAAAAATGTTCCAAAATATAAAAATGCATGTCACAATATTTGTAGGGGGCAATTCCGATGGGATTCTGTAA
This sequence comes from Gryllus longicercus, assembly GCA_038098605.1. Taxonomy (NCBI): domain Eukaryota; kingdom Metazoa; phylum Arthropoda; class Insecta; order Orthoptera; family Gryllidae; genus Gryllus; species Gryllus longicercus. The sequence goes on along the minus strand of JAZDUA010000387.1, from coordinate 850,282 downwards.
TTGCTGAAGTGGGGATAACAATTCTCAGACGCACTCGTCGAACGAGCTGTCACACTGAGCACCAATATCAAGATATCACTGGTTTGCAGCAGCAGCAGCAAAAATGTCATGTGTTCGGAAGATGGAGTCCTGGCACAGCAAAAATTGGCTGTTCCGAGACGTCACACGTAATTACTGAAGCTTGTTTCTTCCTCGTCGCATGACGTTAGCTGTGCTTAGAAGCGCATTGAGTATGATAATATGGTCGTCAGATGTAATAAATTTCTGATTAACATAATAAAATATTTACATTTCTCAGTCTATAACGAAACTCTTTCGTTGTTTTTGTATTTTTTCCATGTTCCTGTGTCTCTGTCGTCTCCTCTCACAGGGTCGGAATCCGCTTATTTTTCCGCCAGTTTATGTATACAGAATGTCCAGGGAGGAAACGTCGAAACTTCGCAAATAAGCTCTTGGGACAATTTTAAGCATATTGTCTGATAAACAACGTGGATATTCTGAGTGGGTAAACTGCCATAAGCACACAAAGATTGGTTTGTAAAAAAAATTCTGGGCAAAAATGTGAATTCCAGAAGCATAGAAACACTTTAAAAACATGTAAATTGTTTATTATTTACAAAAATGAATATATTTGTTCAGAAAGAAAAATACCCAGAAATAAAAAAAGGAGTTGAATTGTGTATATTGAGTGTTATTATAACTATAATAATTTTTCTTCCTGAACAAATATATTAATTAATTTTGCAAATAATAAACAATTTATGTTTCTAAAGTGTTTCTACGCTTCTTCAATGCAAATTTTTGCCTAGAAAGCATTTTTTCAAACTAACTTTTGAGTAGTTATTGCGGCACGACCATTCAGGATAGCCAAGATAGACATTTATTAGACAAAATAGTCTTAATATTGTCTTAAGAAGTTATTTGCGAAGTTTCAACGTTTACTCCTCGGACACCTCTATATTCGAAGGTATTAACGTGAATTGAGAAAACCGCAATTTTACCTCTGCGGCTTCACCTACGTACACTCACGTCGGGGACAACGTGCACTCGAGGAACCTTCGAGTAACCTTCGAGAAGGCCTCGGGAGCAAATTACTCAAATGGTGCAACAGATTATTTCATACATTAGACAACAGCGAAATGACCGGGAAAATATTTACTAAAATTTATTTAATTACGTCAGTAACTGCAATCTAGTCCTCTTCTGAACATAAAAATCAGCGTTGCGTTTCTCACGCTAGTGTTCTTTTGACTGTTAAAATTATGTGTTTGGCTTTTATAAATATTTTGCTGCAGTACTGCAAACTTGTAATAATGAATAGCTTTTTAACAATTTACATTTCAAGACAAGAAAGTGGATATGTCCATGGTTAGGTGAGAGAGTGCCCGGGCGAGGCCAATAGACCGAGTCTAGGAATGCCTTCGTGTCATGGGAAGCCACTTTTGTCGTGTGATGTAAACGTTTGTACTCGACAACCCAATTTTATAACAATTTGACAGTGTGATATTCAAATTTAATTGACTGTCACGACAACATAATACTTTTCCATTCTGACGTTGGAACAAATTTTGTTTTTTTAGTTGTTGTACTTTGCGCAATATTGTGGTTCAATTAAACCGTGTTGCCAAGGTACAATATTTTGAAGTGGCTCTCATGTATTTTCGTGTATATTTTCATTACATCAATGTCAATTGAGATCGAGGCTCCGTTATGAATATCTTTTCTTATTGCTCTTGAAACGTATAGCCTTCCAGGTTTATTGTTATTCCCACTCTGGGGATAATCCACCTGGCATTCGTGTGTTTGATATTCCTTGATCACGCAAATTAAATATGAGCCGGTCCGGAAGGATTGCGGGTTCGAGTCCCGCCTCGGGCATTGTTGTATTGTGTTCGTCCTCTCTCATCCCTATCACCATCATATCGTGACATCCTCATAGTTACCATACCGTTACACGCAATAGTGGTCGCTAATGCCCTAGATCTTGATGCGACCTTAAATAACACCAAAAAAATTAAATATGCATTTATCGGATTGGATAATGATTAATAATCCCACCAATACTTAGAAAAGCGTTCGCGGGCTGGGAGCGTTGGAGTGGGTCCGTCCACCAGTGCCCTCTGCGGGCGCGCTCCCACGCGCCTCCTCAAGAGGTGCTCCAGGCGCCAGGCATCTCACGGCCTCTCAGACGCTCTCCTGCCGCCCTGCGCCCCGCCCGCCTCGCGCCCACGCCCCGCCCACGCCCCGCCCCGCCCCGCCCCGCCCCGCCCACGCCCCGCCCCGCCCACGCCCCGCCCACGCCCCGCCCACGCCCCGCCCACGCCCCGCCCACGCCCCGCCCACGCCCCGCCCACGCCCCGCCCACGCCCCGCCCACGCCCCGCCCACGCCCCGCCCCCGCCCCGCCCCCGCCCCGCCCCCGCCCCGCCCACGCCCCGCCCACGCCCCGCCCCCGCCCCGCCCCCGCCCCGCCCCCGCCCCGCCCACGCCCCGCCCACGCCCCGCCCCCGCCCCGCCCCCGCCCCGCCCACGCCCCGCCCACGCCCCGCCCACGCCCCGCCCACGCCCCGCCCACGCCCCGCCCACGCCCCGCCCCGCCCCGCCGTCTGCGGAAACCGATCTGTGTGCGCGGGGAAAATATTTAACCAGAGACGTCTCAAGGATTACATGACGCGCAGACGACAAATAGGACGCTAATTATTTGACCATTTTCAAATGCTTTATTTCAGCAAAGCTGTTTTGTAACTAATTATAATAATAATTATAATAACATTACAAACAAATATAGACGTGTATCAGCATGCTAGTTATTTCCTGATAATCATGTCAAATAAATTATTAAAGCGACAATTAGTGGAATTAAATTATACCATAACCTATTGTGAATTGTTTAAATGTATCAACTACGTTTTTCATGTAGCATGTGTACAGCAAAGATCCACTTGAAGTTTCTGATGACTTCCAGCCAAATTTGCGAGCCTGAGACCAGGGTTCAGCAAACTTATGATTCACGCGTAATATAAGCAAATTCATTTGATCTTCATCGGTTCCCCATGTATTCTCCTTAAACATTTACGATACGAACAGATCTAAGTCAATCATATTTTTAGGTCATATCATTATCCCACGCAGCGCCACGCCGCGCCACGCCGCGCCACGCCGCGCCGCGCCGCACCATACCACGCCATAACCCGCCTTACCACACCACGTCATACCACGCCACACAACGTCACGCCACGCCATACCAACCCACGCCATACCAAACCCCCGCCATACCAACCCACGCGACACCACGTCCAGTCATACCACACCACACCACGCCGTGCCACCCCCCTGCACTTCGAACCACGCCATACCTCACCGCGGCGCGACATGCCACCCCACGCCACCACACCACACACCACGTCTCGCTTCCCCGCGCCAAATCACATCAAACCACCGTCGCACCGCGCCAAGCTCGTCGTGCCACGCCAAAAGCACCATACAACACGACGCCACGTCCCATCGCGCCATGCCGCACCATAATAAACCACGTCACGATGCACTGTGCCACGCCGCGCTGCTCCACGCCGCAACACCATATACCACACTAGTCACACCGCGCAACACCGCCCCATACCACACAACGCCACGCCACGCCATTCTGCGCCACGCCACGCAACGCCACGCCATTCTGCGCCACGCCACGCCACGCCACGCCATTCTGCGCCACGCCACGCCATTCTGCGCCACGCCACGCCACGCCATTCTGCGCCACGCCACGCCACGCCATTCTGCGCCACGCCATGCCACGCCATTCTGCGCCACGCCACGCCATTCTGCGCCACGCCACGCCATTCTGCGCCACGCCACGCCATTCTGCGCCACGCCACGCCATTCTGCGCCACGCCACGCCATTCTGCGCCACGCCACGCCATTCTGCGCCACGCCACGCCATTCTGCGCCACGCCACGCCATTCTGCGCCACGCCACGCCATTCTGCGCCACGCCACGCCATTCTGCGCCACGCCACGCCATTCTGCGCCACGCCACGCCATTCTGCGCCACGCCACGCCATTCTGCGCCACGCCACGCCATTCTGCACCACGCCACGCCATTCTGTGCCACGCCACGCCATTCTGCGCCACGCCATTCTGCGCCACGCCATTCTGCGCCACGCCATTCTGCGCCACGCCACGCCATTCTGCGCCACGCCACGCCATTCTGCGCCACGCCAGGCCATTCTGCGCCAAAGCCACGCCATTCTGCGCCACGCCACGCCATTCTGCGCCACGCCACGCCATTCTGCGCCACGCCACGCCATTCTGCGCCAAGCCACGCGTCTAGCATTGGCTGTTGTAATTGTAACTCCGACAAATAGAGTCCCGGGCCCCGAACACCCGAGTGACATCGCACTCAATTTGCAGACTAGTTTACGGAAACAATATTATTCTTTGTTGACTAAAGACCTTTGTAGTTTTAACTCTCGGTTCTCGCCGTAGATGGTGCAGGAAACGCAATAGAACTTGTATCAGAATGCTTTTCTAGAAGTTTCCTGTGAAGTAACGTTGAAACTGACAACTTTGTTAGTTATGTTGCTTTTTAGAAACACCGAAAGATTGTATTTTACCAAGGTACTGTTTGTTTGTTGATTGTTGCAAAATTACTGATTGCGTATGTTGTTTTGAATCATTTGATCGAGTCTAGAAAAACATTTCAAATCTTCGAAAACTCAAGAAATATTTGAAGTCTGAAAACAGGTTTCTCCAGTGTCTACTTTGGTCGGAAAATTCTGTAATTTCCCATTAGTCTTAATATCTGAAAGCTATGATTTATTAGCATCAATTTCACCAACATGTTTCCTCTCAGAAATGTAAAATGGAAATATTGGGAATATTGATTATTACGAGGTCATGAAGATAAATGAATGAGAGAGACTCTAATACATAAATCAATAACCTGACACTCAATTCTATAATTAAATTTCATTTTCAAGTTCCCTATCGCACAAGGTATGATTGTGAGGGCAGATCCTAGCTCATTAACATTAAAATAATGCCACAAATTAAACGGGGAATATAAATTTTGCTCAAAAGAGTTACTGGACAAAACGTATTTTAAACCATTTATTCCATCACTGACAGTGATAAAACCGTTCATTAATTACTATGCTTATGTAATATGTTCTATGCGAAGTAATCCGGCGTTGTCAGAATATCTATTTGCCATAATAATCTATTACACAGGAAAAGGAATGAATTCCAACAATCGAGGAAAACGGAAGTAATTTTACCTACTTCCTCGCCTTCCCTCGCCCCGCCCTGCTAATCTTTGTACCCCTCCTCTCTGTGTCGCCCGTCCGCCATCCCCACCATGAACCCGCCTTCCTCCTCCGCCCCGCCTGCTCTCGTCCTCGCCCTCGCCGGGTCCCCCACCATCCCGCCCCGCCGCGACCGTACCTCGCCCACCCGCCTAGACCGCCGCTCTACCCACCGAGCTGTTTTATATACCCCAGTGAATTGCGAATTACTTTAAAGGAAATTAACAAAAACATCACTGACGGAAATTCGAGTGGAAAACAAGCAATTCTTTGTTAAATACATCAGTATAATTATGTTTATGAAAACCCAATAATCGGTAGAAAAGGTTTTGCAAGACATACAGAAATATATTTATTTTTATGCTACACGACTAGGAAGAATTAAACGATCTTTCATGCAGTAATACAATTTTACTATAACTCATAATTAACTATTACCAGGATGTATGTAAAGTGCTTCGAAGCCTAGTCTCGTAGAGCAGTGGTTTTATGCATTCGTATCTCGACTTGTGTAGACAGCTGTAGACAGTTGGCGGAACCGCCATCCAACTGCCTGTCAAAGGCGCCTCCCAAACCGACCCGTCTCCGTGCGAGTACTCTGGAAAAACCTGCCATCGCCATCGCACTCCGGGAATTCCGGCCGGGCTTCGAACGCCGGACTTTCCGAATCCGGACGCCCCGCCCGCCCGCCCGCCGCCACCCACGCGCTGCATCGCGTCGTGCGCAGACTGTGTGCGCCGGCGCAGTCGAAGGTGAATAGCGCGCGTGTGATTGCGAAGTCACACAAGGAAATCCTGCCGCCCGGACGTACAGGGTGGGTAGAAAGTGCGTGCTTCGTTTCGGTGATTAGGCCACGGAACATTTTCGTGCGACCGCGAGTCTACCCCTCCTTATACTGTCTAGATACTTGTACTTGTAGCCATTTGTCCTTGACGTGTGCACAATCTTGCACCTCTGTCGAGCAAGTGTGCATACAAATTTTATGGGGACACATCGAATCGTAGGCGTGAATCTGACACTAGAGGTACTTCTGAAAAATCTTCACATGTCTCACAATAACTCGACTTTCCACTTATCTTGAACTGACAGCTGTCATTTTCCGCGACGAGCATGTGATATGCAATCGGGAACAAGTTTACTGACGGGCTGTGGTCGTCGTCTTATTAAGAGGAACAGAGAAACTTCGCACTTCATAATAAATTGTAGGTAGATTTTTTTTTTCCGAGGGGGAGTCATGCAGTGAAGTCGAGTAACGATTCGTTATATAATAATATGCAAACAAGTAATGAACACAAATGTTTCTCTGCATGGCTCTGAGGTTCGATTGCATACAGGGATTATCTAAGATTTCAATGAACACATTATTTCCCTTTGGTAAAAGGCAGAAGACTTCGTTCTCTTTAAAACTATACGATGCTTGTAATTGAATCACATTAGAACGACTAATTGAGTTCATTGTTGTCCGTCATTTCTCTTTAGGGATCTCTAATAATGTGTAATGATTTACAGATATTTCCGTACCAAAACACGCATCAGACGTGGCGCCAAGACGAAGCTTGTGGTACAACAGCACTTATTTTCTCACATTATTTACAACTGCTCCGCTATTTTATACTACTACATAAACATGCAAAAGGTTTTCAACCAGCAAACAAATATTGTTTTCACCGAGACTCGAACGCAGGTCCTCCAATTCAACGTCATCCGTAACTACGCTGCAGACGCGCCGTGTGGTTCGAACTCGGACCGACGCTTAAAAGTGTAATTGTCTGAACCCAATATTTTTCATCACACAATTTTTGCAATTTTTGAAAATAAGGATAGTTCGCCGAAAATGGAACAAGCTCTATATTTCCCCCTCCGTTTCAACATGTCATTTTATTGTTCTTAATTTTATACTCGTAATACTTGATATAGCAACATTTCTGAACTCTTAAGGCTGATTAATTTTAATATATCTTGCCTATTAATATATTCTTCAAGATTATACCGATTATTTAAGCCTTGTTATTGCTTTTTCTTTATCACAGTTGGACTCTGCCGAATGTTGTAACCATTCCTGAGTTATTCAAAGATTGAGAGTGCAGAGTGTATTCAGTCCAGGTTTTCCTGAATGTATTGTATGTATGTACTTAGCGCGACAGACGTCCCTGCCCGGCGACGTCCCTGCCTCGCGGCCATGGGTTAAGGAGGTACGCCTGGTTCGCACGTAGACATCCCCACGCCGTATTCCGGTCTTCTCAACCTGAGAAGTAAATTTTCTCATCGTCAAACAGCAACATTTACTGGAACATTGCAAGGATAACGCACATTATAGTCTTGGCTCGACCGGGAATCGAACCGGGGGCCGCGTAGTGGAAAGCGATCACGCTGACCAACAACTAGCCACGAGGATTTCATTTTTACCTAACTTCCCTAATTTAACTGCGCGCCTATTCGTTGAGATCTACAGTTCATGTCGTCACACTTACTAAACATTGCTTAGTAAGTGCGCGTTCTCAGTAATCCGACCAATTAAATTTGGTTATAGAGCTCATGTGAATTGTGAGAAATCAATTTTGTATATAGTATTATACGCTGTATAAACAACGTGTTTAGTATTTTATTACTTTTAAATAATTATGATATATACTAAACTAATAGTAGAAATACTGTCGGTATCCAAACGTCGGCAGCTAGCATTCGTAACCGCTCTGCTAGGCTTGGGTAGGTTAAGTAACCGAAGTTAAGGAAATACAAGTGCACGGCCGTAGGATGGCTAACCGCTTGGGAACACCAGTTGCTAAAAATTCCTGGCTGAATGGATGGAAAGAAAATATTCCCCTTCACGTTTCTGCAGAGGACTTATTCAGTAGCATTTAGTAATTTATGAAACGCACTTCTTCGTTTAGTAATTTTTATTACAATCTTGAGAATGTAAGCTCTTAGGGAGCTTGGCGATTAAGCTACTAGTAAGCGGCGGAAGAGCGTGTGGTGAGCGGTGAGCGAACGAAGGGTAAGAGGAGCATGTAAGCAGATAAGACAGATAAGCAAAGGGTAAGCAATGGGTAAATTTCGGGTAAGCTGCAGGTATTAATGTGTTGAGGGTCGTGGGAACTTTTATTGATCGTCGTATGATCGGCGAGTTAGCGTATTGTGAGTAAGTAGCAATTAAACGGTGCAGGTGATCGGTCGATTAGCAGCGGTTGAGCGACAAGTGGATATAATAAGCAACTGGGAATCGGGGGGAAATCGGGAGGAGAAAGGTATGGGTGAGGGGTGGGTGAGGGGTGGGTGAGCGATGGGTCAGTTTATGGTGAGCGGCAAGTACGTAGTTGGGGATGAATGGTAGAGGAGCGGCAGGTGAGCGGTGTCGGGTGATTGGGTGTCGAGTCACTGCGTGTCGAGTGAAGGAGTGGTGAGTGTGTCGAGTGAACTGGTGATAAGAGCGAACCTGCTTTTAAAGCGCAGTTAATTTTCCACAGATTTCACAAATTTGAAAGTAAAGATTTGCAAGACACTTTCTTGTGAGGACTGACTGATGCTCGCCTTGTCGCTCGTCGTTGAAAACGAAGGAAAGATGTAGTGTGATGCCTACGTTTATACACCATGCAATGATGGGTGAACCCGGAATTGAGGTATATTTAAAACCATTTGGTTGTTTGCATGGAGCAACATTGAAAAGAGTTTGCATAGGCTTTTATTGTCCGGCAAGTCTCCAAAAGACTCTCCAGGATCTCATCCTACAGCTCACGCATTACTTTCTGAAACTATTATTGATAAGAAAATATGTTGAAAGTTTTGCAACTTACGAGAGCCATTATTTAAGTACAGTAATCAAGTTTTTTATGGAAGGCTATCCATTAGCAAATTATATAATATGTTTAAAAGGTAGTATCAAGATACAAAAATTGGCTCTACACCTTCCTTCTACAACTTCAAAATTCAGTACAACTTGAAATGTGTCCCCGCAGATTTATATTTGTAGCATGCGTGAGATGTTTAATGTGAAAATGATAAATCTTCATTTGAGTGATTCACCAGAGTTGTCGAAGCTAAATTAATGATTTATCAGCGTCGCGCAAAGACATTTTTTTACACAAATGAAGTCTAAATCCCTGTCCTCGAACCCAAATGTTCCAGTACTTTGTTTCCACTACATGCAGAACTTAATTGTGCATATAGTTCCAGTTCAGGAAACTTACTGTTATTCTCAAGTAAATGCCAATGTGTTCGCGGTACACAATATAAAACAAAACAATGCAAAAAATATTTATACCACGAAGATAAGACCAAAAAAGGGCCTAATGAAGTATGTACTTTTCTATCTGGCTATTTTAATAATGATCCTCCTGCAGGAATAGCATTGCATATTTACTCAAACAGTTGTGGGGGCAAAAATAAAAATCATCAATTCTCTGCACCCTAACAGATGTGAGAGATTTAAAAAAGGCGAGCATTATTATTCAGTAAGGGATACAGTTACTTGGCTTGTGATCTAAATTTTAGACATAAAAAGGTCACTCAAAAAATTCAATCGCTTTATATCATGTGGCAGATCACGAAAAGCATTTTACACAGAACACCATGACAAGTTTTGTCAAGGAAACATACCTCAGAATTGCCTTGACGAGATTCTGTCAAGAAACCCGATAACTCAGAAATACTAGACTGTATAATACTAGAATGTACAGGCTCCCAGTTTTTTATGAAGTCCCCAGTCGGTGAGGATACCAGAGGGCGAAATGAAGACAAAATTATTTTGCCATGTCTTCATTTGCACATTTTTGGTACAATTCACAATTTCGGGGAACAGTAGTAGCTCAGACTTTCATCAATGGTCTGACAAACAACCCTTTTAGACTGACTCAAATTCCAATAATTCAGATTCCACCAAAGACTCTGGTATATCCGAATTTCAAGATACTAATCGAACAGGAAAAAAATTATGTTCTGAAGCTGACTGAGTTTGTATCCGAAAAGTACAGAAACTTTACCGGCCAGTTCACATCCTGGCTTACCGAAGATGGTGAGGGAGACAACCAAGATGAACGGTTGACACTTCAATTTAATGCTCAGTTATTTTTCTTTTAATTAATATACAGAAGAAAACTGTTCTAATAACCTTAATTCATTTAAATCAATAACATGTATAAAAATTCGAGTGATGTTTATACAAAAAGGGCGTTATTTAGTTTTATATCCATTCATGGAAGAAAGGCATAAGTCCATAGCTTTTGAAACTTTGCCAAAATTCGGATATTTATAGTTATTGCAGAAAACCTGTTCTGATGTATTGAAAATGAGTGTTTTTATTCATTAATTAGGAGCATGAAACAATTTTGAGCAAATTATGTATTCCTGGCGAGGTTTTTTTGGTTTCCCGAAAATTAAAGAAAATGGCTGATGTGCTTTTTACATAAGAGCATTTGAAAAAAGGGAGACATTTCTCAGTCTTTTGGGTGTGCTGTTCTTACGCCTTGCTAACTCATTACTGGACATTCACAGTATGTATAATATATAGATACACAAGCAAAAATCTCAGAATTCACATCGAATGAGTAGAGGAATGCAAAATATATCCGATTATTGCTGAATGCTGAATATCCCATTCCCAAATTCAAATAAATGTGAAATTCATCTAGCTGAACACCCGGTCTAGTAAACTTAACTGGTCGTCTCCAATCCACGGGTATGTAACCAGCATCAACCCTGACGGGTGCAATCTCAAATTTGCAGTGCGGAATAGTATGTGACAGAGAATAACTGTCCGTTGGCTGCCTCCGCAGAGAGAGCGGCCCGGGATCGAGGCCCGCCCGCCCACCGCTCCGGCGGCCGCGCCGTCCGTTTCACAGCGATTTCCCCGGGGGGCGTCTGCCCGGCCCCGCCCCGCCCCGCCCCTCCCCGCCCCGCCCCGCCCCGCCCCGCCCCGCCCCGCCCCGCCCCGCCCCGCCCCGCCCCGCCCCGCCTGCCGCAGATAGAATTGCGGAATAGGATTGTATTTAAACGCAGCGGAATACGAACTCGCTGCTCACGATAAAAATTAACCGCGTCCCGCACGCATTTCCATTCGGCGGAGCGCGGAGCGAACAACATAACTCACGAATGCGAGTGCGTTCGCGCACTACGCGGAGCGGCGCGTTGTATATTTATAAAGCGCGCGGGGCGGCGGCGGCGAGCCCGACGCTGGCGGGCGGGGGCGGGGCGTCGCGGAGGAAGGCGGGGACGGGGGGGGGGCGACGGACGAGGGGAAGCGTTCCGCTTCGTGGTAGTCGTTTGTTAACGGGAAGCTTTGTCCGGAGGTCGCGGTGCGAGTTCCGGAGAGGTCGGTTCTCGGGAGAGATGTTCTCTCGCGGGGTTTGTCCCGCGCGCGCCGAGAGGTCGCCGCGCGCTATCTCGTTCCCATAGTTTTTACTTAGGCTGCGTCTCCGCGCTCCCCTCCGCTCCGGCGAGGACATGCGCGCGGAATATACGGCGCTGTTTTTCGTAATTTTAACACCCTGCACGGCACGCATCGTCACGTTCCGTCGACGTCCCGACGCAGAGGTACGTCACAGCGAGTGTAAACGTAACCGCCAGTAAAGTAAGTTAAAAGACTCGTCTGCAGTACTTGTACCAATTCACATTGGAACAGTAAAACAGTCTGGTCGTAAACGAGGGCACTATATAATCAAGCCGTTTGTTCTTCCAGTGTGGCTAATTTCTAGACTGTTGTGTACAATGTCATTTAGTTTGACCTTAGAAGACGCATCGTGTACTTTTAAGAACTTCAGTATGTCTTGCTAACATTTTCCGTGACTTACTATCTTTTTGGAGAAGATACTGAATTTCATAAATAATATAATCAAACGTTTAAGTTTACGTTTATATTAGTGTTTATGTGAAACAAGGAACGTAAAATTATTTAGAGGATATTCACCACATTACTTTATTCAGTACTGTAATTATCACGAAATCTTCGAACACTACTCGGTCATTATTGCAAATATATTTTGTTTACAACTTTCTTCAAAATTCGCTTGAACCTCTCAGTAAAATACGACCTCTAGATGCTTTCATGTACTCATTACTCACGGACACAAGATATGAATTTGACATTTGCTCTTTTAAGTCATCTAACATAGATCTGAGCGTACTGCAATAGCATTGCTTCATAATGCACTTTAGAAAAAGACCTGTGCACAGACGAAATATTTTAATGCACATTTTGATGATTCGTTTACACTAAGGACTCTAACGTGTCTAATTTCTTTCAAAAGTATATCAATTGGATTGTCGAAAAATAAATTTCCTCTTTATCAATTAATGACATCAATGAATGAATCAATTAAATAAAGTAATGTTTTTAACTGAGTTCTTTTCGGGTTATCTATGTGAAAATGACGAAAGGTATCTAAAACTGCATGTGTCTCACTCTCTCTTACATACGTGTCTATTCTGCAGCTTCTTTTGTGAGAGGACACCAGCACAAATACACAAGGCGCTTGTAGGGCGAGCCCCCGGATGTCGGAGAATATACAGGATGAGTTTCTTTATGACCCACGCACTTTATGTGCAACAGTATACAGCAGAGTTCTTCGGCACCGGATGCGCTTATGCATGACTGAAGCGGGAAATCATCCTGGATATTTGTGGACACGAACTCCTCGTAACAGCAGTACTCTCCTGAGCACTGCAGAGGGCAGCACCTTCTACGGTGTAATAGTTTGCATTTTACTATCATCTATTTCTGGTCTCAGTAAGACGGAAATGAAGGAGGACTAAAACGCGCCTGGAACTCCATCGTGCGTCGAGAGAACGCGCTGTTGTGTCTGAGTCTCAGGCAAACAAAAACAACGCTTAAAACAATGAGACATTTACTACTTCCGTTACAGAGCAACTTAGATCGAGTTGGAATTGGCGTAGAAAACGGCGTAAGGGATGGGGTCGTGGCGAGCGTCGTGCGTAGCTAACTTGCTCTGTAACATTGAGGGACGTCTGTTCTATCTTCGAGAGTCCGAGATGCAGGCAAGGTTCTTCTCTTAAAAACGTGTGGTCTCCGTGAAAAACGTGACACGCAAAGATATTTCATCGATGGACACGTGAGTCTCATCGCTTCTTGACATACGTAAGTGGTAGTTATAGACTGAAGAATTTTTCAGATAAACTAGTATTAAGTAATAGAAATAAATCTTTCGCATAGAGTATACGATTTTTATGTAATAACGTCAAGTACTATCTCTTCGAGGCTATAATTTCTATGCTAATATTTTTCTGAAAGAAAAGTTCTAGCCCCGTGTGTCACGAGTTGAATTTGTGTTAGTGAAGAGATGTATCATACCTAAAAGATTTTTCATTGTTTGCAAATGTGAAGTCTGGAAACAGGTCAAAGGTGAACTATAAATATAACAATATAAAAGTCTCCACAATCAAAGAAATATGTGGACGGAATAATCATGCTAGAAAACTCTCTATACCATTCAATTGATGTACATCGCAATTTCAAACAGTCGAAGAAGAACATTATTCTACCTCCGTAAATGTCACGCGATCCAATCAAACACACGACAATCACACGACACATTGACAATCACACGACAAAACTTGTTTCTTCGTCTTTTGCTCTATTCGAAACGACTGCTGTTAGATACATTTCATTTTAAACCCTTGAGTAGTTCATGTACGCAAAACATCACGTATGTTGTGCTCCTACGTCAGGAATGGTTTTGCGGCAATAGTCAATACAATTGTCATATCTTGTCAATTATCATATATTGCTTCTCGTATTGTTAATACTCAAAAATTTCTTTTTTTCCAGATGTTGAATAATTGAAAAACAAAAACCGCTGACTAGCTCCGATTTCGCAGTTAACATCTCAATACAGAAAAATATTTTCTTCGTTGATTACTAAAGGTCTTCAATTGATTAGTGATTCCAGGCGCGTCAACTACTGCCAAGGCCATTAGTCCCGTAAGTGTAATGCATGTTTTATCTCGGGAGGTAGCGGTGATCTTTCCATATTGAATTGAATTGAATAAATGCCTTATTTTACGTGGCGAGACTCAGGCCATTAGGCCTGCTCTTCCGTCTGACCACGTAAATTTCGCTACGCTCCTTTCACCAACTAGCAGAGAAAGGCGGTATTTCTTGGGCGAGAAACAGGCGATTTGAATTTGGCTCAGAGGCGTCATTTAGGTTTGAGGATCTTTTACATGCAAGTAAATCTACTAACATGGGACAGCCGGCTTTACTTCCCCTCCGAAGGAAGGCGTACGAAGGATTTTTTCGCCCTGAAAAATCCACGGCTTCGATCGGGTTTGAACCCGCCAACTTGGGTACAACAGTCCGAAACCTAACCGTTACACCATCGCCGCCGCATCGCCTATTGGGTTATAGAATCTCCCCAGCAGGGCACGGCCCCAACCGGAACAAGCTCAACGTTCCCGACTGGTCTCCCGGCATGTGTGGTCGTGTAGTGCGGGTTAGTGTAAGTAAGGGGAGAAGACAGGACAAGGAAGAGGAAGGTGAGATCGCGCGCGGTCAGTGGACCGTTTGTGAGGCTACTGCTCCGGCATTCGTCTGGTCTTGATCGGAGAAACCACGGAAAATTACCGATCAGAGCAACCGGCCGCTACAATTCTCCTCTAGTCAGCGTCAGTCGCTGACTCGACCTAGCTGACGAGCTAGAATCGAAAACCCAGCTACCGTCGGAACTTGAATTCCAGAACGTCCCGGTCAGAGGCACTGCAGCGACCGAGTCTAAATGTCTCGTAATATGTCCAGAATTGTTTTAATGTGTCGAAGATCAAATTTATAGCTTGTCACTTCTTACAATATTTTTCTGCAATAAATATATATCAATGTGCAATCGATCTCGAGTATCTTTAATACTCTGATTTTACCATTTTGTCCACGTCGAGCAATAGTTTACTAATTTAATTCTTAATCCTTGAATTATGGAGAGTATGATATTATACGAGCGAGGAACTACCCTACCCTGCCGCAGGTCGCGTTACTTCACCAGTCCGCCTGCGAGGGAGTACAAAAGTGGCGGAAATAATTCCGACATCACCATTTTCTCACTTTTTCTCGTAGTTTTAAAGATGTCAACTCCACCTCTGATTCACAAGACATTTTAAACTAAAGAATTGGCCGGTTTTTAAGAGCAACAACACGACAGCAACATAAGACACAAAATGACTTGTTTTTAGATCTTAACATTCGTCAAAGATTCCCTGTAATACAATTGTAACTACCAATACTAGCCAAATTGTCAAAATGTAATAACATCCAATTTATTTTACATAACATTCCACGTAAATAATAATAAATAATAATAATAAATAATTATAAATAATAATAATAAATAATTATAAATAATAATAATAATAAATAATTATAAATAATAATAATAATAAATAATTATAAATAATAATAATAATAAATAATTATAAATAATAATAATAAATAATTATAAATAATAATAATAAATAATAATAATAAATAATAATAATAAAAGAAATTAAAACTGATAGGAATGTAATATAAAATGCAATATCAACGAATCCAATCGAACGAAACATTTACAACAAATGCTGTAAAATGAAAATAAATACAGAGCTGATTAAAGCTGTAGGAAAAAAAGCACAAAAAAGAACACTTTTTCCATTGTAAAAAATGACTAGTGATTATTTCCAGAAATAAAAAGGAGCCACAGCTAAAACAATGCGAGGGAAAAAAGCCTTCAAAAACCACGACTTCTGCTCCCCGTCCCCTGCAGAGGCCAGCCCGCGGAGCGCGGGCAGGCGCTGGGGCGTCTGGCATCGAGTCGCCCGGAAACTTCCAGGGGCGGGCGGGCGGGCGGGCGGGCGGGCGGCGCCGCGCCGCGGGGCCGGAAGCGTTCCCGGTCGCACTTCCGGCGCCGTCGCGTCGCGTCGCGTCGCGCTGCGCCGCGCCGCGCGAGTCGGAAACGCGTCCAGCGCCACGCCGCCCCAGCGCAGCCGCCAGATCGTATCAGCGCGCGCAGGGCGACTGGCTGCGTGCGTGCGTGCGTGCGTGCGTGCCCGTGCCGCCCTCGCGGATGACGCTCGTCACGCGCCCGGAGGCGTGGCCCTGCGCGGCGACCAGCGGCGGCGAGGGACTCTCGCAGCATCCACGATTTTTTTTTTTGGTAAATAAATGTTTTTGACGTTGATTTATTGAAGCCGATATCTTTAACATCACTGTTTTGGGATAGATTATTTTACTTTGTCAAAGTTTCATTTTCGAATGCAAATCCTACACGAAAAAAAAGAACAGTTGCAGTATACCAGATCCATGATACTGTAACAAGGCAACAGTTGCAGTATACCATATCCATGATACTGTAACAAGGCAACTGTTCTTCTTTTTTGGGTACCACAGTAACAAACGTAATATTTTTCACATGTCATAATCAACACATTCACATCTACATGACAAAGGTCAAAAAAATAAGACTAATGTTCGTGGATAATAGCATGGTACAAAAAAATTTGGACACATACATATTACTCTATTGACAAGTGTAAACTTTGAAGAATATAAGTTACAAGTGTAAAAATGATAGTAATGATGTATTATCACTAAAATTGCATTCAGATATTTTAAAAAATCACAGTAAGAAACATTTCAACAAAAACGTAATTTTTAAGAAAAACATCTGATTTGTCAGAAATTTTCACTGCTGCAACATATCAAAACAAAAATTTGGTAAAACATTCAATTTCAACAATTTGGTAAAACACGGTTCGGGGAGAGTTTGGGGCAGGTTCAAGGTAGGTCAGGGTGGGTGAGGGGGGGGCAGGCAGGGGAGGGAGAGGTAACGCTATTTACGAATTAATTTCCTTTGCTCCAATCTATGATTGTGATTAATGATATTGACGTAAAATTGACGTACTGTAAATATGTATTGAAATATCAAATGCTAACTGACATGTAATTCCCTGCATTCGCTGTTATTAAACCGATGCGTTTCATACTTCTTGAGTTAAAACATTGTGTAAACGAATGGAGATTAAGAGAACCAGCAGGAAGGATCTCATGTCTCTCTCTGTCGATCTCCCTCTCTCTCACCTTCTCCCCCCTCTCTCTCTCTCCCTCTCTCTCACCTTCTCCCCCCCTCTCTCTCTCCCTCTCTCTCACCTTCTCCCCCCTCTCTCTCTCCCTCTCTCTCACCTTCTCCCCCCTCTCTCTCTCCCTCTCTCTCACCTTCTCCCCCCTCTCTCTCTCCCTCTCTCTCACCTTCTCCCCCCTCTCTCTCTCCCTCTCCCCCTCTCGCTTCTCTCCCTCCCTCCCTCTCCCCCTCTCTTTCACTTCCTCTCCCTCCTCCCTCTCCCCCTCTCTCTCCCTCTCCCCATCTCTCTCTCTCTCTCTCTCGCTCTTCCTCTGCCCCCCTCCCCCCGTGTCATTAGCAGTAGGAGAGCCTGGCAGATGGGAGCGGAGTCGCGTTCTGTGGCCTCCCATTCGCGTCCCGAAGTGGGTCTTCGCGGCCGCAAGAGACCCTTTGTGCCTTCCGGATGTCGAGGCCCGCGTGCATCGGCGCGGCGCACAACTGTTTCCAACTGCAGCGGAGCGAGAGATAATTGCAGCGCCTCTTCCGGGATGTGCAATTGCAAGGGGCACGATAGCACTAGCGGAAAGTCGTCAGGAACAATTCTAGGAACGATTCATTGTGCACGCACACTCTTCTGGCGAGGTTAAGGCAATTCAACTTTTTTCCCCAAGTGCAAACTTTTTTCAACTCAACAGAAATCGTTAGATGGTGATTCATATATGTTAAATGCGTATTACTTGTGATATCTCGTAAGAATTTATTCTGCAAATTTATTTACCCAATTAAACAATACAAAATGAACTGATTTTCCAAGTTTCACATCGAAAACACAGAGCAACATTAAACTAATTTCATACCGCTAACCAACAATAAACGCTATTATTTTCGTTTGGTGCCATTCTGTGCGTATACTCTCTCCTGACATCTTGTTAATTAAGTTAATCGTCGCACAGATTTGCTCGATGAAGTCAAACTTTTCATTGAAAAAAAAAATTGCAAATGAAACAGATGAAATGAATAAATGTTACTGTTCAAATTCTTTGGAGACTTAGAAAATCTTAAGAATTGACAATCAACACCCGCTGTCGGAGATCCAGAAATTTTAATGAATCACATTACACGGAAGCACGTGATAAACTAAATATTTAACACGTAATTTACACATGTACTGCAGTACTGTAAGCGCGCATTTTGCATCCACAATTAATGGTTTAGGTTAAATGTACGCTACCTTCGAAGAGGCATCTTGAGCACTGTGAGAATACGAAGACATGTATTCGATCCACATTACCCTTCATCGCGTTTCCGAAGTCGGGTAAAAAGGGCTTTGAAGTTAGGTAACCGACTGCACCTGCCGCACGACTGATGACATTGCACGAAGACAAACGAAACACAACAGAACACTACATAGTGAACATCAATTCTGGTGTTTAGATGCTACTAAACAGAAACATGTAAAACACAACCAGTAACAGAGACACTATCATGCTAGTACGCCAAACACAAGAGAGTATCGAATTGACGCAGGCGATATACTGTATTAGCGTACATTTCATCAGTTGTAAATACAATTAATTTTCAGTGTAATACAGTTATCTGCTCAAATAATAGGAGATAACGCATATAGGAACAAAATAATATAATGAATATTTTAACGTGGGTTACAATGTTTATTTTATTGCAATGATTTGTACCTTAATAAACAGACTGTACTTTTTTATAACAATTTATTTATTAACCTGTGTCTAGATGTCAACAATCTTGGAAACTAAACAGCAAATAGTGTCGAAACGTCATTGTATAATAAAAAAAATTGTTATAAAAATTACAATTTGTTTATTACCATTACAATAAAGGAACAAAATATATTTTTTTATTCAAAACCGATCGGTTCAGTAACAGCCTTAATAAACGTCATGAAAAATCAATTATGTTAAATACAAGATAAGTTTAATACGTTTTATATTAAATAACACATGGATGTATTAATGTAAATATTTTAACACTTTTTATATTATTTATAATTTAATTAAAATGATCCGCACACTATCCCTAACAAAATATTTGCGATGAAACGTTAATGTCATAAAGAAATTCTTGAAATTTTGTGAGACATCTAACAGATTCTGAAACGAGCTCCCTTCGAAACTCAGTCGTAACACAAAAGAAATGCTCTGTATTAATTGTGTTAATTGTACTAAACTCTGTAGTTTTAACTTCCCTTTTTTAAATCCTCCAATTATTCGAATACGATGTGGCGAGTAATGGGCTTTCTAAGACAATCTCTTCTGTCAATCTTACGATTCACACTCAGTTTCCCATCTACGACAATTTTATCGATTACGATGATTCCGCACATACCTTATTCCATGACGCAACTGGGGTGGACTGCATTTCAGTGTAATTCTCTTTCGAAGTTTTAATTCCTCATCCCGCCGTTTGCGTGCGTGTCGCAACGGCACATCTTGAGGTGCTCCCCTGGGCCTGCTCAAAGAAATCCCGGTGAATGCCAGAGCGGCCTGGGCCTGGGCGTGGGAGGAGGAGGAGGCGGGGCGTGGTCGGGGGCGTGGCCAGGGGGCCGTGGCGGCGCGTGCTCCATGACGGAAGCGCCGCACCGGGAGCGGGGGCCGGGGCCGGGGCCGGCCGGCGCCCGCCGCAAAAGCCGCAGCCGTTAAAGAGACATAAACGTCAAGCGGAGCGCTGCTCGGCGTAAGTCAGTCAGCGGGCGGAGAGGGGGGCGGGGCGGGGGCGGCGACGCCCTCCGAGAGCCACTCGCCCCCTCGCCAGCTTGTCAGCGGTCACCTGAGACGCGCCATAAATGACGTCATTCCAAAGGAAGAGGAAGGAGGCGCCTCAGATGGGACGGTCACGGAGAGAGACCGCCTGGGGGAGAACACAGAGCGATGGACGCTTCAAGGTGCCCACTGTATAAGGGCGAAATGTACTATTTATTATTATTATTATTATTATTATTATTATTATTATTATTATTACATCATTATAGATGTCTTTCATGATTGTCAATAACTAGAATTGTTATCGTCTAAAAATACACAACTAACTTGTATTCCCTAACAGAATATCTGTGTTACTAATTTCCTAAGCGCACAGACATTGAAAGAAACCTGTGCAACCTTCAGGCATGAGAGTGGTGTCTGTGGTGTAACTTCAGATTCACAGACACTCGGGAAAAAACGCAATACAGTGATCGTTTCTATTTTTATTAAAAATGCAAATATTTTATTGTGTTACGTGGTAGATTCGTCCCCAATTCTCAGACTCCACATACGACCGAATATTATCATTCTCAGTGCGTTACTGCTTACATCACAGCTGACTCACGTGACAGCATGACTCCATGGAAGAGGCTGTCCGTCATTAAAAAATTGCTCTTCACGTGTTGCTATATGTACAAGTAACTTTCTTATATTCTTCGTATGTAAAGAACTATTGCTTGATGTATATAATATACGTATTATGGTATTACAGTATTCATGAACACTGTTTTTGTAAATTTATTTTATTGCAGTGTTATACGAGATTTTTGTTTCTTTCTCGGGCAGTGTGTGTGCAAATATTTGGAAAACCATCATGTGTGGTTTTTCTCAGCTGCATTATTACTGCAGCCAGCCACTAGTACTTACTCTGCGCGTCCTTTTAAATCAATATCAGCAATTAAGTCGAATGTTAATTTCCAATGGGTGTCCTCATTATTTTCCATCAGAAAATGTATTCGGCAACCAGCAATTCTTGCTTTTCCAATATTTAGTGTAATATATGATTCTGATTGCGCTTTAGAAAAATATATTTTACGTATTATTACAGTATTGTTTTAGGTATGCAAAAGTAAGATATTTTGTTGAAAATATTGTTTGTTTTGGAGCACTTCATTTTGTACAAAAGTAAAATTTTAGTAATCACTTCATTTTAGTCAATGGAATAATTTTCGGGCTAAGGAGCTGAAGTTGTCTGCATTTGTGGTACGCAGCGAGTGATATATGATATACTGACAGTTGCCAAATTATGTACAATTTTGTTGTTTTAAATTTAATCTGATTTTTTTTTCACATTCTCATGGACTGGTGTCATAAATAGAGATTAAAGACTTCCCAGCAAAATGCACGAATGAAGATTTTTACTTTCGTAAAACCAAAAATCCACTTCCATTACTATTAATAAACCTGCTTGCTACACAAAAAACTATTTTGCTCCTGCAAAATACTTAGGTGCTGTCAGTCGCTTAACTTGGAAAAGCAAATTGAATACAATGGACAAAAATCAACACGAAAGTCATCAAACAACACGCACTCATCAATTTATCATCTACCTTGAAAATAAAAACCAAATTTTTGTTTCATAAATATATCATAAACCCACTCTAGTAAATACACACCCAGTCTGGTTAAACACTCCACTTAATATTCACTCAATCTACATTATATCAGTCCATAATGATATAAGTTGTTTATTTTATTTTATTTGTATTTTTCATGCCAAAAATCCACAGTGCTTTTTCTTGATGATATTCTTTAATAACTAATTGCAACTCTTATTTACTTTTCAAAAGTGTCTGTGTTCTGTGATGAACATTTGTCGCTCCTCATAAATATTGTTTGAATACCACTAAAGTGTTACTAAATTCGATAAAATCAGCGAAAATGCAGTAAAAATACGCAAAAATATTTTAAAATGACTTATTCGAAATCGGCGAAAAATGCAAAAACATGACTTACAAGAATGGGTCATTTCGTTTCGTCATAAAATAAAATTAATTTCTGTACCAAACGGTACCGTTTTAAAGTGAAAAGAAAATTAGTATTTCATTAAAATCCGCCCCCTACTAATGACTGCTAACACAATATAATATGCTCTACGATTAGCCCCAAAAAATAACAGCATGAGAAGAAGGCATGTGATGGCAGTATGAAGAAGAAAACATTAAATGCAGAAAGTTGTTTGCCATAGAATAACAAGAAACCCTGCTCATAAAAAGAGATATTGAATCGACGGTTCGACTTTTATAGAGACATATAATTACATTCCAGTTAGTGTAGTTGAAGCTTTAAAAAAAACAACTCCCACACCAAGTCTCATTATACTAAGCCTGAAATATACTGACACGTCAGGTTGCCTGACCTGACAGAAAACGTGGAAAATGTTTTGTTTGGAAAATTATATAGCAGTCACACTTTTTAACGTGCGGCTATATGGTTCGTATATCAGAGACAAAATTCTGAATTCTTGATCTTAAATGTATTATAAATTTTATTTATTCCTTAATCTACAAGCGCATAAATTAGGATTACTTGTGACATTCTTTACATTTGTGAAGCTACTTAACTTTTATGAACAGAAAGGTCCCTGAAATTGTCATGATCTGTACTCATAATTCCCTTCTGAATTCATTCTAAAGCACTATAATTTGACAAGTAAATGTTCATGATAATATATTAATAATTGAAGGAATAGAAGTATTAAATAACACAAACATTTTTCTTAAGAAGTTATGACGAATTTCTTTACGTTTACCAAACGTCATTTACAATGATCTCTTGTGGACTACGAAAATATCACTTTATTCATAATACTAAGATGATATTTAGTTAACTTGAGTTTTGAGTTAACCCCACAAATTCACGGTGAATCCGGGGTAACCTTACACAACTCACAATACTTCGTTCAGTGGAGTAGGGTTCCAGCCAATACGATCGGTAAAACAAAAATTATTAATCGTGGAACGTAAATAAATATGCAACGAATTTAGCTGCCATTGGTAATGTTTTACACGCCTAGATATCTGGGAGAATGTTCGTTTCAATATTCCTAATATATTTTATAGATGAACTGTTTTTTTAGGGCAGAGACTTATTACTTGTTTGGTTCATTCACTTTCACATCTGTTAAAATCTTTGTCTAACCAAAACCACTGCCTTAAGAGAAAAATCGTAAAAGCAGTATTCATTTTCAGCAGTGATATTTGAACATTTTTCTTAAAAATCAACAATCACAACGACTTATGTGCGTGTTTGGTAACGTCTATGATTTTCTGAGTGATTTCTCAAGAAAATGTGCACACGTTCATTGTGTCAGATTATAAAAGAAAATAAAAGAAGACAGCGATTACTCGTGAAACGCAAGTGAAAATGATAAGTTTAACTTTTGGGATATTTAGATGCAAGAAACAAATACCTATGCTGCAAATTCATACAACGTACTCTTAAATCAAAACAAAATTTAAATATATTATATATAATATATATAATATATATATATATATATATATATATATATATATACATACATACATGTGTGTGTATGTATGTTTTGATTTCATATACCTCATATATGCAGTCTAGTCATCGCTTCGATCTTCATATATAATGAAAACTCATTTGCTGAAGTCGTAATTGATGTACTACAACGAAAAAGACACGAGAAAATGCAATCGTTAAATTTGAAGTAGTATTGCATTCCAATACTCATATCATAGGTTCACCTTTTACTAAGGCTTAAATTCAAAAAATTGCAGGTAATCGACATCACATTTTATCTTCCCAAATATCTTATAGAATTATAGCTCAATGCATCATATTAAATTAATGACAGTTTAATGTCAGCACAAATTTTTAATGTATATGAAATTGATATAATTTGTATATTTTAACACATTATATAAAGTGTATGTGTATTTTGTTATACATTTTAATTACAGAATATGCATTACATGAACATGCTACGTGTCTAGTTAAGTTACATTCTCGCACATGTACATCTAAGAAAAGTGAAGGAAAGAGTGAAGGAAAATGTTTTAAAAATCATTATACTAGGTTCAAATACAAGGCTACATTTTGTATTTGTAAAAATGTATCACCTTTCTTGAGTTTTATTGAAATTCACAACGGTTTAATGTTTATAAACTTATATATTTCAATGGAGATAATGGGGCAATCAATAAATGCTTAATATTCACTTTCGTAGCTATTTCAGCTCTCTTCAGCTCGTTCAGCAATCTTCCAATCCGATTGCATCGCTTGTTATTTTCCATTTGCTGGCCCAAGTAATAAGCCTATTCAGACGTCGTGTACGATGACGAAGAGTACGCAAGCTTCGAGCGCAGTTCGAGACGGTTGGTCTCCGTAATAGTGCCTTACGTGGAAACGCAATCTGGGCTCGGTGCGCGCATGCACCAACACGCGAGGACGCCGCGCCGCGCCGCACCGCCGCGTAGACAGCCTCGCCGGGAGGCCACGACGGCGCAATCGCCGGCGGCGGAGGCGGCGGCGCCCGCAGCGACCGCCACCAGTCGCCGCCGCCGCCGCCGCCGCCGCCACCGCCGCCAACGTCTCCACCACCGCCGCCGCCGCCGCCGCCGCCGCTACATACCTCGGGCGCCGCGCCGCTCGCCTACCGCCACAGATCCCGCGATAGTAGACTCCCGGGAGACCGGCTGGCCGCCGTCCTTGACGCTAGCTCGCGGCGGCGGCGGCTTAGACGGCGGCGGCGGTGGCGGTACGAGGAGGCTGGCAAAGGTTGTCGGTTTGACTCCAGGCGGCGGCGGCGGCGGCGGCGACGGCGGCAGCAGCAGCAGCGTCCTCGACACACCGCGCCCGCGCCCACCATCTCCACCGCCGCACTCGCCGAGTTGCCTCGCCTACCTCCGCATTCCCGCTGCCTGTACCATGGACGCCCTAGTCGAAAACGCACGATTACCCCTTCGCAGCATCCCGTAACCCGTGTTCCGCACGGGATCAGCTGTCATCATCCTACACCCTCTTCCCTCCCAGCAACTCTCCTCCCACACCCACTCCAGCTCATTGCTGCCCTGGGTACTTTTTCTGTCCTCTTCATCACATCTATGGCAACAATACGTCCCATTCCCGCCGCGCTAGTTCTGCCACCATTACCTCCACCGCCAGAGAGACCGCCGCCGACGTGTCACGCCGCTCGGCGCGTTACGTAAAGCCACCGGCGGCGGCGGCGGCGGCGGACAGAAGCCCGACGAGAGGGCGACCAGACGGATGTGTCATGTTCCTCTTATGTAACGCCGCGCCGCCCGCGGGCTCGGGGGAGGCCACGCCGCAGGCGGCGGCGGCGGCGGCGGCGACTGCAGACGCGGTTCGCCGCATTTGCGTACCAGCGCTGCCCGCCGCCGATTGCGCCATGCGAGCGCGCGTGCGAGCCGCCGCCGCCGCCGCCCCCGACGTCCCCGCTGCCATCGCGGACCCGCTACCAGCGCTGTTGCCACCACCAGCGCGGTTCGCGTTACCAGCGCAGCCTCCGCCACCACCGCGCTCATCCGCTGCCATAGCGATTCCAGCTTCCTCCGCGATCCCCGCTTCCATAGCGGCCCCCGCTGCGATTTCTGCTTCCACTGTGGTGCCCGCTTCCGTCGCTGTCTCACTCCACTGCGAGTCCACATTCCACTGCGCCCCCTTCCACGGTGGCCCCCCTTCCACGATGGCCCCCCTTCCACGATGGTCCCCCTTCCACGATGGACCCCCTTCCACGATGGACCCCCCTTCCACGATGGACCCCCCTTCCACGATGGACCCCCCTTCCACGATGGACCCCCCTTCCACGATGGACCCCCCTTCCACGATGGACCCCCCTTCCACGATGGACCCCTTCCACGATGGACCCCCTTCCACGATGGACCCTCTTCCACGATGGACCCCCTTCCACGATGGCCCCCCCTTCCACGATGGCCCCCCTTCCACGATGGCCCCCTTCCACGATTGCCCCCCTTCCACGATGGCCCCGCTTCCAGGATGGCCCCGCTTCCAGGATGGCCCCGCTTCCAACGCTGTCCCTCTTCCATCGCGGCCCCCGGTGATGGTGATTCCATCTTCCACTGCGGACCCTGCTTCCCCGCCGTCCCTGCTGCCAGTGCAATTCCATCTTGTGCCGTGCCCCTCGCTTCCACCGCGGTCGCCGCTGGGACCCCGCGACAACGGCCCCCACGACCCCTTCGGTTCCCACCACCTCCGTGGCCCCCGACTTCCCGCTCCCACCACCGCCTCAGGTGGCAGACACACAGATCGGACCGGCGCTGTCCGGGGATTACCCGCGTCTTCTACCCCTTTCTGAAGAACGACCTGGTCCGTCGTGTGATTCACTCTCGTAAGATGCCTATTTTTGCAGTAGGAATTCAACCCAGGGAATTCAAATAGGCGTGAATCCACAATTGAAATCCAATGGTTGTTGTTTCTTTTTTTTAACCAAAAACGATCACGTAGTACATACTATACGGATACTATTTTAATTGATTGAAATATACTCTTTGTACTTTTCGAGCTAATTCATGACTGGATGAAGAAAGTTAATTTTGTGTATGGAAAGGTTTGTCTCTATGTCATTGTTGTTGCACACAACTCAACTTTGTCTACTGTCACATGCCATCATCTGACATGACAGGCGATGGTAGTGAAGCAAATTATTAGCTGGGAGGATGTCTTCTTGAAAAGACACGTAATGTTATGAAAACAACACACAATCTTGAAGATCATTTATCCTCCAGACCTGTTGAAAGATTTGTCTAGTATGCAGACCAGTAGATTTTTGTGACAGGCTGCAAAAGTGTTGAGCCTCGCCTGCCCGAAGAAATGTGTTCTTCTGCGAGCCAGATGAGCATGGCTCCGGCTGTTAATGGCTCAGTGTCAAGGCGTCATAGTCAGTGCGAGGGGTTAGAGGTTACGGATGCATTTCACGAATGATGTACGAATACATAGTTCCAATATCATCACTAAAAATATTGTACAACATGATACTTGTCATGTCGGAAAAGAACATGAGAATACTACGTTTGTATGAGTGTGAATTCATTTATCAAAAAAAAGACCAACCACATAATTTAAAAGGGCCCGCATTGTTTTACTTCACGTTTTTAATTAAGCTCACAATAAACCTAATGTAAAACAAAGAATTAAATAATTTTTAAACACGGAAGTTTTAAGTATATTTTTCTTGCACTTTAGCTTTACAAATACACTATTTCATCTGTATTTTCTAGTTGGAGTGACAATAAGAGCAATACAACACCACAGCATGTGAGAAAATTGCGTGAAATGCGAGTCATTTCTACATTACATCATCGACCACGGCCCCTGCCATTTAGTTTAGCATCAATGTGTGTCACAAACCACTCATGACTGAATAGATCAACAATATGTATGCAAAATATAAGTTGAATTATGTGATATCATGAAAGATATCATACATTAGAGGTCTCTATAACAAACAGTGCGTATCAAAACAATGCAAATGAAATTTCTCCCCGATAATTTAATTGTTGACGATGACGAAGTTGCAAATGAAAATAAACGTACTTTTTTATTTTTTTTATTCTAAAATATTGTAATAATGCCGAAAATTAGAACATATTCTGTAAGAAAAGTTAAATTATGCAGTTCTGAAGAGTGGCTAAGTTTCTGTGAATACAAACCCTACACTAATAACTTTTCTGAATTCAAACATTTTACAAATGTCAGTTGTACAATTAACTTATAATGAATGAAAATATTATTTTCCTTCAAATTATACATAATGCGCAAGATTAAAATTAAACTCTTATTTTTGTTTTCGAAGCGTGTTGGATGGAGAGAACAAAGTTTGTGCGCGTAATTTCCGAGCGAATGTCGTTTGAAGGGCGCCAGGCTGCAATTTCAACGAGTACCGTCATTATCTAGTGCCTGAACGAAGCCTTGCAAAGTGGTCTTAGGTTACAAGTGTACACTAAAAATAGGTACATATTTTTGTTAAGAGAAAAAATTGAAATTGCTTCGTAATGAAATGCATTTTTTCGAGACCATATATAAAATCTCTCTTTCTCTCATATATTTTCGGCAAGGTCAACATATATCTATTATATGAAATTCAGCCAGACAGTTTATTTTTATGAAAACATATACGTAACACAATTCATTGCAGACGTATCAATTCGCATTTTTCGAAAGTTGTTATTGTATGAAGCACCCGATTAACGTTTCAACATTATCTATAAACATTAATCCCTACTTTCCTTAGTTTTGTTGTTGCCAAGGATAACGAAATTCTCTTGTCTGCTGAAGGTAATTTTGGATGCTTGATTTTTCTGAGTGCTTATGAATCCTACGGGAACATCTTATTGGTTGCGCATGCGTTGGGAACAACTCCCCGTGCAGGAGACCTGCAGCTGCAGGTGAAGCCTAGCAGGTGATCGGGGGAGGTCGCAGAGCAACGGCGAGCGGATATCGCCTAGACGAGGAGGTAACGCCCGACCGTGGTGACGGTGGTGACGGCGCCGGGGGCGTGGGCGGGTTCGAGGGGAGGGACGGGGCTGGGCGGGGCGGGGCGGGGCGGGGCGAGGTCGAGGGGACGGCAACGGTGTACAGCGGCGGTGCTCGGCACCTGCGCCAGTCGACACCTCCCGTCTCGCCCGCGCTCGTACATCACCGATGACGTAGCCTGTTACCCGCTCCCACCCCACCCCACCCCGCGATGAAGTCCTTTGCCCACTTCGCCAAGCGCGCCAACAAGGATAACAAAACAGAACTTGTCAAAACAGCCAGAAACGAGCGAAACAGAAACCAACCAGTTTCAGCCAAATAACTCACGAGGAAGAGCGACGGATAGTAATTTAGGCTGCCGTGTAAAAAAAGGGGGGGGGGAGAAAAGAGGCAAAAAAGAAACATCTGTTTCATGTTACGTTTTACGTCGATTTAAGTTAACAAAACCATTCCTGGATAACATTCCTCAGACACGCCACTACAACAGAATGCTGGCCTTCCACGGGCTATGCACAAGGGTGCGGAAAAACTGGCCCGGAAATGATGTTCCGGTATCGTTGCAAGTGAATCGACACTCTGGATGCCGTCGCAACAGAAAAAACACGTGACACAACCGCAAGTGCAATTATCTTTATTTCATCAAACATCCGTAAGCTTTTGAAATACCGCCTCTCAAAAATTCTTTCTGCCAGAATAGGATACCGAGGGATTGGGAGGGACATTCTTGCTTAGCTAATAGATCGTTCTTACAGACAGATATAATATGATTTAAATTTATAAAACTATTCGAAGTATAAAAGTTGAGAAACCAGTTTTAAAATGTACACTGTTTGTCATTCATTTCAACTTTGACCAAATTCCATGCTTCCAAAAGCGCGGATTGCTTCAAGAAGAAAGCTACAGAAGACGATAAAGAGACTACCCACCACAAGAAACATTAAAAGATTATCGGCAATCTATTTGAATCCATTAACGAAAAAAACGACGAATTATGAGATTAGGTAAGGTAGATTTGTACTTGTTTGTAATAAGATTCTTCTAATGTATTCTATTTATTCGAATTGATGTAAATGGCATTAAAAGCGTATATATTCGATATACGTAAGACCTCAAACTATTGTTTTATTGCATTTAGAACTGTGATAGGTGAATATAAAGAGAACGCAAATTATGTGTGAAATATTTGTTAAAGAACACAACAAAAAAGGAACAAAAATGGAAATACAACTTTAATTTCAAAGAGGTGTAATAAGAGTTTAGATCTTTTGAAGCGAATGTAAGTCAGTAAAAGCGAGAGCTAAATAGAACTTTTAAGGGAGAGTATTGTGGTTTCCCCGGAAAATAAAGAGTGAAAAGGAACGACAACCCAAATTGGGAAATAAATTAGGGTGTGTTGCGAAACACTTCATATTATTTTTCATGACTAACTCAAAAATCTATATTTCAGGAACGGAAAATAGCTCTCGTGTAAAAGAAAACAGAGAGGGGGGATCGCACCTTACGTAATTCCCGTTAAACTAGAAGAGAAGGGATGTTTTCCTCTTGCTAAATTTCCGATCTCTAGATTTGAATCAAAACCATATTCCGCCTGTCGTTCCATAGATGCCCGCAGCGCGACATGAAGCCCTCACAGACACAGAGCGGCCGACGGCGCGTCAGGGCGGTCCGGGACAGCACTGGGCCGCCGCCCCCGCCCGTCCGTCGCCCCCGCCGCCGTCGCCGTCCCCGTCCCCATCCCCGTCGCTCGCCGCCATGACCACCGCCGCCGCCGCTGCCGGACGCGGGGCAGACGCCGCCGCGCCACCGCCCAAAACTGACCTAGACCTCCGGTTCCGCCGGGCGGCGGCGGCGGCAGAGGCGCTTCGGCACGCGAGCCCACGCGCCGCGCACGCAAGCGGCAATGGCGGCGGCGGCGGCGGCGGCGGGCGGCGGCGGCGCGCGGCTCAGGGTCAGGAGCGCGGCCTACGTCGCGCCGCCGCCCTGCGCCACGCCGCCCCTCGTGACACGCGCCACGTGGTCTTTGCGGCAAGTGACCAGCTGCACTAAGTGCGGATTGCATGGCGTAGAAGGCCTTCAGGATAACTTGCGAGTAGATGATTTAATGTTATGAATTGATAAATAAAATAAATTTTTGAATATTAATATTAAAATATATAAACGCCGACGTGGCTAAGAGCGGGTACTGGCTCAGCGCTTCGGTCCGAAGGGTCGCGGGGTCGAGTCTCGCCTTGGGCATGGTTGTTTGTCCCATGTCTCTCGTGTACGTGTTGTCGCGAAGCTCATGACAAGATCAGAAGAGCATGAAAGTTTGTTGGTGTCTCGTGTGTGGTGGAATATGAGCCCCGTCTGGAAATAAAGGGTAACCGGTTGTCGGCTGCAAAAAGCCCTAGGAAAAAGTACACATTGAAAATTTATATACAATGTTATAAATGTTGGCAAAGTATTGTAAACACGTTAACCTGCACGAGGTACAATTTATCATTGGAGGTCTCCGAAGTATCAACAGCGGTTTTCAGCCATCCTTTGTTCCTTCCGCCCCTCAATGATTTCGGAACGCAGTTTTTGAGAGGCAATCTCTAAAAAAGTGTGTATCTAAAACACACTTTATTATGCAGTCTATATCTGTTTGATGCTGAGGGTGGACATTAGTGAAGACGTGCGTATTCTGATCGTTTCCTTTAATAGGCAAAAGGGTCCAAATTCGGACTGTTTTCAGATCATTGTCTATCCATAAAACTAAGCTAACTCTTGGACACATAACTCTGGTGTTAAGGGCCACGACGCATCATTTTAGCTATGCGCGATGATAGTGTTGCATTAATCTGCTTTTATGCCACAACCTGTAAACTTCATTTTTTTCGGCTTAATTTTTTATGTAGGGCTGGAAGGTAATTTCTTACCCAGTTTAGCTCATGTAAGTATTTGTGTCGATTGTGTCTTATTGTCAAAAACGTCGTCTATCCTCAGCGGACTATGATTTAGAGAGAGGATTTTGCATTTTAATAAATTTGTCTTTGTGACGTACTAACGCGTTTGCTGGACTCAAATTCACTGCGTTGGAAAATCATTTAGAGTACTTAGGAGACGTAATTTTCCCATACTAATTGCGTTTGCGTTTTTGCCCAGATGAGACTGTCATTCACAGTTTTGCTTTCCGCGATGGTTGAAACGTACAGACATAAATTTCAATGTTTTAATTATTTTAGCAAATAAGGTCAATAATTAATTGATTAATTGGTTTATCCATTAATTAAATAAAAGTATTTTTATGATTATCCGAGCTTGGAAAGCACGGTTTTTCTGGCAAGTTTTATCGGCTGTCTTTAGTTTAATATTTATGCTTTTAACATAAGTAGCACGTCACGATTTCGTTCAAGATCAGTCATAACCGTTACTAGTCCGTATTATTTCCTTTGGAGGTCACCCAGCAGAACACGACGTTGCTAATTCCGCCACTTCAGACGGTTTTCTAGGAACATACGTGCTGAAGTGACGTAACGAAGAACGTTTCTCCACAGGCCGTTTGCATGCGCAAAAGTTTAAAGTCGCACTTCGGATATCAGAAAAGAACATAAAAATCTGCGAAAACATTTCCATGGGTCGCGTGATAAAATTAAACGGTGCCGCGGTGGTGATTTCATTTCATCATGAAGTCAGTCACATAATCTACGCCTGTGAATCTGAATGCATTTCAAACAGAAACTGGTAGAGCTAGAGATAATGCAGCCACGTTTTTGTGCGAGTTGCCCAGAAAACAAAAAATAAACACCAATATTCGATTCGGGCGTGCGAAACGGTAGCGCTGTAACTTGTGGATTTAAAGGGTTGTGGGTCGCTGTTCCACCTTAGTCGTACGTCTCCGAGCGCGCGTATGTATGTGTGCAAACGTAGTATCTGTGTGTAATTGCCCTCTGGGTCTCCCGATACCACTTTAACAAACGGAAATAGCTCAATACATTCCTCGTTTATTAAATTTTATTGGGGAATAAATAAAACTCGAATACGCTTTAGCCGTCCATGTGGTTCACATCTAGACTAATCTAGGAAATAAATATTTAAATAAATACGCGGCGCTTCCAAGTCGAAAGGGTCGGTTGGCCGAAACGAATGCAGGACATTCTATTAAGATAGTGAATGTGTGACCCTGGAAATTTATCGTCTACAAACCGCCGCCGCTCGCACACGCCTTATCTGCAGCACAGCGAACGGTGCCCCACCCCCGGCCCGCCCCCGCCCTCACTAGCGCATACTGGTCCATATCAAATCACCAACTACACAATGAATTCAACGCCCTCCGGATATCCGGACGCCGAGATCGTTAAGGCAGTAGTGGCGTGGCCATCTCGGACTGTAGGATTGCGGGTTCGAGTCCCGCCTCCGGCATGGTTGTATGGTAGGTGTTCGTCCTTTCACCTCCTGTCATTACCATGACAAGACATATTCATAGTTACCATAACGTTAAATCCAATATTAGACGCTGATGAGCTAGATGTTCATGTTCATTTCTCGTCATTTGTTATTAGAGTTTTTGCAACTGATATTTCTGAACATGCAGAATAGAATTTGGGTCTGCTCACTCAGTGATGTTTTGGTCTAACACGTGAGACAAAATACTCGTCTGTGCAAGAAAAATGTATATGGAGAAATAGTATACAATACGTGAAAAGTAAAAACACGAATTCATTGACAATGTGAAGTTACTGAGTTAAATAACGAGTAATACAAAATTTATTTTACCCTTAATTTCTTTTTTAATTATTAATTGAACCTCGATCTGATCATTCACCACATTACTTACCTATCCCATATTCTTCTCCAATATTCACCGTTTCCAAACTTCATTTTCATGCAACCTCTGTAAAACCCCCACTCATCCTACTCGCATCAACTCTAAAATACGCATTTCACATATATTGTGTAAATAGTTTCCAGACGCAGAATAGAAACCCTGTCCGCGCCGGGCGGATTTCTCGCAGCCCCCCCCCCCCCCCCCGCGCGTGATGGCGGAGCGACGGCGGGCGCCAGCCGCCGGAAGGATGGAGGTCAATCCAATTAGCGCTCTTCGCGGAACGCCAGATAACGACTCGATGCGGCGCATTTAAGATGCAGAAATGGCGAACTCGCGGGGCCCCTGGCCTGAATTCCGCGAAACTCCCTACTTCTTTATTCTGCGGGATCATTACTGGTACGTACCGAAAGGATATTGTGGTATAACGTCAGGTCAATTGTTTATTCAGGGCTCTCTAATATTCCTCAGATCATATTAAGACCGGGATTTAAAATTAGTGAGTCTTCAAATGCTGATACCTTCTCGTATCATCATTGTCGGTTACTACACATGGTACTATTAGTACATAGTACACGTAGTATACGCATAGTTCACAGCTAAAACATTCCCTTAAAAATTCTTTACTGAAAAACCCGCGAGATGTTTGATTCTTTCCAATTTCAAAATTTATAATAATATTCGCACTTATTCCATATAATTCTGTCTTGTCTTTTATTCTCAAAATCACAAATTTAAAGCAGTTTCCAAAGAAAATCTTGGTTATGTATTTGTGGAAATTTGATGTGCACTCAAAATTACATGAAAACTATTCATAGTTTGAAAAATTTGTAATACGTAGTACCTTTCAAGATCTAGTTTTGAAGAACAGACGTTCATAAAAATCTCTTATAAAGAGAAAAAGAAATAAAGTGAGAGGACAGTGTCAAAAACGTTTTAAAATTCCACAATCTTCCAAAATTAAAAAAAAAACGTTTTAATTCAAATTCGGCTTGCAAGGGCTTGCAAGGGCTTGCAAGGGCTTGCTTCAGGTGCACGTTGCTCAATCAATCAAAAGGTTAAAAACGATTAGAATTTTTTTAAGAAAATGTTTGTCTTTGAGGCTTCGCGTATACTACCCACAAAAGAAGGTCAATTACAAATCCACAGGTCCACGAGTTTTATTCTCAATCGAGGACTGTCCGTGGAGGGTGGAAATCCTCTTAACGGTTTAGCCGCTAGTGTTTTTCACAGGCAGATGGACGCAGACGACGGGGCGGCACAAGACAAGTGGACAGGGTTGATGAATAGATGATGATAAAATAAGTTCCTGGGACAGACCAACTCGCTCTGCCCGCCCTACCAGCTTCGTCCGCCCTACCCGCTTCGTCCGCCCTACCCGCTTCGTACCGCCCTACCCGCTTCGTACCGCCCTACCCGCTTCGTCCGCCCTACCCGCTTCACCCGCTCTATCCGCCTCGCCCGCCCTAACCGTTTCGCCCGCTCTATCCGCCTCGCCCGCCCTAACCGCTTCGCCCGCTCTACCTGGTGACGTGCCGATTTTAATGCTAAGTATTTAATTTTATCACGTCCGGGGGACTTTTTGATAGGAAGAGTTTGGATGATGTTTTTAATTTATTTCGGGAATGTTTATTGTATTTTGTGTTGTGGGCCATATTCTGTTTGTTGACTGTTTTGCTGATTTTGATAGGGAGCGGTTTAGTATTATTTAGAGCAGGGGTTCCCAAACCTTTTTTACCACGCCCCACTCTGTCAAGAGAAGACCTTCCCAAGACCTTGTACAGTGCACGCCCACGACCTTGCACATTTTTATTCGGTAATTAATAACAGTACATTCATTTTTTATTCTTTACAATATTACAAGTGAATGATGTATAAGAAAAATCAGTGAGAAGGATGGGTTTACATTTTTTTACCGGATGCCCTATTCTTTATAGAGTATCGGAAAGTGCCCAACGTAAATCATTAGCAACGACAATTTTGACCCGATTGTTTGTTTCAATTTCCACAGGTGCTTTAACAAGCGTCTCTCCAATAATATGTCTTTTTGCCTATGAAACTTCTCTCCACTGAGCACCAGATCCAGTACTATCCAACTTCATGCGTTTTAAATTTACAGACGTTGCATAAAAAAGTTCCTTAAAAGGAAAAGAAACATGTTCCTTAAAAGGAACATGTTTCATTGACAAATGTCGTTCAAGATAACTAGATCTCATTACATCATTTTTCAATTCTTTATAGAAAATAACGCACCACGGAAGTTCGACGCCATCCTGAAGTATGCAAATAAAGCCAAATTTAATAAATTAGAATCGTCGTTTTACTTGTGTGTGTATGTGTGATTTTTTTTGCTGAACAATATTATTACAATGCAATAAGGCAACGATGAAAAAATTCAAATCCTCCTTGTCAAATCAATCTTCAAAAATTCAATATTCCTTGTCAATTCAAATCATCTTAATGCGCCAAGTCCTCGGGAATATACGACTCAATGTGCCCCGCGCCCCCTTGGACTTGTCTCTACGCCTCCCTTGGGGGACGTGCCCCCCTCTTTGGGAATCAATGATGTAGAGTAAAAGTGGATTATGGATGCAAAGTGATTTGCTACTTCTTCAGCTTTTGGCGCATTATTATTTTCCTGAAGGAGTTTTTAGTGGAGTGGGATTCATATTTTGTTTGCGCAATGACAAACGGAAATGTTGTTAATGTTTAGTTATTGGAGAACGTCTTGAAATTACTGTTCGTTGATGTTGTTGATTCATTTTCGTACTATATTATTTACGAAGTTAAGTTTAGCTTTAGCCCTGGGGTTATTAGTTCTAGAACATTTTCTTGGCTCATATTTTTCAGGTCATCATTTCCTTAAGACCTATTGGTCTGATGTATTTTTACATAAGACCTACGTCTTTTGATGTACTTACAGGACCTATTGTAAACACTTTGCAATCGAATGCCGTTTTTAAGGAGATGCATTTTTACAACGAATGCACTTTGTCACAAAGTTGTCAGCTTCAAAGTCAGTTGTCAGCTTCAGTAGCAAAGTCCCTTCACTACGTATCCAACGTGCTTTGCTGAGCTGCGCTGCACTGCATTGCGCGAGCACAAAAAATGTCGTGAATCTCTCTTATATTTGCGTTCGGAATACATACACATGCTGCTTGTTCTACAAAAAAGGTACGTGAAGATCATTAGAAGGGTTGTGTCAACAGTGTAGGGTGTTTACAAACCTCCTTTCTTCGACAATCATATTTTAAGAGAATCATGGATGATCTGAATTAGAGGCATGTTTATTATATCTTTCTCGTCGTTGGTTATTAGATTTTTTGCAACTGATATTTCTTAATATGCAGAATAGAATTTGGGTCTGGTTACTCAGTCTTCTGTTTTGATCTAACGCGTGAGACAAAATACTCGCCTGCGCAAGAAAAATGAATTTGGAGAAGTAATATACAAAACGTGAAAAGTAAAAACATGAACTCATTGACAAATGTGAAGTTACTGAGTTAAATAACGAGTAATACAAAATTTATTTTACCCTTTCCGTCTTATAAAACGAGGGAAGAATCTGACTTGTTTTCTTACTGACTGAAATCAAAGCAGCAGTCAAACTACTAAAGTGAGGAACGCGAAATTCGTAATGAAGGTTCCTAAGACGGTGCACGTAGCCACTAGCTCTCGTCTGGGCGTAAGGGATCGCGGGGCGGAGGAGCGTGGCGAGGAGATCAGAGGAAGTGGCGAGGGATGGAACGTCGCTGCGTGGGGCAAAGCAGGAGAAGGCGGAAATGGCGGAGATTTAAATAGAAAAACTTTCATTTTACTATTGATAGAAATTATCCCTGTTTACTACACAATAATAATAATAATAATAATAATAATAATAATAATAATAATAATAATAATAAACATTAAAAACAATAATAATTATTAATAATATTAGTAATAATAATGATAACATCAAAATTAATAATAGTAATAATAATAAAGGCCCCCCAGAAAAGAAGAAGAAATTCAGAACATTCAGATAAAAGAAAGCAATCAAATCGCAAAACGAAATCAAGAGGCAGACCAGTAATAGTTCCGCAGCACGGAACGCAGCCCGGGAAGTGCTGGCCACGACAGCGAGCGCTGCGACGCGGGGGAAGGCGCCACGCCGCGCCGCGGGCGAACTTGGAAACGCGCCCCCTCCCCCCTCCCCCCCCCCCTACCCCACTCGCGACCGTCCTTCAGCGTGCAGTCGAGTCAGCATGTTTGCGCTCGCTCAATTTGTTTATCATGTAAATGCAGTTAGAATGTATGTTCAAGGAAAATTCCGAACCTGCGTGCAAGCCACACTTCATCCTGTCACCCACTTAAAACAGACGTCGCCTCGGCCGAGAGGCTGCCACGGGTGGCATCGAGGGCGGCGGAGGGCGGCGGAGGGCGGCGGAAGGCGCGCGGTGATCGTCTAGGCGGCGGTGCGGGGTCAACTAGTGCAGCAATGAACGCTGTGGGGGGACGATAATATTATGCTTGGACAAGCGGGTGCTGAAGGAAGGGCGAGAACGAGGTTGCGGTGACTTGCAAGTACGATAGTGAAAGTGCTAGTAATGACTTGTTATACTGCTGGAACATCACAATGGCGCTCTTCCTACCATTAAGAATGATTGTACAAGGAAAATAAACGAATATAAATCAACACTATTGAAAAATAAGAAACAAAAATATTATAGTGCAACCCGAAAATTGAAAGCAGCTCAGACAATGTAGCAAATTGTAAACTATTCAGCTGAATAACAAATAAAAATAGAATAAAGTAACAGTACTTAGTTTCTCTTTGGCATGTTCAATATGTTAAAAATTAAACCTTGAATAAGAATGATTAAAAATAAAATATAATACACTCAAGAAATAAAGGAGAAGATTTTTATAGGATTCGATTTCGTACAATTCGAAAAAAATGTGTACTTAGCTCGACATCTACGTGTTTATGTCGAGCCTACTCAAGACCGAAAATATTGTAAGGATAAGAATCATACGTAACTGTATTTTAGATAAAAGGAAGAACATGTGTGTTCCTTAAACAATTGAAAAGAGGTACTTCATGGTTGATGTTGCCAAATTAAAAAATCATGTCGTTGGTGTATTATGGGTATGACTAAATGTACGCTAATAAATGACAATCAAGGTTTACTATGTCCTAGAATCATATCGTGATAAAAATGGTTTAACAAGCCGCTGGTTTAATAAGCCACCGAAAGTGGTTTAAACGTCCGGGGAATTTTCAATAGTACACACAAGACAGCAGATCGGCTACCATTATCACAAATATGAATACACAGGTAGTCAGATAACAAATTGCAGCACGGTTAAGTGCAGTTTACAAAGTCTAGAAAAGTATCATCAAACTTTAGACTATCTTTATCGAGCGCCCATAGCATGTCGTATAAATAAACTGAAAGCTGTTTCAATACAAGAATTTTTTGACCACATCCTAACTGCAAGTGATTTCAGCGACAGATCACAGAAGCGAGGAGATATACTCGCTCATTTCTCGTCATAACTGATAAAATTCTAACACTCAGAAACTTACTAGTAACAGTAAAAGATGGCATTAAAGAATTCCGCACTTTCTGAATAACAAGTAAGCGTCTAAATGAGGTTGATTCACTAATTTAATGATAATTATCAAATATTTTACATTTTATTATTTAGTTTTTTCCAAGTATCTTCCCAACGGGGCTGCCCCAATCCGAGAAGGCTCCCGACTCCATTTGTGTAGTTGTGTAGTGCACGTAACAAAGTGTGAGCTTATCTATGTACGCAAGGGAGAAGGAAGAATAGGACAAGTGCAAGGAAAAAGACCAGTCATTTTGGGAAAAATGTTTTTCAGTATTGCTTCGGTATTTACTTGATATTAAATGGACAACCCAATGAAAACTACTGAACGGCGCAGACCCTCGAATTCTCATTCTATGGCCGAATTGGACCAAGCTATAGAGCTAGTATTGAAAATTCTCTACCGTCGTCTCCCGACTCCGAGAGGTGGCTCAGGGCAGCAAATGAGGTCTAAGCTCGAGTCCCGACGGTGGCAGGATTTCAACACTTATTAGATAGATGGGTCGACTTGTGTCGTCTGGAGGAGAATTCTAGCGGCCGGCTGCTCTGATCGGTAGTTTTCTGTAGTTTCTCCGATCAATACCAGGCGAATGCCCCTACACTTAGGCCCGCTGCCCACGCCGCCACAGAAGCGCTCGAACGTCAATCATCAGGGCTCTTCGCCGACCCTCCGGCGACGACGGACAAAGGGACCGCAGCAGGTACCTGCTTCGGTCCCTTTGTCCGTCGTCGGCGAAGAGCCCTGATGATTGACGTTCGAGCGCTTCTGTGGCG
Organism: Gryllus longicercus; assembly: GCA_038098605.1. Classification (NCBI taxonomy): domain Eukaryota; kingdom Metazoa; phylum Arthropoda; class Insecta; order Orthoptera; family Gryllidae; genus Gryllus; species Gryllus longicercus. The sequence continues at coordinate 810,533 of JAZDUA010000387.1, read as the reverse complement.
GCGTGGGCAGCGGGCCTTACACTAACATGCGCTACACTGCCACACATGCCGGGAGTCCGGTCGGGAGGTTAGAGCTTCTCCTGGCTGGGGCGGTGCCCGGCTGGAGGGAGATACCTGGTTAGGGAAACCCCTGCTGGCCGAGGGTAGGTCGAGACCAGCGAAGAAATATCACCACCACCTCCCGCAATGAAAACACTAGACTTTCGGGACTAATGAACTTAGCAGTTGCCGCGCTCGGAATCATTAATTAATCAATCAATCAATGACTCAAATCCTAAGATTCCCTGTCAAGAATCCTGCAGCGGCAGTGGCTGAGTTGCCTCAGAGCCATCCCTAATGGAGAGTTGTGACGGGACGGAGAGGGCAGAAGTGTCGTTACGCAAAAATGTTCTACGCCGCCTCTTCGCCTCCCTTGGCGACGCGACGCGGCGCGGCTCTGACGTCGGACCGCCCTGCTTCCCCCTCCCCAGCAGCCGCCGCTCGCCACGTCACCGGCGGCTCACGCGGCGTCGACTGCCGCGGAGGCGGCGGAGGCGGGGGTGGTGGGGGAGGGGCGCAAGGTGGCAGACGAGGCCGGAGGGGTGGATAGCAACTGGGGGACAGAGCGCGAGGTGCGCCGACGAGCCCGAGGGCCGGGCAGAGTCGGCCTCGTAGCAACATGGAGCTCGGGGGCGGAGGCGGCGACAGTGGGGGGGGGGGAGATGGGGGGGAAGGGGCAGAAGGATGCGGAGGAGCAGGAGGGGTGGATATCAACTGAGGGACAACACAGGAGGTGTGCCGATGAGCCCGTGGAGCGGCGCAGCGTCGGTGAAGCAGGGACATGCAGCGCGGGAGCGGGGACGGGGACGGGGACGGGGACGGGGCGGGGGTGGGCGCGTGCGCGGGTGCGGGTGCGGGGACGGGGACGGGGCTGGGATAAGGACGGGGGCGGGGACGGGGGCGGGGACGGAGGCGGGGACGGGGGCGGGGGCGGGGGCGGGGACGGGGACGGGGACGGGGACGGAGGACGGATGCGGGGACGGATGCGGGGACGGGTGCGGGGACGGGTGCGGGGACGGGGACGGAGGCGGGAGCGGGGACGGGGACGGAGGCGGGGGCGGGGACGGAGGCGGGGACGGGGACGGAGGCGGGGACGGGGACGGAGGCGGGGGCGGGGTGGGGGCGGGGCGAGGGCGGGGACAGGGGCGGGGCGGGGCGGGGACGGGGGCGGGCCGGGGGCGGGACGGAGGCGGGAGCGGGGTCGGGGGCGGGGGCGGCAGGAGAGAGTGGGGGCGTGGGGCAGAAGATGGTGGGTGGCAGGCAGTGAGGGGGGCACGGGCCAGAGGGATGGATAGCAACTGTGGGACAGCACGGGGGGGGTGCGCCGCTCAGCGCGATGGCCGGCGCAGCGGAAGGGAGCGGGGGCGGGGGCGGGGCGGCGAGGCGGAGGGGGCCCAAGGCAGCTTCCGTCTGGCCCCGCGCCGGCACGTGCTCTGGGTGGAACCCCGTGGCCCAGTTTCCCTCGCGCATCCTCCGCCCCCGGCGGGCGCCCGCTCTCCATTTTTGGATACACACCAGGCGCCTCTCGGCCGTCCAACTGATGTACGCCCCCGCCCGCTCAGCGCAACGGAGGAACGACTCTGCCCAAGGTTTCGCCTCCTCCACCGCTTTTGGGTTTGCAACATCACACCAACTACTGCTAATGTGAAAAAATTGTAATATGGGCCCCCTAAAAGTCATATCTTACATTTTTACCAAAATTATGTAGATACGCAGAAGGAATAGAAACATATGTACAATCACTTAACTTTTGAATAAAAGAAAATTTATAATATGAATGAATAACGGAATTTTGCAGATTTTATGATAAATGACGCGTTCCACACACCATAACTTTCATACGAGCATGTTTTTGTTATCATGAATAGTCTGTAAAATATATGATATTTAGAGCACAACGGGAAATTGTTCTTCTCAGATGAACAAAGTTCCTTGTTGAATAATTATAGCGCAACATGACATCAGTTGCACTCAGTTGCTGAGTGTTGGAGAGAAGGCACCCGACTGTTCTCTGCACGTCCTTCACATAGCTGCACACTAAGGGTCCAAACAACTCAGCTGTCATACATACATCTTGTTCCTGTTTTCGAAGCATGCAATGGAGACATTACAAGAATAAAACATTCAACAAACTTGTGAGCCACACACTCATAAAATCCATCGTGTTTGTTTCTTTCTATTATAGGATGTTCATAAAACCCGCTCTATGACATCAGCAGTGAAAAATGTGTATGCAACTTGTTAAAAAAGTATAGAAAAATTGTTCCTTCGTGGAAGAATATAAGCTTTGTGGGAATGCTGATGAGGTGTTGACATCAATTATTTCATCTAAAATGTAAGCACCGTATAAATTCGTTATCTTAGGTTACATTAGTTAGTTTTAAATTGTAGAGTATATTTTTATTCAATAACGTATCTATATAATATACCCTATAACATTATGCATTTACATTTATGAATTTGCAATTTAAACGTGTCTCCTCTCCAATGTAATACCATGATACGAGCATTTAAGTGATGTTTCAATGAATAACTTTGAACTGTCCCCTGCATTTCCATACTTAGTTGTTTTCTTTCTGAACCTAGAGGAAAACGTAGCTCAGTGCTGGCGAACCTTATTACCACCCATTGATTTACTGCGTCATAAAGTTGAACTTAATAATGCACAAGAAAATGTGGTAAGAAGGGAAACGGAGATAGTTGCCGCATAATTGTGGTCAGGATCTATTTTCAGAAATGAAACGTCGCACGTACACACTTGTACATGCAAGCAACCAAATAAGAGGCGGTGTTAATCCCGCATATTTGTTTACAACAGAATCATAGTAAGGCTGAACAGGCAGATTGCGTTCTCGACTATATGCCAAAATAATGTTGTCAATAAGGTATCGATAAAGAAGAACGCTACTTATGCAGTGTCGACACTTACGGTGTTCCAATGTCCATGTAAAATAACAAAACGGGATACTAGCTACATTGCGAGGCTGAGGGAGGAGAATTATAGCGGCCCTCTGCTCTGATCGGTAGTTCTCCGTGGTTTCTCTGATCAGCACCAGGCGAATGCTCCACCAGGGCCCTAACAAACCGACACCGGACTGCGCGCAGTCTTTCCTTCCTCCTCACTGTACCCTCCTCTCCACTTACACACACTTACACTTATACTTATTCGCACTCTCTACAACATGTATCGCTAGACCAATCGGGAGCTTTGAGCTTGTTAGTGTTAAAGCTTGTCCAGGCTGTGCCGCTGATGGGAGACGCCTCATTGGAGAAATCCCCGCAAGCCCATATGTACGTCAGATCTCCCTATCCAGCGCAGGAAGAACACCGCCACCTCCCGCGATCAAACATGCACTACTCTTACGGGACTAAAGACTTTAGCAGTTGACGCACCCGGATTCTCTAACCAATCAATCAATAAAACAAGAAGGGCTACTTGCGGGTCCGGATGGGTGAGATCGCTATTGTAGTAGTGCCGTAGCGATCTCGAACCGAAAGATCGCGAGTTTGGGTCCCACCTCGGGAATGGTTGTATTGTGTTCGTCCTTTCACCCCTATCATCATCATCATCATCATCATCATCATCATCATCATCATCATCATCATAATATCGTGTCATCCTCACAGTTACCATATCGTTAAACGCAGTAGTGGTTGCTAACGACCTAGAAGTTGATGCGACATTAAATAACAAACAAAAGAGCGGGAGGGACTACCTCTAAACATTTATCATTTGCCTAACCAACCGCTAAAGCGATTGGCACGTCTCGACAGCCATACGCACAAGCGCAATTGCTAATGAAGTGTCCCCGTGGCCGGCCCCTTTGGCTCCGCCCCCTTCCTTCGCCCGGTCGGAGGCGCGGCGCGGCACTGGGCGCGGATTCCAGGGAAGGCCGTGGCTGGCTGGGTGTTTCTGCTCGGCGGAGCCTCCTGGCGGCCGCGCCACGTCACCGGCGGCGCACGCGGCACCCGCCACCCGCCACCCGCCACCTCGCCCGCGGCACGCGCTTCCGCGAAGGCGCGGGCGACGGCACCCCTCCCCCCTCGGGGGAAGAAAGAGGAGACGGCAAACGCATATAATGAAGCAGAGAACTAGTGGCGCAACACTGTTTTTTTCTATGAGAGAAGTTAGAAAAAAAACACATTTTTAAATTTTTGATAATTAACAAATTTAAATGAAAATGGCTTCCTGCAAATGAAAAGTTGAAGTAAAAAGTTATAGGAAATAATTTCCCTGCCGGTGATTCGAATGAGAGCACTACAAACAGCCACGGCGCTGAATCCGACAATTCTATAAGCGTGTGAGACTTTATTTATCAAGATTTAGTGAAATCTTAATGTCCTAGTGATCCTGAGACGTTATAAATTAAAATAACACGATAAGTATTAATGTTTTTTAAGTGAAATACATTAAGTGATTTAAATATCTAATATTGAGGAATATATTTTATTAAATAAATTTTTAATCTTCCATATTAAACGTGTGGAATAAGTTCGAAAAAAATAAATGTTTGCAATTTTCAAAATTACAGACTTTTTCTGAAAATTTTGCACCATTTTTAATACACTCCAAACCAGCAAAACTCTTTTAAAAAGTGTGATAAATAATTAAATATAAAATAGAAACAAAGTGGTGATACAACAGCAAATACTTTCTCGCATTATTAGTAATTGCTGACGATATTTCCAGCATATCATGCAGGCAAGCGTAGATAATTTCACATATAAATTGATTTTCAAGAAATAAAGGGCATCCAATATTTCGCATTATGAATGCATTCGAAACTACGATATCATTACCTCATGAATTCCTGTAAGTACATTATTTCCGACTTGATAAACCTCTAACTACTAATACTTCTCTTTGAAATTTCATTAAGTAAGAGTAAAGTACAGTATTAACGTAATACGTGTAAAATGCTAAGAAACAGTCTTGTGATGGATTAGTAATATACTTTAACAGGCACATTTTAGGGTAAATTTCCGAAGTTATTGCTGCATTCATACATATTTTGTAGATTTTTAGTGCATATACATTCGGTCCCTAGTCTTATGGCAATTGAGTAGATCCGGGGCTGAAGAGAGTTGACCAGGAAACCGAGATTACCGACCGCGCTGAACGACGCGTGGACGACTGTTTCGCTCCGAAAGAGTTTTGTGTGGCGCGTCGGCTCTGACTTCACTCGTGGCTCATGCTTGATCGAGTAATAGATTATGTTCTTTACAAAACGATACAAATGTAAGGTTCACAGGTAGTAGGGTTGTATATGTAAATGTGATGTTTCTTGCCAAAACTCTTAAATCATGTTTCCTTTAGATGCACTCCGTTTAAATAAATTATGTTAGTAAGCAGCCCCTTTCTGACCCACAAAAGGTGTTTCACGTAAAAGAGGGGTAAAATATTGATATCAGGCTACCTTCCTGCCTCCTTGATATCATGCGATATTCCAGTGTTGTAACGAATGCTGGGTCCTCATGTACGAGCAAGAGTAAAATTGAAGGATTTGTTTGTTTCTCTTAATAATAATAATAATAATAATAATAATAATAATAATAATAATAAAAACAATAATAATAATTTTAAACTTTTAAGCATTATTAATCCTGAGGAGTATATACTTCAATTTGATCGATTAAATCAAATTCTTGTGAGTGAGGCCCCTGAAAAGAAATCGACCCTGTTCGGATCGACAAAACAACTGCCTAGCTTCTCCTCTTAATTAGCAGCGCGCGGGACTAAATTTAACCCTCTTGCTTATTTCGTTGAGCGCTATCCACCCGGCGCATCTACGCACGGGCGTATACTAGGATATATTTAGGCGTGCACTTGACGTAAATCATCTGTTCCCGGTTTCATCCAATCGGGAACTTGAACGTCCCCATAGTGACGTCACTGTAGCGACATACAAGCTCCCGATTTGATGAAACCGAAACAGCTGATGTACATCAAGTACACCACTAAATAAATCTAACTAAAGTAACCAACTCTTTCGTCTACAAAATTATAGTAAAGGGCAGGTAGTTCGGTTGCTAAGATATAAGTGATAATGGTATATTATGTTTTCGGTAGTTTGCGTCGATTTATAAACCACCCTACACCACGGTCCGTTTTAAAATTCTTTCCACGCCAAAATAATTGATTACCGATACATCTACTTAAAGTTTGCGCTGTGGAAGGGGAACTTGTGACGCCATTTTGGCGCACTGTGATACGCTTCGCGGACTTGCACTCCGCATCTTTAGTGCGATTTATTTAGTCGAGCACTTGACGTAAATCAGCTGTTGCAGTTTCATCCAATCAGGAGCTTGTACGTCGCTACAGTGACGTCACTATGGGGACGTTCAATCTCCCGATTGGATGAAACCGTGAACAGCTGGTTTACGTCAAATGCACGTTTAAGTTCATCCCAGTGTAGGGCGAATCTACTCGTCGGAGGTGGTGGTGGTGGTGGTGGTGGTGGGGTAGATGGTAGTGGCGGCGGTGACCGCAGGAACGACGGCGACGTGGTCACCGCCTGCCGGAGACGGCGATGATTGACGACTAAGGCCTTAGGCCTATTGCCCACGCCGCGGCAGGAGCGCGCGAACGTCAATCATTAGGGCTCTTCGCCGACGACGGGCAAAGGGACCGAAACAGGTACCTGCTGCGGTCCCTTTGTCCGTCGTCGCCGGAGGGTCGGCGAAGAGCCCTGATGATTGACGTTCGCGCGCTTCTGCCGCGGCGTGGGCAATAGGCCTAAGGGCGCCTTCCCACACCGCCACGGCAGCGCGTCCGTCAAGCGGCAGGGCTCTTCGCAGACCCTCCGGCGACGACGAACAAAGGGACCGCAGCAGGCAAAACGCCGCGACTGGCGGCCGCAGTGGGAAGCCTACCATTTAAAGCTGTGCTCTGCTAGCGGTGGCGCGCACGCCCTCCTCCGCTCCGCGTGGCGAGAGTCTTGACGGAAGCGCGCTGCCGTCGCGACGTGGGAAGGCACCCTAAGGGCCCCTTCCCACGGCGCGACCGCGGCGCGCTTCGCAGCAGCGCGGCGCGTAGCAGAGCATTGGTTTGAATGGAGGCCTTCCCACGTGCAGCGGGTGGCCGCTGCTGCGGCAGCCGACGCCGAACTCCAGCTACGCGAAGCGGAGGAGGGCATACGCGCCACGGCTAGCAGTACACAGCTTTAAATGGGAGCCTTCCCACTGTGCCGCCGGTCGCTGCGGTTTATCTGCTGCGGTCCCTTTCTTCGTCGTCGCCGAAGGGTCGGCGAAACATACCCCTGCAGAACCCACCCCCTTCCACGGCGGGCGGCGGTGCGGCCGTGGCTGAGGCGGTGGCGGCGTCGGAAGGGCTCTGCCGCTTGAAGGAAGCGCGGCGTCGTGGCGACGTGGGAAGGGCGAAGCGAAGGAGAGGGGAAAGGCGGGGACGTGGCGAAGACAGGGGCGACGGGTAGCAAGGGACGCGCGTCAGGGCGCTGTCGTAGCGACGGGTGGCGGCGGTGGCGGGGGCGGTGGCGGGGCGAGGCGGAGGAGCGGCTTCTGGCGATGACGGCGGCGATGGCATCAGTGGAGGGAGGGGGGTGACGGGGGGAGTGGGAGGGAGGCGGCAGATGACGGAGGTCGCGGAGGGGGCGACGGAAACTGCCACCAGCGGCGCAGAAGCAGCCGCATTTGCTTTGTGGGCTTTGTGGCGACAGGTGTTCGTTGGGCGCATCCTGACATTCGGCCTCTGGCCATATACGGCAACATGTTAATGGATGATGATATCCGATTCGCAATTGCTTGAAGGAAGTTAACATTTAATTTAAACGTACGTGTTCATATGAATAGCTAACGAAGTAACATCATAGAGCCTCCGGCTATCGAGATTACGATTTCCAAACCTTTAAAAATGTTCTTCTCTTGAAACTTTACCATCTTCAACTTTTGTTACGTGAAACTGATAACGCTTAAGCGCTGAAGTTATCTTGCGTGTTTGTTTTTAGCACTCAAACGTATTTATTTATCTATATCCGAGAGACTATAAGTAGAGGATGAAAAGGAAGTAATTTAAGACAGGGTTATGTGGTAAATAATGTGTGTAATGGCGTCAAGCATTTACATATTTTCATTGATCTGTGTATTTGGAACAAGCAAACATTTCTTTGATGTGCAGAAACTTTCATTTCTCATCATTTATGTCATTTTGATTTTAGACTGCTTCTAAAATTTCGTGAATTATTTTACTTTCTTGGAGATGTAACGTTTTTTAGAAGTTTTTCTTTATGCCAGTAACTGCCTCTTCACTCAATAAAACGTGAAGAGATCCTGTAAGTGTTTCAGAAAAAGGGAAAAATTGCAGCTCGGATTCCTTACCCCCTACATTCGTTGAAGAAACGTGACAGCTTTTTAAAATGTAAATTTCTTTTTGAAATGATAAGGCTGGAAATCCTATTTTGCTTAATGATGCAATCAATGTTTTGTAAGTTTTCCGAATAAATTGAGTAAAATTACAAACAAACAAATATTGGAATTGCTTCCCCTTCTGAATCTGCCTCTTTTGAATGTATAGGAACTCAGAGATTGCATCCCATTGCAATAAACAATCTGGTTTTAATTCTTAGAACTACATGTTCAAAAGAGCACAGGTTTTTGAATAATAGCTTCAACATATTTGTATTTCTTTGTGTTATATTCATTGTAATGCGGAAGAGTAGATTCCGCAGATTTTCTTGTATGTTACACACGTATAATACCTGGGAAAGCTGTACGTACATATCAATGGAAAATAGTAATATATTCCCTAAAAATATGGTTTTATAGAGATTTTGAAATGATTAAATTAACATGGGTTACTGCATATTTAGTCTAAGAAAACGTATCCTGTCTCTGTCCGTACATCTACTCCTATGTTGTCGTTGCATATGCCCCGTGCGTGGCCAGTGAAAATTATTTCAGTGACCAGTGATGACCTACTGTAAGAATTAACCAATTCCAAAAAGTTTTACGCTTACAATTACCTCTAAATGCTCAGAAATTAATGACAAACACGTGAGAAGACAAACAACAAAAAGAAATATATTTCTCTCAAGTGATGTATGAAAAAGTATTACTTTCTGTGGAGTAATACAAATAAAATTACAAAAATATCAATCACTGAATTCTAAATATTGTCAGTATTGTAATTAAAAACTTTTTTACTTGCCTTTTGCAACTTATTAATTGTTTCTAGACCGACAAATCAATTGTATTTGGTATTTATCTCGTGTGATTTTTGTTCGATTAAGAAACTATTTGCGCATGATTACTACGAGCATAGGACATCCAAATAACGTGAAAACGAACGCGCCTCGCCTGCAGCGCGTGTATTTGGCCAATGGCAAGGGGGGAAGCGGCGCGTGTCAAGCGACGGGGGAGCGCCTCCGCGCCCGCCCGTCAACTTGGCATCGCAATCCGGAGCGACGTTCGCGAGCGTGGACGGGGGCGGGGGCGGGGGCGAGGGCAGGGGCGAGGGCGGGAGCGGCGCAGGTGCGTGAGCGCGGGTAAGGGCGTGGGTGTGGCGCGTGCGGGGAGGAGCTCGGGGTACGACGGGGAATGCAGGCGGGGGCGGCGCAGGGTGGGCAGGGGCGAGGCGGGGTGGGGTGTGGGTGTGGATGTGGGCGGGAGCGGTGCAGGTGTGGAGGTGGGGAGGGGCTGGGTGGTAATAGAGGAGTGGGTGTAGGCGGGGGCAGTGCAGGTGCGTGGAGGTGGGCCGGACGGGGCAGGGCGTAGGCGGGCAGGAGCGGGGCGGGACATGGGTGTGGGCGGGAGCGGCGCAGTTGCGGAAGCGGGGAAAGGCTGGGTGGGTTAGGGTGAGTCGTAGGTGTAGGCGAGGGGCAACGCAGGTGCATGGAGGTGAGCGGGGCTGGGTGGGGCTGGACGAGGCGTGGGCGGGGCGGGGCGGGGCGGGATGGGGGCGAAGCGGGGCGGGGTGGGGTGGGGCGGGCATAGTTGGGTGTTGTGGGACGGGATGAGGCGGGATAGGGTGTTGTGGGGTGTTGTGGGGTGGGGTGGGCCGGGATGAGGCGGGGTAGGGTGTTGTGGGGCCGGGTGAGGCGGGGTGAGGGGGGATGGGGAGTGCGTGTGGGTGTGGGTGGGGGTGGGGGTGGCGGCGGCGCAAGTGCGGAGGAGCTGGGTGAAGATAGGGTTGGGGAGTGGGTGTTGGCGGGGGCAGTGTAGATGCGTGGAGGTGGGCGAGGCGGGGCGAGGCGGGGCGAGGCAGGGCGAGGCGGGGCGAGGCGGGGCGAGGCGGGGCGAGGCGGGGCGAGGCGGGGCAAGGCGGGGCGGGGTTGGGCGCGGAGAGGTGGGATGTGGCGGGGCGGGGCGGGGCGGGGCGGGGAGAAGAGTGGCGGAGAGGGGCGGGCGGAGCGGGGCGGGGGCGTGAGTGTGGGCGGGGGCGACTCGGGGGAGACGCAGGTGCGGCGGAGTGAGGCGGAGTGAGGCGGGGTGAGGCGGAGTGAGGCGGGGTGAGGCGGAGTGAGGCGGGGTGGGGCCTGGGCGTGGGCGGGGCGGGGTGGGGCGCAGGTGCGGCGGGGCTTTTCCGCGGCGGCAGGGTCTTCCGTGACGCGGCGGCGCGGCGGCGCGACGGCGATGACTAAGCGGCGTCGCGACGCGGCACGGCCTGGCGCAAGGCGTCGACTGCTCGGCCGCCGCCCCCACGGCGACGAGACGAGACGCGACGAGGTCGTCTCGCCGCGAAGGCGCCCCCCCCCCGGCCCGCCGAGCGGCAAGGCCTCCCAGCCAGGGCCAAACGACGCCCCGCTCCCGCATCCGGCACGTGCTGCCGCGCACCAGCCACACGCCCCCTCCTAATTGAGGCGCCCGCTGCCGAAGGCACCGATCTCCTTCAAACACAGTGTTTCGGGGCGGGGAGGTGTATTCTCATTCAGCCTCGTTGTTCAAGATAGGTTTCTACATCTTATGGCTACCGCTTAACACACTACAAGGGGATACCGTCCGCAGAAACTTGTTTAGAAAGAAAAGTGAAACTTGTTGCCCGTATCGGGGCAGTTCAACAGGACAAAAATAAGAAATTAGTTGCCAAATCATGTTCGCCATTTAAAGATGAACTTTCAATGCTATTTGATGGAAGGATAACGTATGGACGAACGATTCCTAGTCTCGACTAACTTTTTTAATTTCGTCACGTGTTACCTTGTGTTACCATCACTTTGTCTTGTGTTCAGTTCGCTTCTAAGATACTATTTGATGGATGAGTTCATGGGGGACCAGAGAATATGTTAAGAAACAAACTGTTGTGAGAGAGATAAAGTGTAAATTTTTGTGTAAATACTTTTACTCTTAGTGTAACCCTAAATTACAATGGCGCTCTATATCAAGCTTTATGAAAAAGGCGTAGTCTGGTTAAAATAAAGAAAAACTCATTATTACAATAAAACACTAAACTTAATGGATTGAATATGTATGATGTGGGTGATGAAATTACATTTTAAAGGATTTTATAGATACATCTAAATGACTTGATTCTTACAGCAGACACTTGCTTGGTGCTATTCACGCATGGCTTTTAAGAAGCGTCTACAGAAGTATTTTGTCACGCGACCTTTGATATGATCGCCATCGTTCCATTGTGATTGCCAAATGTTCAGAACAAAACTTAATTGCAACAAGACAAGGAATTTCAATTCATTATTTTTAATATTAGCCAATAAGGCAAAAAAATTATTATTCACATAACGACAAAGGCGTAGTCTATTGAACGACGCGTATTAAAATGTTGTATACCGGAAACATACACGAGCAATACAAGGGGGTGGGGAAAGCCTTCACTTTAGAAGCATTATATATATTTGACAGTGTTAAGAGAGTATAAATTACGAACAGTGCCGGTTGGGTTGGAAGAATTATTGATGAGGATGTCAGTTATATAGACATTGAGTAATTGTTGGGGGTCTCGAGCGACAACTGCAAGGACGTGTCCGGGGAAGTAGATGATCTAATTCAGACGAAACAATTAGAAATCGATATGAAGTTACATTTAGCATAAGTAATTGGGGATAACTGTCTTCTCAATTTTTGTTTTAGGCTTCCAAAATAATTTCTATTTCGGAAAGTTAAAGATGAGATAACTTAACAATTGTCAATGCTACTAATATTTTTTAGGAATGGTCAACTAACTTTTAAGACCGACCAAAACACCAAATATCCTGTATGTATCAAAATTGTGCAATATTATTCTTGTTTTTTTAAAATAAAACAAATTTTTACTTATCTTTTTCAATAATAAATTATTTTTAAATATTTCTTAAAAATTCGCCAACCCCTTTTCCTCAAGTCTCCCGAGACTTTTTGGACTGGACTACAACGCTAGGACTTCCCGGTCAGAGGCACAGTAGTGGCATCTATTGATGTGCAAACACACTTTAGCCGGGCCCCCCTTTGAGTTGTCCTTCAGCCCCGACCATGCTCTGCCCACCTGCCCGTCCGAACGGCACCCACGAAATCCACGTCTAGAAGCATCGCGAATTGCATGAAATAAAGCGGTGGTGCTGAAGTAGTACATTCTTTCTCGTATGATAGGCTGAGTTAGCTTTGAACAACAACCGGTGCCTCGAAGATGACTGACACTGAGGTACTTTGGTTCGAATCTCTCAACGGTGGCGATACCGCTGGCTGCATGAGAATGCTAGTAGCCAGTAGCTCTGGCTTCTTTGATCAATGCCAGGCGACTATCGGAGCATCACGTTAACAAATGGGACCGCCCCTCCGACCGTCATTTATCCTTACAAGATGTTCAACAACAACAAAAAAACAAAAAACGGAAATGCGCGGCATGCCGGAACGTTTACTCTTATTAATTGTAATGTTGAACAATTACTTCGGTTGTTTTAAAAGTACATGGCATAATTTAAATTTATACACTTCAATCAAGTTATACTGAAAATGTCCACTTCTTATAAATCAATATGGTTAAATAATGGCTGAGATCGTTAGGGCATATATCAACATTTTTGGAGCCGCATGGATCCATGGCGAAAATTAGAAATCTATGCGCCCAATTCATTTAACTTTTCCATAATTTATACAATAAAATCGATTATTGGTCATTTTCATGAACGTGAGACCAGTACCTAATGAGTGATTTACTTTTTATGCCTCCGAAGATCAGCTCAATGCAAACATTGTTTGGATGCATGGTAAAAATCAAAGAATGGTGATCAACTGCGTAGAGCGCGCTATTGTCCAATTTTTACATTTTTGCGGGTTAGTCGCGGTCTGTATGACGTCATTTACGAGAGGGACAAATCGCATTGGGAAATAAATCTTTACCTTAAATTTTGGATGCCAAGAATAGATTGGAGTATAAATCTGTACTAGCTGAATCCTTGTGATTTCATGTCAAAAAAGGAATAACTCAAAGTCACAACAGAAAAGTTCAATTCGTGCACTATGCGGAAAATGCAACCCTCCTCTACAGTATAGTTTCATGACGTTCAGTACGACTAAGGAAATGAGGGAGGTTTACAAATTCTGGATCAATAAATCACTATTCACTGTGTAAAACAGGGTAAAACTTGTTTCTGAAAACATACCTGAAATGATTTATATTTAACAAGATTTTGTAGTGAATTACAGAAGAAAAGTTTACTTTGCACCTGAATTTAAAAACGTAATGCATCAGTAATTGTAATCGCTCGCTCTAAGCCAGGCAACATCGAATGCTTTCAATAGACTCAAAGGAACTTGCGTTAGCAAACGATGCCAAGAACAATCGACGACAGATAAGCGTTCAATCTCCTAATTTCAAGATATTATTACAATTTATTATTTATGCTGTGAAATCAGTTAATAGCAAGCTATAAAAAATCTGGTCTTACTACCTCTCATTTAAATCAACAATTTTAAAATTTGGGTGAGAAGGACGCTCAAATTTCTGTTTTAAATATACAAATTTCCCAGTATTTTAAATATCAGAGGTTTGAATGAAAATCAAAACTATACCGTACTTAAAAATGCACTTTTTCTATTTGAGCACAAAATTTTAATAACAATGTTCGGCCATTTTTCAGATTATTGTGAAAAATGTCACCCGTTCTTCGTGCAAAGTACCTCAAAAAATTAAAATATTGCAATGGTTTTCGGAATGGCCCAACTACACTTTACCACCGACGTATTTACCATGATGCAGCTCAAAACCATCTAACCTCAGAGAGTCATCCAGGTAGACATCTAACCACCCACACAGATGTCCGCATTTTCGGGTACAAAAATGCATGCGTCTCCCTGCCACTTGCGCCAAACATGAACATCTTTGACGCAGCATCAATAGACATCAATCCTGACGTGCGTGCGAGGATACAGCTCTAAAGAATTTTTAACTTGGATTTTACGACCGAAAATTCGATATCGTTTTTCTGAGGTGATTCCGAATATTTCTTCCCTGTATTAAAGTCAAAATGTAAATAGAATGAATTAAATTTCTGAATGTATACTCTTACATTTTTATAGAGCGCAAAATGCTGATTATATAATATATGTCTTGTTCTAAAATTGGTCATTTCTCGTCTTAGAGAATTTTTGCGCAAGGAAATGCAAAGAAAGGTCATAAATTGTTCGAGTGCTAAACCTCTTTTGCGGTTGTATTCATAAAAGTGATGAGAAAGATTGATGGTATTCAATGTGATATTGTTCTGTTGATTCCATTACTCTTCTAATAAATGACTTAACTATATTACAGAGCAGAATAAAATATTGAACAAATGAATCAGGTGGCAGTTAACTTTATGTCAGCATAAAAATGTATATTTTCACAAACAAGAGACGTACAGAGAGAATGTGAAACAAAAGGAACACTTTCAATAAATATGCAAACGTGTTTTGATTTAAAAGTGTTCTGTTTCTTCAGCCCTCTGAAAAAACAAAAAGGTAATAGCTAAAAGACTCGTAGTAGGATAACACACTCCATGGACGAAACGATGCATACAATTTCAGAACGGTTCTATGAAAATAGCAGAGAACAAAGAAAAGAACAAATAGAACAGAAATAAAAACACGGGAAATTTCACGAGTCCTCGTTGAGGACGCAGCGAGCCCGCTGCAGGTTTATGCAATGAAAGGCCTCATTGTGCTTTCATGGCCTTCCTCAATTCGCCCTCGGATTTCTGTCGTGTACTGCACATACGTTTCTTAAACAATTAACTGAATTTAAATATTCAAATGGCATACTGATTTCAATAATAAAGTAGATAAACGTGTGTATTATGGCTTGTGAACTTCGTTGTAAAAAAGGCCACCATGCGGACGTGGGTTAAAGAAAAGAGATGGCATATAAACTTAAGACTTGTACGAGACTGATATTCAAAACGGTTTAATTTTTATTTAAAGGTCACACAATAAATTTTATGAAATCAGTAAAGCGTATAAACGAGTTTGAATAATATGCCATATTGTTTTACAATCAAACTGTTTTACTTTCGAAATAAAGAATATCATTCGACAATCTGCAATACAATAATTAAATTATAAAGTAGTACCATAAAAAAGTCGATACAAAAAAGCCAACAGAAAATATCCAAAAACTGGATCACTTTTCGTTTGTCTGTTAAATGTGTTCAAACATTAGGTATCCTTCTAAATATAAACAATCACATTTTTTGGTAATTGATATTGTATGGAATTTTAGGGACGTTCAGATAAAACCAAATAAGAAACATAGATAAATGGGGTGGGGGAATGTTCAAGAATATATAGAGGAAATACTTTAACATAACTTATAATATACTGGACAGGGAGCCGCTATACCATGCTCGTTTACTTTCGGAAACGCTGCATATAAAGTTAAATAATACTATTAATTCAGTGTTAGAAAATAATATTTTCATGAAAGTATACGATCATGTTCCGAGTAAGATTAAATAATGATTGTGCACTATACAAACTTAATTGTGGCTCTCCTGATGTCGTTCTCATGGATTACACCCCCCTTTTTTATCGTATGATGCCTGTATTTTAACATTGCTTATAGTTAATGTTTACTTCCCTCTCCTTCTTGGCAAGCTAGTTATTCTACTCTTGTCTGGACTTGGTCTCCTGGTTCCGTCCCTTCCCTCTCTCTTCCACCTCCTCCCATCCTGCGCTCTTTTTCCCCTATCTCTTTGGTTCCTGCTGAGTAAATCACCACTCTGCCAGATGTTCTTACTCCGTCCAGCTGTGACGACCAGCAATGGTCAATATTGACTAGGACCTTACTTGAAACTCTTACTTGCACAAGTTATGTGCATACACTTAATTAGCCTAAGATGATCTTTAATATAATTAATGTCATTTTACTAGTTTAAGATATATTTTAACAATAACCTTGCCAAGGCACTTAATTGTGCTTTGTACTCATGTATGTTCTAACTACAAGATTCTCGAAATTTTTTTGATAATTTCCAGTTTTTCCAGATACAGTACTTGAATAAGCTACGAAATAATTGGCAGCGAATCGTTGTAACAGTTTTAAAAGTTTTGTCAAAATTATGTGTTATTTTTATCAAGTTTAAGTGTTTCTTTTATATATTCTTAAAAACCCCCCTCCCCATTTATCTGTGTTTCTTATTTAGTTTTAACTCAACGACCCTAAAATTCCATACAATATCAATTACTAAAAAAAATGTGATGGAGTATAATTAGAAGAATACCGAATGTTTGAACAGAAAATATCCAAATATCAAATCATATTCACGTTACCTTTTGTTTTACTATGAACAAAAAATAAATATTTTAATAATTGCTACTTGAACCACTATCTTTACGTAATTCAAATATTCAGAAGACGAAACCTGGCGGTTTCTTCCTGAATACATTGCCACATATCTTGAGTGCTAACATCAAATATCCTCAGGTGAGTTGCTTTTCCTAGTACAACTTGCCCGCGATTGTAAAGTAGGTTTTAGTTTTAAAACAGAAAAAGTTTTAACTAGAAATTTCATGCATGTAATTGAAACTATAAATCAAGAATAATATCAAAAAACTAGAACGCCGCTCTCATTAGATTAATTAATTAGCTGATTGATTGATGTTTCTAGGCACGTCTTCTCCTATGGTCGTTAATGTAAATAATGTTTTATACGGGGAGGTGGCGGTATCTCTCCCCCGTTGGAGGATAAGTTTAAACTTCGGTTTGGTATCTCCCATCAGCAACGCATCGCTCCAGATGGGACAAGCTCTAAGCTCCCGATTGGTCTTCCGGCGAGTGGGATAGTGTGTAATGTGAGAGTGAGTGTGAGATAGGACAAGAACGAGAAGATTCGCGAGGTCCTAAACCCATTTGTTAGGATACTGCTCTGTCATTCACTTAGTACTGAACATAGAGCAGGCGGCCACTAAAATCCTCCTCCAGTCAGCGACCCAGATATCTATTGTCAAAAATCCGCCACCATCGGGAATCGAACTTTAGAACCTCCCGATCACAGTCGCTGCAACAATTTTGGGTCAGAGCTAATCAGGCCGATCCTCTCTCATTTGAATACAGACACTTATTTTCTTCCTCAGACAAAGAATGTGATTACTATACCGTAGAAATAACCCCAAGCCAACCACGTATGCTGTCCAGGAGTAGATCTTGATCGGCAACTATAGGTTCTCCATAATATGTATCGAATTCTACTATTCACAGCAGTAAACTAACTATATACATCTCATAAAGTAACTGCATCAAATAAGGTGTTTGCTAACAAAACCATTTCATTTCAAATTGTTTTACAAGTGGAACAAAATCATTGTTAAGTCCCCACGCGAATAATGTATATTCTCGACACATTTGAGGATGAAATTAGTAGGATTTGCACTATACGACTTCATGAGGTTTTGAAATATCTCCCAAACTTTGCAAAATAATAAAAAGGGTAACTGGTAAAAGGGTAACTTGGTAAATAACAATTAACTACTAGTTTTGATTCTAAATGCGTAGACTATCGTAACGACTATTTGGCTGTTCATATTTTAGCCAGCAATTAGTTTAACAGCAGTTTAAAAAGGCATGATAACTGATTATGTTCTGCAATACGTAATTATTCTTTGTAATTTAATTTTGTAGAGTAATTCATTCTACTACAGTATACTGTAAAGCATGCGCATTATTCAATGGGGTATTTCACTGGTAGAGATTGTAAATATGCATTCAGGCAATTACAAAAATATTTACCCTAAACGTCTTTGAAAGATGAGTACTTATTTATTCTCGTTTAGTCAAGTAAACGAGAAATAAAATCTGTCAGGTATATTTTATTGACATCACTAATTTCAACGAATACAGTACGCCATTCCGGAGAACCGCAGAAAGAGTAAAGAATTCACCTCCTCTAGAGGCAAGCCTCCATAAAATCCTGGCCTAACAAGAACCAGGTGTCTTGAAAAATTCTCCGTTAATAGCGTTATTTTGGCCACCAATGAATACGTAAGTGGTGGTATTACATGCAAAGCAAACAATGTGTAATATAGCTACTAATAATATCTTGGACGGAATACTAATATGCAAAGGCAAAGGCAAAGGCAAAAAAAAAAAAAAAAAAAAAAAAACGTTACGTAAAATCACATCACCGAAACATGGCAAAAACACTATGCGAGGGGTTCATAATCAGGGGAGTGGTGTCGCAGGTGAAGAGGGCCGGCATGGCGCGCTGTCCCACGTGACGGCCAACTACGGCGACGGCGTCGCCAACGGCGGCCGCAGCAACGGCCGGACGCGCACCAGCCCCGCCCAGCGGCGGCGGCGGCGGCGGCGGCGGCGGCCGCACGCGCGAGAGCTCGCATGCGCATGCACGCCGCCACCGTCGCCACCCGACCGCCGCGCCGTGCCGCCGCCGCCGCCGCCGCTACGTGCAGCCGCGGTCGCATAATTTGGCTGCGCTCCAAGGCCTCCTCCATACGTTAGCCTCCGCCGCCGCCGCCGCCGCCGCCACCGCCACCGCCACCGCCGCCGCCGGCCGCGCTGTCGTCATACTGCCGCCGCCCTGCCCACCGCCACCTCGCCGCCATCGCGGCACCTCCGCTGCACTGCCGCCGCCGCCGCCGCCGCCGCCGCCGCCAACACCGTCACGTTACCGCCATCATCGCCTCCGTGCCAACCACCCCACCCGCCGCCGCCGCAACCGCCACCGCCGTCGCCACCGTCATCGCCGCCGTCGCCACCGCTGGCGGCGCGCACGGCGTGCGCGGGCGGCTTCGGGACTTGTACGGCGACGCCGAGATCCGTCGCCGCCGCCGCCGCCGCCAGCCCGCAATTACGAAATGGCGCGGCGAGGCTGCATGCGCGCCCCCGACGCGACGCGACGCCACGCGATGCGACGCGACGCGTCGTGCGGATCGCCGCCCGCGGAGTCGCCCCGCGCCGCTCCGGCTCAGCGCAATCCGCGATTCCTCCGCCGTCCCGATTCCCAAGTTAAGAATTTGCATAAACGCTGTACCAGCCCGGCATATAAATGAATACCCGTTTTGCATTAACTGTAATATTGTTGTAGAGCATGCTCGAAGAATGTGAAAGATTTTGAATACTTATGGTAAAGCGTTTCCGGGCGGTTCGTTTCCTTCAGGATAGCCGAATGAATATTTTTTGCGAAACATTTATCTTATATTTTTTTCTCAATAGTATTACAGAATTACGAAATCACCGCGCACATTTGAGTGCAGTACAATATTTAAAATACACGTTTAAAAGTTAGATCAATACATTTTATCGCCATTCGTAATCAATATTTCCAACCTTCTTTTTAATACATTCAATACCAGAAATGATCAATGTCATATCCATCTAATGAGAAACGGGCATATCAATTTTTTTGGCAAAACCGGCGTGTTTGTTGCTTGAATGTGTACACAATTAAGATGAAATTTTCAAGAGAACGATATCGTCTAATTTCGTGTAGCAGTTGATGAGCACCGAGCACTAGAAAACTTAATTACTGTCTGCGAGATGTCAGCATAATTACGTTGGAAGGCTAGTTGTTCATTTGCGAAGCATTCTATTGCAGTCAAGCGCACTACAAGCACACTGACCTCTATGTACATCAGGGTCCGGCTCATGAAAGACATTGTATCTTTGATACACAATGCAATTGACCTTACAATAGACCAAAAGAGACAAACACAACTGCCCTGCATGAGAAGTAGGAGCTGCAGCTGCTGCCGCAGTGACAGTGACACTGACAACGGCAACTACTCTTACTACGTGGCGAATTGCTGCGTCAGTTGCTACAGTGACGATGTAATACAACGCTGAGGAAAACTACAGTGCCTACGCGGACGGCAGACATGGGAAATATTGCGTCTCTGGCTCAGACAATTTGTTAAAAGATATAACACTCATTCTAAATCTTTAAAAGAATCACATTTACGTATTATTAGAAATACCTAGAAGAAATATATGTTCATTATGAAATATTAATTAATAAGAGTATCAGGAAAAGAATAATGTGCAATTTCTCAATTATAAACTATATAAATAATAGCCAATCTATAAAATATAGTTCTTGAAGTGCAGTGACTTCTTTGTGGCTCTTCATTTCTTTTCAACACATTGCTTCGATTGGCTTCTAAAGTCTTTTATTTCTCGATGGATTGAGACAAGTTATTCTAACATTAGAAGACCAATCAAAAACGCACAGAACTCTTAACGTTTGAATTAGCAGAAAATCCAAAAAGAGAAGCGTTGTACAATTATTCAGTAAATTAACACTATGGAATGTTTTGGTTGAAACGAAAGGATTGGTTGAATGATAAATACAAAAAGAAGGAGAATAAAATAATATCTATACTTCCGTTTTAAAATGGAGCGTAATGGAATAAATTAATCGAAACGGCTGGGTTGGGAGCAGTGAAGATGTCGATGAAAAGGTTGTGGGTTCAAATTCCAATTTGAGCGTATGTGCACATGCTCGAGTAAATGTAATTTGTGTATTCTGGCACTTACAATTTCAGTTCAACCTACTAAAATGTTGGTATAAGAATTTTTCCTCCCTTTGACTCTCAATGGAGAAGTGCTTTATATGCAACAAAGAGTTGAGTAACCAAAGAGTTGAGCACGAATCTAGGCAAAAGCAATGAAATATCTCGCAGGAAATATAGCAAAAATCTACTCCCAAGACGGATGAAAAGTTTCAACAATAATTTTTACGCCAAATAAAAAAATAACTTGTTTACTTCTTAGCCTTATATTTAACCATCTCTATTATAGAGGATTGTGTTTTTCATTTTAATTTTTTATGGCCTTTAGGATTTGGATTTTTTGAGATAAAATTTAACCGTTTTTATAAAAACGATTTCCTTCCTTCGTCCTTTAGAATAAAATATATCAAATTCGATTTAAAACAATAATTTTAAAGGAATATTTATTTTGAAATTTCTTAGTCCGTGAAAAATTACAACGAAAATAAACTTTAGTTTTAAAAAGTGTTGAACCTTTTCAAATTGTTAGAAGTTGTGCTTTAAGTCGAAATGATTTTTACTGTACACTAAATTATATTAACAAGGATAGAGTGATATCTAATAAAAAATTGAAATATCAATTTAGTTTCTGACGACTAAGTTGAAGTTAAAGTGTGAAAATTGTAATTAGATACTGTGGTAATGCTAGGACAATGTAGAGGCACGAAGACAGACTTGTAAGGTAACCAGGAAAAACAACACCCTCAAGAGGCGCTATATATTACTCTTATTTCAGGTAATCAATCCTGGTTTTCATTTTATTTGTTTATTCGTGAACACCGTTTGATTGTGAAATAGGATCAGCAGAATTCCTTTTAGAAAAATAATAAAAACGTTTTGAAATCTTTTAAAAATATATTAACACATAAATGATATAATTTGTAAATTGGAAACCATCAGTATATTTCAATATGATGTAACAGATACCTCCGACAAATATATTACTAGCATAGTCAGTATACAGTGTCAGAGGTGGGTTGTACTTTTGTGTCACGTTTTGGCACTACACTAGGGAGTAAAACTTCTATGGGACTCAAATTTGGATTATTTTGTATATTCACTATCCCCTGTACCGCGCAATTGAACCTCCTTTAAACAATTATGTCACGCTGGAAACCCCCTCCCCCTTACAATAAGTAAAAATAAAAATTATGTTCGTATAACAATAAAAAATTGGTATTAACTTTATCTGTGTGACATTTTAAAAATTATAATTAAAGTTAGAATTAGTCGGCGATGTTTACCTCACCTATATATAAGATTGGACACAATTTTTGGGAGAAGAAAACATGTGTAGGCGAGCAAGTTTCTGACCACAAGCCGTGCACATGCCATAGTGGATGACATACGAGGCAATTTAATTGGATTCCAGAATACACTATAGATCGACTTTGAATTTTTTTCTTGGCATTCTGGAACTTACGGAATAACAAGATTCCAAGTGACAAAATCGAATAAAATGTGATATCAAAGTGATAAGGGCTGGCTCGGTCCGGCCCGATAAGGATCGTTAAGGTAGTAGTGCCGTAGCGATCTCGGAACGAAGGATCGCTGGTTCGAGTCCCGCCTCGGGCGTGGTTGTAATTGTGTTCGCCCTTTGACCCCTTATCATCACCGTATCATGCCATCTTTACAGTTACCATACCGTTAAATTCAATAGTGATCGCTAATGACCTAGATGTTGATGCGACCTTAAATAACAAAAAGAAAGTTATACATTTTTATACATCTGCTGCAAGTAGAACTTACTCATACTGCAGTGCGGGGCCTGCCCTACCATTACGCCATGTCTTCGGTGTTTTGTAATTTATGTACGACTTCTTTAACGATCACAAAAGTGTGAATCCATGTTGCAGAAAATTAAAACAATTTGGAATAAAGATTCAGCGAATTTTGAGAAACGAAAGCACTGAAACAAATATTTTTTCACGATGTGCAACGCTCCACGTTGTGCAACCGAAACTGGGTTGCCGGAGGGATGTCGCATTGACACATCCAGGAACGAGCAAATCCCATTCGCAAGAGCTTCCTCAGATGATCAATGAGTCTCCTTGAACTTGTGGCAGTTGTAGGGTCGTTATGCTCCACGCTTGCAAACATCCCGTTCCACGGCACCCCGCCCCTCCTCTCCCCGCCCCACCCCACCCCTCCCCGCCTCGCTCATCACGAGTCTCTCGTATTTCCCTCAACTGACGACCTTCTGGAGCAAATACTACGCAAAAGCTCACGCGAATAACAGCTGCTGTTAGATAGGGTTCATTCACAACATTGAGAATTTGACGTCAAAATATTTATTTGTAAGAATACTTCTTAACGTCATTATTTCCGTATAGACGAAACAAGCAATCGAGATAATTGTGATATCGGACGTGTGTCTTTTAATACTTCTCATAATACCACCTTCTTATTAAAAAATCTTACACAAATAAGAAATACATTTTTTGGAAGAGGCGTAGGTACTCATGTGCACTCTTTAGCAACTACTCAATTGCTTCGATTGTTCTGTACGGATGGCGGACTGTTAAAATCGTTAATGGAACCCTTGTCGTAGAAAGTAGATTTTCGTTTTTCTGTGGATTTTATTCATGTAACATTACAATAAAAAAGAATAATTAAAATTTCTTTTCCTCTACTTCAAACTATGAATATAGACGTTGTACAATGCATACTACAATATATTATAGTACAATGCATAATCTATAAAAGCGTAACTAGCAGATAAAACTCACATGTAAAAAAGAAATATTGAAAGCTTCTTGTGTCTCTCAAATGTCACTTGCACATTTTTTTATCCGTAGGCTCCGTGATTCGCTTCACGCAACAACAAAGAGTGCTTATTTTTCGAAAGATTTCACTATATTGATGACAAACTAACAGACATTTCGTCAATGAAAATTGCTGACCATTAATGAGAATTTCTATTCGTATTCAAAAATCTCATGTGATCTGTCCTGCTTGCATTTTATTGAGAAATTGTTAAGAATAAAGTTTAAAATATGCTACATTGAAACTAAATCACAAGATCTATTGTTTTTATATTTTAAAATAAGTATTTAAACTAGTTTGGGAATCAATTCTCTGAGGTTCTGTTATTTAACACAGCCTCATAGAATCCAAAATATTATAAGAACATTCTCACATCGTATTTTTCGCAATAGTTTAGGCAAATTTGTTTCCTTCGATCACTGACATTATATGCATAAATTGTTATATTCATGCCACTTCAGAGCTACCATATAACACACTCTTTCTTGCACGTTCCGAGTCTTTCTCGCTCATTTGGCACAGGAAATATTTAATCACACAACTTAAATAAATTATATTTACCAAGAAAATTATGCAGCCAGCTGACAACTTGGAGATATCATAAATTAATGGAACGTGCGTGCGGAATGAAATGCAAATGTGTACACTCGTGCAAAATTTACACATCGAGTATGCATATGTAGTGTACAACGATGACGACAGTATTTCGTTTCATATTTGATTTGACCGAAATTTCTATTAAGAAATTAGAAACAGCATTATTCAAAAGCATGACTTGTGGATAACCTGTAAACTGTAGAATTCTTCAATCAATACGAGCATTTTAAATTTAAAATTAAATTAAATTTATCTTTTAATTTTCGACATTCACTTTTCTGAAAAAATGACATAATTTAAATCACATGTACTCATAAATCTAACAATGTGGACAAATTGTCGTTAATGTAAATATTAACGAGAGAGAAGTCGAAAGAATTATATTTTTGTATCTTGTGAAAAAACAAAAGAATAGAGCAACGTTGCGTTTATGTCATCTCATAGAGTACATTTACCATTATCCCCGCCAAAAGTTTAAAGAAAAAAAATGGAGCTTTTTTGAGAAAATGTTGTTTTGTTATCTTTTAAATTGCACATATTGTTCGCAATATTGCGCGAAAACTACTTAAATTTTCAAAAAAATGTACATGAACTTAATGAAAGAACTAATTATAGGGAACGAATTGCATTTGAAGGAAAAATCTCTATCTTCCGAGAAAAAAAATCAAACTTTTGCAATTATCGAAAACTTGGTTAATCGAGTTAACCGTGAAAATCGGTCCTATGCCTTCTTTATAAATGTATTTTACTCTATTTTTTACAATAAATTTTAAAAAATTGAGCAATTTTTGAGAAAATTTTGAAAAAGTGTCCGTGGGAAGTCCGTGGGACTTCATGTAAAGCACCCCCAAAAATTAATGAGTATTTTTCATAGACGCAGGACTTTGACTCAGGTCAAATCGACAGAGTTTATTCAGTTTGGAAAAAACCGAACGTCTAGTTACGCCTAGCTTCACATACACCACACGGAGAGACGGACAGACGGAGGGACGTTTTGCCGTCAATCGATTTTTCGGTATCAAGGACCCACAAAACATGTATTCTGGCTACACCACGTGTTAGGGATTTTTTCTTAATTGAACAAATGGATTTATCCACTTTTCCGTTATAAGGGCCCGGTAATAAACTTTTTTCTGCCGAAAATCCACCGTTTATTCGCGCAACATTACATAACTTTCCCTATCAACGTTTATTACTCCGTATATACGAATGTGTACGGTAAAGTAAAAATGCATTTAGGTAGTTAAATATCACGGAAAATATCAGTGAAAAGAAAACCAAACATTCCACCATGGAAAACACCTGACATTGAAGTAAATCTATCGTTAACTTCTTTCCCAAAATACAAATACCAGAAAAAGACTGGAAGACAAAATCAACTGAGCTATAAAACAAATATAAAGATCACTATAAGATTTTCACAAAATTTATAAAAAATGAAAGATGAAATAAATGCAAAAAGTCGCACTTTAATCGCACGTAAAAATAAAGCATAATTAAATTACTTCCAATTAGCATTATAGACAAAATCTTGCACTTTCTAGAAGTCAACATAATTGAGGCATTAGTTTGGCATTGATTCGCTCATTTATATTACACTCAATATGCGAAGAATGAACATTTGTAATTTTTATGCCATTGTATCATAAAACTCCCATAAAAATGAATTCAGTAATTACGCAGAATAATTTTAGTACGAGTAAATGAAAATTAGAATCCCTTATGAATGATGTCAGCAGATTTTGGATATCAGTGCTGTATCGCAACCTTGGACTTGACGTTGGTCTTTTTTTAATTTATTATTATTATTTTAGGATGGACATACAAAGTTCAGCTTACATGAAACTCTTCATTTGTATTGTTGGCTTAAATCTAATTACTTATAAACTAAATCTAATCTAAACTTCATTTGACGAGGGGACTCACAGAGGACTCACCACCTTATTGACCTATAGTTATTGATAATGCTATGATTCATATTGAGTTTGGGGATCGGGAGGATGATAAAATGTTTCTAGGTAGTAGGGTAGTAGCCAGTTCTTAAACATGAATTATATATGTTTACAATGAAGGCCATGGCTGTATTGGGTATGTTTTTGAGAGTTAAAATGAATTATTTTATCATGACCGGGGCTTTTTATTTGGGAAGGATTTGATCACTTTAAGAGTTTAATGTGGAGTGATGTATTTAATTGTTTATGGAACGTTAAAATTAGAGGAATTCGCGTCGAGTTGAATTTGGGTGTGATCTGGGTGGGGAGGTGTGAGGTTTGGTGCGAAAGTTGATGCGAAATGGTTGGCTAATACTTCCGTTTTGTCGGCAGTTGCGTGTATTTTTCCATCTGGAGTAGTGAGGGGATTATGTTTATTTTTTAGTATTCTTTTAGTGAAATTCGAGAGTGTGTTATTGCTTGTGTTTAATGAATGTATGGTGTTATTGTATTTTGTTTGTTTATAGTGGTCTAGAGATCTTCTACACATTTTGGTTAGAGTATTTAGTTCTTTTTTAAGTATAGTCCAAGGTCTAGACAAGGAAGGCACTAAATTATTCCATTTGTTTTTCGTCTTCTTTCAACTTTGACTTTTAAGTTGCAGATTTGATTAGTCCGGAGAATTAATTCGATCGACTGTTGATCTGAAAACTTTGCCGCTACCACTGGGATGGGCTGATTATATTTGTGTAAGCTAGTGACACTCTTAAGAGAGGAAAATTGTTCCTTCAAGTCATTATATATTGCCTCTTGCGTGATGGAGGGATGAATGGTTTTCAAAATCACAGAAAACTTTTTGTTGCTTTGGTCCTAATAGTATAAAATTGTTTTTCAGTTTTTACAAAATACTGAATTGCTTTTCTGAAGTCTTCTATATTGTGGAAGTTAACTTCGGCCTTTTTATTGTTGTAAGTTACCATAAATTGCGCACTGATTTGGGTTTTAATTTCCTGAATAAGTTCAATATAATGTTTGTAATATAATTTATGTGGATGGGAGGGATTCTTATCTTTTCAGGTATAGCGGGGTCGGCGGCGTTTGCAACATCGACATCAGGAAGGTTAGCTAGACTGCTGAATCTATTCTTAGTAGGAAAACCATAATTATTATTAGAGTTGGTAAGTACTTTTTTGGATTGATTTGGGTTTTGGATAGAATCACTATTTCCGCGGTTGCCACTGTTCACTTGGGGGATTCGAACGAAGTTTGCATGAATATTATCACTGAACCTTGAAGAAGAGGTTGCGCTTTCGGCTGGCACATAATGACTGACCTGATTTGGTTGATTATTATTTTGCATTTGTGGCTGCATACGTGTAGCCTTCATTGGATAGACTGGAGGTGCTGTTTGATGAAACATCTGCGCGTGTTGTGAGAAGTAACGCTGGTGTGTATGGAGCAGGACAATCACGGCCGTCGCCTTCCATGACCTCCATTTGGCCGTCGTGTGGACAAACCAGGGCTCAGGCATCGCTATGCTCTGGCTTAGTCCAGCGTTGTTGAATGATGACGTAGATTTAATCACTTATTACAACACTTCACTTTAGATTGTCATTGCGCACTGTGAAGTCTTCAGCTTTTCGCTTCTGCACCTTACGCTACGAAATGTAATCTGCTACTGAGAGTTGCGCTGCGCTCGGCGGCCCGCACAGGTCGACTGCTCGGGGCGGAATGACGTTGGTCTAAAGCCCGTTTAACAGTATTTTTTTTTTTCATTTTTCGTCCGTACAAAAAAGTGACAGACCAGAATGGATGTAATTTGTGCAAAACATGAAAATTCATTTGTGGGTACAGATTTCTTCCACTTTTGACTATCGTGCTCCTGGCGTCACTTTTTGGAACCTTCTCTGGTTGCTATGCATGTGGTGCTATTTGTTCCTTTTGTTCAGTCTCGAGAGCATTAAAATTTGGTGAATTGTAATGTGAAGTGATTATTTAGTGAGAAATAAAACGTCCTGTGCTATAATGTCGTTTCGTTCAGTGTTCAGTTCTAATATAACTTTATTTGTTACCATAAATGCTGTGCTCAACTGATCTTCAACGGTGTCCAGAGGAAATATCTTCATCACGATTGCGTGCAAAAAGCGAAATGACCGTGTAAAGTTCTGGTTCATCCAGTTTCGATTTCGAAAGAGTAACGTAGAAATGGAAGTCCCTTTTCCATCCATTTTTGTACAGCAAAATGATTAAAAGCTGGTCGAGTAAAACTGGTTTCAGTAGTAACGCGATTGTTAATGTAGCGAATGCTTTTTATTAGAGCTTTTTATTAAATATTACGAAAAAACGTTTACAAATCTATATAATTTTAAGTACCTCCTCTCTTTTAAGTCGGAACACAGCTTTAAAATACGTGCTCGAAATACGAAAGAAGAGCTCAAATACGAAATTGTAGCTAGAACTGAAAAGCCTGGAGTTTATAACATCTGCTTCTTCTTCCTCCTCCTTTTCTTTCACTTTCTATTCCACTTCCTCCTCCTCTTCTTCTTCTTCCTTCTCCTCCGCCTCTGCTACCTCCTCCTCTTTTTCATCTTCCTCCTCCTCTTTTTCTTCTTCTTCCTCCTCCTCCTCTTTTTCTTCTTCTTCTTCCTCCTTCTCTTTTTCTTCTTCTTCTTCCTCCTCCTTCTCTTTTTCTTCTTCTTCTTCCTCCTCCTTCTCTTTTTCTTCTTCTTCTTCCTCCTCCTTCTCTTTTTCTTCTTCTTCTTCCTTCTCTTTTTCTTCTTCTTCTTCCTTCTCTTTTTCTTTTTCTTCCTCCTTCTCTTCTTCCTACTCTCCTTCCTGTTCCTCCTCCTCTTATTCTTCCTTCTCCTCCTTCTCTTCTTCCTACTCTCCTTCCTGTTCCTCCTCCTCTTATTCTTCCTTCTCCTCCTTCTCCTTCTTCTTCCTCTTCTTCTTCTTCTTCTTCTTTTTCTTCTTCTTCCTCCTCCTGCCCTTCTTCTTCCTCCTCCTGCTCCTCCTACACCACCTCTTTCTCCCCAAAGGAGAGGAATTTTTCTTATTTGTTAAAAATTGCCATAGAAAATTTGTAGTCCCTCACGACACGAAAGAATGATCCAAATACTCCTCGTTCACTTTCCGGAAAACTGCCAGAACAAGTATTTCCGAATAGCAGGGTTGCAGAATATATGACTCGAGTTCCTGGAATAGGAGCTGCCGTATTTCAAAATGCATTGAACGTTAACTCTTTTCAAATACAGGTATTATAAATTTCCTAGGATATTACATTTTGTCTAAATTTACTCATTTCGTCACAGCACGTTCTCGAAAATGGCATTATCAATCAATGACGAAATTAATAAATGAAAATATACGAATCTCAAATTATCAGGTCCGAGTAGCGGAACTATTGCTTTAGAAAACTTTTATCGTGTAGCAAAATATGAATGTATTACTTTACCTAATTTAAATAATGAATGACAAAAGAATCCTCATTAACTAAAATTTTTAAAAGGATATAAAAGGTATTTTGTTGAAAATTCCGAAAATACCAATAATTTTCCCCATTCAGATACAGCAAAATTCCTTCTTTCTCATCTCTTTTTCACGACAACACGAAATCAATCTTCAGTCGCGTATAATTTTCTCGTACACGGATATTTTTCTTTACGTTTTTGGTACTACAAACCAAAATTTTGAATACATATTTGATGTGGATACAGGATACATATTTGATGTGGATACATATTTGATGTGGATACGTATTTTCTAAGAATTCTTTCAAAAACGTCCTCATTAACAATTCCCATTAACTCACAGTCACTGCCCCGCAAACGAAATACATCTTAGTATCTTTCTGTAATCGGAGTGTTGATTCGAATTCGCCCGAGTCCTCCAATGCAATATGTATTTCCGCAACAGCTCCGCTGTCCTCACCTGCATGGCAATGCCTCCCGACCATCAATCAAGCGCGGGTTCGCGTCCGCTTTTGGCGCTGCGTCCTGAGCGGCTCGTAGTGGGCGCGCACGTGGCCGGGCGATGGCGGTGGCGGCGGAGCAGCCTTCGCCCCGTGACACCGCAGCGGCGGCGGCGGCGGCGCCGACGTCGAAGCCCGCGTCTGCCCCGCGCGCGAACAGCGCTGCGCGGCCTGCAGCGCGCAAGGCAAACGGGATGCAAGCAAAAGGAGCAGCGCGACGCCCCACCGCCCCGCGCCGCGCCCACCCCGCCCTCGCCCTCGCGCCGCCCCGCGCCGCGCCTAGACCAACGCGCGGGCGGGCGGGCGAGCGGGTAGGCGGTCGAGCGGGCGGGCGGCGGGGCGGACGAGCGGGGGAGCGGCTGAACGGGCGAGCGGGCAGAAGGGAAAGGAAGT
The DNA here is from genome assembly GCA_038098605.1 of Gryllus longicercus. Taxonomy (NCBI): domain Eukaryota; kingdom Metazoa; phylum Arthropoda; class Insecta; order Orthoptera; family Gryllidae; genus Gryllus; species Gryllus longicercus. The sequence continues at coordinate 779,915 of JAZDUA010000387.1, read as the reverse complement.
GGCTGGGGGAGCGGAATGGCAGGTGTGGGTGCGGGCGGGTGGCCGAGAGTGCGGGTGGACGAGCGAGAGTGCTGGTGGGCGGACGAGAAGGCGGGTGGGCGGGTGTGGGTGACAGTGGGTAGGTGTAAGTGGACATAGGCGGGCGAGAGTGAGTGTAGGCAAGCGAGTGTGATGGGGGCGAGCGAAAGGACGGGCGGGCGAGAGAGGGGGTGGGTGGGTGAGTAAGAGGACGACCGCGTGGGCGTGAGGGCGGGTGGGCAGGCGAGCGAGCGGCTGGGCGGATGAGAGAGGGGGCGGACGTGCTGGTGGGCGGGCGAGAAGGCGGTTGGGCGGGTGTAGGTGTCAGTGGGTAGGTGTAAGTGGAGATAGGCGGGCGAGAGTGGGTGTAGGCAAGCGAGAGTGATGGGGGCGGGCGAGAGGGCGGGCGGGTGGGCGAGAGTGCGGGCGGGCGAGTGAGTACGCGGGAGCGGTCCACAAGTGCCAGGGTGGGCGGGCGAGAGCGCGCGGGCGGGCGGGCGCGAGTGCGGACGGGGACGGGCGGGCGAGCGCAGGCGGGTGGACGGCAGCTGACGCAGCATCCGCCCCGAGCGCGCGTTATTGCGGAAAAACGCCGCCCCGCCCCCGGGCCCGATTGCCGCCGCCGCCGCCCGAGCGAAAACCCGTTCGCGTCGAGCACCGGCGCGTTCTACGCTCGAGAGCAGCTCGCTCCGCTAAGCACATTAGAAACCAAGGGGCATCTCGTGCTCAAGTGCCCGAAGCACTCCATTCCCACCTCCCGCTCGCCTCCAGGCGCCAAAGCCCAAAAATCCCACATCCAAAGCAGCGACTGTGAGAGTTAGCTGAACGTTTGCACAAGAGTTTTCCATTTTCGCGGCATCGTATATGATCCAACGTCATAAATAGTAAATCCGGAATTCTGTGATGTTTATGCAGCATCTTTCTGCGATTTGAAACATTTTGGTGGAAAAGTATTCGATAAAAAAATCTATACACAAGTGCTCTAGTAGGGAAGGAGTCTTTCAATGTCTTTACTTCTCTCCCATTAAAAATGCACTGTTTTACACGGAAAATATGATTTATTTTACAAATATCTAGTAAGAACTACACTACGGTACCTCGTATTGTTATCTTTCTTGCACGCTTGTAACGTCCATACAATTACTCTTTGTTGCTTATGGCAGTTGTGCTTTCATTATTCCAAGTCCACTGTGTGGAATCAACACTGTAGATGGTCTTTCAATAAAAATTATCAGCTTACACAAGATTCCCTAGTCATGCTGCCTCGTAATACTAACAAGCATGTATTCACATCAAAATAAACATCCTAGTACACCTTCAGACACAATCAGATAATGTATATTCTGTAATAATCAGATTCATTGATTGGCACCTTCGACTCGAGATGTATTCTACGTTAAATAATACATTATTATAACATGATTTCAAATTTTATACCGCATGAGGTGGCTGACAGCGCATCAACTGATGTTCCTGGAGTGCGCCTGGCCGAGAGGTCGTAGGGTTCAAGTCCCGAAGGTTGGTAGCAGGATTTTCGACACCAACTAGATAGATTCAGTGATAACCTCTGACTGCAGGAGAATTTTAATGGTCGGTAGCCCTGTTAGTAGTTTTCACTAGTTTTTCCGTTTAACACCTGGCGAATGCCGGAGCAGTAATTTAACAAACGAGCCACGGACCGCACGCGATCATTCCTTCCTCTTCCTTGTCATACTCTTACACATACATCTGACGCACACGATTACACGCACTCAACTACCACTCATGTCGGAAGACCATTTGGGAGCCTAGTTATTGTCTCGGCTGATGCTGTTACCTACTGATGGAAGATACCTGGATGGGGAAAATTTCGTAAGCCGTACGAGGTATAGCCGTATATGTTAGCGAAAATCTAACCGTCCAGCAGGAGCAGAACACTGCCCCCTCCCATGATAATAGCATGTGCTATTCTTACAGAATTTATGATCCGGTAGTTGACGGAGCCGGAAAAACGAAATAATCAATAAAACCAATTTTATTTGCCTTCTCTAGATCCAGAGCTCTTTGGCGTGTGACTCCGTCCGATCAGCAAAAGTTAGCAATTCATACGTGCTCGAGTGCGCCGAGTCTCCCCGTGGTGCTGGTTGTCGGTGCTTTATGAGAATGTAAGTGGAGAGGCACTTCCTTATGTACCCTGGTTGCTCATTTCCTAAATCGACGCAACTTGAATTCTTCTAATTTCGCTAGTCTAATCAATCTCACAGATATTAATTAATATGAGCGTGTCTTGAAGCTGTCCTTATCGCGTACTCTCAGAAACAGGAACCCGTCATGGAGATCCTCTACTTCCTCAAATGACATGACTCCCTTTCAAAGCGTCCAATTTTAATCTCAACTCGCTGATTACTCGGTATTCATCTTAATAATCTATTAAACAGGTCGGCTAACCCCGATTGACAATGCCCATTCCTCCACATCCTGTCCCCGATAACACCACTTTTCCATTCCTTCTTCAGATCACTCTGCCAGCACCTATCGCTCTGTCGCTTCCGCCTGGCCCGGCTAACGTCTGCTTGCAGCGCTCGACAATACCGCCTATTTTTTTATAAACCACTGAGGGGTTTTGTTTAGAGAGAAATTTGTGTCTTCTACTTAACCAATTCGGTGAGTTGTGCTTTAAATAAACGGTAGTGTGCCATAGATGAGTTGTAACTTGTCCTTATTAACCGGGTTTATATCAGTATATACACTTAACACATATTAACCAGTTGTAAAGTTAGAACACTAATTTTTTAATCTTAAAATTATTAAAATGACTGCCAATCTGCCATAATTTGACATTACGTCGTTTTTAAGATCAACTATTGTGTTTGTGGAATACAGTTCGTCTTGATCTTTTTATTTTTTTGTAAGAGTTCCAATAGATATATCCAAAGCAGTCGACGTCTCATGAAGTTACAGATAGAGATGCCAAGTTTTTGGCTCTAACATTGAGAATTTTTAAATGCAATGATTATTGAATTATTTCGATATAATATTCGCCAGCTGTTAGATAAATGTTTCAATTTACAAATGAGCTCAATGTTTATAATTTCGTGATGTATTACATGTTGAAGTTAAGGCGGAGAGCTGTACTCCCTGCTACAGTACCTCACAACATTCATGTGCAGATATTAGTAAATATAAAAACATTTCAACTTTTTAAGGATTACGTTATCTGTGAACTACATATTCACAGTTAATAGTCATTGTATGGTTCCAGAATTTCTATTCCTCCCTCATTATTCTTTCATTAGTCTGGTAGAATACGTTCTGAACAAAACGAAACAATATTTTGAGAATTTCGATTTTTCTTACAGTGCAAACACTGTACTGTTTACTGTTACTTTTCTATAGTATTTTTGTGCGATGTACTCGCTAAATATTCACACGCTACTAAAATAAAGGCGAACATTATTGAGTCGTCGATATTAATTTTCTAATATTTCATACACACGCGATATGCAAGATCTAAAAGCCAAAACTTCAGGAATTGTCTACTTTCGTTGGCTAAAAAAATTATTGTAACAAAGCCTGTAAAGCATAGCTGCGGATCGTATAAGTGCGTAGTTTGCTTGGTGCATGCTGATGTCAGGTGATACAGTGAATTATTAAACATTAGTCCGACCTTTAAAATGCGATAATGCCACGCTATGCGCTCAGCACTGTTGCAATCTTACTGAATGTGTACGTACCCCTGGAACAATCGTTTCACACATCAGACGACGAGAAATTTCCACCTGCCTAGAAGCAGGCCGTCATTCTTTGCATCTAAAAGTATATGACAAAAACACCTAATGTAGGCCATGCGAAGTGCAAATGCTCACACGGATAGTTGGTTCATCATAGCAGTGCAATAATGAAATAGACTCTACAAATTCGAAAAGGTCGCAATGTGTTTTGTGAGTTTCCGCGGGCATGTTCTTATAATTTTTCTTTTCCTGATATGCCGAGTTCCCGAAATTGTGCCGTTGAATATTGATACAACTTGTGTAACCAACGCATTGATTTAAAGCTTTAATTCTGCACCTGTATAATATCCAACATAGCTGAAACCTCAATTTTACAGCATTAATAAATTCCACAAATCCTTGTATTCCACTTTTAAAGGCCAGAAATTTAAAAATAGTTTACTTTTTTTTATTGAGAAAAAGGATCACATCCTGTTAGTGCACTAATTTGCGCTTTGTTTTTTTTATTTCTACAAATTAGTTGCGTGATCATTTACCAGTAATGCGTTAATGCTTTCTACATAGTTTCACTAATTAGGCACAATAACTAGTAGCCGAGTCTTTTTATGCACCTGCTTAATACTATATTTAGTTTGGGATATTATTCTAGATATAAAATTATAATATATGTTTTACATACTTCTTTTGAAATAAAATTGTTTTACACTTTAATGATGAACCATTAGTCCGCCCAATACATTATTAACAAAGAATATGCCTTACCTTTATCAATCATAAATTGTTTAGAATTATAGCAAGGAGGTAAGCACAGAGCGGTGAAGGTAAGGTAAGGCGGTATCTTCACGTGTGGTCTTGGAGGCGTAAATCGAAGTCCATTCAGGAAAAACACCGCTCTTTATGGAGTCGTAATTTTGGGGTTTCAAATGACGAAATTATCGGAGTTTTCTTTTCGTGTTTAGTTTATGCACATTCAGTTCACCAGTTGCATGTCAACTTTTGCTTTGATATAGTCTTAACAACTACTGGGTTCGAACTGTTCGCAGTATATGTAGGAACTCTACTTCTGAACAGTTATGAGATCACTTTCTGATCTTTCGTTTTCTTGACATTCCCTATTACAATGATTTGAATTTAACTTTTTAATCTTAATAAACGAGTATGATACCGTTTGAGTTTTTCCAAGTAACAAACGCTGTCGGGACGAGAGTATGAGAGCGTCGGTATGCTGTCCCTCATTCAATATTTTGAAAAGCCAGTCGAGTCGAAAGTTTTGGGAAAGAAAAGAGAGGTGAAATTTTTCATCTCGTCAGATAGTTTTTCACCTGAATATTGCATTGAAATTAATAGACGTTTCGTGAATTTCGTTGGTAAATATTTGCATATTTTCTGAGTTTTTGTTACACAGGCTCCCGGAAAAGGAAAGACATGGTCTTTCCTATTATTAAATATAATAATATTAACATTGATTTTATTAAAAAAATGTCCATGGCCAAAGTGGGTCCCTTGGCAGTTTCTACAAATTACTTTTTTTAAACACATAGTTGCAAAATTACATGAGGCCATAGCGCATCCTTCACCACGAAGTAATTGCGAAGCATTTCACGTTTTTGTCGTTGAGCTGAGGGGTAGATCTTCCCTTTAAAACTCTCTGTCATTCTCTTTGAATTTGTAATTCTTTTTGTAGAAATAATTAGATAAATACTTCTCATTGATAATTAAAGAATTTATAAAATGATCAACTTTTATTATCTTTGTTCCTTTCGTAAACATACTCTTCCCTGTTTATCTAATGTACAACTATTTAGATTGCTTTATTCTTAAGTATAAGGGTCAAGACCGAAAAACCTATTAACATTTATAATACTGTAGAAACCTTTTTCATCGTATTAGAGGATTGAGAACGCAATGTGAAGACGAGAATAAAAATTCCAGCGACAATCTGTTAATGTTAGGAGTAAGCACAGTTTCGAGTTCCTTGAATCGTAATCCTGCATGTGAACATTAGTTTTTACGGGAGACATATTTAACGCTTTCTCGGTTAATGCAAAAACTAGGCGTGTGTGGATTTCTAGAATATTGCGTTCTCTAGAACAGCGAGGACGTCATATCCTCGCAAACACAAGCTGAGGACGCCCGCGGGGACGGCGTGACAACGTCGGGTAGAGCAGAGATGCTACATCATCTACAAAACATCGATGTTGCAGAACACGTAACGTCTCAAAACATGTTCCGAAACATCATTCAAAATTAAAATATTGACGTAAACTGTAGTTCGCTCGAAAATCATCAGATGGTATTTAAAAATAGATTTTGCGCTTAACATGGATGTTTTTAAAACTGCTTCAGTAACCTCTAACATTGACGTTTGCAGGAGGGGGTGGATTTAATTTCAGCATTCATAATCATATTGTTTAGATATTTAAAACACAAAGAGTTTTCGTTTAAAAAATGACCTTCTACTCAACCAAATTTCTTGGTATGTTTCCTTCAAATGAGAGGCAGGGTCTTCAGGTGTGTTAACATATTCTAATACAAAGTAATCTTATAGTATAAACCTTCAACTGTATATAATAATAAAAATGTAAACAATATAAAAATAGCGTAGGTTCGATTTCCATTAAACTCTTTAAATTTTCTAAAGTCGTAAAAGTTACAGTTAATGCGAAAAAGTATGTGCTTTGTAGAATCATTGGCATTTAGAAAACATCTGCATGGAATCGCGTCCCTCGCGTGCAGTGGTGCGGACTGCGCGCTCGTGCTGCGTCGGGACGAGGGCGTCGCTTGATTCATCGATTCATTGATTCATTGTTTAGTGATTCCGAGCACGTCTACTAACATTAGTTCCGTAAGTGTAATTCATGTTTTGGTCGGGAGGTGGCGGTAATATTTCCCCCGTGTATGGCGAGATCCGGCGCCGGCCTACCGTCGGCTAGCGGGGTTTTCGCCAACCCGGTATCTCCCACCAGCGGGGCACCACCACAGCCGGGACAAGCTCTAAGCTCCCGATCGGTCTCCGGGCATATGTGCCGCCTTGCGTAGTTCATCTTACTGTGAGTGTGTGTGTAAGGGGTGAGGATAGGGAGGAGGAGGAGGAGGAGGAAGGTGAGATCGCGCGCGATCCGTGGCCCGTTTGTTAGGTTACTGCTCCGGTATTCGCCTGGTATTAATCGGAGAAACCACGGAAAATTACCGATCAGAGCGGCCGCTAGAATTCTCCTCCCGACAGCGACTGATTTCGATGTAGCTAACAAGCCAGTGTCGAAAATCCTGCCACCGTCGGGACTCGAACCTAGGTCAGAGGGACTGCAGCGGCATCAGTTGCTGCCCTGAGCCATCTCTCCCGGTACATGGCGTCGCGCTGCGTCGCGTCTAGGCTAGAAGCGCCCGGGGCGCGGCGGCGCGGCGTAGGCGACGCGCTGCGACGCGACGCGACGCGAGGGGAGGCGACGCGCTGTTTGTTGACCGTGCACGCCTGTTGTGTCTGCCCCGGCGCGCCTCCCGGCGGCGGGCGCGCTGCACGGCGCGGCGCGGCGCGGCGGGGCGCGGAGGGCTGCTTCCAGGCAGCTTTACGACGCGACGCACTGGAAGGCCGGGGAGGCGACGGACAGTGAGGGGGGCGGGGCAGTGTGCGGAGTACGTGAGGAGGACGGTGTTGAGAATGGCGGTGGTGGGGGAGGCGGGACGTCGGGGAAGAAGGGAGTTAGCCTTTAGTTCTGCGAGTAAAATAAACATACGCCTTTTGTCTATGAAATAGAATACGTTGTTACAAATATGTTGTGAACAAAAATGTGACAGAATACAAAATATTCTCAGTAGTGATTACGCGTATTTCTTGGATCAGGAGTTTTGTTTATAGATTCTATTGAAAATTCAATTTTGAGTACTTTTCAAATAGATTTTGCGTGAGGAAAGGTGATGGGAAAACTTCGTTCCCAGAAGTTGGGTGAGTCGATGTTGTCGTATCAAGGGGATTGTGGGGCGCGAATATGATCGTAGCTACAGGGCAGGTGATCTTACGAAACCCCTTGACGACCGAACGGCTGCAGTGGGTCAGTGGCAAGATGGTGGCTTCTGCATGGGCGACCGGGATGCCCTAGGGTTCCTTTGTTCACAGTCCCAGAACAAAGGGGTCATAGACTGTGCTAGATCCTTCCTTTCTCATCATTGTCCCCCTCTCCCCTTACAAAAACTACACGCTTACATACAGTACACTACCACACGCCGGGAAGCCAATCGAGAGCTTAGAGCGTGAGCGGAGGTGCCTTGTTGGGGGACGTACCTACGTAGAGGGAGAAAGCTCCCCAAGCAGACGTGTAGGTCGACACCGAAACTCGCTCACCAGCTAGCGGTACATCCCCGCCTCCCGAGACGCAACACCCACCACACTTACGGAACCGACGAGCTAAGTATTCGTCGCGACCGGAATGAACAACTCCTCCGCTCGCTGCCCCGCCCACTGCGGGTCGCGTCCTGTGGCGTCGCGTCCTGTGGCGTCGCGTCCCGTGGCGTCGCGTCCCGTGGCGTCGCGTCCCGTGGCGTCGCGTCCCGTGGCGTCGCGTCCCGTGGCGTCGCGTCCCGTGGCGTCGCGTCCCGTGGCGTCGCGTCCCGTGGCGTCGCGTCCCGTGGCGTCGCGTCCCGTGGCGTCGCGTCCCGTGGCGTCGCGTCCCGTGGCGTCGCGTCCCGTGGCGTCGCGTCCCGTGGCGTCGCGTCCCGTGGCGTCGCGTCCCGTGGCGTCGCGTCCCGTGGCGTCGCGTCCCGTGGCGTCGCGTCCCGTGGCGTCGCGTCCCGTGGCGTCGCGTCCCGTGGCGTCGCGTCCCGTGGCGTCGCGTCCCGTGGCGTCGCGTCCCGTGGCGTCGCGTCCCGTGGCGTCGCGTCCCGTGGCGTCGCGTCCCGTGGCGTCGCGTTCTGTGGCGTCGCGTCCTGTGGCGTCGCGTCCCGTGGCGTCGCGTCCCGTGGCGTCGCGTCCCGTGGCGTCGCGTCCCGTGGCGTCGCGTCCCGTGGCGTCGCGTCCCGTGGCGTCGCGTCCCGTGGCGTCGCGTCCCGTGGCGTCGCGTCCCGTGGCGTCGCGTCCCGTGGCGTCGCGTCCCGTGGCGTCGCGTCCCGTGGCGTCGCGTCCCGTGGCGTCGCGTCCCGTGGCGTCGCGTCTTGTGGCGTCGCGTCCCGTGGCGTCGCGTCCCGTGGCGTCGCGTCCCGTGGCGTCGCGTCCCGTGGCGTCGCGTCCCGTGGCGTCGCGTCCCGTGGCGTCGCGTCCCGTGGCGTCGCGTCCCGTGGCGTCGCGTCCCGTGGCGTCGCGTCCCGTGGCGTCGCGTCCCGTGGCGTCGCGTCCCGTGGCGTCGCGTCCTGTGGCGTCGCGTCCCGTGGCGTCGCGTCCCGTGGCGTCGCGTCCCGTGGCGTCGCGTCTCGTGGCGTCGCGTCCCGTGGCGTCGCGTCCGTTACACTTTACGCCGCCCCACGCGCGCCCGCCCGCCCGCGCGACGCCGGGTTCGACACCCGCGCGCGACGTCCAGCTCGCCGCCGCGCCGCCGCGGGTGGGGGAAGTCGCCTCGTCAGCGAAGAGTCGGTGGGAAGGATGTTATTTACTTCCACGATTACCGAGTGCTTTTTGTCGTGATAAAATATCAACGTTGCTTTGAATGTGTACTTCAAAAACTGGCAGAGGTCAAAAGAAAAGTGTGCATAAATGCCATCGTAAATCAGGACAGTTAACTTAAAACACAGTTGTAACTTATGCATGTTCACTCTGGTTTACTTTAGGAATTACATATCTGTAATTGGTATATTCTAAAGGCATTATGTACACTGGTAACAAAAATCAGTGAGATTAAAGACTCCCATTTGAAAATAGTTGAATTACGGTCGTGTCTAATCTGTTTTTCAAATGCTTTCGTTAAAGTTTTTCTAATGTTGGATGTGTGCAGTTGTATGTTGTAAACATTATGTCTGAAAATTGGAATCCACAAATTAAAGGAGTTTATTTCTTCACTGTAATTTAAAATGCCCAGTTTTTTTATGCATTTCACCGTTTGATAATATACCACGCTCGAATAAGAAAGAATATGTATTGTGGAGAAATATGGATATTTCAGTTACATTACGACGGTCATGTCAATTTTCTTTCACTAGTGTAGAGCAAATATTTTCTCTTTTGATTTTGTTCCTGTCAGTTCCTATTTATCTTTAAGTCCATTATTAATTCTAGAGGTAATGCATTTCCGACATTTAAAAAAAGAATAATTTATTTTTACCTACAACTACAAGACGATTAATTAATAACCAAGAAAATTAATAATACTGTGTAAATAAATTGAAATCGCCCCTTAAAAATCAGTACTTCATCTGAAATCCAAATAAGACAATACGAAAAAATTATTACAATTAGATTATCTCAAATTTTTAAACAATCATTTTTTCAATTTACTTTGAAGTTAGTTAAATGAAAACGTAATGGACATATTTTAGAATTTTTAATAATACCAGAACATGAACAAAGGCTTTTTGTTCATAACTTCGTATTGAGAAAATTTCTAGTGGAAGATATCTGCCTTCGCGAGTCTCTCCTATACCCCGGGATAAAAAGGTGATCGTCGGTGCAAGTCTAGGTTTCCAGCATTCAGAAAAACATTAAAGAATTAAATTAGAAACTTTCTAATGTTTTTTCTTCCACACAAACTGAAGATAAATTGTGTTTTAATAATTCAACGTCACATTGTTCGTAATATTTTGATATAACAACACAAATATTTCAACTAGCAAAAAAAGCACTAAAAATATATTCAAATGGCTACAAAAAGAAAGTCTACATACATTTTCCTCAAGCTTCTCTTCAAGTGCCTCTAAAGTTAAAACTCGTAGAAACTTCGCACAATCTTGGGTTGAGTGAACTACAGACCGGTTCATTTTTCTTCCCTAGTAGTAAAGTGCCTTTACTCGTTACTGGCATCTAGATATTCTAGTCTTTTATGCACATCTTTTCCTTACGATCATGAACATGGTATATTACTTCAGCATTGAAATATCTGACGTTCCTCGCCTTAAATAGTGCTTTTTCGCACCTCGTCAAGACTTCAGGTTTTAATGAAGAGGTATACAGCTAATCCGTCTCTTTTGAGAATGCTATGGCAATCTTCCATGTTTACTTCCATTCTCACAATTCGAAAACTCTGCAAGACGTTTCAAAGCAGCTGGCTAATGGAGAAAGTTCAAGAACATACTTCATTTGTAAAGTGAACACAGCATCATAATACACAAAAGCAATGATTTACAATATTTACAATGTTTAATATTTTATACACAATATTTACGACTCATATGTGGAGCTAGAAATGACGCTTTAAAGAAATACAGAACCGAAATATTTTTATAGAAACTATAACTTGTAACATTTGCGAGATACAGATCACGAGGTAGAATAAAAGTTGACATAAAACATCATGACCTTTAATTCTGAGAAATCCCAAAACTATTGTCTCTGAATGTGTAATGTTGACAGATAAACTGAAGAGTTCTGAAGAAAAAAGTCTATTACATATTTTACATGGATCTCACAAGTACATTATGTTCCTAGAAACAAGCAGAGGCGATTTTTTTTACTTCTATTAATAGAATTAGTCAAGAAACATTAATTTTATTTGATTATCACTGCTGTTTTGGCCACGGTAAAGCAAAGTAGGTAGAAACCGGTAAGGCAACTATTTTGCCAGCGCTAATTCGAAATCATATTGTGAAAACTCGACATATAGTCATTTTATTTGTCTCACGTATGTACAGTAGTGACGTTGAAGGTCAATACATTTTAAAAATTCTAAAACGTGCATGTCAATTGCGTGTATAAATTCTAAAACGTGTGTGTAAATTCTAAAACGTCTAAATTAATGCAAAGGGTTATTTTTTAATGATCTCAAGAAAACTATTGATTTCTGTAGCCTGAGACTTGATAAACATAACAACCAAATAATCATGAAATATAAAAGTTATACTAGCGTAAAACATTCCCCTTGACATTCTTTTAGAGGTTATAGAGGTAGATTAGAGTTCTTTCAAATTGTAGTGAGATTTTTTTCGGTAATTAAATATTATTGCGTATTTAATTTTTCTCACAATTGTCTCCACTTATTGTGCAAATACAAAGTACTTTTTGCTAATCTTAAAAAGCTTCCTTGACTATTTCATTTGTGAAAAATGGAAATTATTATTTTTCCACAAAATATCTATGCACGTTCACCATTGTGAACCAATGTGCTCTAATGAAGAAATATTGGTTTAATAATCAATAATAAAATGCAATTGAATGTATAACTAATGAAGTTTTTCAATCAAAAAAGACGTAAGACCTACTCAATAACGAACATGGCCCTTCAAGAAGACTGCTTTCAACAGGAAAATTGGTTACTACACTTATTTATTGGCACCAAGCCTAATTTAAATTATGATTTCAATTTTTGTAGTAAAGATTCAATTAACCCCAAAACTAACTTGAATTAGTTTAAAAATAAGCTGTTAATCTTCCAAACGATTACCAAAAAAATATTACGATTCCAATTCAAAATACATTTGGCTATTTAATAGCTATACTTTACACAATTCAATGTGAGGTTCACAGGTATTTCATTTTCCTATTTCACTTTTTTATATCATTGTCAATTTTCCTTCTTTCTCCCAATAGTAGTTTTTTTCCATCGTACCTTCTAGGACGCATTTTGTTTTGTTGCCTCGTAAAAGCCGACGACTTCCAAGGCATATTGCAGTGCTGCAGACTCTTGGGAAGGAATGATGTTCTTTCTATAGTCACACTATGCCAAATAATCAACTTTCAATCGGAGGACGATGGTTCTTTTCGAACAGAATATTTTGTGTATTACATCCACAAATAGTTTCGCTCCTCCCTCCTTTGGTTTACGTTACGTAATACATTGTGCGAGATGACGATGAAGTTAGCATCTCCAACTGAGTTAAAATTTGAAATTACTATTCCTTACTAATTAGAGACTTGTTGCATCCCACACAAAACTTTTTACGCTTATTACGCCCTGAAAAATCATATAAAGACGTAACGACCATTTGGCACTATAACAGGAGCGAAGTTTTGAAATACATGCTTCAAGTGGAAAAAATAGTGGCATTGTTTTGAATGAATTCGCTGCTAATTTCACTTACAAAAATATTTTATCGCAAAGAGATCATACCAATCAAATGAATTAAAGAAGGAGAAAGACATGAAACAATTAAAGAGTGTAAGGACATAACTTTACAGTAAATTTAGCATTCACACAATGACAAAATACGCACTGAATGGAAAACTAATGACGAGCGTACCTTACGTGCATACAAAGAATCAACATCAGTATTTTCAAATTTGGGATGTTCAATTTATAAAAATAATATTACTCAAAAAATCTTAGTTTAATAGATTTCGAAAATTAAATTAAATGAAATAATTTCGAACTACGGTTCTTGTTCTTGAACTAATGTTCTTGAAAATTGTAATAACACTTCGAAAGTTAGGTTTATATTAAAATAGTAGGGTTCTGTAAAATGAAGAAAATGTGAATCATGAATATTCTTGACCAGACACTATAATTTTAATATCAATATTACTTTGTTCACAAGAAAATCACTGTGGTAAAAGAAATATATTCTGAATATTTAATTTGAAAGATTTTCAGCACATTTGACTTTTTCAAGTGAAAATATTTCACGATTGTGAGGGGCAGCGAGTACAATGTACGGAAAATCTCCGCTTCCTCTTGAACTGGTGACTAAATTCGATGAAACTTACACTGCTGTTCAGGATAAGTTTTGATAAACATGAATGTGACATGTTACGGAAGTCTAATTTTCCTTGAAAAACTATAATTTTTAAAACGCGATCGATATTAAACACTGAATTGACTTTACTTCCAACACTTCAGCCTATATGAAGGATATGTTAGAAATGTATACAATATGACACTTTGATGTATCGTTTACAGCGACGAAGACTTAAATGACCGGTTCATACAGCCAACAAAGTAACGTGTTATAACGTAATTGGTTTCTCAATTAATCATCCGCCTACCGTAGTACTTCGGGACTAGTAAGTTCAACTGGCGTTTATTAATGAAAGCCGTCATCTTCGCAGCAACAGAGCGCACCGCCACTAACTCGAAGGGCACTGTGTGGCTATGGGTGAACTTCCCACAATTTATCTTGACGTTGACTCTACAAACCCTAACGACGCGTTTCGTGAGGCGTGGCGGGAATACCTGGCATTCCAAGCTCCTGACCTCAGCGGTGTTTATTGTCTTCAAAGACGATACCGTGGCAACACGTATCAAAGATCACGAAACACTCCACCGCTGCATGTCTTTCGCGCCTGCTAAGGGCTAACAAGGTAGAAAAACGAGACGTGGGGAATTTGGCCAAGGAGAGCGACAAAAACTTATTGCGATGTCTGACGTATTTCTAGTTCATTGCTAGTCTTGTGTATTTCAGTTTTGCAGTCCTTTAGTTAAACAATTTCGGAGACACATGTACAACTATCAGCTTATTTTCTAAAATGTCCCCTGCGAACTTCCACGCTTTGCTGTTCCTGCACTTTGCTGTACACTCCTGCGAGAATTTTTTTGACTTTCGGAATACATTAAGTTTCAACTGCAGCCGATTTGGCTTGTGCAGTTAGGGAGGGCCTTTTACTTACAGACTAACTAAAACTATCATATAACTATATAAGTCCCGCTTTGGGGTTTGTTAGTTTTTAGGCTTTTAGTTTAATTATTTAATTTGGAGTTCTTTGAATCGTTCTATTTTCTTCTTTTATTTTGTTTTTGTTCTCGCTCGCATTCACACTTTTTTTTTCGTTAATCGGCCGACTAGGACCACGCATACAAGCATCCTGCATTTACCGTGGCTCAGTTTTTATTTATTATCACGGTGGCAGGTGCTTGCAACAACTTTTTGGGGGGACCAGCATTTTTAGCTGGATCCGATTTTTATCCCCCACGGTTGTTAGCCCTGGGGGTATGGAAGATGAAATGATGATATGATGATAATGGGGGTGACAGGACAACACATACAGACATACACAAATACACCCATGCCCGAGGCGGGACTCGAACCCGCGATCTTCGGGTCCGAAACCACTCCGGCACTACTGCCTTAGCGATTTCGACCATCTGATCGGCATTCACACTTTTATTTTATTTATATTTACAAACGCAATCATTCATTCACACAAACACGCAACACTTCACAACACTACGTACACGTATGTGCACGCCACGGCGCTGACTTCACTCAAGCGTTCGCGGCGCCGCGACGTGCTGGGTTTCCACCGCGCCGGGCCGCGCCGGGCCGGCCTTGCGCCGCGAATGTATTTACTAGGCTGTCCGGGTGACGCCGCGTCCATGGCGAAAGTGCCAGGCACTTTCGCCATGTAATTTTTCACATTGTTACACCTCAATTTTATAGAATTTAAAACATTTATATCACAAACGTTTCAACATTCACATGGCTGAAAAGTTAAACTTTACAACGCTTGTGGCTTCGTCATTAGGAAGAAACAGTAATATATAAACATCACACTTACAATAACAAAAAGGTGGTCAATACTGTATTAAAGGCACTTTCGCCATGGACGCGGCATCACCCGGACAGCCTCGGAAATACTGACTCCGGCCGCGGAAGCCTACGTTCTTGCGCCGCGAAGTACCGAGGCCGCGGCAGGCGAGTGCCGGGGGGCCGCGGGCGCGGAGGCCGGCCGCCGCGCGGTCGCGTCCCCGACCTGCCCGCCCGCCACCGGCGCGCGCGCCCAGCCCGCCAACGAGGCCGCGCGGTGACTACGTAGGGCTCTAGGCTCGGAAGTGGCCGCCTGTTATAGGAGGCGCCCGTAATCCTTACACGATGGATTGCGGATTTCGCTCCCTAAATATAAATCCTCAGCAGGGCACCATCCTAGCCGAAAGTAGCTCAATGTATTCAACAGGCTTCACGATTTGTGGGCTACTGTTTGAAAGTACACTTGTGTGTATGTGTTTGTGTTTGGGTGTGTAAGGGAAGAGAAGCGGCGAGGTTGAGGAAGGAAAGATCGCGCGCGGCGAACGACTCGTTTGTTAGGATACTGTATCAGCTGTTGCCCAGAGATCGGAGAAAGCACGGAAATTACCGATCAGAACCGACGACGGTCACAATAATTCTCTGCCAGACAATAGTTGAATTCGACGCAGCTATGGAGCTACAATCAAACGTTCCCAACCATGTTGAGCCGAACCTCCTACAGAGACTATGGTGTTGCCTCTAAACTGCCTCAGCCGATGGTTCAAAAGCTCTTTGCGGAACACACTCCGACTCACTTCTCCTGAGGACATCCGCTTGTGATCTCGGCGAGTACTTTTTTCTTTTAAAATCACTAAAACAAATGTATAAATAGTAATACTCGCATTTAATTAAGTAGAAATACTTAATACTAGTTGCGCGAGAGAAGCGAGTCAATCTCAGTCGTATATGGATTTGGGTGTTATATGCGTCGGGAAATGTGACTTCGGCTGAACTCAAGGGTGTTTGTATTAATCGCGAAGGTCGCAACCTCGCCGGGGGCTTGGAATTGCGCGAGCAAAGCGAGTCAAATTAGCGGCATCAAATTACACCATTTTGTTTGCTAACTTAACTTGAGAGCCGTCTGTAAATTACGTAACGCAAATTTGGAGAATTTTGAATACCCCCTCTCCCCACTGCAATGCACTTGTAACGAACGCTTGAACTCCCTAAAGTTGCATTACGCTTGCAACCACACCCACTTTACAAGTAAAATAAATTGTATGATAGTAAAAGCAATTTGTATTAATTGTATTTGTGTTGTGTATTAAAATGCATGACAATTAAAATCAGAATCAGTTGGCAATGTTGAGTGCATCTAATAATAAGTTGGGGGACAAATTTTGAAAGACGCATAGGTGAGAAAACGTTAATAAGCCGTGCACAAGCCGTCTTGGAGGTAGGCGCCTATTTAATTGGATTCTAGAATGTACTAAAAAACAGGTTTGAATATTTTCTTCGTGATCTACACAAGACAATACACACGTACAATAAATATTTCCATTTTTATTGTAACAATTTATATATTATAATTTTTTAAATTTTTTATTTAATTTGTAAATATTGTTTTAGTAAAAAACTGAATAAAAATAATTATTTCAGCAAATGATGAAAAATTAAAAAATAAATATGCGTTACGTAACACTAAACCAACCCCTATGTAACGCACCGTAACCTCTTCAAACTCCCTTCCCCGTTTTAGACGTGACGTAATTTAGGACGACCCACGACACTAATTTAACCCACACAACTTTGGGAACATATATCACATTCCACACGTGTTACATGTATCCATTTGCTTTATCTATTGTCAAAAAACACTTGCCCTTTCCCGGCATGCGCGTACTTTCCTTTGGGTGCTACGTAGCTCGGGGATGTGAAGGGCAATAAAGCTTCTTCCAAAATAAAAAATAAAAAATAACCTCGCTTGATGTTGTGCTATCTATTAATCCTTATGTCTTTTTGCTGTTGCAAATTAATTCATTTTACTTCCAAAATCTACAATACATCGGTAATAAAAGGTACCGAATAACAGTTGGCACCACTGGTTCACTTCCTTTCAACTAGGTAAAATAATTCTTCCTAAGTTCCTCACCAGTTCTCTTCGTGCAGGAATGTAGTTATGACTACCGTTTTATAACGAACACATTTATTGAAAACAATTTTATTGTGGATAAGAGTTGAGAAATTGTTCTATTGGAAATGGATTTCTATTATGGTGACTGTGTCCACTATAATAGTTTGTTATTTAACTTATTTTAGTACAAATTTATTACACGTGGTATTCTAATTTCGAACTTTAATATTGTATTGACCATATTTTTGTTATTTTAAGTGTAATGTTTATATATTCCTTTTAACTCTTTAGTCATGTGAATGTTGAAACGTTTGTGATGTAAATGTTTTAAATTCTATAAAATTGAGGTGTAACAATGTGAAAAATTACATACGTTACCAAGGCCTTTCCATTAATTGTTGAAAATACTATTTATGACAGAATTTATGACTTGAAACTTAAGATTAAACCATTTTAGTAGTAAATTACGTTCCATAATATGTTTAAAAATTATATAATTTGCGTCAGATCAGTTACATCTTAGTGAAACACATCATAAAATTATATTAACCAAAATATCTCAAGAAAAAATATAAACTTGAAAAAATTTGTTACCAAAAATCATTGTGAAGAGATTGCAATTTTACTCAAAATCTTTGTCACTACCTCTAATATCCGTTGGAGAATTTTTTATTAAAATATAAAATACGTCAACATTTGTGAAATTCCTTACAATGTGCCCAATCAAGCATAACCACAGTCTGTTTGTACTAAGAGATCAATTGGAATCAGTGCAAAACTCAGGGTAATGATAGAAGAGTCATTATAAATATGAATACAGGAGGCATATATAGGTTTGAATCCCCTGTGCGTCTTTCATGATCAGAATCTTCAAAAATGAGTTACATTAAACATTTCCATACTACGTCAGAAGGGCGTATCAGAGAGTGCACATGTCACAATTTCACACACATTTAAAATGTTACAATCGAGGAACAAGTTAAGTGTTCATGAACATATATATATAACCTGTTTGTATTTTAAAAAAAACTAATTTACGTAAGTGATATCTCAATATAATTGTAAATTCTCGTAAATATTTTGTATGGAGATATTATTGCGACAGAGATGCCATATTGAAACGAAAAGAACATGTGCATGTGAGATGAAAAGGGGAGCGACGAATCTCATAAATGGTTTATTGAAATAAAATATGGTATATTTACACATTTATGAGTTGTTAACTCTGTCACCACGATTTCACTATATATATTTTTCTCATTCTTTTACCTCACAAAAGCATCAAAAACAGCATTAAATTTTGATATTTCGACTCAAAATGTATGATTTTGCGATAAAAATTGTCATTTGATATTGTCATGAAGCTGCTGAAGGCTCGTAAAAGTCTTCTTCTTAAATAACGTTCATGTGCTTTATATTTACATTCTCACTCTCAAGCACATCGTGGAGTTCATTAAATCCCAAAGATACAATATCCGCAAAAGGTTTTTGTCGTTTGCGTAAAGAATGGATAACCCAGACCTAAAAATATTATTTTCAGAGCTCTGCGGTTGTAATGCATCGCATTCTGTTGAAGTACGTTCCACTATGTGCACACAAACTCTTTAATGAAAAAATATAACATTAAATCAACGAACGACTTATTACACATTTGAATTGAGTTTTCAATTACACCTTCAGAGTCGTCATTTAAGTTGAGTTCTTCATTACTCTCGATATGAGCTGATGAAAAAAGTACTTGAAATTTTCTCTTTATAGCAATGGGTTTTCACACCATGCCAAGCTCAATAAGGTATAATTTCTAAGGTATAATAAGGATCTATGCTAACGGACAAAGTATGTATACATGGTATTCGACTTAAAATTATTTTACTTTAATTATTATATGATCAAATTTTGCATCTCCTAAAAGTTGCTTTACAATATTTGATGTAGTAACAAAAACATCAAACCATTCAAATTTTAAAATAGAAAAGTGCACATTTAAAATGGGTAACTAAATAATGAAAGGAATTTAAGCGTAATGGGCGCTAAAATCTTATTACTTTTAGACTTTACTGCCCCATTATCCTGCCATAGACCATTATGGCCCAGACCACGTATAAATCACATTTGCTGTCTAATGATTACTGGAATCTCTTCATGTATAAAACTGGTTGGTTCAAGTACTACTTTCTTCTAGCATCAAGGTTACTAACTCTTTCTTTTCCTTTACGTCTCACACGAGAGCCTTGAAAACCCTCTGAAGGACACATTTGTCTTTACAGACTATTACTAGGGTTGCAATTTGTTACATTATTATTGGCTTTCATTTTCGTCTTTTTTGGTAGAGCAATTTTATATTACGCGCAGATAATTAATGTGCACAATTTCTCAAATATTTGCCGTTGCTTAAATTTTAATATCTCGTTTATCTACAAATAAATAAAACACACATTTCTTAATACATCTGTAGTCTCTCAATACACCAATTTAGTCGCACGGAGACAATTTTAATTTAACTGCGGCAAGGGCAAATGACGTTCCTTTGAAAAGACTTCTCTGAAAAATCCTGGAGAAAAACCACAAAATATCCTCGCTTCTCAAATTTTTCATCCAGAAGCGCTCTGGACGCAGATGTGTGTATATGTATAAGTAGACTAAACACATGCTTGCGGTTTCTATTGCCTCCCTTCAAGAATCTCAATTTTTAAACACGATTTAGTTTGTATTAATTAATAAATGTACCCATATTTTGAATTCATTTTTTTAACTGCTCATTAGAGATTATTTTCAAATATATATTGATTACATATGTACGTTTGTTATTAGGAAGACCATTTTTTGTTCATTTTAGGGTTCTTAACATCTATCCTAAAAGCATCCCGTTATTATCTAAGTAAAATATTCAGGTACTAAAACAGCATTCGAAACATATTTCTCAAACAGCTCTTTATATAAAATTTGCTGATCCGAATAATTCTTTCTGGGTTCTGAGCGCCCCCAAACGGAATGGCCAACCTTCTGGACGAACACATTCCTGCCCTATGCTTATACGAAAGTTAATGCATTTGTATCTGTCATTTCCACTTACGTAATATTTATTAGTATACGTATAAATATAAGTATTCCATTATTTGTGTTTTTATTTTCTTATCACATTTTACTAGGAAATAAAGACAATAACTGCAAGGAGAATGAAATTGTGATTATAAATATTTGACTAATCATATTGATTTTCCGTTGGACAATTTTTAAGTTTGCTGTAAGATTTGAAAAGCCTCATCCCCAACCGCCGTGTATCAATTTTCCAAATTGTCGTCTTAACCCGGCAGTGGGAAAGTTGTTGATGCGTCCAGCAGACCCAACGTTCCGTATTACGTGACATTTTTACAACATGGCCGGTTCATCATGTAGTTACTTTAATACATTAAATCCGAAAGATATAGAATTAATAAACAAACTTTTAGAAAATTATGACTGTTTACCAAGTGATGACGTTGCTAATCCATTATTTGAACTAGAAAGTTTGCACTGTTCATATTCTGAACAAGAAATTGAAGAAACTGAACCTGAGAATAAGGAAATTAAACTTGAACTTTTTGTAATATATTTATACGCAGTTTGATTTTCATAAAGTCGATATTCTTATCATTATTATTTTATATTTTTGTAGTCTACTAAACGCTTTTTCGAAAAGGTTAGGAAAAACAAAATGAACGAAAAAAATTGTAAAAAACCTTCCATAAAACATATATTATAAAACGATTTATAAAATATTACTGTAAAAATTGCTTCTAATATGTTCGTTTAAGGAATGCTGAAATAATTTGTCAATCTTGCCCTTATTAATATAATTCTACATTTTCTTGTCCTTCTTTGATCTTCGTTCACTTTCAATTTTGTTTTTTGTTCACTGGTCTGAGAATTTAAAAAAATTGGGATATATGTTGTGCTATATATTAGATGTATGATTTATTTACATCTGTCAGTTCACAATAAAATATTTGTATAATTAATCAGTGCTTTAAATAGGCTCTAGTAACTAGCAGGTCTATGAGCCCCGACGTTCCGACTGATGTCAGGATTATTCACGTTCCCGCCGCCGGGTTAAAAAAAGGAGGAAAAAAACGTATTAGGGAAAGGAAATGTTTTCCAACGCAGGGCCTCTGTCGCCACGTCCAGTGGGCTCCTGGGCGCGTAAGAAGGGCGCGTGGGCGCCGGGTCGGGCGGGTCGGCGTGTGGGGCGGCGCGCGGTGCCGCGTGCGGCGTGTGCCGCGCGCCGGATGCGAACCGGCGCCGCCGCGCCTTTTAGGCCTACGCTGCTGCGCGCGCGCGGCCGCGCAACGCCACGCCACGCCACGCAGCGCCCACCCGCCCGCCGGCGCGTCCGCGAATCCGCCCCGCTGCCTTGGCCGAACAGAGGTGGAGCGGCGCCCCGAGACGGAGCTCGGAATACCTTTCGGCGAGGGTCAATGCAGCGGAAATGGTAGTTGAAAAGCTTATTTTACCTCCAAGAAATACTGTTTTTCAAGAAGAGAAAATAATTTCACTGCGGCAAGGTCAAATGGCATTTCTTTGAAAAGACTTCTCTGAAAAATCCTGGAGAAAAAACCCAAAATTTCCTGACGCTGTTAAAAACAGGAGAAAATATTTTCTGAATGAAAGCTTATTTTTTAAGTGATGTATTTTCAAGAAATACTATTTTTCATGAAGAGAAAATAATTTCACTGCGGCAAGGTCAAATAGCATTTCTTTGAAAATATTTCTCTAAAAAATCCTGGAGAAAAACCACAAAATTTCCTGACACTGTTAAAAACAGAAGAAAATAGTTTTGAATGATAGTTGAAAAGCTTATTTTCTAAGTGATGTATCTCCAAGAAATACTATTTTCCAAGAAGAGAAAATAATTTAACCGCGGCAAGGTCAAATGGCATTTCTTTGAAAAGACTTCTCTGAAAAATCCTGGAGAAAAAACCCAAAATTTCCTGACGCTGTTAAAAACAGGAGAAAATATTTTCTGAATGAAAGCTTATTTTTTAAGTGATGTATTTTCAAGAAATACTATTTTTCATGAAGAGAAAATAATTTCACTGCGGCAAGGTCAAATAGCATTTCTTTGAAAATATTTCTCTAAAAAATCCTGGAGAAAAACCACAAAATTTCCTGACACTGTTAAAAACAGAAGAAAATAGTTTTGAATGATAGTTGAAAAGCTTATTTTCTAAGTGATGTATCTCCAAGAAATACTATTTTCCAAGAAGAGAAAATAATTTAACCGCGGCAAGGTCAAATGGCAGTTCTTTGAAAAGATTTCTCTGAAAAATCCTGGAGAAAAACCACAAGATTTCCTGACGCTGTTAAAAACAGGAGAAAATAGTTTTGAATGATAGTTGAAAAACTTATTTTCTAAGTGATGTATTTCCAAGAAATACTATTTTTCAAGAAGAGAAAATAACCGGCCCTACTCAGCCTTATGCTAGTTCAAGATGGGATTAAATGGTTTTCTGACACTTTTAAAAACGGGGGAAAATTTTTTGAACGCAATATTTGCCAGTTTGATGAAGCATATTAAGAAAATGTTGATAAGTCAGTTTGGAAATTAGCTCTTCAATTCTAGTCCCACGGTAATGCAATGCAGGCGAGGAGTGAGACATACTCCTTGCTGTTAAATTGCCACAGTATGCACTCATTTCTGTCAGTCTCTATACAAGTTAGGAATTACCTAGATTACATGGATTACATGGTTCACATGGATTGTACCAACGAACAATTGACAACTATTGCAGAGAGTTTATGCACTTTTCGTAATGGTAGTCCATGTTCACAATCTTGTGAGGGGGGAAGCATACATCACTATGTTTCCACGAATATAGTATATTTCAATAAAAATAAGAATATTCTTCTTTTAAAATCCTATATAAATTGTCTGAAAATGAGTGTTTTTCGTTTTAAATTAGAAGAAATATTAGTGTCTTTCGACTAACATTTCACATGATGCGAACTCTGGGAGGTATTTCCACAGCTTCATTCAAATACTATTTATACTGGATTTTTCTCCCCTAAAATGAAAGAAATCACTGATCCATAATGAATCCAGACATCCAATTATTGGGCGAAAAGGAGCTAACTTCTCATAACTTTAATATATCAAGCTATACGAACGCGGAAACAAATTATTTCTCATTGTACCATAGCTCCTAGAATAACCAGGGGAAATATTGAGCATTGTGTTGATGAAGAAATTAAAATTACGAAAAAAATAGAGAGACTTATTATTTTTGTGTTCTCTTAAGTGATAGGCCAAAATGGCGTGTTTTAGGTTCGGACCTTGGTATTAGGAAGGTTACCTTAATCTCCAAACAAAATGTGCCAAGTCATTTCTTGCAGCAAATTAATCAATAGAGAATAATAAATTTACTTTAAAAATGCAATAATTAATTTATTTTGTATTTACAAAAATGAGTTATATTTATTGGAAATTAGCGGAACCACACATAATGAATATTAAATTAGGGAAAAAAACGATTCATTGAAAACATTACTTGTTTTCGAGAACGTTTTCGAGAAAGTTTCTTCATATTACCAAATTCGATTGCAACATGGCAACAAAGATGACTAAGAAGTCAAAAATAAGAACTTACGCTATTTTGTGGTGCAGCTAGGCCCTCTCTCTATTGGTATCTTCAAGATGTGACGTGACGGCCTCAGGTGACTCAATAGTGATGAATACTGATTGAAATTCCGCTTCACAATGCACGCTCTTTACTGAGTTCAACTGAATTCAAACTTCGGACACGCCACGATCTATTCCAACGCTGAAGATGACTAGTAAGACCCACGAACTCGCATAATTTTCTCTCATTCGTGTTTCACTGACTACTCATGTGATGGCACTGCGATCGCTTCAAGCGCGCATTTGGACATTGTGAAATTACGCGCCGTGCAAAGATATTTGGACTTTTATTGAATAGCTAAATTATTTCCAATTCCATGTTACTGTACACAAAGTGTATTTTAAGTGCCACAAAGGTGTGCATTATTATATCAATGAGAAAGTGATTCAATACAATTTCATGTAATACTATGCGCTAAGCTGTATTTCGAAGTTCAACATGTGTTACCAAATGATATTTTTAAGAGTAGGACTACTGCAGATCCTATTTGAAACCGTGAGAGAAGATAAAAACTCGTAAAAATTATTTGATGCAAATTTTCAAAAATTAATATAATCTATCTATAGTTCTATACTAATATATACTAACATGTATAAAGTCAGAAATCCGTTGAGTTACAGTACGATATCTTAATATATTGAACCAATATCGACGAAACTTTTGTGCTAGCTTCCTATGAAGGTCAGGAATATTATAGGCTATGGTTTACAACCATAAATCTTAATATATTTACAAAATAATTTCTTTTGGGGACTTTTTTCGCCTAGCATTACATCACAGATTCAAGACTGCTTTAATGCACATTGGTTGAGCTGCGCGCCCCCACAGGCTGACGACAGAGATGTACTATTAAGTTCATCAACGCACAGAATTTCGTATCTCTATAAGAGGGTTGCTTGTTTATTGTTACGAGTGCATTCAATTGTCTAAACCGGAACGATCGTATTAATAAACGATTATGTCATATTTTCTTCATTCTATTTATAAAGGTAACTTGGATATTGATTTTAATAGTGTCTAGGAGTGAATGTATTAAGTCTACAAGATATATGAAATTGTAAGGAAAAAGTCATTTTGCTAGCAGATGAGCTTGTTATTGTTGGAAAAAGGTATGAATGAACATGTATTCTGCATTAAATAATTTCTGGTTTAGTGGAAGAAAATTAAGCTTGATTATTACGTATATGCGAGCTATACAAGCGACAGCGAAACGTATTATGATTTACGGGTCGTTTTGAAACTATGACAGATGTAATAATTTTTGTAGGAAAGTTTTTTTTTATAGGGGAGAGTGATAGTGTACCTTTGGCTGGAGAAGGAATAATTATTTAAATTCATGAGAGTAAATTAGGTAAGAACAAGTTTAAGGATAAGGATATTTGGAAATGAACGTGTGTCAACGCCGCTTTTTCAGATTGTTGAAAATAGAGCACAATAGGCTATTTTAAATAATACAAAACTTTTGACGGCCGAGACCCACTGTGATCTTGGAGTTTTGAAGATTATCATTATCTAAATGGTTAAAGGCACCTGCCCGTCAGCCACTATTTATCAACACGCGTACTCAAATTCAATTAAAAGCACTTTGTTTAAATGTCGATTGCCTAGATGTGGCGTTAAAAATGAATTTCAAACTTTTCTTTGTTAATACCTGAGAAGAAAAATAGTAAGTTTTACATTGTGGCATTTGATTGAAACTATTGGTACAAGAAATAAAAGTCTACGAAAAGAATATGCACGAGTACATGTATTTTATTTTTTATTTTAGATTTGTTTATTAATTTCAGTTAAAAGTGAATGAAGTTTGGGGGGACGAGAACCGCAATAAGAAAAATATAAATATTTTTAGTGAGAAAGTGAGAAAGCTATTTCCAGATAGAAGCAAGGCAGAGAGAGGTGGGATAGGGTGGAACGCGGAGAAAATAGAATAGATAGAAGTACTTGTAGTCTCCGCCGCAGGACCTGGCTAATAAATTATTATGACTATTCCACTCGTGAAATTAAAACCAATATTGTTTACCATACATACAAAATGCCCCAATCAGGGCGATGTATCTAAAAAAGTTTTTCGCTTTTTCTATCCAATTTTTCTTACCGCTTCTACCTACTGGCTAATCATAAACTGTGACACATCTATCTCAGGAGGCGGTATACATCGTCCGCTATGTCGATGTCCAACAAACAGCGCATGTACTACAACATAACCTCTGATTTTAACATAGGCTTTCAGTAACTCTCAATATTTATCGCATATTAGAACTCTGTTGAACAAAATTTTACTCGTCCTATTAAATAACACTCGTTTTTGAAAATTCTCAGATAAACCCTTCCCCGCTTCGCGAGTCGGAAATGTATCGACAATTTCCAAAGCACTCGTGGTATTACCTGTGATAAATACCCCGACAGCGTGGGGTACGTCGGCAAGTAATTAATAATTATTATTTTTCACGTAACAGATGCTTTAATTACTGATGTTTAATACTCTTAAAAATATATTTTCTTTCAAAACCAAAAAAATTGACAAAAACTTTAATAATTCAATGTTTAATTTTAATATTATTGGGAAGATTAAAAACGCTTTTAACGCTTAAATAAATAATACCGAATTTTATATTTATCTCTTGTGGGTGATTTTAAACACTCACAGGTGCTCAGGGTGGCAAACAACGAGTTAGAATATATTACATATAGTGGCTGAAACTCTGCCCTCTTTGCAGCAAATTGAAGCAATGATTTTTGCAGTCAAAGCAGCGCCCTCTAGAGAAAAAGAGTTTTCTAGTATTCCATAAGCCGCTGGTTGAGGACGAGACGACGCGGGCAGTCGCACGACCAAAACCAATCATTTAAAAACAAAATCACTATAAGTAAGGAGAACGAATTAGGAAACTTGAAAAAAAGTTGCCTCCAGTACAGATTATTGTCGTAAGAATGGAAGCTACTGAAATATTATTGTAGTTCGCATAACGCTTGAAAGTGAAAGTTATTGCAAAGAAACAGATCACAAATAATCAAATATAAATAATATCCTTTGCATGACGTCATTAATAATTTGCCAATATTACAAGTAAACAAACAGTTCAGTATAACAACAGTTCTCTAGCCCACCTCCATGTCATGACTCATACGTTTTGACTGCAAAAAACATGGTGGCTCCTAGTTCTGCAAGAATCCACCAAGAGCGCTAAAACTATAGATAGGATCAGCTACTCTGTGTTATACAAGGTCACACTTGTATATTCTAACTGGTATGAGGTACCAGCCCTAAGGAAGACCACGACAGGATGGTCGAAACGTCGGCAACTCAGCCCTCGACGCGGCGTCACCCGGACAGCCCAGTCACCCAAATATACTGTATGTAGGCAAGAACGATAAATAATTAATTGTTAGAAAGATAGATAAAGAAAATTAGTATAGATAAATAGATAGTTGCAAGAGTCATATCTCCCTGGCATAAATGAATCTTCATCTTTTTGTTTAATAAATTACTATTTGCATACTCGTGTTTATACGAATGTAAACTATATTCCAAGAGTCGATTATCTACTACTATCAATTTTATTAATTGAAAATATTGTAGTAAGGATGGGAGAATGATGTTGGATGATATTGTAACGAATATTGCATCACCTGCCGAAGTCGCTGCGCGTGGATTCATCTGCCGCCGCCCCTTCCCTTTCCCCCGAACTAGACGGTTCCGGACAATTCGCGAGCCGCGGGGAAAGGCCCAGAATGGGCCGGGTGCCTGGAGACAAGCGCCGGGCAGGTATAAATGCGCCGCTGCCGGCGGCCGCGAGTCAGTCAGAAGTCAGAGTCAACAGAAGGAAGTCAGTAGTGAGCAGTAAGACGTCAGTCCGTCAGTGTGTCCGAAGTGGAAGCTGTGCTGGGAAGTGTGCATTGCGGTGAAGAGTAGTGCAGTGGTTGAACAGCAGTCAGCAGTCTGAAGTCTGCAGTGGAATCTGAGCTGTGAAGGGTGCATCGCGGTAAGCAGTGGTGCAGTGGGGAAACAGCAGTCAGCAGTTTGAAGTCTGCAGTGGAAGCTGAGCTGTGAAGTGGGCATCGCGGTAAACAGCAGTGCAGTGGACCCTGGTGTGCGCAGTGAAGTGTGGTCTGCGCAAGGAATTGTGGTCTGCGCAGGGGAATTGTGGTCTGTGCAGAGAATTGGGGTCAAGTGCAGTGGACCGGGGACAGTGCATGGACTGACTGATACTGTAGAAGAAAAGAACTGTTTAAATAAATAGTGTGTAAGAAGTGAACTGTGTAAATAAATCAAGAGAACTGAGTCGTGTGTAACAGTGTAAATAATTAAGTGTAATATATCTGTAAATAGACCAAGTAGATTTTAGTGTATAATTGTTCCCGAATAAACCTTGTTTGTTTAAAAAATATTGTGTTGGTTTTAATTCACCACGAGAAACGTTACAATATTTAATAGTATTTGATGCCATCAGCCCTCGGTGGCTCATTGGTTAGTGTGCGCATTTTCCACAGCGCAAATCCCGGGTTCCATTCGGGGCAAAAACTACTTGTGCGGTTCCAGTATCTGTTGCTGTGTGATGATGAGAAAGCTTACTTCGCTGGTTCAGAATACCAGACACACAGCAAAGGGATGGCTATGTGCTAACCACACGTACCCCTTAACCCATGGCCGCAAGGCCGGGACACGACACTGCTTAGGGCTTAGTATTGCCTCTTAAAATCCACTCGTTTACGAAAATATTCTAACTAGCAGATATTCCAAGAATGACGTCATTTGCTCCAAGGATCAACTTAATATAACGGTATTAAACTCTTAAGAACTGTAACATTGCTCTTTATATGTTTAAATGAAGCTACGCGATTTTCTCGTTACATTGATAATAAGTTATGTTTTACTTCGCCTCAAATCATTAAAAAATTAAAATTAATTTTTATTCATTATAAACACTGCCATACTTCTTTTAGGGTATACCGTCGATATTTGAAGAATTCAGATGAGCTTTTTTCAAAAGTTTTGAAGAGCTTATTCCTCCGTTTTCATTTCTCTAGATTAGAAATGTAGAAATTGTGTGTGGAATTGTAGAAATGTGAAAGTAGTATGGAGAAATATATTATTAACATGCCTCTCCATCACCATGCTAAATATTGTGGTCAAAACTGTCATTTCTCCTTTGTTAAACGCAATTCGAAAACTGTTATATTCTGTCTTGGTCAATAAGGTTGATTTTGTATACTTTCCCTTCCTGAAAAGTTGTTTCTTGGAGATACGTCTCTCAATTTCAATCATATGTTAGATATAGCAGCGAGTTGGTTGCCCCTGCCGGGGACAATGTTGTTGGTGGACCGTCTTGATCGTCGGTGCCCGTAGATTGCCTGATCACTTGCCGGCGATCACCGCGCCGGATCCTTCCCATTCGTGAGCTAGGTGGTGCAGTGATCCCCTGACGCCTTCGGCCCTTTCCCCATTGACCGGGAAAAATCTCCGTTTGCGAGTCACTGGCTGAGTTTAGCTCATGGCGTTAGATAAATAGATAGAACGATTCAAGCCGTTGTCTGGAGGAGAATTCTAGCGACAAGTTGCTCTGATCGGTAGTTTTATGAGGATTTTTTTCTACCATCACCAGGCGATGGCAAAGCAGTGCCCTTAAAAACAGAATAAGGACCGCGCGCAATCTTTCCTTTGATTTATATTTATTGTTTATTTGATGGAAATATTGCTAATGCGGTAGAAATAGCTTATATTGCATTAATTTAAATGTGCTAAAGCTTGTATATTGAATTTAAATTGTTACTATGATAACGACATTCATGAATGTAAATTATTAATAATAATTGTTTATGATCAATCATTAAAACATGTTACCACGAATGTATACCCATTAATTTTGATTTTAGTTAAAAATTAGTATTCTGCGTAAGAATTGTAAACGACTTCACAAAACATCGTGTAATCGATTTGTTTATGAGTAATCAGAGGAAGCCAAAGAAAAACAATTTCTATTTACTTTGGTTTCCTCTTTTTAAATATTAATTAATATTTAATATAAAAATCAAAGAATAATTATTTTTCTTTGGTTTCCTCTTGTTACTCATAAACTAATCGATTATACGTTGTTTTGTGAATTCGTCGGGATAAAACATATGACTGCTGGCGAAGTTAATGTGCATCTTATTCTGTGGTTGCGGAGAAGAACAGATGTCAAATGTGCAACTCCTCTTCTATTCACAGTCATTTATTATGATTGTGATTAAGATACCGATTATAATAAGTACTATTTCGAACTACGTTCATACTAAATATTTTCTGGGAAATGACCATTTGATCTTTGCTTTAAATTTGGGTCTGCAACAATTCCTCACTCTACCGTCACCACCCGTTCAAATATTACCAATGCCCTACCCACGCAGGGTTTTAGGTAGATCTTCTCCCGATGTGGTCTGCAAGTCCGCTGTCTGCTGGCCGCTTCCTAAAAAAGTACACGAGGGTTCTATTCCTGAATTACTTACAATATGGAAACACAAACAGGGGCCGTGTGCTTTGCCCATTGAATATGCAGTTATGGAAAGAATGCTCCCGAACATTTCTATTCTTTTTACTATTATCCTCCTGTCTGTCCCCTCCCTCTTTGTCACACCAGTGGTCCCAGGCCGCAGTGGCCGCGCGGGGGCATGCAATATTAACCGGGAGCGCCGCCGCTTATCTGCGTACCAGAGCACCCGCTCCGCTCCGCTCGGCTCGGCTCGGCTCGGCTCGGCGCGCCCAGGCGGCGCGGCGCGGCGGTCTCCGCCCGCCCATGTGACCTCGCGGGCGCGTGGCGGCGGCGGCGGCGGCGGCGGCGGCGGCGGCGGCGGCGCCCCGCCCCCGCGCGGGCCCAGCGCCGCTACGGGCCGGCCGCCGGCCACGCCCCCCTCGGCGCACGCCCCTCCCCTCCCTCCCCCTCCCCCCGCCCGGCCGGCGAGCGTTCGTCGGCCCCAGCGGGCCCGGGCCGCGCCGCGCCGGGCCCCGAAACGCGCCCGAAAACTTGACCTTCCCCACAGGACGTCACGGCGCCAGAGCGCTACTACCCGCCGCGAAAACATCGAGCCGCCCGCCAATATCGTCATATACAACTTAAACAGACCCCCTAGTGAGAGGGCTAAGTCAGGGCAGGTAATCTCAACGGAAAAATATTTACTAATGTTCAGCAAATAACATACATTGATTTCCAGGTTGCGTGCGATTTTTAATCCCGCATCAATTATTATTTCAATTTCAATATTATTCATTAACAAGTCGCAGTGTTTGCAGCCCCCATTTCCAGACGGCTTAGTTAATTGAGAAATGAAATAGAATAACCACCCATGGCGAAATAAATTTTGAAAATCACACAGAATCTTATATAATTTATGGAAGTTCAAAAACGTGATGAGGGAAAAGTTATAAACAAGGGAACGTAGATGTACTTTAGACGTAGGATGCGTATTTCCTCGGCAGAAAAATCTGACTTCCAATGCGTCTTGTAGCTGCAATAACTTCTTTACAAATAATTTATTTTATTTTATAGTAATTCGGAATATTTAGGTTCAATAAGAATTGCGGTGTTCTTTTTTTAAATAATTCCTGCGCATGCGCTGTAACCCGGTTCAGAGCCCGTACGCCCGCGGCGGGAGTTGAACCGGACGGCGAGAGGGAGGTGGAGAAGGGGGGGAGGAGTTTGGCACCGCAGGCGGCGTGCTCGAAATTGCGTCCTCTGATAGAGAAAAGCCCAGCGAAAAAGCGAAACAAAAAATGAATAATTTGGAAAGTTCGTAAATTAAAACAATATTTTTCAATTTAAATATGTTTCGTGCTTCCTTAATGGAAATTTACTTTCCATTTTCATGCTGAAGCAAAAAAAAACGACAAGATAACATTTTTAGCCTGCAGTTGCAAGCTTGTTTCTCTTCGTACGAAAGGATGCTGTAGAGCTATATCTTAGCTGCATGAAGTTTCACGGTCAAAATAAAGCATGAGAATGTTGACAAATACCATATTGATAAGATGGTTTCCCTGAGTCATTTCACGAGACCGTCACATTTCACATTTCAGATTTTTGATTTCATGAGATATCTGCCATGTCACGTGGAAGAAATGACATATTTTGGAAACTAAATCAGTTTGTAGGTTTATGATATTACCGGTGAGAGATATCAGTAGAATTCTACTTTAACAAATGCATTCAAATATGCAACTCTTGTAAAGGTAATAGTAAATTATATTTCATGATGTACATTGTTTGAAAATAACTGTATAATCTTGGTAAAATAGATATTAGGTACACCCTAAGTTGGACATAAATGCAAAAATTAAGAAGACGACTAATAATAATAATAATAATAATAATAATAATAATAATAATAATAAGAAGAAGAAGAAGAAGAAGAAGAAGAAGAAGAAGAAGAAGAAGAAGATGAAGAATAATAATTTGCTGTGACGTAATATGTCGGAAGATTTTATAATTCTACAGTTTGTTAAACGCTTGCACAATGTCTTTTCATTTTATTGAGTGGCAATCCCTCTTTTCGAATGTTTTGTTTTATTTGAATAGTTTAAATATGAATTAAACACTTAAATAGATCTGATTTTTGCACTGCTCTGCGGTTGTGAGTTCGAATTCTGCGTGAGGTAACAACGAATGGACGTTTTCACCTTATGAGTGGAGCATGGTAGAGAAAGGCAAACCAACATACATATACATTAATGTAAAACGTCGTATTTCATAAACATTGATAATTTTCTTTTATTATCCCTCAGGAAATCCATGTTTCAATCTGTTGTTCTTGATCGCAAATATTGAGTTAAAGATATGGCATGGAAAGTATGGTTGCATAAAGGGCAATATTCGATTGACGTCACACCCAGCAATGTAGGATTAAGACAATCCTATCAATGACCCTTCACTGGATTGCAACGCTCTCCAGATGTTTTCAATATATGCGTTGCTTCGGTACATCAATACTTTTAATCTCATGATTACATCTTTAATTCATGATTTCTTGAATCTTAAGACGCACATACAGAATACATTAAGCATGGATGGATTGCACTACGAAAAAGATGTTAAGTCTTCTTGAAAGGCTGCTGACTGTAGTACACAACAATCATGTGCCTATATTAAAAATAGCATGTAGGTGGTTCATTCGTGAATATTATATTATTATTAATCTATGGTCAGTCAGAGTTAAAAACAATTATTGCTGAATTTCAGATCTTGAACAAAAATTTCGAAGAATGTAACTGTGTGGAATGTGTTTCTCAGTTGGTAGTCACTACATTAACTGTTCGCGGGAATTTTCTACCAAGGCATCGCGTCGCGACGCATTGAGCGCCCGATTGACACCAAGAACATGTTATCGCGTTGGTATAATTTCTATGATTTTCTAAAATTGCAAGAACGTAAATGCAAACTCGTTTATCGACGTGATGTATTTCACTCTTCCCTCCGTTTGCCTCTCTCTGGCGGTGGCTGTTGGGTCAAAATGAGACGTTATAGACCAGAGAAGTCAATTCAACTTGAAGCTAGCCGTCCTAAACCAAGCAAGCACAATTGTAAGAAGGGGGTTGGAACTCGGCGGCAGTCACCCTCAGCCGATTACCGAAGGAAGTTCAGAAATTTCTGAAGTACTAGAATAAAATCACATGTAGGTTAAACGTATCGATAGTAGTCACAGTTGTGACCCACATTGTCGTGGGTTTCTCAAAATTATTGATCTACAATACTAATTTTGTTATGTGAAGTTCACTGGATGTTTTGCAAACCTCTTTTTTAATACATCAAATCAACTTCAAATATAATGAATTTTTCATTTGTTTGACTTCTTTATTTACAAATCCCCATTTTGTTTCAGTAGTGGTCCCGTGAAAAAATTGATAATGGTCAGACACTCAACTGAATAAATCTCAATCGATATTTTCTATCCATGAACGTGTTTGAGACCAAAGAAGCTCAAAAAATAACGATTCTTATTACATTATTGCAATCCCAATTTTTAACAAAATGATTTCCTGCATATTCTTTTAAAATAAAATAAGGGAAAATAAATTTACAATTTTCGTTCTAATCCTCACCTCTAGACAACATACACACCAGTTCTTCAAATGTGAAGATAGTAGAAAGCCTCTAATTTCTTTAACAGTATTTTTCAAATTTTGTGTTTCAAGCAGTCACAACTGATTCAGCGGCCATTTCTGGCGTCCGTAACTATATATAGCACGCTTTCGTATACACTACCTCTCGCCTTCTTTCAGTGGCAAGTACCTTGAGTTTCACTGCAAAAACAACATTCGTAGGCCTGGGCCTGAGGAGAATCGCGCGCCAAGTAGTTTCCTATTCGAATTCGCGAAAGAAAAAACACATTCCCGCGGGCTCCAAAGCAGAATTTTTTGGAAACGCAATTACTGTAACGGATTGCAGTCGTGTTACCACTTTCTATCTTGATGCTACCCAAAATGGATGGAATGCATATCATACATATATGCTATTGAAAAGAAGGACGGAAAGAAATTATAAGGTTAGAAGAGGCGTAGGATAGGTTTATTAAATGGAGATTAGGTCTCGGTAAATTGTACAACAGGAAACTACACGAGGGAGCAATCTGTAAGAATAAAGATGAGGCTGATGATAGGTAAGTAGGTGATGAGACACAAAGAAATAAGAAAGAAAGGAGGTGCAAAACAATTAGTACGACACACATAGATTGTTTAAGAAAGGAAACAGAAGGAAAAAATATATTGAGGAAATGAAAGAAATTTTATTATGACAGAGGTTATACAAGTACAGTGTTTAATAGGGGGGAAGAGGGGGGAATGTTAGCAGAATTATTGAAAAGAGACTAGGATAAACGACAACAAGAGGTGTGAGGGAAAATAAATTCAAAATATAATGAAATTTATAAGATTAATTAAGGAAGAAGAGTACCACAATATGAAGAACAGATGTAATGATAGCGCAAGGACGACTTGCGCTATCATTACATTACTTGGATTTGCATGGTACCGAATAAAAGCGAGTTGTGAACTCTTCTCTTAGATATCGACAAAAGAGTGAGGATATGTTACGAAGGAAATGTATTGAAAAAGATTGAAATCATGTATTGGAAAAATGTATGAAGATATGGAAAATGATAATAGCGCTGAAATGGGTGTACAAGATACATTGAAAAATATTTTCTTAGAATCTGGGATGAGGTTGTAGGGTGTCCACAGGAACAAGTCAATAATTGAATTGGATCGGTTGGATTTTTATTGGGAGAACATCTTCAGCTAATGTTGATGAGTACTTAGTTCAAGATCAATTGCATCAAATAGCACATACTCAAATACATTTCATGGGAGAAATAACCTTGTTTCTGCATTCTATATCAAAAACAATGAGTTGGTGAAATTTATACTATGATCTGAGAGATTGTCAGTAGGCGTATTTATTTTTTTAAAGTAAGTATTACTAAAAATTAATAATATTTGTAGTTTTTGTGAACCGTAGTCAGCTTACAATTATTGCAGAAGAGTTTTGTATAATATTTTTTTAATACCGTCTCAGTTGGTTATATTATAAATCTGGCTGAAAGTTTATTTTTTCAGAAAACTACGAGAGTATAATCCCGATACATTTACATTACCTCAAATTAGCATAACATTATGAGCCATCTTTCTTTGAGTTCTGCTTCAGGGTTTTGGCTAGGTTTATGAATGTATAACTATGATGGAAGTGTAACGGAGAATACAACTTTATTTCAGAGAGGGAGTTGGTTGTTATCATAAGCCACTACTACTATTCTAAATCCCCATTGTCAGTAATTTTTCGTACGTTAACCATAATATACTGAAAAGGTGACGCACGGGCAAATACGTTATAGGAATAATACTTCATGACAGTCATCAGTGGTAATAATACGTTGGTAAACAAGGAAATTATAATTGTATATTTGCAATTAAAATTTCAAATTAAAATTTGCAATGAAAATGTGCAATTGTAATTGCATTTTAAACTTCAACAAGCGCGCAAATAAAACAGCTCAATGTCAAATAGAACAGTTCTTCAAAACAGTCGTGCTTTTCGATTCCTTTGCAATCAATAATATCGTTTAAAAAAAGAGTTTGTTATTTTATTTTAGTTAAAAACAGTCAAAACTGCATGTGACTTATGCGGGAGAAGATCATTTAAGGGCGTTCCCTTGAGTTCCAGAATCCCTTCCCATCATTTTAACTATAAACAGTTGAAGGATTAGTAAAAGTTAAAGATTAAATAAATAAATAAATAAATAAATAAATAAATAAATAAATAAATAAATAAATAAATAAATAAATAAATAAATAAATAAATAAATAAATAAATAAATAAATAAATAAATAAATAAATAAATAAATAAATAAATAAATAAATAAATAAATAAATAAATAAATAAATAAATAAATAAATAAATAAATAAATAAATAAATAAATAAATAAATAAATAAATAAATAAAAATTAAAAGAGCGCGAGATTAACATTTGAAAAACTAGACATTTTCATTCCCGAGTTATAGAAAACTTACTTGCAACGGTAAACGAACTGCAGGTTTGATTTTTCTTCATTGCTAACAAAATAGTAACTCGCCCTTATCTCTACTCCTACCACTACAAGCAAGAGGAGATCTTCAACAAAATGTGCGCATAGTGAA
This sequence comes from Gryllus longicercus, assembly GCA_038098605.1. Lineage (NCBI taxonomy): Eukaryota > Metazoa > Arthropoda > Insecta > Orthoptera > Gryllidae > Gryllus > Gryllus longicercus. The sequence continues at coordinate 743,231 of JAZDUA010000387.1, read as the reverse complement.
GCTACATTTACGTCCAGAAGCAAAAAAAAAGGGGACATCTCGGCATTTGCTCAATGGATCAGTTCTCGCATTTTGGCAGTATAATAATACGTTCTCAACTCGCCAACATTTTGATCTTGATTTTCTCCTTCATCAGGGCTGCAAGTTCAACAAACAACCAGGTACAAAATAACTCATGCTCACATGCTTTGCCTTATAATTATTACAAATAGTAGGGCAATGAGTACAAACAACACATCCTCTACACTTGCCTGGCCTTATTTTACCCATAATAACACTAAAACAACGATTTTGAAAAAATATTTTTTTTTATTTTTGTAGCTAAAAATTTTTCCCATATGCACTTTTTTACGTTTTTTAATAAATAAAGTTCCGTAGAATGGATAATATTAAGGTAATTAGAAAAATGGTTTTAGTAAATGTAGGATACCTTTATTAACATCTGAAAATTTAAATTTCCTACTACAAATGCTTGCTGAGAAAAGAACAGTTAAGTATAAAGAATATCAACTTTCGGGAAATAGGCTTCATAGATGCCACGCCATCTTGATAACTAGCCTCATCAGAATAATAATTTTCTAACAACTACTTCCTTTTGCGACTACGTTGGTTAGCTTCACAATATAAAGTTTTCAATTTACTTTCTGAATGTTTAAGTATTTCGGTATTAATGGGCTGCATTATGTTATTTTTAAATTTATTTCTTACCCGTTCGGCCCTTCGGCATTTCGGGAGTTAATTACAATACATACATTACATGAGGAACTTAAGAGTCACTGCATTATGTAACTATATAACAGTTCTGAAGCCAGCTGAAAGCCCAATGAAAGAAGGACTTCAGATGTAAATAATTTAAAAACATACTTGAGACATATCAGCACATTTCGAACTCCAATTAAAAGACAAAATTATGGAGACTTATGAAAAAATATAATTCTAAAAACAAATGTCTGACTACAAAATATTTCCATTTCCCCTTAAATTAATTACAAATAGTAGGGCAATGAGTAAAAAACAACTTATCCCCTACAATTGCCTTGCATTATAATAAATACTAATAATATGGTAATGAGTTTTTTGCAGCTGGTTGTTTGTTTGAAATGTGGCCCTCAAGTCGTCATAGTGTGTGAATTTTTTAAAAATCAGAATACTTTTTTAATTCAGTATCATTTTTATTATTTACTACCGACGAAGCTGAGTATCGAATGCTACGTCTCGAATGAGAAAATATCACCTTTTCAGTTTTGAATGTTATATTTCACTAGTACCTTGGATTTCTAACGAGTAGAGCTTGGTAGTGAACTTAGGAGAATGGTTACCGTGAACTCGGTTCGCAAGACTTGCTACCATACAACTACAGCTGTGCGCAGGCAGACGGAGAAATGTTTGTAGTTTTGGAGGGGGAGGCCACTTTCGGGCATGCGCAGTGAAAGGTTTTTTTGACTGCTAGAGCTATAGTAAACAAGGTAAGTACAGCGGAGCTAGGGACGTCACCGCGCACCACTGCTGCAGAACGAGAACGGTTTTGTGACAACTTTTAAAACAACTGAGATTTGCCGAAGACCGCACCGCACTATGAAATGTATTTTTCCGCCAGCCAGTTGAGCTGGAGCGATAAGCTGATATGACTTCGGTTGTATCAGAGTTAAACAGTCCACAAATGCAGAATATCAAATAGTTCGCGTTATGCACTTTTATCGCGCTTTCAACGAAATTCGAAATATCCTGACTCTTAATCAAAGAATGATCTGTGTAAGTAATATTCCTATACAAAGAAGTTTTGAAGATTTTTTTTTAAATTCTAGCTAAATAAATTGGTTGTATTCGAACATTCCCCAATTGTCGAAATGATAATTGAAATGTATGAAAAGAAAACAACAGAAGACTGGAGTATCAAATATAACAGTTTATTGAGCTTTCTGCTTCGCTAAATGTTACAATGCAAATCGTACAGTAAACAAAGCCGGAGTAGATCTACTAGCCAGAAGACAAAATTCCAAGTCCATACCCATTCACAGTTCCACCAGTTGACGTACAAGTTCTGAGTTTAGTCACTAACGGATCCAACGGAATAAACAAAGTTCTTAGTGTAGTCGGCGTGACGGAAGCAGTAACAATAACTACAGCGCACTCGCTCATAATCCAAATCGAATCTGCTTTTCCGGGCGCCAGGCAGCCCGTTATACACGCGTCACAGCTGCGGGCCCGGACTCCCTCCGACGGCTTGCTGTTTGGTGAAGCGAATATGGCTGCTCTGAACTGTAGGCTTCGATACAGAGCGCAAGTCGACTTGAAAGCTAGCTGCGCACACACCAAAAATTATACACAGCCCCAACACAAGTTAGCCAACGTCCAACATGTTACTTCCCTTGACCACGCCCCGCAATATGACTTGACCGAAATGAGAATCAAAATAATCTCCGACGTGAGCGTAGGCCGTGGGCCGCCACCTTGGACAGCGCCCGCCGCCTGCCGCCTGCTCCTCCTCGCCCCCCACTTCCCGGGCAGGGCGGCGCGGCGCGGCGCGGCGAAGCGGCAGTGTGAATACTGCCGGCAAAAACATTTCCGGTGCACTGCACGATAGAAATTTCGCGCGTGGAGATGCAACGAGGCGACGCAGCTGCCACGCGACGCTGAGAGGGGGGGGAGGAAGGGGTGAAGAGAAGGGAAGGGTGGGAGGGGAGGGGAGGAAGGAAGAAGGATATGACATGAGCAACGTGACGATGGTGAGCCTGTCGACCGGAGAAATAATATGAAGAATACGTCAGCCCAAAAAGTAATAAAAATCGGGTGGAGATTAGGAGATGGCGGGCCTCGGAGGAAGTACGTAGTATTAAGCCAAAGATGACGTTATTCCCCTGACGGGCAAGAGAATGACGGGAAGAGGGGTTGAATGCCGACGAAAAAGACTAACAGTGAAAGCAGAAGTCATCGGTAAATCATTTAATCCAATCGAATATGAGTCCCAATGCAATTTACAAATCATTCTGATCTTCGCCGCAATGGAACTTTGCATTTTTATGGGATCAAATATTTCCTCGCAAAAAAGAATATTTAATGCAAAACTAGATATTTTAACTAGATTTTTGAACTGACGCAATAATGATCTGCATGGTTAATGAAGTTAAAAGAGAATTATTTACGCAAATATTTTTGAACCTATGCGTTTTTAATATTGGTATATCTCGTCCAAAGTCAGAAGTGGATCGTTGGAAACCACACTAGCAACCCCCACAGAGAGAGGTAATTTGCTAGGAACCATACAGTACGTTATTGTATGCGTTTCTAATAACTCTCTGTCCCTGCATAAATACTCGGTTCTGTAATTTTGAAGTGCTACGGAAAATTAAGAAGTACCACAAAAGTCATGATATCATTATTTGCAAAGTCGACTGGCCGCTACAATAATGTTTATAGTACTAATATGTAGTTAGTATATGTTTTTAAATATTTGTTCTCGTATGTTGATTTGACGTAGTACGTTTCAAACGACACCTTTTGGAAAATACATGTTTATGTATGAGATAACAAGTAATTTACTCAAAAGACGAGTACTAAGCAGAGATGCAATTTTCTTTCTAGATCGTATCTGCCCGATGGTTCCTAATTTAAAATTTAAAAATAATCCTGGGAGCAATTCATTAGGTTGTCAAGAAATTTCATTGCAGCAAAATACTCATTTCGACATCGAGAATCAAATGTATCATCATATTGCTTGTATTGAAACCGAGAAATGTCAGATTTCAATTTCAATATTTAATTTGGAACTAGTATCGTTTGTTAAAGAAACATGCATGATATGTAACCTATCCCATTAAGGAATAATCTTAGACAGAAGATAACCAACTCCTATATTCTGTCAGTTATGTTCATTTGTGGCTGCATTACACTATACAATACTGTAACACGAGTGTAGTTGATCCTGATGTGTAAGTGATATTACACTTTAGTTTTCACAACTCAATTCTCTACAATTCTATATCGAGCGGCGTCATAATAATTTATCTATTTAAGGGATTACGGAGTGTTAACTTCATGAGAGTTCGTGGTAGCCGTCAAGTTATAGTATTAAATGTGAGTATACTTCCGATTTTATTATCAATTAGACGATAAGGAATATTATGAAATTAGAATACTAAATAAACGATACTTCAACAAAAACCTCACTCGAAAAAGGTTAAGTCGGGCATACAATAACTATCCCGTCATTCCATTACTATCCATACGATACTATTACTATCGACCGGGCAAACAACTATTTCTATCCGCGCGAAACTATTACTATCCGTACACAGTCAACCACATCAATAGCCCTCTTTTCTTAATCTAAGTACAAGTACATATTGATTTATTATACTACACACAATATTTAAATATAAAACATTTACACCTTTATTGCAAATGATGGTGTTACCTTGAACACTTTAAAGAATTCGTAAAAAAACGGATTATAAGAGAGGTTTCGAGAAGAATAGTGGAAAATTGGGAGCATTTACACCCAACAATTAATTACTTCAATGCCAAGAAATCTAAAAGTGTAGAACAAAAGGGAATAAGTACAAAATGTTAAGTTGTAATTTAATGTTAATTCACATCCCTTTCTGAGTTGCCTGAATATAAAAGTGGGTGTAAAATTACATATTATGTAAGATTTATATATGTTTATAAACATTATTTTGTTTAGTTTTATGTAATTATTTTCTTCAGTAATAATAAATGAATATTTATATTTTTTGTATTTCATCATTATAAAAGAATCTTTTGTGTGGCAAGAAATCGTTCATAATCGGGCATTTTACGGCACAAATGATGACTATTAGATTTTATGTCACGAATGATTGCGTCATCACACATTCAGCCAATCGTAGCGAGAGAATCGGGGGGAGGTAGAGCTAAACGGAACAGCCGACCACCGTTTACGCCCACGATGTCAAATACCCGAGTCGCCACAGGGAAGTTGTTTCGCAAAATTAAGTTTGATTCTCTTATAGATGTATAATGCTGTTATACAAAAAAATCTTGTATGCAACACGTTTATAATGTTGCTTTATTGCATTCGTATAAATTTGAAAACTCGCTCCTAAAGTCGCTCGTTTTCAAAACATGTACTCATACAATAAAGCGTAACATTATAAACTAATTGCATAAACTACTATTATTTTACTGCCATATTTCATCTAAATAACCATAAATAAAGCGGCGGCGATGGTGTAACGGTTAGCGTATTGGACTGGTATACCCAAGTTCGCGGCTTCAAACCCGATCGAAGCCGTGGATTCTTTTAAGGGCGAAAAAATCCTTCGTACGCCTTCCTTCGGAGGGGAAGTAAAGCCGGCTGCCCCATGTTAGTAGATTTACTTGCATGTAAAAGATCCTCAAGCCTAAATGACGCCTCAGAGCTAAATTCAAAATCGCCTGTTTCTCGCACAAGAAATACCTTCTTCCTCTGCTAGTTGGTGAAAGGAGTGTAGCGAAATTTGCGTGGTCAGACGGAAGAGCGGGCCTGATGGCCCGAGTCTCGCCACGTAAAATGAGGCATTAATTCAATTCAATTCAATAAATCATAAATAATTTTTGCCAGAATATGAACGCGACCGACTGCTGTACCAAACTCCTATCCGCGCGGCACCTTGAACGCGCGGCGGCGGGGTGCGCGCGGCGCGGCGCCTGCCGCGAAGGCCCCCGCGACCTCGTTGCAAGCGCCCGCTGCCGCCGCTGCTGAAATCCTCACGGCCTCAGCTGCCGCGGCGCGGCCAAGACCTTGTCCGTGGTACTCGCGGTGCAGTTAAGTGGGAGACTACTCGGGCGGGCGGCCCGACGGACGTGCGCTCGGAGACTTGAGCAGCGAGAACAGTGTAACTTCTTGCCACGACACCAGTAGAGAGGTGACATGGAAACGATTCCTGACGACGTGGACAGAGACTAGTTTTAGCTCAAGACAGAATAAGACAATTCCTGGAGTTTAGTGTAGTTTTTGGTATTTAAGGTCGCTTCAACTACTGGGTTATTATCGACCACTATTGCGTGTAACGCTATGGTCACTATGAGGATGACACGATATGATGAAGATAGGGGGTGAAAGGACGAACACAATACAACCATGCCCGAGACGGGATTCGAACCCGCGATCCTTCGGTCCAAGATCGCTAAGGCACTACTGCCATCCGGACCGGCTTTAGTGTTTTTAAAAAGTTGCAGAGACTGTAACAATGAAACAGAAGAACATCGAACAAAAATGGGTTCATAGGTAGACTGCGCTAATTTTATCGTCATTGTGAAAAACAAGTTAAGTGAACAAAATCAATCTTTTGAAGAATCCGTAAAGTGTTATATAGATTTATGTCGTGCGCAGACGCTGCACTGCCAACAAATCTAATAAATCACTCAATTTAAAACCATAAATTATGCCTAACTGGTAACAATGTTTTATTTATCTCAAATACCCACGAAAAATATTTTTTTTACCTTTGCTATTTGTTATCTCAAATTTACGGGTATATTTTAATGGTCGTCAGAGTTGAAGTATTAGTCTAAATAATTGTAACTGACATTTGTAGGAAAGAAGAATTAATCTATGTGAACTACTCGGAACATAGAATAGAAGTTAACTTTAAAATTTTATTTAAATTGATCGACATATATCAGAGAAGAAGTTTTTTAAATTAACCACAAAAATGTAAATAAAAATGATCCTATTGATGCACAGATCCACCCAAAAAAACCTATGGTAATTCTACTCAACAAATCTGAATCCAACATATATCACTTTTGAAAAAGTGATATTTGTTATCTAAATCTCTCTTATTCAATCCGCGGACCACAGTGAAGCTAGCGCGTAGAAACTGTATGAATGATTAAAACACATTAGACCAAAGTTCAGCACACTGGCCGTATGTCATGCTTCAGAGAGGCTTCACTTCTCAAATCGAGACAGATTTCCAAATCACATATTTATGACTTTTCCGTTGTCATTATTATTTTTAATTACGTGTGTATCCGCACCTTTGCGCTCAGTGTGTACCTCGTATTTTCATCAGCAAGCGCATATGCTAGGGACGCGTTTCGAAGAGTACGCGCGTCGTAAAACTGTATTAACATCGTTAGGGTCATATTCAAGATTTTCTCATATGGACGTAAACGTGAATAAAGAGAATCAAACTATTGTTGGAAAAGTCTTCTAAAGTTTCTGGAGTTACCAAGCTACGAGATCGTGCGGTCAATTTTACCCATTACTTCCAGGATCTAAATGATATATTCTAATTTCCGGAAGAAACGGTTAAAATACCCACAATCTACATAAACATTTACAAACATACACGCACACGTACAATGCACATCGTTGGCACTCATGAGTTTTCATTGAATTGAATTGAATTGAATTGAATTGAATTGAATTGAATTGAATTGAATTGAATTGATGCCTAATTTTACGTGGCGAGACTCGGAACATCAGGCCCTCTCTTCCGTCTGACCACGCAAATTTCGCTAAGCTCCTTTAACCAACTAGCGTAAAAAGGAGGTGTTTTTTTGGGAAATGAAACAGACGATTTGAATTTAGCTCAGAGGCATCATTTAGACTTGATCTTTCTCATCTCCCCCACACCAAAGGATGTTACAACATATTCACAGGTATAGTTTTGACTACATTTCTATAGTCAAAACGTCTTTGAATTTCACAATTGGATGCATTATAAATATGTATAAATCAACAAATAAAACTTAAATTTAAATTCGAGATAAATGAAAACTTCATAAAAGAACATCAAGTCGGTTGAACCACCTGCAGCCGCCCAATGAAAAATCCTGGTTCGCGCCGCTGCACAAAATTCACCCGTCCACAACTGCATACACACACACGCACACACCCTCGTGGACATATACACTTCCACAGTCTGTGGAAGAGTTGTGACGTGAGCCTGAGCCACGTTGCCACACGCCGGGTTTTGGGAGAATGGAGAAGAACGGAAGTGATTTAATTGAATAAAAATCTCATAAGTTGAGTAGTATCAGATGCTCAGTATCTTTTGAAGAATTTAATTTATGCTTGCAATAAATAATAATAATAATAATAATAATAATAATATTAATAATATTAATAATAATAATAATAATAATAATAATAATAATAATAATAATAATGATAATAATAATAATAATAATAATAATAATAATAATAATAATAATAATAATAATAATAATAATAAATACGCCGGTTCTAGTGCCGCAGACGATTGCGGGAGACACAATGAAAGAGACAATTCGCCGGGAGTATTACAGAAGAATGAGACTGCAGACGGCTCTGAACTTCAGGAATAAAATATACGCAATTGGTAGTTTGGCAGAGCTTGTAGTCGAGTACAGTTTCGGACTAGTGGACTGAACTTAGCAAGAAATTCCAATCATGGATCGATAAACTAGATATCGTCTCACAATGAATCATGTCGTCCACTCTCGCGCTGATGTACATAGACTTTATGTGTCACGTGAAGGAGGAAGAGGCCTCAGATAAATTGAACTATCTTGGTACAAAGTAAAATTCTGGAAGAAAAAGTATGTAATAATTCATCAAGATGATCCTATAATGTCATGTTATCTGACCGAAGAATGGGAAACAGAGGCATAGTTAGTGTGGCAAGAAGCATTGTGAAGAAAACTATGCAAGACACGCAAAATAACACAGACACTGAACTTCTGATGCTACTAAACATAAAATGTGAGACACAATGTAAAAGAAATCGTGGGGAGACAAACCACTCCGTGGACAGTATCTAAAAAGAATGGACAAGGTGCAGATCAGTAAAGATCAATCATTTATGTGCCTTAAAAGGGGAAGAATGAGGTTAACATCGGAAGCAGTTCTAATAGCAGCCGAAGATCAGGCGTTGAGAACCCGACAATATGATGAAGCGGTTCTCAAAATTTTCCAAGATGATAAATGCCGCATTTGCCAGAAGCAAGTAGAAGCCATTAATCACATCGTCTCAGCTCGTCCAAATCTAAGAAAGATCGAATACTTGAAAAGACACGACAGGGTGTGTAGTTACCTCTACTGGCAGATCTGTACCGCCTCGAAGTTCCAAACACATGCCCCAAGTGGTTCGAACACTTACGAAAACCGATTACGTCAGTTGGACTTTATACAATCTTGCCAATCTCTTTATACTATCTTAACAAATTCAAAGTGGTCTCACGATAGCACCAAACAAACCGGATATTGTCATCCCGGGTTTGAAGAAAAAATAGTATCTACTTGTAGATGTGGTTGTGCTTCGCTATCAAAACGACGTTATCAAGGAGGCAGACAAACGTCTTAAATAGAAGAGTTTGGAAATCGAGATCTGCCTAATGTGGGGCGTAAAAGCACAGCTCGTAACGATAGTTATCAGAGCTCTGGCAGTTGTTTCGCAGAATTTGTGTATGAACTTGGATAAACTCTCATGTCATTCGAACTTTTGGAGTAGCCTAAATTTTCCGCATAGTATTTTAGATGCACCGACAGTCTCTAGATCTTCTCCTTAAGTAACTGGTTGCAACCTGGAGTGGATTTTATGTTCAGATGACTCATAACATCTTTAGTCGTGATGTACAATAATAATAATAATAATAATAATAATAATAATAATAATAATAATAATAATAATAATAATAATAATAATAATAATAATAATACAAACTCATTCACATACACCCACGCGACCAGGCACTCACTCTTACAAGTACACAAATGCACTCTCAAGGAAATTTGGGAACACCAATAAATGCAAAGTGAATAAGCATCATTTCATTAATAAGCTTTTCTCTCATAACAATCTATGCAAATATTCGGCCTTACAAAATAGAGGACAAATTCGCTTTCTTTTTGTTTCTTCCTGGGTCTTTTTCAGTTTCAGGGGATGCCGGTTTCGACTATCCCCGCCGGATACCCAATATATCCCTCATGAGGACACATATGAACCTTTTTACACTAGACAAACATGCTGCCTTCTCGGTCTGTGGTCAGCAGACTCGCAAGACCTGTGACGACACACATACATGAAAGACAAAGGACAAACAAACATGCGCACGGTGGGACTCGAACCCGCGACCTTTCAGACCTAGGCGATGAGTCGGCATAAGCTCTAGCTACCTCGGCCTCATAGGTTAGCAAAAACGCGCTCTCAATTTAATAATTAAATAGTCATTGTATGGTTATTCAACGTACTGGTATGCATTTGTAACTAGCTACTAATGCTAGCACGAGAAACGGTTTTGAAAGCTTTGGCGTCATTCGTTCGTCAATTTTGCCGGTGCGTTAAAATAGTATTATACATGAGAGGCATACGCTATTTTTATACATCTCTAAAATTTATTCAGAAACTAAGTTCATTTTGAAGTTTTGCTATAAGTCGATCTAACATGTAAAATGAGATGGAACGTTAATGTATCTACAACTGCAAATAGTTTGTAGCAATTAGTGATTTAATTAGTTTCCGAAAAGTTAAGATAACTAATTAATATCATTTGACATAGAAGACCTTATTGAAAACAATGCACTAGTATTTACATCAAAAATACTATTGTTTTAAGCGAGGCTCTTGTATTTAATAATATTCCAGAGCAGATAGGCCGTTCATTATGAATTTCAACCCTGTATTACATTTGAATGAAAACCTTAACATACTGTATTGGTACATTGTATTCAGCCGAGATCGTTGGCAGAACCGAGATTGTTGGCGTAGGCGTATTGCTGTTCAATAGAGCGCACAGCAATACGCCCCGAAGCAGAGAAAATTCAGGTAACACAATAGCAGCACAAGACTAGTAAGACCTTATAGTGAAGAAATAGAGCAAGCGAGTAACCCAATACGCCAGCTTGAGAAAAAGAGAAGCGTCTGCAGCATAACCACCCGCGAAGCGAGACAAGGCGCAAATATTGGCTCTAGGGGCGCCGAAGGCCGATGGCCTCAGAACAGGCAGAACCGGACCTCATGAATCCTTATACGCACGTACAAGAAAACAGATTGTAGGTTGGTCAATAACAATCGTGAATTTTTTTACGAAATCTATTTTTTTTAATGTTCAATGAATATCTCCATCTTTTAATTTTGAGTTTTTGATTAGTTAATCAAATCCTGAGAAATAATGTTAAATTTTCATTTTGTTCGCTTTGAAAATTCTGACAAAGGAATGAACAAAACAACTATAGTAAATAAACTAACTCTAGTAGACTTCAAACCCGCATCACCGTGCGGCAGTAGCGGCGTGTGTCCGACTAAGGGCACGTTTATGTTGGAGCTGCGATAAACGCTGAGAGCGAAGAGAGAGTTGTTGTTGCGAAATCGCAGCGATGATATTTTCATGTCGGAGCTTCGCGAAGCATCGCCGCTCCGAATCTGCCAGAGACAACTACATGACATTCGGCCCAACTACCTCGTGTCTTCCATACCAACCTTACGTAAATCACCCACCATAGTTCCTTAATTGGCTTAGGGACTTTTGGTTAAGATTTAAGTTGAACCGCAGTAGGAGTCAACCTAAACTTCATTCCCCTACGCAATGGAAGCATTACAGACTACGAGGTCCATAGGTCTTTTTTTCGCTGGATATTGGCGTGCTTGATGAAGAGAGGTAGGTCAACCTCGCTCAATTCCCCCTGCAACATGCGGCAAACAGCTGTGTGGAGCCCACGAGAGAGTCGGTGCTAGTGGGTACTTATTTCGAAGTTTTTGTTCTGCGAGCGAATTCAATTGTGGTTTGCTTTGGAAATGTATTGTTATTTTATATTTTGCTTGGCATATTCATCGATGCGTCGTGATTTGACGGAAAGCCCTTCAATGAATGTGCTAAGGAGGAGAATCGTAGAAAGTAAGAGAAGTAAAAAATATTCACGAAGAGAAGAAAGAATTTCTCGGTTTGATATCCTGGCTGTGGCGATGATTATAGAGGTAAGCTGCCGATATTTAGGAAGGGCCAACACCACCGCCTGACAGTGGACTCCTGAGTGGCGCTCGAATGAGGCGTCACAAGCAAAGCCATCGCGTTGTCCTCCGTCGACGCAGCCGCCATCTTTGAATTTTTTTGAATTGAATTTGCCTTATTTTACGTGGCGAGACTCGGGCCATCAGGCCCGCTCTTCCGTCTGGCCACTCAATTTCCAATTTCCACTCAATTGGTACATTGTATTCAGCCGAGAATTTCGCTGCGCTCTTTTATCTAGCAGAGAAAGGAGGTATTTCTTGGGCGAGAAACAGGCGATTTTGAATTTAGCTCAGAGGCGTCATTTAGGCTTGAGGATCTTTTACATGCAAGTAAATCTACTAACATGGGACAGCCGGCTTTACTTCCCCTCCGAAGGAAGGCGTACGAAGGATTTTGTCGCCCTAAAAATCCACGGCTTCGATCGGGTTTGAACCCGCGAGCTTGGGTATAACAGTCCGGTACGCTAACCGTCACACCATCGCCGCCGCCTTCCCTCCCACGGCGCCCACCTCCACCGCCCCCCCCCCGCCCACGCCGTATTGAGCAGCAACCGCCTTGCCCGCGGCCGCCCGCTCCTTTGTCACTGCCATCGCCTGCGCAGTGCTGGCCGCAGCCGCCGCGCCGCGCCGGGTAGCTTCGCGTGCCCCGCTCGCCCGCAGCCGCTTTGTTCGGTGCCTCGGGGGCGCGAGGCGCTGCCGCATACGATGCATGCATACAATGCAACTGCAGCGCCGCCGCCGTGCATGTGCGGCATTTCGTATGTGCGCTCGCGTGCCGCCAATGCAGGTCGTGCCAGACGGGTGGCGCGGCCGCCCACGCCTCCGGGGCGCGTTTGCGCACCTCCGCCAAGCTGCAGTCCCCACTTTCTCGAAAATGTTAAAAACAATTTTTTTTTATTTTGGTACATAATTAGTAGATAATGTTAGGCTAGTTGATTTTGAATTTATGAGAAGTGGGGGTGCTAACTTAACGTCAAGCTAGCACCTCTCCCACTTTTGGATGTGGTTTTTTTTATTGTTTAATGTTGAGTTCAATATTTTTTATTGTGGTAGAAAATTAGTATATAATTAGTAGATAATTTTAGGGCAGTTGATTTTGAATTTATGAGAAGGGGGGGGGGGTAACTTAACGTCAAGCTAGCACCTCCCACTTTTGGATGTGTTTTTTTTTATTATTTAATGTTGAGTACACTATTTTAATTGTGGTAGAAAATTAGTATATAATTAGTACAAAATTATAGGCTAGTTAATTCTGAATTTCGAACAAGTGGGGGTTGCAGCTTGACGGATATAATTTGCGCGCGCGGGAACATAATAGCAGCACGCGCTTCACCCGCCGACTTCTCCCCTCCCCCCCCCCCATGCACTACTCGGGTTAGTACTCCACTATTCCCTCTTTTCTGCGAATCTCTTGCGTGGGGCTGAAGTAATTTAAAAGTACATGTAAAAAGTAGTGTTTGTTAAGTGGTACACGCTTTTCTCTAAAAACCTAATTTTCGATCCCAAATCTACTTAAGACTGCATCGATTGGCTTCTTTAATAGTAACCATATGTACTTAACTACATTTGGCATTAAACTTTTCATGTTTTAATTTTCACTTTTACTTCGCTCCGGAAAAATGCATGAAATGAAAAGTTATTGAAGCTTCCACACCAGTTGAAATTTTCAAGCAACTTGATTTACTGAGGAAACAAAAACTTCTTAAACTTATAAAAAATCTTTTATTTTTACTTGTTCGTAACTAGCTTGTAATTGCAGCACGAGAATTTATTATGTGTTAAAAAGTGTTAAAAACTAATCATTTTCAATTTGCACTCTCTGGGCATGACGATACAAAATAAATTGTATATAATATAAATGCGTTTCTGTTTACTTGTACACAAAATTGAAAGCTGACCTAGCGTTTCTGATCCCTTTTAGGCTTTAGTCATCCGACAGAGAAGCATCTCTCATTTCCACATTCTTCCTGGCATTATAATTGAACCGAGAGATAATAAAGACAGAGCAAAACACCTCCATAATGGATGTTCGCATTTGTTTGAGCCTCTTCCGGTTTTTCTTTCTGACCGTTCCCGCAGGTGCAGCATTGCTCAAGACAAAAAGAAAAAGAGCTGCGAAAAACTCCACATGACGTGACGTTGCAGCTGTTAACTTACCTGATGGCATTAAGGCTGTCACAAATGTTTCTCGCAGTTACGTTCGTATACGATTAACGAAATGTCAACCTTGTAGAGGAAATGGATTTATTCAATATCGCATATTTGATTGCAAGTGTACTTCTAAATTTTTGATTAATATTGGACTATTTCATTGCAAAAAAAATTAATGCCAATGTTAATATTTTCCTTACAGTGCTCTCCTAAACATTTTTAAAAAGCGTAAAATTATAAAAGTATTATTAGTTGAACCCGTGCAAACATTAGGCAATATGTAAATCATTATTTTAAAAATGAAGATACCTGCCACTGGAACCTAATTTCGAATGGTACAATCATCTAAACTGTGCATTGCAGCATTAGAGGTTCTGTGGTTGTTAAACATTCTAATATTGCTAAGCGTTTATTAACGAACAGAAAAACTTGGTTCCGGGAGATTGAATTGCACTTCTGGGTTTTGTGATGATGGTGTCTTCAAAAAGATTTAAAAAATTGCTAACAAACCTTGCCTAATAGCTTGTATATTAGAGGGGTTTATAACTACATCCTTGCTTTTTCGCTTTTTTCAAACATAATTGTTTGTTGGTTTTAGTTTGATTAATGCACTATTAATTTAAAAGAAAACAAAATCATTTATCTCGAGCCCCTTCTTATAATACGACTAGATTGTGGGAGGATGTTTTTTTAGTTTTGTTCATGTTCAGAAAATAAAACGCTTATATTTTAAAATAACAAGTTTTATCACCTTTATAGAGCTATCGATAGAGAGGGTAAATGCAGTATTACTGAATCTCATACTTCCTATTTTTTCAGCATGCATTCTAGTGTAAGAACAAAGAGGGCAGAAACTACCTTGCTTTGTATATTAATTTTCGGTCTCATCTAATCGAAGGAATAATCCTAGTGTATAAAACTATGAATGCAAAAGCGCTAATTATCTTTTCTAATTTTTAAAGAATTCAATTCCAGCTACTGAAATATACATAGATAAAAGTGGAATGAGTAAAACTAAAATAATTTCTCTTTTAGTTCAAGAAATTAAATTCTATAAGTAAAGAGATGCGACCTTTGAAAACACAATGTACCCCGCGGCCTCGCTCTTTCGTGTATTCGGTATTTCCTATTCGCGCTAGTCTAGTCAACAGCAACACATAATGACCTCAAAGGGAACACTCAGACTGAGTGCACTGGAATAGATAACATGCTACGCTAAGGCACACACGGCGGTAAACATCAAACAGCATACCCTCCGGGCGCCGTGCTCCACGCCTTTCCCTGGGAGCTGCAAGCAGAGCGCTTGCTGCCTTAGCCCGCCCCCTCAGCACCCACGCCCCTGTTCTTACTGCCCGACGCGTTTCCCTCTATTTACTCTCTGACTACTTGTCGAGACACATGCGCATGCAGTAAACGAATAAGAAGAAAACAAATAGAAGAACGTAAATAGAAATTAAAAAATACAAATGGTTTATTTTACATTTTGAGATAAAACCTGCATTTCTTTTCTCATTTTGTGAGGTGTGGATTTTATTTACCAAGTGTATCTATGGATGCTATATATTTCTTAATTATATTAACGGAGTAATTAATTTTAATTTACAAATTAAATGTTCTTGGAATAACATTCGACTGTAAAGTAGTGCCAATGACTATTGCGTTAAATACTACATTTCCTCTCAAAGAATACGTGAGAGCACATTTCTTTATCCTAGAACATTGTGGAGAAGATGTGTTCGGCGCAAAGTACAAAGGCCACATTGGAGGTACGGCCACCTGAACCGATGATTTTCTGCAATTACCGTAGGCGAAGTAAAAAATAAATAAATAAAATAAAATCCATATTGATTGTTTACGTTCTTAAAGTATGATACAGTAATTTAAATAAAGTATGCATAGAAAAAACGAAAACTAAAATAAATAATGATAAGATGATTTAATATATATTCTGATGTTTTTATTGCTAATGGCCGAGATATTATAGATATAATTATGTTTTATTCATAGTGTTACTAATATTTTTTCGTGAGTTGTTACAAAAATGTACACATAAAGAAAACATTTTATGTAGATATGTTTACAGAATTACAGCAGTATTCCAAATATTGTAATACTGAACGATAAATATTGCAATAATATTTCTTCATTTTTCCTCAACTTCAATTTCTGCCGTTAGAGCCACTTTCTTAGATCCGAAGACGACGAAACTGGGAAAATCCACAAGAACTCTCAGTAAGCGCTTTAAGTATCAGTTCAAATATTCTCTTTGTGAATGCACCAAACAAGAGATAAAACAGAAATTCCATTACCAGGGAAGCTTTATTCCTTTCGAAGTGACAGTAGTAAATTTTAGGGGAGATAGAAAATACTGAAAAGGACATAAAGAGAACACACCACACGCAATGAAGAGAAAAACCACGCCGGGGTGACGTGTTCAGTCAGGATATAAGGAAAACCTCCGCTTGTATTCTCCCCGTCATCGCTACAAAAAACAACAACGAATAAAAGAAAAGAAAAGTTTAGTAAGCAGGACAGATAAAGCCATCGGTCGCATCTGACGTGAGCAGCGAAGGGGTAAAAGATAAAACGAGGCGCTTGGAGTCGCCGTTTTGGTGTATTCCAGCTCGCCGTGAGTCACACGCATCAATTACTCGCGCTGCAGAGCACCGGGCGGGAGCCGCCGCGTCCGAAGACAGAAGAGGAGCGCCGGACGGGGGAGGGGGGAGGGGGAAGGGAGGGCAGGCGCTCCGAAAATAATGCAAAGGTGGAATACGTTCAAGTGGAATTCTATCGAGACCGCCCACAAAGAGAGCACGCCACGGCCCACGCGCAGCCGCCCGCCACACAAAGGCAGGTCGTTTGCACCGGCGGGGCCGGCGGGGGCCACGGGGGCGGCGGGGGCCGCGGGGGCGGCGGGGGCGACGGGGCGGCGGGGGCGCTGGGGGCCGCGGGGGCGGCGGGGGCGGCGGGGGCGGCGGGGGCCGCGGGGGCGGCGGGGCGGCGGGGGCCGCGGGGGCCGCGAGGGCCGCGGGGCGGCGGGGGCCGCGGGGGCCGCGAGGGCCGCGGGGCGGCGGGGGCGGCGGGGGCGGCCGGGGCGGCGGGGGCGGCGGGGGCGGCGGGGGCGGCGGGGGCGGCGGGGCGGCGGGGGCGGCGGGGGCGGCGGGGGCGGCGGGGGCGGCGGGGGCGGCGGGGGCGGCGGGGGCGGCGGGGGCGGCGGGGGCGGCGGGGGCGGCGGGGGCGGCGGGGGCGGCGGGGGCGGCGGGGCCGGCGGGGCCGGCGGGGCCGGCGGGGCCGGCGGGGGCGGCGGGGGCGGCGGGGCCGGCGGGGGTTTGGCGGGAGCGGCGGGGGCGTGGCGGCGGGGGCGGAGCGGCGGGAGTGGTGCGACGCCCCCGGGGCCTCCGCCAGTGTCGGCGCTTCTGTCTCTCGAAGGCGAGACCCCATTGACAAGGCGGCCAAACGGTAGCGGACGCGGCAAGTGCACCACCTGCGTAATATTGTTATACATCGTATATCCACGATAAAAGATGTTTGTTGGACGTTAGATATAAAATCTACTCCACGTTGCAACCCAGCTTCCGAAGAAGCAGTTCCAGTGACTGTAGGTGCCTCTTCAATATGGACTTTGTGCAGGTTATGGGCTGTGACCAATTTACCTGGGTATTAGAATAAGCTTATATTATTATTGAATTATTATTATTATTATTATAAAATTATTATTATTGAATTATTATTATTATTATTATTATTATTATTATTGAATTATTATTATTATTATTATTATTATTATTGAATTATTATTATTATTATTATTATTATTATTATTGAATTATTATTATTATTATTATTATTATTATTGAATTATTATTATTATTATTGTTGTTGTTGTTGTTGTTGTTGTTGGCTTTACTATTATTATTACTATAATATTTTTTCTTATGAAAACTGGGGTTGGCTTCTGGAAAAGCAAAGGGTACGTAAGATAATTTTAATACTGATAATTAAGGTAAAATGCTGAATATAAAAATAAAAGCATAATATTGTTTTACTTCATATATTGGATTAAGAGTACAATGTATGTGAGTACAATGTAAATTTTTTACGTTAACAGTGAAGTAATATCAGTCTTAAAAATCAGTGGTCTTTAAGACCAACATCCCATGAAAGCTTTAGGTTTATAGATGTCTCGAGTCTTTCGACCAGTTTCTTACACTAATTAGCTGAGTTAATGGATAATGAGATTACTTATTTTCTGGGATGCGTAATGATTGCCTTCCCCAACACAATTTTGAGATGAAAATGACCTATCCTTTTACTGGATGCGAAACCAAATATTTTTGTTCCACATTGAGCTGCTGAAGCGTCTGCGTTTAGGATGCCCGCGCTAAACTAAGAGATGAAGGCGCAAATTCAATTTTCAGAGCAAGCATACCAAACTAGATCTCAAACAATGGTATAACTTCACGTTTGGCAGTTTTGAATGTTAGTGAAAAGAAAACGGGATTTCAGATCTCTTTTACGAGTATAAGAGAAAAGTGTTTTCGAAATTTACAGTGAAAGAACTGTTGCATTCATCTGCAGCTAACTTCAATCAAGAAGATGCAACTTAAAAACGTGAGAGTTGAAAACATTCTCTTTTGCGTTACGATTGCCATTTTTGCAGGAAATGAAATCTCACTCTCTTCAAAGTTTAATTTGCAAATCAATTTATTCATGCATTAATAACATCTCTCCTATGCGTTTTTTAACTGTCACAATACATTTTCTCAATCCGTATAGTATTATTTTAATTAATAATCAGAAAAATGTGCCAAAATGCATTGAGAATTAAGTTCAGAAACATAAGAACTATTTTTTTCTTAATATATTTTTTCAGTCGAGGTCGGATATCAAAAATGTTTATTTACACATGACCCACGATCTGCGGGGTGGAACCCCTGCTGAACTTTATGAATAGAGAATAGGAGGTTGTCTTCTCGTTTATCCCAAGAACGAGGCTGCCCTGCCAACATCCTCTGACGTCTGTCATTAAACAACCGACATCAACACGATTGTCTGGGTTGGTGTCATGCCACAGACGCTTGGGCAATATCCCAATACCGTTGCAACGCATTGGCAACGAATGTCTTTTATGTTCCACGCCATCCCAGCGTGCACGACTGCAATATTTGTTGTTGAACCGAATTTTAATTTTAACGCTTGAGGAAGATTATCTAACACACAATGTTTCATATATTATCTGACGCGTTTCTCAATATTTGCTGGTTTATAATAAAACGTTAGTACATGTAAAAGCAATAGTAAACCCAACAGGGATATTTACGTTTTAAGTTCGTATTGAAGGAAATAATTATACTAACTAATGAATGTGTAGCAATTTCTTGCTCTGCTGAGAATCTCAGAATCATTTGTATTACCTCGATTTCTGAAACGAACAGAACACGGTAAGGAGTGATATGATGCACTCCTACAAAAGAAATAGCATGATGACAACCCTTTTCACGATTTAAAGAAATTGGAATAACAGTGTCATAATAAGTACACTCGAAAAAATTGAAAAAAAGAATATTCAAGGATAAAATAACAAACTTTTACAGCATTTGTGAAAGTTGAGAACACCACTAAGCTGACGTAAATTCATGTAGTGTGGTTACTGCAGTAATAATAAAACACAGCGTAAGAACGAGCCCCTAAGCGAAATTGACGCCAGAACCACGCGAACCAGAGAGATCGTTTCAGCACTCTTCTCAACCAATGATTAAAAAGTCATAAAAAACCCATCGACACCGGTTGACGTTCGGCCGTTCTTGGCAGTTGTATGGGCAGCTGCAACGCCATTAGCCGTAGAGTGAGGGAGTTTGCTTCTGAGCGCATCAACTACAGGTAATTAGTAAATGTACGGCATGTTATATCACGGGAAGAGGCAGTGTTACTCTCCCGCTGCAACTGGAGATCATGTGCCGCCCTACACGTCAGCTTGCCAAGTTGGCTTGAGATATCTCCCCAGCGGAACACCGCCCAGCTGGGCAAGTTCAAAGCTCCTTAATAGCTTCCTCGGGTGTAAAGTAGCGTCATAGAGTAAAGAACTATACTTCCTTAGTGTATGGTAGTGCTGTGCATGAAAGTGTAAGTGAATGAGAGGGGAAGAAGGGGAAAATAGGTAGAGAGAGGGGACAAGAATGAGGAAAGCAGGGTCACGCAAGCGGTTCGTGACCATTTGTTAGGGTACTACTCCGGCCTCCACCTGGTAGATCACGGAAATCTACCGATCAGAACGGCTGGCAGCTAGGACTTTTTCCAGACAGTGGTTGAATTCGACCCAGCGCTGAATTTCAAGCCAAACCGCCACGTCGGGACTCGAACCGTGGTACTTCCCAGTCGAAGAAGGTCAGGGCTGCCGCTGAGCTATCGCAGCCGGTCAGCGGCGTCGAGTTTCTGGGGGGGGGGGGGGTACGTGCAAGGCGTGCATCCGGCGCCCGCGACGCGCCGCGTCGCTGCACACTGAATTGAATTGAATTTATGACTTATTTTACGTGCCGAGACTCAGGCCATTAGGCCTGCTCTTCCGTCTGACCACGCAAATTTCGCTACGCACCTCTTAGTACTTAATAACCTTTCACTGACTTATAGAAGATTTGTCCAATCTTTCCTGTACCTAATTTGCTGAGTCAGAAAATATAATTTATCTAAATTTTGAATAAATTCTCATAGGTTTCTAATATATTTATCATTAACTTTATCACATCACTTACTTGAAATAAATACATTTCATCTCACTCAAATTTCATTTCATCAATGCTGTGAGAGTATTCCCTTTTCTATCTACTACTTCCTCCCTCGCTTACATTCCTGTCTTCAATGTGAAAAACCCCCTCATCCAAATTGCGTACGTATTTCTCTTTGAATGACATTTTTTCATTAACAATTGTAATAAATGTTTTTGAAAATGGTCAGGCGGAAGAGCAGGCTAAATGGCCAGAGCCTTGCCATCAATAAAGACATTTATTTATTTAAATAATTAAAACTACATTTAAATAATTAAAACTACATTTAAATAATTAAAACTACATTTAAATAATTAAAAATAAATTTAAATAATTAAAAACAAATTTAAATAATTAAAAACAAATTTAAATAATTAAAAATAAATTTAAATTTAAATTTATTTTTAGTTATTTAAATTTATTTTTAATTATTTAAATTTATTTTTAATTATTTAAATTTAAATTTAAATAATTAAAAATTGTTTTTAATTTTTAATTATTTAATTAATTAACTAGAAGTGTCTCTAAACTAAATTATCTACGTTTTTGTATTATCTGTATGAAGGTACAAACATCATCAATACAGGATCGTCCTTTGCAAAACCCAGCTTGTTCTTCGTGTATACTTTCTGAGATGATTGAAAGCCTTTCATTGATAATTTCACTATATGTTTTATAATTAGCACTTTGCAGAATGTCACCACTGTAATTTTCTGTTTTGTTCTCCTTTTTTATTACAGAGCAACTTTTGCAGATCTCCTTTTGTTTGGAACCGTATAATTGAACCTACAAGTATTGAATAGATATTCCAAGCGTAACTGAAGTAAAATGCCTACATACTGTAACAGTTCAGAGTTTATATTATTCAATCCAGGAGAGTTTCATTTTTTTCAACTCATACTCGTATTGAAGTTTATCCACGTCAATAGGGAAATATTTTTTCTCGTGAACGTCTCGTTTAATTGGGTTACACACATTTTTATAATGTTTGGTCAATTATTCATCCAAAATTACATTGGTCTGTGCTACATACTTTTCTGGTATTCTTAGGTGTTTCATTATTTCATAGACAAATTCTTGCCAGCCTTTTCCATCATCTACACGACTTACGAAATTTTCTCAGGTTGTATTTGAGTTTGTCTAACTGTTATTATGGTCATGTTTCTTAATTCATGATATTTTTCTTTAGCCTCATCTGTTTTCATTTGTTTGTGTTCTATATACCATTTGCTTTTATTCTCAGTAGCTTGTTCATCATCATCATCATCATTATCGGGCGTTTT
The DNA here is from genome assembly GCA_038098605.1 of Gryllus longicercus. Taxonomy (NCBI): domain Eukaryota; kingdom Metazoa; phylum Arthropoda; class Insecta; order Orthoptera; family Gryllidae; genus Gryllus; species Gryllus longicercus. Next base: position 721,079 of record JAZDUA010000387.1, on the reverse strand, counting down.
ACGTTGACTTAACATATCGGATATCAGCTCCCTGCCCTCAGTTAAAGCCTGTCCTCAATAGTTACAGAATAGGATTCCAAATCAGACTAATAATACTTAATTCAACAATAATTATCATTATGTTAGATCTAGGTAATTCCATTTTCCACAACAGATAAAACTTCGAAAGCTGAATTCGTATCGACAGCTGAACCTCAATCGTATACGGTACTCACAAGTAGGAAATACATTACTCTTTTCCTACGAATGGCCATATCCAAAACTTAAAAATTTAGTATATTGCATGGTAAACTCCTTGAGATGCATTGTCGGACGAGCAGAAATATACTTAAAAAAGGAAATATACTAAAAAAAACTAAAAGGAAGTTATTCTGTGCCATGTGAGAGCGCTGTGCGAGGCCTGGAAGGTGGCGGGGCGGGGCGGCAGGCGTGAGAGGGCGTAAAGACACTCCCCCCCCCCCACCGCCACACGATCCTCACTTTTCCAGGTGCGGCACGATCGCAGGATCGCGGCGCGTCGGAAGGGTGAAGGGGAAGGAGGAAGGGGGAGGGGCAGGAGGAGGGGAAGCAGCGCGGCGGCGGTGAGACAAGCAGTGGTCAAGAACACGAACTTCAGAGGGCGCAGTGTTACAGTGGGTCGGAGAGGCAATCAAAGAACAAGTCGTGTTCAAGACAGTGTTCAAGATTTATTTGAAAAAATGAATTAAACGGAGTACAAGTATAAAATATTTATCGTTATGCACAGGGACGTTACACGCTAATATTAGGCAAAAGCGGAGATGATTGAACAAAAAAGTCGATAATTAGAACTTGTGGATATTTTGGCTAATTATCACTAATCAGCATGTTAGGAAATGCAAGTTAAGATCAATATAGTTATAACTAACAATGAGTAACTAACAAACGAATGAATGAACAGCGTGTAAATTATTATTGAAGATCGTTGTCTTAAAGACATAGAATTCTTGTTGTAATCTGACATTGGCTGCATTTTGGAAAGCTGATGCGTCAGGAAACGAAATAATAAAGAGGGCCAAAGAGCAATCTAACAGAACAGGAGTGTTTTGTCGTGAGTGTTCAGTGTTATTATTGGAACAAATTGTGTGTTAGTGTATCTTTACACTCTCAAACTGATTAAGTTCTCTACTGCCAGAAAAAATAACTAGGGACATGAGATAACACAATCGAATTCTATAGGACAATCAGATAAATGGTAAATAGTATCTGGTATGTGAATGGTACATTGCAGAATCATCACTTGGTGCATCGTCGTAACCGCGCTGAACCTCGCAGCGAGAATGACTTTCAAAGAAATGAGAGTTCAAAATTTTGAGGTAAGCAGTACCACGAGTACGAATTAAACATGAAACAAACTAATCGAAGAGAAACAGACAAGCCGCAAGTCCGGAGAAAGCCTGATATTTCATTTTTATGTCAGAGTTGGCCCGAGAGGGGATTTCTCTAGTGTTACTCCAATACTGGTACATTGCATCAGTCTGGTCGTGTTTACTCCCACGACTAGACAGCGGCTGCTGCGCAGATGTTGTCTGCAGCGGCATGACGCCAGGTGTTTTCGCACGAGTTCTGCTATTAACTACGTAGACTACAAAGACGCTCGCAGATGTCCGTGGTAGCTTTGGTAACATTGTGGTAAGTGCTGTCTTCCACAACGCATTCTTCAGTGTCGTACTACGACTAGACGGACGGCTGGAGTAACACCGGGTATCGTAGACGAAGACAGCTGCCACGAAGTGCAGATATTCTCAACTGTACTGGCTTCCTCTGTGACAAACATCCAGGACATGTTGAGAGTTTAGAGATAATTACTTTTTGCCAAAAAACATAGGATCGGAAAATCGATATAACATGTTACATAACTGACATTTGTTTCTGATTGTTAGGTAACTCTCCATGCAGTAGTGTTCGGCAAATTACGTTTTGATGCTGTCTAAAAGATTTCGTGAACTTTCCAAACCCTGACACAAGGAGAATTCTCTAAAAATCTTAGACAAATGTATGTGTAACTTCGTGTTATGTAATTTTTAATAGCATGTTCATATGCAAAAACTGAGCATCTTCAATCCGTCTACATGACCCAGAAGTTTGCAACATTTATTTTGAGACATCTGAATATCCCAAGACAATCCCCAATTACGTGTTACCAGGAAAACGCAAGACCCTTTCGAAGCACTGCTGCTTTCCTGTTCAGGAATATTTCCCATGAGCACGCCCGGGATGTGGGCTCTCGGCACTTGGCCAGCCACCGCCAGCGCCGACCTCCGGGCTCGAATGGCAGACACCTGGCAGGCGGTGCCGCTGGAACGCAACCAAGGTGTCTGATTCATGCTACACTGTTTAAAAGAGTTTTATTTCAGCTCATTGCAGTTTTGTACCCGTGTTGTCATTACAACAGATGGAAAATGTGGGAACTCGCATCATGATTTGTAACATCATATGTGAAATATTTCTGTATGATTTGATTCTATATCTTCGATGGATGATACTTTAAATTTCAAAAATATGAGTGAGTTTTGTTAAATTATAATATTAATACTTAACATAAAAACTCACTTAAAGAGAAATTAATACAGGTTCAAGTAAGATTTATCAATTACCTTTTTTAGGGAAACTATCTTTTCTAACAAGTTTCCATGTTATGCGTAGAATTATTACAAGAAATAAGTTGAATCAACTTTTTTCCAACCACAAACAGTTACACTGAAAGCTCCACAGGAGGTAAATCTCATTAAACGCTGACACGCAAAAACAACGCAGTCCAGACCATGATGTCTCTCCGACAAAACTTACACAAAGAAAAGAAATAAACATCCGCCCTGCCCCCCTCCCCTCCCCTCCCCTCCGAGCAGAATGAGTTCCTGTCAGAATGTTCGTGAATACCTCGACCATCGGCGACACCGATAATTATAACCACATCATTATCATAGTAATGAGGAAATTGAACTTCGGTAAATTGATCATTTGGACGTCATAATGGAAAATTAAACACATCATTTGAATTTTAATACTTAAAATAGGTTTAATATCGTACGATAACTATTGTTTGGGAGCCGCTTTCTCATGAAAAGCTAACTAATGTTACCTAGAGTGAAAAGAAAGCCAACTGGCGTTCGTATGAAAATGTCCTTCAGTGGACATCGGGTGGCCGGCGGCGGGCCTCGAACAGTGGACGTCAGGTGGTGCTCGGCAGGTTCCGGCGAGAATACCTGAGAAAAGTAGTCGAGGAACGCGTGTTATGCTGGAGGAGATTTCACGGGGCAGTCACGCACGAATAGGTTGCACCCTGAACACTTGTTGCTGCGCGGTTCATAGGCAATATGCACAGAGTTCTCGGAGCTTTTGCACTTTCAAGTATGCGCATTCCCATGGCGACCTCCTGCAACTGTGATATTTATCAGAAGATAAGAACATTTTTTTAAAGAAATCGAGTTATGCACAGAGTGAAGTGGTTCGGGGCGTCAATTGGTCAAGTCCTCTGTCCAGGAGGCCCTAGGGTTCGAACCCTAACTGGAGCAGAATTTTCGACACTAGCTAGAGAGCTGGGTCGAATGCAGCCACTCAGGAACATAATTATAGCGACTGGCAGCACTGTTAGGAGTTTTCTGCGGTTTCTCCGATCAACCCCAGGCGAATACCGAAATAGTACTTTTAGAAACGGGCCACGCAACGCAAGCGATCTTTCCTTTCTCGCCTTGTTCTATTCTCACTCCTTACGTATACACATTTCTACCTACATGCAGTACACTACCACACACGCCAAGAGACTGGTCGGGAGTTTATCCCGGCTAGAGCTTGCAGATTACCTCATTGGAGGGAAATAACTGGATGAGAAAAACCTTGCAAGTGGCCGTGAAGATTGGTACTGGATCTCATCATCCAGTCTGGGGACGAACACATCACCCTCCCTTGATGAAATCTCACTACACTTATGAGACTAATCACCTCATCAATTCTTTCGCCCGGAAACACGAAATTAATTATTCAATCGCGTTATAGGTTAGTGAGAAGTCTCTAGACAATTCCACATTGCCGACACGAAATTCTGAATGATTCTTTTGATGTGGAAGTGTTTTTAACCGGTCGTATATATCAATCGATAAAACTAAATAGGAATAGAATTTTAAATGGTAGAAGCTCTGGGCCTGTTCTACCGTGACAAATAAGAAACATATTCTGTGTTAAATTTCATGAACGTCCATTTTTGCCGAAAAAATATTGTCTTCGATAAAATAGGTTTAAAAGTTACTTGTGGGCGCAAAGTTCAAATCGGCTGCCCCGCCACCGCTAGCATCTGCTAAGCGATGATCGTTACTTCGCTTCCTCGAGTAATCGCTGAGTCTACGATGCTACGCTCTACTACTTTTCAATAATCGGAAGAGTTGTTAAGTGTTCTTTTCTATACTCTATTAAATGTATGCACTTAAAATGATACCAGCAATGAATACACCGTGTATATACATAGTGAATAAACGCTGGACACAATCCATGTATTATTATGTTACATTATTATTGTATTATGTTATTATAATATGGAAATTAATAAAACTCATGCAGTATTCGCATTCATATTTTAGCATATCTTTACCATGAAATTTGGTCTTGAGCCATATCTAGTCATACAAATGTTCTCCTGCGTATTGTTCTTAATACGACACACAAAACAAGGCGTTATGGGGCTACATGTTCGTCCAGGAATATTTTGAATTAATTTATTACATCCGGGCCCGAAATTTGAATTAATATTTAGAAAAGTCGTTTTCTGCACCCCTGGGTTTACGATAGGCAGTTTTAGATAAGTGATCAATCGTATTAACAAGAATTAGCTCTGATGTACTAGTTATTGATAGATCGCAATATTCTCCATCTAATGAAAGTTGCATTGATATCTCAGGGAATAGTAGGTATACGATAGTTTAAAACATATAGCAAATTATCCTAACTTAAGGAAATCCTGTGTCTTGATTTGATGCACTTGAGTGCATTTTGATGAACTTTGATGAATGAACTGATGTAGATGCAGATGCGACCTTAAAAAAACAAAACCAAAAAAAAAAAAAAAATACTGGATGGGGAAAACCTTGCAAGCGGACGTGAAGATTGGCGCAATCCTTCCTTCTGCAACAAATGCATTCAGATATAATTGTTATTGCGAAACATTCTGTACAACATCCTAAGAAACATCGAAATCGCGACAAACGTCCTCGAGTATCCAATGTGCCAAACGCCTTTCGTTTTCTTGCTCCGTAGGCAAGGTGGTGACTGCCGCCACGCAGAACCCTCGGATCAATTTGGAAAACATTTCAACACGAAGATGGCGGCGATGAGGCGATGTTTGCCTGTTTCTCTTCCGTTGCAGTAAGCAGATACGTACACTGAATGCATGTCACCAATTTTACTTTTTCACTCTTACGAATGTAAGAAGAGAAAGTTTGTAATCGTGCGCCAGAAAACGGTGAATTTTCGACAGAAAACTCTCATTGTCGGACCATAGTAACGAAAAAGTGGATAAATCCTGTTCGTAAATATAGTAAATAACTTTCTCTAACTCGTAATATAGCCAGAATTCATGTTTTGTGGGTCCTTGATACCGAAAAACCGATTGACGGTAAAACGTCTGCCCGTCTGTCCGACTGTGCTCAATGCTAGCACCTAAACCTTTCAAATGATTTTCTCCAAAACTGACATTTCTGAAGATCTGAAGGAACTTAAGGTTTTTGGGAGTTTCAGACGGATATTGTTACTTTTGCAATTTTACACAAAGTCTCAAAAAAAATTTCGAAATTTTCTGAAAAATGGCTTCAAATTTGTGGCTTCAATGGCTTCAATTAAACTTTGTCATTGGATAGCGTAAAGAACGCTTGAGAGTATAGTGCCGAATGTTCACTGAAATCATTTATTGTTTGAAAATTGCAAAAGTGTAATTTTTTGGAGGCGTCTTTCTACAACTATAATATTGAATATTGAGATTTTTTCTTAATGAATTTTTTAAATATAGATTTTAAAGAGGGGCACGTTCAATTTTTCGAAGTTGAATACATTTCAATATTTCGAATCGGGAAGTTTTCCTGTATTTTTACGCCAAATATTGACAATTTTAATTTTTTCAAAAACCTCTTTTAAAGTTTTTCTCGTATGTATCAAGGGTCTGTGAAAAATGGTAGTGGTCCCCTTTTCAGCAAACTCTCCGTATTTTCGAAAATCACAAAGGTTAAATTTCATATAATTTAACATTTCAAATTTTATATAGAGACTTTTGCTTTAGACAATACCACTACATCCAATACTTTACTTTCATATTCTGTTCGTGCCATCTTGCGACTTGGCGTACACTCTTCCACTAGGCCGAGAGCAAAAGTTAATTCGCGTAGCTCGTGTGCCGTTCATTAAAATCTGCTTAAATTCAAATAAAATGTCTCGATACTTCACTTGAAAGTGGCGATCGCGAAGGTACGATTGCAGCAATACGTAGTAAGATTGTGGTAGCAATAGTTTTATATTGAGTAACAATCCTTCATGTCACCTTGTCAAAACCTTGCTGAGTATATAACGAAACAATAGACCGGTACATCATTTTTTTGAGGCTTAGTGATAACATTCACAATTCTGTGGGTTCAATCAACTGTGGAGTTAATTTCTCGAAAGCCATACTGGACGTCTGAAGTTATATCAGGCCTGAGACGTTGAGAGAAGTTTCTCAAAGACTTTTGGTAGAACAGGTAGTATAGTCTGTAGGTCTGTGTGAGATCACTTCTGGACTAAATTTTCCTGATTCAATGGTACCTGATTTATAGGCACATTTCTGTTGTCAAGGATAGTGATTACTTCGAAGAATTGCATTGAATATAGAAGTAACAAAAGCAAATCCTTTCTTTGGTATTTCCTGCAAAACCTTATCTGTTAGAAGATCAAATCCTGAATTTCTCGTAGGATGTGTGAAATTTCTTCTTTTACCTTTTGCATGCTGCAAAGTTTATAAGGAGCGATAACCGTAGTGGTGTTTCTAGATACTTTATCTCCTCGGCTTCTGAAATGCTTGTTTTTCTACAGGTTTAAATACTGATGTGACGTGTTTGGCGAGACAATATTTTCACCTGCGATTTGTTCACACGTACAATCCTTTTCTTCAATTGGTAAGACGTGTTCTTGTGAACGTTTATTTTTTTTTTTTTTTTTGCGAAGTGAATGGTTAGTTGCAACAGTAGGTGTTAATGACAGTACAAAATGAGATACAGATGTACTTACGTATTTTTTCAATTGCCGTTTCAACTGTCTTGCTGCTGCATTAAAGTTTCTTTGGTCACCTACCTGATGTGAATTTGACGTGTCAAGATTTGTCGACAGCGACATTTTTCTACAAAAGTCCACGCGACGTGCACCAACATTAATTTGGACACTAGAGACGTATTGTTAAAAGTTTTTTCAGTGTGTACCTGCATCAATATGATTTTCTTGCGGTATAATTAAGTTCTCGTTTTGTATCGACTTAAATTGCGAGAAGGTATTTTTCCTTTTCCCTGCACTTGCAGTCGCATTCTCAACACAACTGGATTTTTTGTTTCCAGATTGAATATCGATAAATTTCAGAGTATGTAAGGCTTACATACGTGCGTTGTAAAAGATTCCGCAATAAATAAAATACGGCAAGTCCCATTTTTAGAGGAAGAAAAATGTAAAGAGTGTGAACAAGAGCCGAATAGCACTGGGGATTTCCTCCAATAAAAAAACTGGAGGTTCGAATCTGTTCGACACGCAAACACCGGATGGGCAGAATGTGACTGAAGTTCCCTCGGGAAGGAAATAACCCTCCCCGTACGAAAACAAAGAGTTATCTCCATTTTATAATGCTGTGTATGCTGTTAAACACGGTTGTCTAGAACTAGAGGCACGTATTACGAAACATTAAACAACGGCGATTATCATAGGGGTCTTCTCAGGAGGATGCGATGGAATTACGTGCATTTGCATTCAGCAATATTCAATTGCAATATTCACTCTTTCGTTAATACTTCTATGATCCTGAAAAATTAACGGTCCTATCAGTGCAACAACATTCATAATGTATGCTAAAGTTTGATCAACCAACTCTGAACGACAAAATCTGAAATAATACTGAGCAATGGAATTTTTGCAAAAATTGTTCAAGAACATCATTACTTCAAACAATGTTCATTCAATGTTCAAAGAAGTTACATTAATACGCCTAGTTGTAGTTATTTTATTGAACTTGAGTGAATTATTTCTACATCTGAAATTTCCAATACGCCCAGGAATTGAAAGAAAACTACGCAGCCTCCTATCAAGCAAGGAGTGCATACATAGGTTCGATAGATACCCAGTAACTCGGGAAAATTTAAAAAATTAACAGTTTCAGTGCTGACTGAAATGTTACCCTACCGCACGTACCGACAGAATTTTGATTGTCAGTGCGTCATTGCTTACGACACAGCTGATAGCTCACTGTGACACTAAGACCTCAAGGACGAGAGCGTCCAAAATTAAAGATTTCTAGTTTAGGAGTTGCTTCATGGAACAGCAACTTTTTCTATATTCTTGATAAGTAAATAATTCTATTCTACATAAATATACAGTACTATGGTATTTCAGTATATGTGAAGTCTCTTTTTGTTAACATAATCAATTTGTTGCAGTGTTATACGATATATATTTATTATTTGTTTATATAAACCAAGACTAACATCTGAAAGCATAAATATAAAGCTGAATACTACAACACATAATCGACAACACAAAAATAACTCATGTTTATGATAATGTTATATTCGCATTAAAATATAATTTAATAAGACAAGAGAAAAATGCCATCTCGAACCACTCTCCCCCTCCATTACTAATAGATGAGGTAGCCCGTGCCCTCCCCTAGCTTAGCACCATCGACACTCAGGCGGTCGCGCCACATTTTAGAGCTGAGAGCCAAAGGAAGTACTTAGTGATCAAAGATTTGGCCATGAATCCCCGGAAGGTAACAGATTGTAACAAATATTACAAGTAAATATTAACATGGACAATTAAACAAGATGCTTTTCAGACAAAAAATAGTATACATATATCACAAATAATAGAGATAAGCTTCCTCATATATATCCGCCCAGTTTGAAAATTGAAGGGTTCAGTAGAACAACGGGCTATCCCACACTGTCATGGTTCTTAGATAATGAGATTTTTACTTTAACTTCCCTCGTATAACGAAATACTTTTTAAAACGTTTAAATACAGTACACGTGCATATAAGTTTATGCTGGATTTAAATAATATATTACACTAAAATAATAATATTTGAAGTCCCTCCCTGGGGACACCACCTTAACGTAGCACTGTCCGTGCGGGTGGCGAGGGTTTGCGTGTACCAATGAAACAGAGAGCTATGCCGGCGGTAGCGTAGCTACTGGTAGGGCCTCCCAAGCCGGACAGGTCTCTGTCGAGGTGCCAGACGAAGTGTGTCCCACAACGACCTATCCTCCCCAACCCATCCTTAATTCCTAACCATTTTTTCCAGGTCACCATAGGCCCGGCGCAAGACCCATCGTTGCAGGACTCCTGTGCCATGGAAAATCAAGCGTCGTGACTGTGACCGAAGCTAGCGGGAAGCGTAAGTCGTTAGCTAAATTCACACGCAGCTTAAAACACAATGGATTGTTCTAGTGGAGCAAAATTATCCGGAGTTAAAATACCCTCCCGATCGGATCTCCGGGGGAGGGTGTCTGCTGGAACAACTCATCATGTCAAGAAAAAATCTTTTAACTTCGCAGCGTGGAACGTCCGTACTCTACAGGACAATGACACTTCAGAGCATGCGGAAAGGAGAACAGCAACTATAGCTCACGAATTGAAACGCATGGATATAGACATAGCGGCACTCAGCGAAACTAGACTTCTGGAGGATGGTAGCCTTGAGGATAACAACTACACTTTTTTCTGGAAAGGCCTCCCGAACGGCTCTAGGAAAATTCACGGGGTCGGCTTTGCAATTAAGAGTGAGCTTATTCCATCGCTAAGTGAGCTACCAAAGGGCAATTCTGAACGACTTATGTCCTTAAAGTATCAACTCCCCGATCAGACTTATCTCACCGTAATTAGTGCTTATGCTCCAACACTGGATGCGGAGCAGGAAACTAAAGATGCATTTTATGAACAACTGGAAGAAATCCTCCGACATACTCCTAAACACCAGCGGATATTATTACTGGATGATTTTAACGCCAGAGTAGGTCGGCAGGCCGAACTCTGGCCTGGAACCATCGGCAGAAACGGAATCGGGAATGTAAACGCAAATGGGGAGCTGCTTCTCAACAAATGTGCCGAGCATAATCTCGTCATCACAAACACTATTTATCGGCAGAGAAATAAATGTAAAGGGACATGGTGCCACCCTAGGTCAGGACATTGGCACTTAATTGACTATGTAATAGTTAAGAAATGGCAGCTCGGAGAAGTACACATTACGAAGGCTATAACGCACGTAGAAAACTGGACAGATCATCGTTTGGTATTATCTAAAATGTCTATGAAGCTCAAACCAAAACCAAAACGCAGGAAAATGTTTCCTAAGACGCGGCCCCCCCGCCTTAATCTGGAAAGGCTTTCTTCCTCCTCAGAAACTAAGAAAACCCTCTGTCAAAATATAGAGGGAAAGGTAACGTCGCTAGTGATAAATAGTGAACCGGAAATATGCTGGATGGAATTACGTGAGTATTATACAAGATAAGTGAAACAACGTTGGGGACCACAAGAGCGCGTAAAAATCCTGACTGGTACAGTGAAAATCTAGAACAAATTAAAGATCTATTAGATGCCAAACATAAAGCCTTCCAATCTCTACAAAATAAAGCAAATGATCTCTACGCTCAAAGTCAATATAAGAAACTTAAACAACAGGTCCAAAACCAAGTGCGAGCCATAAAGAATGCGTGGTGGCGTACTAAAGCAGAGGAAATCCAAGGGTTTGCTGATCAACATGACCAACGAAGCTTTTACAATGCAGTAAAACAAATATATGGTGTCTCCTACAGAAAAATCTGCCCTATAAAGGACAAAAATGGAAATCTTTTAACAGCGGAAGAAGAAATCAGAGAAAGGTGGAAGGAACACTACTCCTCTATCCTAAATCTGAAGACAAATATAGATAAAGAGGTCATTAACCGTATTCCTAAGTACGAACCCGATCAATCTCTTGATCTTGAAATATCCGAGGAGGAAATAAAATGCGCCATCGGGGCTCTTAAAAATCATAAAGCCCCAGGGAAGGACAATATTCCAGCAGAAGTTTATAAAGTTCTGGGGGATACAACTCTGGAGCATCTGAGGTCAGTCTTTAATTTAATTTGGACTACTGGGACTGTCCCACAGGACTTCAGGGATGCGCAGATCATAAATATCTTTAAGAAGAAAGGTAGTACCTCAGATTGCGATAACTATAGAGGCATTTCTCTCTTATCAACCGGTGGCAAGATTTTGGCGAGAGTGATGGCATCTAGACTTTTCAAGCACATGGACCGCCTTATCCCTGAATCCCAATGCGGATTTAGACCACAGAGAGGAACCATAGATCTTATTTTTACACTAAGGCAGCTTCAAGAGAAAGTCAAGGAACAACAAACACAAATGTATATAGCTTTTATTGATCTCGCGAAAGCGTTTGACTCTCTAAACAGAGAAGCCCTATGGATGATCATGGAATCATTTGGAGTACCTAAAAAATTTCTGCAGATTTGCAGGAGCTTACATCAGAACAATCGTGCTAATGTAGTGCACAATGGAATACCAACCGAAGTTTTCCAAACAATGACGGGCGTCCGCCAGGGCTGTGTCTTAGCACCCCTACTTTTCACTGTATTTGTTACAGCATTATCTGTAATAGTCGATACCAGGCTGTGTACAAGAGGCCTAGAAATAAGACATAGATTTGATGGTGGGCTCTTTAATCTGGGGAGACTACGAGCTAAAACTAGAACGAAATTTATCACGGACCTTCAATATGCTGATGACTGTGGTCTGATATCCGACTCAGCGGAAAATCTACAAGAAATCCTTAAAACATATTCTTGGGCATATCAGGCACTTGGACTAAATATTAACATCGATAAAACGAAAGTCATGTCCTGCCCTCCTAGTGCAACGCAAACGAATATCATGATAAAGGACAGAAAGGTAGAATATGTTGATTGTTTCAACTATTTAGGCAGTGTAGTTAACAGAACTGCGATATTGATGATGAGGTACGATACAGGATAAATGCTGCATCCAAGACCTTTTGGAGACTACGTGAACGAGTGTTTGACAATCACGATCTATCTGTCCAAACTAAAGCAGCTGTATATCGAGCAGTGGTTATTCCAACAATGCTCTATGGGTGCGAAACTTGGACACCGTATAGAAGACACATAAAATCTCTCAGCTCGCTACAGCAGAGACATCTACGGCCAATCATGAGAATAAAATGGTTCCACAAAGTCCCAAATAAGATTGTTCTCGAAAGAGCCAAATGCAGGGATATTGAGATGCTGATGTCACAGGCACGACTCAGATGGATTGGTCATGTGTATCGCATGGAAGAGAATCGACTACCGAAATGTGTTCTTTGTGGTGAACTTGTGAACGGCCAAAGGAAACAAGGAGGACAAATCAAAAGATATAAAGATGTTCTCCACGGCACGCTGAAGCAAGCGCAAGTGCAAGATTCTTGGGAGACGTTAGCATTGGACAGACTGGAATGGAGACGAGTGTGTAAAAACTTTAGTGTTGAAGTACACCAAAACAGAAGAAGAAATGTGCCCAGTGAAGTGTCCGAGTGTCCGGAGTGCGGTCGGGTGATCTTCTCGCGGATCGGTCTTTTCAGTCACCGTAAGACGCATCAAACCTCATAGCCATGGACAGTTTTTTTTTTTATTGTCTACATGAGTGTAGTTCTTAATTTTTAAACGGAAGTGAAGGTTATTCTTCTTAAACTTTTTAAACTTTTTAGACATTTCATTTTATATATGCAATCCAAAAAATGTGTTTTTATATACTCGATTTCGAGTTCAGCAATGTATGTAAAATGTATGTAATATTTGAAGTTCTGTATAATCCTAATGACTCTGTATCACAAAAAATGTGCGATAGCCTTTTGCTCTACTGAGCCTTTCAGGTAGGTTTAAGATTTCAATACTTGCAATTTTAAAAGTTATAAATTTTAAAGAATGTTTAACAATTGCAAAAATGTTAAAATTGATTTTAAAAAGTTATGATACCGTATGATGAGTTGAAAACTTCATCCAAAACATTGTATATAAGATTCTTAATTTTTTTAATAATACAATTTTAAATGTGATGTAATCTTTCATTAAATGTGAATGACTGTCGAAATAAAAAATAGGACAGAAATTATTATGTATTATAAAATATTTTCTTTGTTGTTCTTGAGCAGTGTGCTAGCTAGATTTTGGAAAACCGTTTTGTGTGGTTTTATTCGCCACATCTTTGTTGCTACAGGCCACTTTTACAATTTATATTTCTGTTATAAATTTTACACAGAGGGAACGGTAGGCGCAACGGAAAATGGTATCGAACTTGCATATAAAACGAACGATACGTTCAATAGGAAAATACGCCCAAGGCTAGAGTCTGGTAACCGAGGCCTAGAGGAAACGGTGAGAGTGAGAGGGACGCCTGCAGTGGTGTGGACGGCGAGGATGACTAGGCGAAGGGCGGGTGGGTGGAGGGGGAGGTGGGGGCGAGGCGGAGCGCGGAGCAGGGGCAGCGAGTGCGTTGAGGGCAACGCGAGGGCAGCCAGGATGGCGCGTGGCGTGGTGGGGTACGGCGCGGCGCCCAGAGGCGGGAGGGGCGGGGAGGGGTGGGGTTGGGTGGGGTGGGACGGGGACGGGGCGGGGCGGAGCAGAGCGGGGCTGAGTGAGTCGGGGCGGGGTGGAGCGGAGCGGAGCGCGGCGGAGTGGGTCGGGGCGGAGTGGGGTGGGGCGGAGTGGGGTGGGGCGGGGGCGGAGTGGGGTGGGGCGGGGGCGGAGTGGGGTGGGGCGGGGGCGGAGTGAGGTGGATCGGAGACGGAGTGGGGCGGGGCGGGGCGGAGTTGTTACGGGGCGGGGCGGGGAGCAGGGGCAGCTAGGGCGTTGAGGGGTACGCGAGGGCAGCCAGGTTGGCACACGACGTGGCGGGGCGGGGCGGGGCGGGGAAGATGCGGAGCGGGTCGCGGGGGGTGCGGGGTGGGTCGGCGCGGCGCGAAGTGGGTGTGGCGGGGACGGGGTGGCACGAGTGCTGGGCGGGGCGGGACGGGACGGGACGGGACGGGGCGATGCGCGGGCGGGGCGGGGCGGGGCAGGGCGGGGCTGCGCAAACGGGTGGGGCGGGGCGTGGTGGAACGGGTGCTGGGCGGCGGCAGGGCGGGGGCTGGGCGGCGCGGCGCGAAGCGGGTGGGGCGGTGCTGGGTGTGACGGTGCGGGGCGGGGGCGTGGCGGGGCGGCTGTGTCGGCTGTGTCGAGTGCGCTGAGGGCGCCGATCGATGCCGGCGGCGCAAGTCGCGAGCGACGCCGCTTCGACCGCTGCAATCGGAGACGTCCCCACGAGGAGCCCACGCACTCGCCCTGCGCGCCACATCGCCAGGATTTACAAGACACGTCGGGAGAGACGGCAGATTTGAGCAATCGCTAAAAATTTGCGAAATGTTGCCAAGCGCTAAGAAGTATAAGGAATTATATGTTTGACGGTCGGTGCAATGTATTCCTAAAGGTATTCAAACCTGTGATAAAATGCGAAATCGTTCCCCAAAATGTAAAATCACGTAAAAAGCGCGAAATGGTCGTGAATATGCGATATAATTGCTAAACTGTATTTTATTGTTTTTTAATTGTATATCATTGGTGTTCGCTCTCGGGATGCGACATCCACAACACATCGAGTTTGAAAACATAATTTGCAGGGGAAAACGTAAAGAAGCTGAATGATGTTTTAGCCAATGTAGTTTAATTGTTACTGACAGAAGAAATAAGTTGAGAGTTGAGATAAGAAATAAAAGCTAGCATTGAAAAATGCTCTCAGTTAATTTTTCATTTATTATGTTGCTGATACTAATTGCATTACTTATTGATAATAGGTATTTCCCTGCATTGATTTCATTTCACACAATACATGACCTTTTAAAAGAATGTTTTGTTGTTTTAATAATAATTTACAAACTGTAAGACAACCCTTTTCCTCTCCTTTGAATAGTGTTATTCAGAAGCCTACAGTTCTATACAAGACATGAATCATTCTATGGATTTAAAATAACTTCTTTTAATATTTGTTGTAAGTTCACAAATGGCGAAATATTTAATAAGTTTCTATTATTTCCTGACTTTGAGAGGAAAATCTAAAAAGCACCAATATATTTTTTATCTCAAAGACACCTCTCTTACTAATAATGCAACAAAATGCTTCATCTTAATTTTTATAGTGCTATAAAATGCTTTAGTCTTTGTTTCACAGTGCAACTTTTCTAAAATTTAAAGTATTATATTCTACCATCACTACACATACTATATCCATATTTAACACGTTAAAATGTAAATAAATCAATGTTCAATGAAAAGACATAATTTCTTAGTGACATAACAACATTTCTTGGTGACTGTCTAGATGCGGAAACAGGAAGAACTGACATTTGTAGGGAAATTATTTCACGAATGTTGACGGCAGGGTCTACTAAAGTAGTAAGACCCCCGACGGCCGAAATGCTCAATTGTCAAATGAAACGCTAATACTTTTCGACGCTCATAGTCGGACGGAAGGGCTCTTTTTTCCGGCAGTTTTGTTTTTCACGATAGAACACACACACAATTTGCGACTGGTGTACTCAGGCCTTTGGTGATCATTCAAAATAATCTACTATATTAGATTCGCCCGATTACGTATTTCCCATCTATTTCATTTCGTAAACTTACTGACGTCAGTGAACTAAAGAAATTTATTTTCAAGCGAAGAGCATTAATTTTCACAACAAACAGAAAATAGTATGCTCTTTACATTTAAATATATTTTTCAAAATGCATGTAGAAACCAAGGGTTTTTTTTATTTGCTTGCTGAACATGACCTTTAATAATTATGATATCACAATCAATTATGAACATTTAATTTGCTTTTGTGCATAAACATGACATTAAATAGACATTTCAAAATAATAATAATACATATATTACTTCATTTTCAAATAATTTACGTTTTCTTGTTGGACTACATAAAAGATAAATCAAAAAGCTCATTTCTGCAAATATAACTACACTTCAGTTTGTTTTCCAGTTTTACAGTCCCTGGCCATATTATTAGACGCATCGTAAATTTTCAATAAAAATCACGTTTTTGGGACGAAAAATGTATTTTTTTATTTCTAACAAAATACACAAGTAATAATTGAATACTTACGATACAAACAAGATATCATATGCAAACTTATGACTGTCAGTATAATATATAAACTAATTTTAATAAAAAATCTCCATGCACATGTATATCTTTAATACTTTGTCAGGCCACCTTTGGCGGCTATTAGAGCTTTTATTCTTTTTTGACATGCTATTAATGCACGCCTGGACTGTTTCTTGCAACTTTGGATGATGGTACCAGACATGAATTTTTTCTCAAGGAGGCGATTTTTTGTTGTTATTTCTTCCTTTCCGATTTCCATCTTCATGAGCTCCCAAACATTTTCTATTGGGTTCATATCTTGTGAATGTCCTGGCCATGGTAACACAGGAACATTTTTCTCCAACAAAAATGATCGAACTGTTCGAGCAGTATGACATGGAGCCCCATCTTGCATAAAAACAAATGATTCTTCATTTGTGAACCATTCCTGTAGTTGAGGCAGCAGTCGTTTCTCCAATACTTGCTTGTACTGGTCTTGTTTCATGATGCCCTTAACCAAGTACAGACGCCCCGTGCCTTTGCCACTGATCACTGACCAAATTATTGCCTTGACTGGATGTTTCACAGTCTGGATGACACAATCTGAATGATACTTTTCACCAGGGCGCCTTCTCACAAATTGATGTTTCTTTGCTAGAATTTCGAAAGTGCATTCGTCGCTAAAACAAACCTGAAATACAAGTAAATGACATTAGAATTAATTTTGGTAGCCATTTATAATTATAAAAGAAGCACTAGACAAAATTTTTACCGATTTCCAGAAGTCCAAATCTTTATTCTTAAGGTTCTTAGCCCATGCAAGCCGTTTTTCTTTCATACCAGCTGTTAATCTGGGTTTGTGGGCTGGTCTACAAGCTTTAAAATTCATTTGTAGTAGTGTACGCCTTACTGTCCTTTCAGATACACAGATTCCACTACTTTATAATTTAAATTTAATTTTTTTAGTAGTAGCAAACCGGTTTTCATGGCAAATCTTCCTCAAACATCTCTCAGATCTTAATGAAAATATTCTCTTCCGTCCACATGTGTTCTATCTTCGTGGGGATAATTCTTCACCAAGGACAATTTTTTTCTTAATTCGACGAATAGATGTCTCGGAAACGTTCAACCTTCGAGATATCTCACGATTTGAATAATTTTGTGTCGACCAGAGCTTTCACTGCTGCGATCTTCCGAGGAGACAAATCACTTGCCTTTCCCATTATTTTTATTCAAAACTATCAGTTTTTCGTATACAGCAATTCACAATTTGTAAATAAACACGGTTATAACTATTTCACAAACTAATAAATGGAAAATAAACTATCTTCATGCAACAACACACTACTCATGTCACGTCTTGTTCTAATCAACTCTTGTAATTTGTGCGTCTAAGCAACAATGAGGTGTCACAACAATGGTAGATAATGACAAATAATGTGTTAATTATTAGAAAAAGAAGCTTTGTTTTAATCGATTGTTTCGCAACAATGCCAGATGTAATGTACTGCAGTGAGAGACTTCAAAAATTAACATTTTGTTAAAAATTTGGAGTGCGTCTAATAATATGGCCAGGGACTGTATATATTCTTAAGCCGGTTTTCAATCATCCTGTCAAATATTGTGTTGAAAAATGTGATTTTCGCCATATTAAACAGTATCCGAAAATCGTCGAATCCTCTCTGGAATCATAAGGCTGAAGATTCGTACTTTCCCTTCTCAAAATCTTGTATTTCTGGGAGTACATCACTTCGGGCACAATCTCTACACCAGCACCCAATCAAAGGCACTGCACCCGACCGAGGTTTGATCGCGTGAGGCAAGAGGCGTCGTGGCCCACGGAGCAGGGCGCTGGCGCAACGACAGCCCCGACGCATACGGCCGGCACCGCTAGCGTCGCTTCGGCCCCGGCGCCGCACAAAACCATGCATATTGCACAAACACTGGCAGTTACGCGCGCACTTGCTGAGCCAGGAGACAGTCGTTCTTCCCTGACCTACGACAGCTTTATGTCGCGCGCACAAGGGCAATGCATATTGCACCAGGACAACGAGGAAATGTGACCGCAGTCGTTTGTATAACAGAAGGATTTGCATGGTAACGAGACTTGCATTTCATGGTGATGCGTTTCATCAGCCGTCTCTGTTATTCCGCAATAATCCAATAACTTCTGTGGAACGCGTGTCTACATAAAACGACTCTTATTTGTTGGACGATATTAATTAGAGCAAATGGAAGAATTGAAATAGGGTTGTTGCTCCAGAAAGGTCGGAGTTATTTAGATAGGTATGTTTGCACTTCCTGGTTATAAAATAATTTTAGTTATTTGAAATAATTTTAAGAATTTCTTATTAATTTTATACACGTTATATTTGTTATTTTTTCTAAATAAAATACATTTTTACGGTAAAGTAAGGAACACTACTAAAGAAGGTCGTATTTAAAAATCTATATACAAACGTTTCTGAATTGAAGAAAATCTTTGTGTGACCTTATTTCCCAATTTACCTTGTACTTTCAAACCTCTTTATAAATACTAGAAAATATGGAAAGAACTGCGGAAACATTTGTTACTACTTTTTCTCTTCGACAGTTAAACTATTTTATGGTATATTATACTAAAATGTTCAATTTTCAAATTCATATCGAAACATTTACTGTTTTCATGGAATCAAGCTGGTACAAGTAGTATATTTTTATTTTTGAGTTAATATAATTAATTAAACAACACACTGTTCTGAAGAAAAATATATTAGTGCTACAGCAGCACATGTTTTCCCACAATATCTCTAAATTTTGCAATTTCCCGAAATTCATAGTTCGAATAGAACGAAAATTAGACTCGAGGGCAAAAATGAAAAGAAAAATTTTCGAATCTTCTCCAGAAAAAATAATATAAATTGCCTTTACTTCAAGCAAAAGTTGTGCGCAAACTACATTTTTTTAAATTGTTTTTAATTCTATCTAAAGATTCATTTTATTAGAACAGATTTTGTTAAGTAAATAAATTTTTATCATCAATATTTTAGTTTTTTAATGCTATTTTTTGCAATTTTTAGAATCGAAGTTTACCGAAAGAGGAAACAGTGCAATTTTCATAAGCATTCTTTGCTCTATTAGAGAATTTATAAAACTTTGGACCGTTTTGTTTTTTGATAAAGTAAATGTTTAAAAATTTCCTATATTTCTCATAAAATTATTAGAAAATTATTCATATTTTCTAAAAAATATACTTGACTTTATCTCAAAAGCTGTCTATGACGAACAGTTTTCGTTAAATTTCGACAAATCTCCATCAGTTTATTTTTTTTCTGCCTGTATATGTAACAATTACATCATATTGGCCTTTATTTAATGGACAGGAATATTCAGATCTACGACCTTCACTGACCTGTTGGACAATACATGACCAATATGTACTATATGGAGAGGTACCTCTGAAAGCGACCTTCGAAAATTGGATGTCCAACAAAACATATTCATGATAGAAAATGTTTTAAAACCCCTCGGTATATCAGAAATGACCAAATTTTAAAATAACTATCTATAAAACACTTAAAAAAGTGGATTCTTAAACTTTCTTCAAACTTCTACTCCTCTCTTCCATCCTGCCCAGCCACTCGTTTGTACAATCTAGGTAAATCGGTAAACTTTTTGTCAGGACTAGAATCAAGATACTCCAAAGACATGTTCAAATATTCAATTTCAATGTATTTTTAATTCAAATACTCAAGTATTTTTCTTAAGATCCCTTTCTAGATAACCTTAATAATGAGTCTCAAATATGGTACATATATAATGAAATGTAGTTCAAAAATTATGAATACTATGTAACCTACAAATCCTTGAGAGACATAACTTTGTCGAACAATGATAATAAAATTATTTTTTTAAAAGGCTCTAGCGTCGACCAGGACCATTGGACAAATGCCATGCCGTCAAACAATCGTTCTTTAATAAGGACCCACAAAACGTCTACTTTTGACTACAAAGTGAGTTATAGGAAATAATTTTCTACATATAGAAACGGAATTTATCTACTTTCTCGGTATTAGGGCCCCACAATTCAAGTTTTTCTGACGAAAATTGCCTCTTTCCACTGCTACATTACAATACATTCTCGTCACTACATAATTATTTGGTATAACGAAAAGGTAATATTTACCTTTCAGATTTATGAAGAATAATCAACAGAGTAGTAATTCTGATTTATATAATAAGAAATTGAAACTACGATACTTCATATACTCGAATTTTACGAGTTTGTTTAGTTAACAAAAGTTGGATACTGCTAATGTCTTCGCATAAATAAAATGGGAAGAAAACTTGGAGATTTAACTTCTTTTAGTATACATCGACACTGTATTACTTCATTGCAAACTCTAATATAATTAAAATGTCATTTAAAATAGGAAGTACAGATAGTCATTAAGCGAATCTGGGCAAAAACTAGATGTGTTCCCATACGGCATGCCGATGACCTAAGCAGATAAGACTGCATTGAAGTAACTGTGAACTTTCTTTTAAATCTGGCATGTGCCAGTTGTTTTTGTAACTAAATTACGAAGAGTGATGACTCTTTTGCAACGAAGCACTTCTCTATTTGCAGTGAACGCGCAAGATCATAATCATCGTACAAGACAAAACATCGTCAAGGTTACTTCTCAATGGATCTGGTTCACCAACCAGCACCAGTTTTCCTTTTATACGTGGAATGAAAAATTACACTCTTGACGTACAAAGCACGTGCTTGCAAACTGAATATTTCTGATAATTCGAAATCAATATATAATTACCAATTTAGTTATAATTTTGTCATTGAAATTTTAGGTCAGTGTAATCTCTTGATTAAGTATCAGTAAACAGTGAAATTAACTTGCTATTTTTTTTTTAAAACGAGTATCTGAAGTAAGACCACTTTTAATGTGCGAATCGAAATATTCGTCTGATATGAATACGTAAGTGGAAACGAGGCGAAGTTGCACGTTTATACATGTACTCTAAATTATAAAAATTATAAGGTCTTATGAATGTAATTAAATGGTTAGGGGCCGTCCACATATTACATAACGCAAATTTGGAGTATTTAGAATACCCCTCCTCCTTGTAACTTGAACCCTTCTCTAATAATTACGTAACGCTTACGACAACCTCCCACCCCCCACCACCAAACTCAGCATTAAAGCAGAAACACTTATATTAATTGTATTTGTGTTATACATTGAAATGTTTTATAATTAACGTGAGCATTAGTTGGTGATGCGGACTGCGCATAATAAGTTTGGAGACAACTCTTTTAATGAAAGGACGCCTACCCCAGAAAAATTTTGACACCATCGTGGATGACACATAGACTTGCAGTCTTCTGCGCCTTCTAATTGGATTCCAGAATATACTATAGATCCTTTTTGAATATTTTCTCCGTAATCTAAAATATTCAACCAATATATAATTGATGAAAAATATTTTCATATATTGTAACAATTTTTAGAATATAACGTCTTCTATTTATTATATTTTTAATTTAATTTGTTAATACGAAACTTGTTTGTAAAAGTTAGAATAAAAGGAATTATTTCAGTAAATGTTGAGAGTTTTTAAAAATAAATATCAGCATCACTTATGGCCCCCTACCCCTATGTAACGCAGCGTAACGCTGCCTCAAACCCCCTCCCCCCTCTCCAGCGTTTCGTAATTTATGGACAGCCCATTATGGCTCCACAAACGCTGGATAAAATAACACTCCACTAACACTGGATAAAACTGAGTTAATACGATACACACTTTCCACTCTTTCGGTAGAAATATACTTCTGTATTGACACACAAAAACATTAGAAACGTAAGGATTCCTCTTTGAATAAAATTAGGGATTGAATATTTATTTTTCGAGCTCGGGAAAACTTGTTCTTTGGAACACTCGAAACTTTGAAGAATTTTCATCACTCTAATCCGTATATTTTTAAAAATAATTATATTTATTCCATTTGATAGTATACTATGACCTTTAGACCTTTGTTTTACCTTCCTGCCAATTTAATACACATAGCTCAGTCTAACATTACATCCACATACATTTTCATATCCATATTGCATAATTTCCCCTTTTCACCTTTGTAAACAGCACATGTGAGTTAAATAGTATGTGTATATAACATAACATCCTATAATACTATACATGGGTTTGAATAAGTAATTTGAATTAATCGTAATGATAGCTATCCTAGAATTAGTTCTTTATTAATTTTTGTGCTCATCTTATTTTCTTTCAATGGAATTGGATCTACATTTCTATATTTAGAACAGTATAAAGATTTGAAAAATTCAAGAATTTTTAGGATTCGTAAAGTGAAAAAAAATTTGTACCACCAGAAACTTTAAATAAGAATGGGGACAAAAGAACGGAAATATGATTTTATTAAATCGAAGTCGAAAAGGGTACCATTATCGCTACTGGTAGGTCACTTACTGTAAAATTGATCACCATTGAATTACTGCAAAATTGAATTTTGTATAATTGTAGTCCACAGTTATGGCGTAAATAAGATTGTAAAGGAATGCATTTTGTGGTGAATTTGTATTGCAACCCCAAGCTTGATTTTTGGACTTTAAATCTTCTATTACAAGTAGTTTAGCATTCGTATTAAGAAGTGACTCAATAATTCATTTAGATATTTTGGGTTTTTGTACGCTGAGATTATAAAAACTGAGACTATTAAAAATAAAATTTAAGAGTTATTTCATGATCACATGAAGTAGGTACATAGATTTGCAAATGTTGAATATGTTTCTTAATAATTAATGCAACTCCTCCATCGCGATGTAATGCAATGAGCTCACCTGAAAATGTACTTCGTGAAGCTTATTTTCACTCCAAACTTTTAATAATTTGAGAAACTTTATTAGAAATAATTTGAAGCACTTCTACTCACCAATGCAGTTCTGAAAAAGAAATGCCAGTAATGTAAAAATTAACGGCGACAAAGATATTTTAAATATAAATATAAATATAAATATAAATATAAATATAAATATAAATATAAATATAAATATAAATATAAATATAAATATAAATATAAATATAAATATAAATATAAATATAAATATAAATATAAATATAAATATAAATATAAATATAAATATAAATATAAATATAAATATAAATATAAATATAAATATAAATATAAACATAAATATAAACATAAATATAAACATAAATATAAACATAAATGTGTGTGTGTGTGTGTGTGTGTGTAATTTTTTAAAACCAAACACCTCGTGAATACATCAAAGTGGCGTTTATCTCATGTTATTCAGTCCATGCAGCACTAGCCGTACAAAAAGTTTGAAGAAAAAATTTGGAACAGATTTTGAAAAAATGCCGTCTGAGCAATTCTGAAAACGCGGGATTTTGAATTTATTTTCAGAAAAAGATTGAGTTTTTTAGAAACTTTATATGATATCATTTGAAGCATATGTATTCGAAAATGGAATAATGTATCCAAATTGACGGTAGCATAAATATTAACGTGACAAAGCTGCCAAAACAATTATATTTTTTATTTTAAAAATGTCAAAAGAATACAGCAAATTTTCATTTATGTCACCTTATACAGTACACCTAACACTATCCCTACCAAAAAATCAAAAAAATATTGGAGCGTTTTTAAAATTATCTTACTTTTAATATTGGCAATATTTCACTCAATATTACGTAAAATCTACTAAAATGTTCAAAAGAGTACATGACGTTAATTATACAATTAATTGTGGAGAACAAATTTCATTTGAAGAAAGAAATACAATTTTCAATATTGTAGTTGTATGTAGCCGCCAAAAAATTGAAACTTTTGCAATTTCGAAAAATTCAGAGTCAACTATGAAAATCACATCTATGCCACCTTTCAAATGTATTTCACTTTATTTTTACAGGAAATTTTTAAAAAATTGCAACAAATTTTGAGAAAATTTCAAAAATATCCTAGCTTTCATGTAAAGTGCCACCAACAAATAAAGAATGTTACTGAAAATCGCAGCGAGTCATATCAACCGGAGTATATCCATTGTTTTTTAAAAAAAATGTGCTATGAAAAGTTTAGCAGCTAGTGTTGTTAACACACAGATGGAGAGACAAACGTTCTGAAAAAAACCTTTTTTCGGTATCGGGGACCCCGAAACGTGTATTTCCGTTGAAATATCGAAATCGATCTTCTTATGTTATTCTGTGCATTACATAATGTAATGAAACACTGTAATAATGAAATGCAATAATTTAATACTGCGGTATTACATCACTTTCTCTATACTACGTAAATTATCCCTATATACGTACGGATACGACAAATTATTTTTTTAATGAACTAAAAGAATAAACACTTCTAGGAGTTAGGTTCTCGTATTTTTGGCAAATGAACTAATAAACTCTAATTGTGAATCTCACTAATCACTCTAATTGTAACTACTAATTGTGAATCAGCGCCACTCTTCCCTATTCCAACTCCAAGAGCAACCTAATGCCAAGGTTTCTTGCAGCTAGTGTCAGCTTTTGACTACACGACTCAACAAGCTTTCGACTACACGACAAGTATTGAGTTTTACAACAAAGTAAAATATCTAAAATTTTCAAATTTTATATTCTCGCCAATAATACTTACTGAAACCTAGATACGATAAAAATACGGATATGGTAAAGTGACCATCTATATGTCATTAAAATTTAAAATGTACCTATACTTTCTATTCGTTATTTGTATCGAGTATTTTACATATTTACGGAAATAACATGCTTTAATACGTAAGGCTTCGGGGCCCTTTGAAATGTTTCCAAGGCCCCTTCTGCACACGCCTACCAAGCGCACTATGGCATATTAGAACTGGTGTGTTCTAAGTTCTTCTTACAATGATCTGAGTTTTTTAATATTTGCTCTTAGATAATCAAAAGTAACGCGCATACTTTGTGCCCAGTTTTCTTCCTGTTTCCAAGTGTCCTTTTTACTTTCAACAGTAATTATACATATCGATGTAATGTCATTTATAAATAATTTTGTTAAAATTCATAAAAAAATGTGTTAAGAAAGGTATCATTCCCTTTTTGTGTTAAATGTAATCACCCGAAATTCAAGAAAATGTTTTGAATGTGTTTTACCACATCTGTCTCCCAGTCGCACATACACACGAAAAACTCATTAGTTCTTATGTTCGCATTGTTTCCACACTCCATTTCCCGAATACAGAGGTGGCCAAATTAATGGAATATAGTTAGTAAGAATATGCCAAAAATCTATTTGAAACCATAGATCTTGACAATTAACTATGTGTTCAGGTACCTAATGTTTTATAACCATTCTTTCCTTAAGTTCTTTTTAACTATAGATTGCATATTTTCTATGAGATTCATGTTATGGCTATTTACAGCCTATTGAAGCAGACTGTTCTATGTCATATTTTCCAACCTTCCTTCCTATCGTAGCGTAGAACGCAGACATGCATGGAGGTTGACGAAAAGAAACAACTTATTTGTTTGAGGGGATCATTGGTTCAGTACGACCTGTAGGCATTGGTCAACCCTCATTATACCATTAAGTGGCGTATACATTTCCAGTACCATTAAAAGGTGTTACACTTCAAACCAGTGCCTTTTTCACGTGCTTCCCAGGACACGTTATAATCCGTTAAGTGAAAGACAAAATATCTACTATTATAATTTAGCCAGCTCTGAAGATTACGCCTAGTATATGCTTCAGAGAAAATATTGTTATTGTGGTGTTATCGTTGGCATTTACAATGAAATAATTAAATGAGTCGTCATTGCCAACAATATTGTTTATTACAATAGCTGTTAGTAGCTTTCGATGGCGTAGCCATCATCATCAGTTTTCTGCTGTAATAATAAATTATTCAACACCCCTTTTTTGCTTTCTTTCCGCCCTTAAAATGTTAATTTTCTAAATTTTTAATTATAATTAATCTATTTACCCGAATGTAATTTTTAGTCATGTTTTAATATGTTTTTTATATTTCTTGTACTAGAAAACGGATGATGATGGCTAAGCCATCGAAAGCTTCTAACAGCAGAAAACTGATGATCGTGGCTGAGCCATCGAAAGCTGCTAACAGCAGATAACTGATGCTGATGGCAGACCCATCGATAGCTGCTAACAGCGGAAAACTGACAATGATGATGATGATGATGATGATGATGGCTGAGCCATCGAAATCAGCTATTATAATAAACTATATTGTTGGCAGTGACGACTCATATAATTATTTCAGAGAAAATAGCTCTTTCGACGGCCATGGCTTTTTTACCTTTCCCCACTTCGCCTCGCAGGCGCTGTCGTGTGCGGTGCGCGGCGGCGAGAAGCAGCCGACGCGCTCTGGTGGCGGCGGCGGCGACGGCACCGGGTGACGCGGTGCATCGCGCGGCCTTGGAACGCCATGGCGGCGGCGGCGGCGGCGGGCGCAGCGGATGCACTATCTCACTATGTTGCAACACAGCCGCCGCAGCCGCCGCCGCCGCCGCCCGTCTCAATTGCCGCAGCCACCGTCGCGTCGTCGCTGCAGCGGCCCAGTGGTACCACACCGGTGTGGCACGACACGCGCGTGTTACGGCGGCTTGAAGGGCTCACGTTTGCTGAATGTAGACTTGGCTTCCTTTTATTTCATGGCATTTCATGGCATGGATTATTAAATGATATGCTTTATTTTACAAGGGCTTCTGCATTTGTATGCGACACATTTTTCCAATATTATTTTATTTATTAATCATAGAACTTCGTGAGAAGAGTATTATTACGGGAAATGTTCCCAATGGGTTGTAATACTCTTATTGACCTAAAGTATATTTGTGTAGTTTCTTAATGTAATGTCACGATGCAACTGTAATTGGATTCGATAAATGATATGTTTCTGTATTACGTACATCGAATGACTAAATTTCTTCGTTATAGTCATATTCCACCGTTTTATCTTCTCCAGGATATTTGCAGGTCACACGTAGTGCATTAACTTGTACTGGGATAGTATCATAAACTAACCGTGCCCTACTCTGTGGCAGAAACGCCAGAATCTGTCCGAGTTTCGCAGGGTATGGTTGGTTTGTAGAAATTAAAAGAAATGATAATTCCCTTTCAATCGTTTAATTGCCCTAAGATGCAACGTATACTCTAATATCAAAACCTCTGATATCAATCTCTGATATCATACACTTTGATATCAATGTGACGAAACTAAATACAACCAGATTTAACACAAAAGTAACAATTAATCTCATAAATCTTAGTAATGAAATACGAACAGATTTGATTTGATTTATTTACAGTCGCATCAACTACATAGAGTTATTAGCGACTACCTTAAGAAATACGAACAGATGCTACAAAATAATTACATTACAAATTAATGCTAGAATGCATCGAAAATCTACCCTAAAGTAATGTATTATTTACAAAAGATGCTGGAATGACCTGCTACACGCTTGATCTTTGACTTTTATATTTTATACAGCTTAATACACATTCAGTGCAAATGATTTACATTAAATCGTTGTTCGAAGTGTTATTTCAAGGCAGATAGTGAACAGGCAGAACTGAATTTGGCTAATGCGTGGATACTGACACACACCATGAAGTCTCTTAAATTTAATAAAGGTCGTGCACAACCGTATATAGTGACCAAAACGTTGTCCACGTTAGCATCTTGCGTTAATACCATGAAGGAAAATTAAATGAGATTTAAATGCACACGTCACAAGTACTCCCTGTAAGAACCGTGAGAAAAGCAACCTTGCTGAAGGTGACCTGGGACAAAATTGCATTGTTAAGCGCGATTGAGTCTCATAATGAAATCGTTCGTATTATTGCGAGATAACCTGCGGTCTTTAAAATGAGTGGCTCTCAGGATGCCGCAGATTTTTCTCACTAGTTAGTTTTCTAATATCTTTAGTGTAGGATAGCTTTTCGGAATTGCCCCACCCTCTTCCCGTCTGCCATCTCTCGACTTCAAAACGACATTTCTTTCACATTTTCCCAATTGTTTATAGTAGAATTGAAATAGGTCTTTAAGAATACTACAGAAAAGTAAAACATATTTCCAAACGCACATCTTCATTGAAAAATACTTAACCGTTCTTGAGAAAATGTTGTTTGATCATTTCTGAAACTGCGAAAGTTTGAGATAATTTTCATAGAAAAGGTTTGAGTTTTCATGAAACTTTTAAACATAAGAAACATAACAAATTATTTTAAACAGTTCTGTTCACAAATACAGTATAGAATATTCCCGTGATGCAAATATTAACGTGAGAAATATTTCAAACAATCACCATTGTGTCGTTTTTTCTGAAAAATCAAAATAATACTTCAAAATGATGTACATGACACGTAATTCAGTGTATGTATTACTATACTATATACAAAACTTTTAAAGTAGAAATTTGGAGCTGTTTTTTGAAAAAAAGGCACCGTAATACGAATATTAAAGTCGTTTTGGTATATTCACATTTGTGTATTGTTTCAAAAAACTAAAAATAAAATCAAAAAAGGTGTTTCTTTCGTGTTATTCAGTGCACTATCTGTACAAAAAGTTTCAAGAAAAAAATCGGTGCCATTTTTGAGAAGGTTTTGTCTCTAAAATACTTTCCTTCACACAAAAAGTAATTCAAAAAGTACTCATATTTTCAAAAAATGTATATGTCCTCATTAAAAGATCTAATTTTGAACAACAAATTTAATTCGGAGGAAAAATCGCCTTCAATATTATAGTTACAGTCGAAACAATTCGAAATTTTGCAATTTTCAAAAATTCATACATTTTAACGAAACGAAGCCCTGCGTCACTTTTAAGCGTACTTCACGGAATATGAGGACAAAGTTCCCACGTATCGAAATAAAGTGTAAGCCTACTGAATTGTTTCTAATGGAAACAAATAGTATTTATTATTCAAAAGTGAAAATATTAATTTCATTATTTTTGGGCTCGGAATTGAATTTCTTTAGGTACGTAAGAAAGCAGAAAATAATCAAATACTTTTTAGTATACAGATACTTTTTCAATTTTCGCACCCCAGCAAGCTGACGCCCTGCCCCTCTAAAAACCTCTCTGTTGGCATTTGACATGAATATTTGGATGCGTTATTTTAAAGAAATCCGTCATATTTTTAAAATCAAAGTGCAATTCATCACGTCTCCGTGAAATTGTATTCCTTTAGTGACATCAAATACAAAGATCGGTTGCGTGTGAGAGCCGCAAAAGTTATGTATACTTCTGAAATAATAGGGGACACGATAATACTGAATAAACCTTTATTGAAAATTGGTTTGTAATATCAACTGCATTGTTTCTATTTTTGTTTGATATTCTGTAAGTACGAAGTTACATTTATACATTTTTAATAAACACGAGACATTAACAACTTTCCTTCTTAATGGAAAGGGTAGGGAAATTTATAGGGAAAGGGTGAGGATTATCATACGAGAGGTCTTGCATGGATTCACTATTAATATTTAAACGTTAATTGCCGCGGCTAAATCAATTTCAAACTTTTCTTTATAAATACTTGCGAACACAAAATATGAAAAAGAGTAAATTTGTCTGTATGACAATTGATTGAAAGTAATGGAATAATAAATAAAATTCCACAAAGCGAATATACATTAGTTATTTTATTTTGTTTAGTATAGATTTTTTTATTATTTTCAATTGTAAAGTGAATGAAGTTTGGGATCGGGAACCACAATGATATTTTTGTGAGGAAGTGTTTTAGCGACTACGGAAGACAGGGTATTTGCAGATGGTAGCGGAGGAGGGGAGATACAATAGAATAGATAGATGTAGAATGGCTCCGCCACAGGGCGGGAATATATGGAATTCCTTTTCCTATACACACGCACACGCATATATATATATATATATATATATATATATATATATATATATATATATATATATATTGAAACACGTAATGTTTCATTATGCTAATTAGAAACATTAGCATAAGAAATTAGAGTTCATTTTGGACTGCGTAGTACGCACGACAGGCGCGACGGACAGCGGTGGGGGGGAACCAACGGCTGCCGCCGCCGCCGTCGTCGCCGCAGCGAGACACCGTGAGAACGATGAGCGACGGTTGAAAAACCGAGCGTGGAGCGGCGGAGAATTCAGCCGTTACGACAGTTGCGAGGAGGGAGACGGACGAGGCGGTCGCCAGGGGTCGGCGGTGGCCGAGGTGTGGCCGGAATGTGGCCGGTGTAGCAGAACGTTAGTTAATGCAATATCTGTTGAAACAATAGTTAGGAGGCCGGAAAAGTGATATGTAGAAGAGATTAGTGTGAGCAGAACAGTAAATCGAGCTCATGCCACTTGACGCAGTGAGAACAATACCAGAACTGTGTGTTGCGAAGCTGGCGCGGGCACGCGTAGTTGCCGCGTGCTATGTAATCATGTTAAAACGGTGAATGGTAATCAGAGGAAAGTGCGACGTCCCAGCCGAAGTACCAGGAGCTGAGATTGAGGGATCCAGGAGGCTGCCAACCGAGGCGACGACTACACCACCAGCCGCCGAAGGCGCCGGGCTGCAGCTGCGGTCGACGACCCCCGCCGATGCGAGCAGTAATCCGAACAACGGAGGTATTTGTTGGGGCCCCAAAGGTATGATAAAACTCATGATAGATCTGATCTTGGTACCAAGGCGAAATGTATAGATGTACTGAATCATGTATATAACAAATTAGTTTGTGAATAAATCATGTTCGTGATTGTATAACATATGTTAATTGAATATCCCAATGCCATATCGACTCCTCGTAGGGACACATTCACGAAAAAGATACCCTCCTTTAGTATTTTCTTTGCAGTGAAAGTACCGCCACACGCAGGTACGTCACAATATATAACGTGATTTAACCATTTTTCCTGTGCCAGGGCCCGGCAAAAATTTTTTCGACGCACGATTACAATATTTTATATTAAAATGTTTTCAAATTCAAAGAGCCGCGACATCAGCCAGATCGATTGAGGGGTATCAATTTTGGTGAAAATACTGCTTAATGGTTTAGCTTGTGTTAGAGGGAGTAATTTACAGGGACGATAATGATTCACTTTCCCCGGTATCAGTGTTCTACAATAAGATTTTCTCCCCAGAAATCCCCATTCTTCGTTGCACTTTTGCATAACCTTTTCTATAATACGTACGCGATAAAGTAAAGAAAAATTAAGTCTTTCAAAGTTTACGCAGTGCTATTACGTGTGCATTTGGCCTCTCCACAGACAGCAACTGTCACCACCGCCACCTTGGACAACACCCCAACTGCTGACCGGCAATGGTGGCTCAGGTCATCAACTGATGTCACTGCAGAGCCTCTGACCGAGAGGTCCTAGGTTCCTGTCCCGACCGAAGGTGGCAGGATTTTCGACACTAACTAGATGTCGAGGTCGAGTTCTGTCGCTATCTGGAAGAGAATTCTAGCGGCCGGCATGTTTTCCGTCGTTTCTCTGATCAACATCAGGCGAATGCCTGAGCAGTACCCTAACAAAAGGGCAGCGCGTGATATTTCCTTCCTCTTCCTTGTCTTTCTTCACCCCTTCGCGTGCCCCAGTCGCGTGCATTACACGTGTCGGGAGACCAGTCGAGGACCAGCTGTGTAGACCGCGTCGCCGTTGGGGCGGTGCCACGCTGGTGGGAGATACCTCGTTGGGGAATTCCCAACATATGACGTAGGTCGGCGCCGGCTCTCGCCTTCCAGTGCGGGAAGATCACCGTTACCGCCCCCTCCCGCGATGGAAACTTGCACTACACGAACGGGACTAATGACCTTAGTAGCTGCTGCGCTCGGAATCTCTAATCAATCAATCACTATATTCTGGCCCTTTCCAATTGCGCGTATCAGCGTACGCCAATAATTGTCCCCGTTGCCCTGCACTCACTGGCTGGCAATGTGACCGTAGCTGCCTCGAAACAACTGAAGATCAGGCTCTCTGACCCCCAATGAAAGCTCGTGAGTTCGGAAAGGATGTAAAGCCGGCTGACCCATGACATAAATTTACATGTAAAAGATTGTCAGGCCTAAAAGAAGCCTCTGAACTAAACGAAATAGCTTTTTTGTAATAAAATAAGGCATAATTCATTGATTAGACTGCTGGTGAGGTAGATACCTTCTAATATTTAAGTATGGTAAATAAAAGATGTCTGGTATCAACAATTTATTTTGTTTTCGGCCCGGAAGCTCCAAGCTCTGAGGATGATCGCTACGCGATCGAAACTATCATTAGCAAAATAAATTGTTGATATCAGATTAAATATTTTATTTATCATACTTCTATACATAATTCATTGTCTGATTGAAGTGTAAACGGTGGTAGCTACAGGTGCCTAGCCGTTGCAAGGGCGCTTCTCGGAAGTTCTTGAGCACAGAATACTTTCGTTTTCGTTCTTGACCAAAGAATACCCTTTCGTTCGTGGAGAATTAACACGTGTTTACTTTTCGCTAACATAACCAAACCCTTATTGAGTGGAATGGAGTATACAAGTAACTTAAATAGGTAAGAGCAACTCTGCATGCACTTTTGCAACTTTGCATTATTAACCTTTCCTTTGTCACGTCACGGAGGTTTTCTTAGGGACATCTTTCATTTGTACACAATTTTCTTGCAAAAGCAGAAATGGACCGGATGACCTCTGTACCTTTCAGTGCATGTCTTTCAAAAACGGTTATGATATATATAGCAGTTTGAACTTAAACCTCACCAGATGACGACGCACATTCTAAGCGCTTGAGTTCAGTAGTCTCCCAATGGCTGAAATATGTGCTTGGAAAAACATAACCAAAACACAAAAAGACATTACAATTGTCACATTACTAGTCAACTGTAACATTTAATTAGTTTCTGCACTCAATGCATTTTAGGACAGAATTCACAGGTGTTAAGTGTGTCTGTAATGTGTAAAATATTGCATTACTATGTTCTCACCAATATTTAATGAGAGTATTGTTACATTTCTTATTAATTTTGAAGTTTAAAAAAATAGAAAATACTTTTAAAATTATCAACAAATAAACTTTTGATGTTTAAATATTGTTATTTGCATGCAATTTTTAAACCCGGAAATTTCGTGTTACGCAACTGGTAAATGTAAATGCAGTCACAGGACTCAAGACGAGTTAATAGACAATTCATGTTACCGCTAACTTATCAGTAAAAGTTGTTTGCAAATGTCGAGTTATTATTATTATTATTATTATTATTATTATTATTTCTATTTATTTTCACAGCTTTCTGGTACATGTTTCAGGAGTCACACAGGTATTTCTACCAAAGCATGATCTCCATAATACAATAGTTTTACAAGCGGATTAATTTTAAGAACTAATTCTACAAGTATGAACACTTAAATTAATTTATACATTAAACAGTAAAACAATTCTTAACATAAATATTTATTTAGGGACCCATAAATCTTCTAACTAAAGAACACGTGCTCAGGATCACAGCTTTCTGCAGAATGATAATAATGTTCGTCTCGATACCCATTTATTATTATTATTATTATTATTATTATTATTATTATTATTATTATTATTATTATTATTATTATTATTTTTGGACTTGAATATTAACTGGTCATTCTAAAGTAATTTTCGTTTACAAATAAAGTTCTTTTAATGTATGATTGTAAGCGTTGCTCGATTATTTAACACAGTCATCTATTGGACTGCCCTGCAATTTCAGGCCCAAACACCCTCGTTCCCCTGTTCTACCCGCTGCCATCCCCCACTGCCCTGCCACTCGCCCGCCTTTCTGTCCGGATAAGCTGCCTATCTCCGCCCCCCTCCGACCGCCAGCGCCCCCCCCCCCACACACACACAAAAGACGCCAAGATGCATTGCGAATTGTATGGTTTCTAGTACCTTTTTCTGCGGCGTGACCAAGTTTGAGATATCATTTGGGCTTCGTGGTCACTTTGTTTCCTCGGCTTCATAAAATTGTTCGTGGACAATTTGAAAGCAATCGCTCTCATGGCTCAAATGCTATTGTACAACAATCATACACATTTACATCTACTTCTATAATTATAGCATGATCTAATGTGTTTTTGTAAAGCACGACGATTCTGCGAGTACAATTTAGGAAACGCAGCAGTAAACGCGTGGTAATCATTGCGCGGTAGCAGAGCTGCAGCCACCCGCAGTACATCTTTGTTTGGCGGGTAGCGTCGGGCCAGGCGATATAAGTGTACTGATGTTTCCACCTTATTATACGACCAGAAACACATTTCCTCTATTATAAATTTTGCTATGGCTACGAAGATAAATTAAAAAAATAATTTTAAAGAAAGTTACAGATTCATTCAAGGTCAATCCTTTTCTAAGTATTTTGAAGGAAACTAAGGCACGAAAGATGCAATGCATCTGAATTTTTTTAAACATCTACTAACAACTGAAATGACTTCTTTCGTTTCAAATATCTTTTACACTTGTAATTAAAGTAAAACTTCAAAAATGTAGAAAAATATAACAAGTAAAAAGCTTTAAAAATACCTTTTAAGCCGTCCTAAACATAGTTCTCTATTAGCGGTTTCTCTAAACATTTCAAATACTAAATTTTGTCGAATAAATAGGTAGATTCATTTTCATTGACCCTTTTATTTTATTTAATACTAATTTTTAACAAAGCTGCACGATTTTGAATCTCAGAGTTTCGTTAGACAATACCATGTATTACAGGAATTTGTTTCATCCTTACTATATTCCGGGTTTCATTCACACTTTGACAGCTGTACTTTGGCGACTGAGACTAGCAAACTCTCATGCCGTCCTTCACGAAAATACGACATCAGCTCGAGTTCGGCATTCGATTGCCTGATGAAGAGATCTCTCGGTAAGTACTCCGGTCACATACGTCGCTCGGGCGCAGAAAAAAAACTGCCAATACTAAGCGGTAATCGTAAGACTTACGACATACTGCGTTTCTTCTGATAACTCGCATTTTATCTCATATTTGTTCTTCGGTTCTCTTAGACTAAACTCTTCGACCAGACAATACACATTTATCTTGAATTCCCATTTCATGCACGTTCTCTTTAGACTAAACATTAGAGGGAATATTGACCTTTCATTCGTTTCATCTGTTCGTTCTGGTCGTAAGTCTACAACCACAGCGTTTTGTAATCAGTTTTCTTTTGTTCATTATCTCTGAAGCTGTATTATTGCATCAAAGTATTTCATATTGAACGTGCACTAAAACTAATCGGTGATAAGAGCAGCGCATTCACTAATCGTAAAGAAATATCTGCATCAATTAACGGAGGAGCTATGCATGTTAAAGGTGAACATTCAAGACTAACACAATGGTCATTAAAAATATCATATGCGCGCTAGTTACTGTTATTGTTCGATGAGATTTTTAATATATACTATACGATTTACTATGTTTGATTTTATTTAAATTCCAAATAAATGTGTAAATTTCAACCCTTTGGTGAGCAACATTTTGTAGAGCTTACCGGAGCGACAAGACCCTCTTTTAAACAATCCTCCCATCCATTAAGGGAATTCTGATGCGGTATTGTTAATGGAATTACAAGAAGAAATAAAAGAAGTCATCTCCGTAATCTTAATGTTAAGTTCTTCTACGACCTGCAACTTGGTACATTGCCTATAGCACTCAGAATACACTAGAGTTGTTAAGTTGTGTGCCCAAAAGAAAGTTTGCATCTGTGGAACACTGTCGGAACAATATTTATTGAGTTCATCAAGCCGATAAAAAGAAAATAACGAAATGCAGTGTGAAGTTTGTAAATCAAAGAGATAGCCAGGTATAGCCAAGTACTGTTATACTTTTATTCGTCGTATTTCGTTTAATATTTTTCGTGATATTATAAGAAAGATCTTAAAAATTCGTAGAAATTCGTAGTTCGAAATTCGTAGAATAAAAGCATTTTCTATGAATATGAGCACTCATATGCCATTTTTATGCAACCCATTTGCTTCAATGTTTCTTAACAGACAGCAAACTGTTAAAATCTTTAATTGGCTCAGAAAAAAAGGTTTTTTGTTCCCCTGTTTAGTTGCGTCATGTCAATTTACGGTATTACAAAAATAGTAAAACAAAGGTCAGCGTGGCTACAGGCTCTAGAGGAGCCGCCCCTGCTGCCTCCGCTTCCGCCGCCGCCGCCGCCGCCGCCATCGCCACCGCCGTCGCCGTCGCCGCCACCGCCACCGTCCAGCGATCGATAGGCCGTGCAATGCCGCGATATGAAGGCATCTACACTGAAGACTCATTTCATCAGACCTGCGCTCGGCGCAGTTGCCAGAGGACGACGAGCGGAATAAACGTACCCCCTGAACGCATCCTCATAAATCAAATTTCCTCCTGGTTGTATTTGTGCGTAGAGAGGACACATCTTTCTTTCTCCAGCCTCCCAAATAAATATATGCGGTATTTAAATAAAAACATCAAATAAATACGAACGAAAAAGTTAAAATCATCATAGGTTGTATCTTGTATTAAAAATTAACGAACTACAAATGTTTTAGTTTCAAGAAGAACAACCTATTCCTACACGACTTCAGACTAACGACTACCGTGTTAGGAGTGGGAGATTTAGTCTGCGTAGCTTCATAATTCTCCGAAAAATAGCACCATTTCTCTCAGGTATCAAAATGAAGTACCGGAATTTGAGTCGTCTGGGTATTTTATAAAATTGAAATTATTAAATCAAGTACTCACAATTTCTTCTAGGTTGCAATTGAATCTTAAAATGTTGTATCATTTTCAGTAATATACTTCTTTAATATTAATTTGGGGTTTTAAACAAAAGCAATGTGTACCCTCTCCATTCTTAAAATTGAGACAAAATCGATGACGCAAATTGTGGAAAGTATTATTTGTGCCTGGTATATTTCATAAACAAAAAGAAAAACTCATCTGAATGTGATTCCAGTTTGTTAAAAATTGACGAAGAGGTTTGAATGGTGAATGGCCAACACCATCGCTTCAAGTATTTCCTGCAGAAATACAACAAAAAGTAGTATTTAAATTTCGGGCATGCATTTAATATAGTGATATAAATACCAAGAAAATTTTAATTAAACTTAAAAAAATTTAAAGTTGTGAAAGCTAATCGACACAGTCAGTACATTTCAATCTAGAAAATTTAAATCATGAAATTTAAACCGATTCTGAGATGAAATGACACTACTATTTAATAAGATGTTTTCTCGACTAGTCTTAGAGCAGAGCAACTGTGATGTTACCATTTTTATTTTAAGATATAGAAGCATGTATTACAGAGAATATTAAGTACATTTTTCGTTAACTTTGGTGCAGATTCAGTTTCAGTTTTCTTTTAATTCAGTTTCTCTTTAAAAATAATAAACCACTTATTTGCCTGGAATATCTTAAAATGTTATTTCAAGATTTACTCATTAGAAATATTAATTTATTCACGACATTGAATTCATAGACACATGGACATTCAGATTGCACGCCCTACAGCATGGATATTAGCATCGTGACCCAGCTAAAAAAGGTCTTAATCAAAAAATAAAATATTGTTTTATGTCCCTAACAGAAACTTGCAAGGAATTTCAATTAGCGAATAAATGTATTTAGTACTTATTCTGTGTAATTTATTACAAACATTTGCGAAAAGTATGAAAAATGGAAACCCATATGTCTATGTAAAACATTATATTCACAATTGATTCAAAACTGAAGATTATTCAAAAGAACAATGCACTAAATAACAATTTTCACTATTACTTAGAAATGCCCATCCCAATTTTTTAAACAATGGAAGCTAAATAAAACGCTTCCAAGAAAAATTATCAATCGTTTTAATGAAAAGTAGGACAATAAAAAAATAATATTTTGGGAAGGAATTCATGGTAATTTTTTGTATGACAGTTTTAAATATATTGTATGACAAACATATATTGGTACCCCGATGACATCACAGTAAAATAGTAAATAATTACGTCGTGTGTACGAGCTCTACAAATATGCTTCAACTAGTTTAAATTTGGTCAGGATGGGGAATTTTCTATTTTTCTATAAACTTTCCTTTCCTTCAATGTTTAGAAAAGAATAATTGAAATAAGATGTTCTACGTTTGTGTGTGAAGAATAAATATATCACTTTCGATCTCGATTGTAAACAAATTATTAAACAAAATCCATATGATTGCAAAATATCACTGGAACACAGTAAATTACGAACGTACTTAGCTCTAGCAGCAACATTGTTGAACTGTAATTGGTTTACGTCGTTATTCCGTTTGCATTGACTCGATTAGTGCTTTCATATAAATATCTTATATTTATATTAAACGTTCCATAGTAAAAATAAAATTTAAAAAAAATGGAAGGGAACTAGATGTTTTGCAAATTTGTTACACAATCTGATAATGAATAATCAGTAACGATTCGATTTAGTGTAAGGATAATATTATTGTTTTATTACCAAGGAAAATAAAACCATAACTTTGCTCTTTGTAATATTGATTAAATCCTACAAGAATAAGTCTGAAGAATCTGACGTTATCATAAAACATAATGTTTTCATATCCAGGTAAGAAAACTAAAAGGTTCGTAAGCAATTAAAATGCAGAAAGTTACGAAACCTCATCCTAATGCTACTTGTACAGAAGCAATATATGAACCCATTCATTCTGCCATATTCATTTTGCGCACGTTTTAATACAGGAGTGAGAAAAGAGTCCTAAATGAATTAACTATGTATCTGTCTTTGCAACAAATCTGCTTCAGGGATAATGCGAAAGAGCACCAAATGGACTAGCCTAAATATTAGAGTGGAATCCCTTTATATTCGAAGTAATAATGAGGTGATTGATTGTTAGTGATTCTAGGCGCGACAATTGCTAAGGCCATTAATCCCGTACGTGTAGTGTATGTTATCCCCTCGGGAGGTGGCGGGTAGTTTCGCCCACTGGATGGAGAGATCGGCTTGCGCGAGATCCACCGTCAGCTCGCGGGTTTCCCTCAACCAGGTATCTCCCACCGCTGGCTGCGCAGCCCCAGCTGGGACAATCTCTAATCTCCCCACCGGTCTCCCGGCATGGGTGGTAGTGTAGAGTGAGTGTAAGTGTGTCTAAGTAAGGGGCGAGGATAAGACAAGGAAGAGGAAGGAAATATTGCGCGTGGCCCGTGGCCCGTTTGTTAGGGTACTACTCCGGCATTCGCCTGGTGTTCATCGGAGAAACCAGAGAAAACTAACAATCAGATCAGCTGGCCGCTAGCATTCTCCTCCAGAAAGCGAATGAATTAGACCTAGCTGACAAACGAAAAGTGTCGAAAGTCTGTCAAAACTCGAACCTAGGACCTCCCGGCTAGAGGCATTACTGTGACATTAGTTGATGCCCTGAGCCACCTCTCCCAGTAAAGATAGTGAAGCAAGTTCGACCATTGTGCTGGACAAGGAAGGGTCCATATCTTTTCCATTATGAGGATGGCAGAAGTAGAATGTAGGCAATTGTAAACTTGTTAGTGATACGTCGTTTTACTCTGCAAAATTGATCAAAGAACAAATTAGACAACTTTTGGAATAGAGATTACTGTTAAAATTTAGTCATTCAGCATTTGAAAAGTTTATTAAGGTTGCAGAACTTGAACCTGAATAGTATTCCCTGAAGTGAACCCCCAAAAAATACGTCGCAAACCCAATTTATTGATCACTAACTCCACTTGGAGCGACAGGGAGATGAACCCTGACCAAAGAGTTTGAAAGCTCGCGTTCTAGCAGCTTCACTGCAGATCGCTCCTCCGACATGGGTGAAGGCCATCGTAATGACGTCTGTTACGACCCTCAGTCACTTATAAGCTATTTTTGTGCTGCGGTGGTACGTATTTTAAAAATCGTGTAGTTAATGGTCTATCAATATCTTTACGCTTGTCAGGAAGTTCTGAAAGTATTTGTCACTTTGAAAAGTTCCATGGCAGTAAGAAATGAGGGAAACAATTGAACTTTATCGATGAGATTATCTTAATTTTGGTGAACTAGATGATGAACACAGTTTACGAAAGATAACGCAGTTCTAAAAAATTTAACAAGGGCCAATCATCGCACTTGACAGAACCTATCACGTTCATGCAAAGTTAAGTTCATTTCTGAACACTCATAAAGTTAATCATCACTTGGCAGGCTGGAGATGTGGAGAGTATGTCATTACCGTGATGTAAGTGAAAGCTAGGCTAGAGTCATAAACGCTTTCCCACTGCAAAAAACGGAACTGACTGTCAATACCTCTGAAATAGCTTATTTCGGTGCTGTGGAGACTATGCGGTCACCCACTGCTGATCTTAAACTACGTTATCATAAACGGTATATCGGACGTAGACGTTTATGTACCAATCTGCTTACCATTTCGCAGTAGTGACACGTTCAGCTTGTTTGTAAGATCTAGCCAGCTTTTGAAAGACTAAATTTCAGGCTTTCCCGAGACAGAATAGCTCTGTAAAACAAGTGTAAGCGTCCCCTTGGTTTCTCGCCCCTATTTCTCCATCACAATGCGAGGTACCTGATATGGCACTGCGCAATACGAGAATGCGCCAGCGCAATCTGTTAAAACGTTGTTCCCAGCTAAAAAATCGTACACAGATAAAACTAAGCACCATTTTCACTTGTTATACCATTTCTCAAAATAAAAAACAGAATGTGTACTCTTTCTACCTCATACTTAGACTTTTGTGAAAATTCTTTAGCGAAAAAAAAATTGAGAATATTCGCAACGTGCGTCTCTGAACAAAACGGCACACCAGGTCATATTGATGTGTTACGAGAACCAGAGGCCGTATACAGCGAATTTCCCCACGTAATCGCACGGGAAAGACTCGCGAAAAATGCAGATATAACTAATTCTCAAAATTGATTCAGGCAAACGGAACAAATGTGGACCGACTTACTAAAAACCACCCGGCCAGAAATGAGTCCTATATTCAAATATTTTAAGCTTTTATACGCTAAAATATAATTTTAACCTGGGCTGGCGATGGAGCAACGAAAAATCCTACCGCAAATCATAGTCAACGATCGTGCTGACCCCGAACGATCAGGATGTGCTCTCTCACTCCAGCCAGCCTACGTGAGGTAACCGTGTATTTCCCCATGCGATAGCGCCATTTCTTGACACCATTCGCTATTACTGTCTTTTGCGGTCGTGACCTCATTCCCCCTCTTCCCATTGCGCATCGTTCTACTTGAGGCAAAATAGCATTCTGCCACCCAACATCCTGCTGTCCCTTTCTCCTTCTCCCCGCCATTGCGCGCCCTTCGCCTATTTTCTATGCTCTTTCTGCCGTTCATCTTCCTCCTCATCCTCCGGCGCCTCGCCGAGCACTTTCTCCCGCTCATCGCCCCCCCCCCCTGCGGCGTGTCGCCAAACGAAAGCCGCGCCGCGCCGCCCGGGAGGTGCGAGCGCCACCGGATTGATTTTTCGGCGCGTCTCTGGGGGCACGCGCGGCGAGGGGCGGTAGGCAACGGGGGGCGGCGGGGGCGGCGGGGGGCGGCGGGGGGCGGCGGGGGCGGCGGGGGGCAGTGGGGAACGGGTGGCGAGGGGCAGGCGGCAGGTGGCGGGGGCGAGCGACGGGGGGGGCGGGCGGCGGGGGGCGGACGGTGGGTGGGTGGGTGGCAGGCAGCGGGGGCGATGGGCAACGGGACTGAATGGGAGCAGGACGCGGCGGCGGGCGGCAGCGAACGGCGGCGAGGGGTGGGCGGCGGG
Organism: Gryllus longicercus; assembly: GCA_038098605.1. Lineage (NCBI taxonomy): Eukaryota > Metazoa > Arthropoda > Insecta > Orthoptera > Gryllidae > Gryllus > Gryllus longicercus. The sequence continues at coordinate 678,940 of JAZDUA010000387.1, read as the reverse complement.
CGGAGGGCGGCGGGGGGGGGGCGAGCGACGGCGGGCGGCGGGGGGCGGAGGGCGGGCGGTGGGCGGCGGGCGGTGGGCGGCGGGCGGTGGGCGGCGGGCGGTGGGCGGTGGGCGGCGGGCGGTGGGCGGCGGGCGGTGGGCGGCGGGCAGTGGGCGGCGGGCAGTGGGCGGCGGGCAGTGGGCGGCGGGCGGCGGGCAGTGGGCGGTGGGCGGCGGGCGGTGGGCGGTGGGCGGTGGGCGGCGGGCGGCGGGCGGCGGTGGGCAGCGGGGGGAGCGGGGGGCGGGCGGCGGGGGCGATGTGCAGCGGGGGGCGATGTGCAGCGGGACCGAATGGGAGCAGGCCGCGCCGAACGGGGGGCGCGGAGGCGGGCGGGTGGCTTCTCCCTTCGGTGCACAGGAGAGGTGGCAGCATATAATGTCTTCAGATGCGTCCACTACACCTACCATTAGACCAGACCCATTGTTCATGCTATATCTCGGAAAGTGGTGGTGTTCCTTCCCAGCTGGAACGTGAGGTCCGGCGTCGACGCGTCAGCTTGCAGGTTTTCCCTCCCGGCATCTCCCTCCAGCGTGGCCCCGCTCCAATGGGGATAAGAGAACTCCCAACTGGTTTCCCAATTTGTGTGGTGGTATAGTGTATTTGAGTAACTGTGTGTGAAAGGGGAGAGGAAGGGAGAGGAGGGGAGAGGAAGGGAGAGGAGGGGGAGAGGAAGGAAGAGGAGGGGGAGAGGAAGGGAGAGGAGGGGGAGAGGACGGGAGAGGAGGGGGAGAGGACGGGGAGGAGGGGGAGAGGACGGGGAGGAGGGGGAGAGGAGGGAGAGGGGAGGGGGAGAGGAGGGAGAGGGGAGGGGGAGGGGAGGGGGAGGGGAGGGGACAAGATTGAGGAAGGAACGATCGCGCGCGGTAAGTAGTTCGTTTGTTAGAGTACTGACCCGCCCTTGGCCTAGTATCGATTAGAAAAACCATGGAAAGCTACCGATCAGAGCCGGTTCAGCCGGTCGCTAGGATTCTCCTTCGATCAGTCGTTAAATTGGGCCCAAGTGTGGAAAATCCGCCCCCCCCCCGGGACTATGTCCCTCGGCCCCGCCGTTCGCGGGCGCTGCGGCTGCCCCGGCGCTGTCGCTAACGCTGCTCACGCAGCCGGCGCGGCGCGGCGCGGCGCGGCGGTGGCGGTGGCGAAGAGGGGCAGCGCGGGGGCGGCGGCTGCGAGGAAAGCGCGTGGAAAAGCACGGGTTTGCCGAGGACGCGCGGGGGCGGGCGCGGGAGGCAGCGAAAGTGGCGCGCCGGGCGGGCGCTCACTTCGGGAGCGCTGCGCTCTGCACAAAAAGCTGCAAAAGCGCCCATTACCTTCGCGACCGTCCCTAATGCCAATGAACGGATTTCCATGAAATGTCAGAGTCGAACTTTTTACCAACAAAAGTCAAGCCATTTCCATTCCCGTTCGCTCGGCAAATTATAAACAGCGATTCAGCAAAAGGCCTCGATGTTCCAAAGTAGCTATGTGCTGCCCGAAATTCGACTTCCATTACTTTCGTATGTATGCATTTTGCTAAGTATTATTGACTGTAGTTAAGTTAAATGAAAATCGGATATTTTCACTGCGCGACAGACGCATATTACACAATAAGCCGATTTTCGCGAGCATTCCGAAGTTTTATTGGTCGAGCTCTGGGAATATTCATATTGGATGCCTCACTAAGCGCTATTGATGCCGTTTAATTCGCGAAATGTGGTGAAACAGTGAAGCCCCCAGGACAGCGCGATACTGAATCCCCCCTCCGCGCCCCCAAATGAAAACGTGTTGCCTGCTCAATATAATAAATGTTCCATTTTGCCAATGGTTATTGCACTCATCGATTTTAATAAAATTGCGGTGAAAATGCATGTTATAATATGTTGTTTCGGACAAGAAATGTCCATAAACACTTCAAAAATACTCTAAAGGTAACTAAATATTCTGTTGATTGCGTTTGTGCATATTCCAGAATATTTGTATGGTATTTGCTAACCAGTCGAAATTCTTTTTAATGGATTTTTAATTTAATAATATCATTGTCTATGCTGCCTTAACTTACAAATCAATATTTTTTTCAATCTAAGGTACTATAATAAAACAAAGATAAAGACAGTTAAATTCAGAATTGTCACTAATGAAACAAGCTTTGAATAAGAAGATGAGGGTAAACTAGAAGTGCTACTACAGCATGTTCTATCTCGCTAACTTCTGTAAATTTCGAATTTAGATAGTTTAACGAAAATGGGACCTACGCCATCCCTTCTTCTCAGTGAAATAAATATAAAGAAAGAATTTTGAGCAGTTTTTGAATTTTTTTATAATTTGCAATAACATCAAGCAGAAATTACGAGAAAGCGTTTACTTTTTCAAAAAGTTGTAAATAACCTTTTTTATACCTATTTTTTGAGAACAGAGGCTTTATGTACAGTACCCCCTAAAATATATATTTCAAATTCGGAGGATCTAGAGTCCATTCGTCTGAGGAATTCGTCTGAACAGTTCAGGCGCTTGTTTTGCCATCAGCCGATTTTTCTGTATCAAGGACGCACAAGGATTCTGACACAACATGTAAGAGGAAATAATTTGCTATAAACGGGAACCATATTTAACCACTTTTTCAATTCCAGAACCCGGCAATATGAGTTCTTCTGACGAAAAATCGCCGAATTCCGGAGCACGATTACAATAATTTCTATTCTCACGAAGTAAGCCGAGAAACAAATAAAAGGTGGGAAATGCGTGTATTACTGAAATTCAATTAAGGGCAAAACAAAAACTGTTCATCTAACTATCGTGGTAGAATTGTGGTTACAAAACGTTGAATAACCTGAGTTAAATACACACAAACTACAAGTCAAAGAGACACAAAGAGCATCACTCTCAAAACATAATTTCATTGCTGACTAAACACGGGCTAACGAAGGCACGCGAATTCTCTTGGACTGCGACAATACGTGACCGGCCAAACATCAGAACATGCTCGATAAATTGCCATTGAGAGGCAAATGTCTTGAGGGCAGCTCCATTACTCCATACAATTTTCCTTCTACGTGGGGTAGAAGTTTGTAACATTTATTATGAAATCCTCTGTACATAAGAAGGTATGTATGGTGTTCAATATATAACAACAACATATTATTTTAAAACTTAATTATATACTTAAAATTCAAAGGATTTGGTTGATACAATTGCCGGGAAATCTCCGTTCAATTCGACTGTTAAACGAGTTTCCTTCCTTTCATGTGTTGGGAAATGGTATTATTATTATTAATGCAATGTTGTTATTCGAGGAACTCATATTATTTGAGAGTTTCGAGGAATTCAGTATCCTATTGTGATTTGGAATCGGATTCCAGAAAATTTGGGATTTGTTTCATCTTCAGTGGAAATTCAACCTCGACTCTATGAAATTACCCAACAAAAGAGCTTACACCTGCAGAGCATTGTTTCTATTTTACGAAATAGGAGTTTTTATTTTGTCAAAATTGTAGTAGGTAGACGTTCAAGTACAAGTAGAAGTCCAACAGTATTCCACAGTTTACTTTTTCAAACTTGCAGACTTTTAGTAGTCAGGATTACAATGATCATTTATTTTCGCTCATTTTATTCAAAAACATTATATACAAAATATTTTATTAATATGTACATTACAATAATTTATCTTGAAGGGTTCTTTTTTTGAATTTTTTAGTCTGAGATTTGGGGAATAGAATATCAGAATACCAATTGGCTTTTACTGTGTCGAGTAACAGACCACTTTTTACACCATAAATTTGCACTATTTAAGTCGACAATACAATAACAAAATTGGGATTTGAAAATAAATTCATAATTTCATAAAAATTAGCCTTTTGTAGGCAAGGTGTCTATGCAGAAATAAGAGCATTAATCTCCCACTGATTTTCACATAACGAACGTAGTAATATAGCCCAAGAAGTGTGACAAAACTACACAAATCTTGTTAATTGTGACCACTACTGGTGCTTTTACCGTAGATGTAAATAAAAATATCATTTTTTTTAATTTTGTGGAAATGGTCGACAGACATGATGGATCTGGTTGATATTGTGCCAACCAATCCCAACTGAAACGTACCAACCAGCCTCTAACATGATTTTTTATTCAAGGTAAATGTAGAGGTGATGAAATGAAGTCAGAAATTAAAAAACTGATATACAAAACCAAGAGCTTGGTCACAGATTTTGGCTGAAAACAAGAGAGAAGCAAAATTCCTCCTTCTTAATGTTATGAAATAAAATCAACGTTCAACGAAACTATACCTCTCCAATCTCTAGAACGCATTTTAGATTACACTGATTCAACTAGTCACCGCTGATCATTGAGTCATCACAGAGTTTGTGGGAATTTAATTTGGGTTGTGAAGGTCACGAGACACAAAGATGTAGCATGGGGAAGCTACATGTGCGATGTGCTTGCGAGTGCCAACCGGACCCGGTCTACCCTATAACAATGGAAGATGGTGATGATGATGATGATGATGATGAAGAGAATATTACTTTTCGAATCACATGTATGCACGTCTATCCGGTTGTTTTAAAAGATTTCAACAAAATGCGAGAAAGAAAAATCAGGGCTGCACAATAACATATAGAGTTTACTCCACACACATAAATTGATAAAGTAAATTATTAATTGTTAGCTCACTTTTCATATGAGAATCCAATTTGTGTTAATCAGAGGATTTTAGATGCATGAAGATTTAAATCATTTTTCGAAAGACTATTCTCTCATATCGAGCTAAGGCAACCAGAGGGACAGAAAACCATTCATACAGACCTCTGCGCTGTCCGCGAAGGATTTACTAGTCCGACAAAAACAAACGAAACAAAAAATTATTTTTTGGAAAGATGGCGTGTAAATACATTTATTCAAGACGTTTTGGGGCAAGATTTTGCTTATAAGAATATAGTATGGCGAAAAGTATTGAACAAGACAAAATACAAACCAGAGACTCGGACGGTTTTTCGTTTGACGGCCTAAGGGCGTTAATAACTATTGTGAATCCGACTACGCAATTAACAAGCGAGTGGGGGCGGCCAGTCTACGGCGAGCTCAATATCGACACGGGCGGCGGCGCGGCGGCGGCCGGCGCTGAGCGGAGCGGAGCAGAGCGCGCGCCTCGGCGCACTGCCGCGCTCCGGAGGAATCCCTGCGCGGGCGGGGGCGGGGGCGGGGCGGGGGCGGGGCGGCGGGGCCGGCGCCGGCAGACTCGCCTCGCGGGGGACGAAGCCGCGCCGCGCCGCGCTGCGCGTATCGAGCGGGTCGGCGCTGGGGGCGGGGCCGGGGGCGGCGGGGGCGCAGCTGACGGCGGAGACCGCCAGACGGCGGAGGCGGCTACAACAAAGGGCGAGCGCTGCAGCGCGGAGCAAGGGCGGGGTGAGGCGGGAAGGGGGATGGGGAGGAGCAGGTGCGGGGCGCGGCGACGGCGTCGGAGGCAGGTCGCGAACGCGGGTCGGCTGAGAACCAGCTGCCGCCGCCGCCGCCGCCGCCCGCGGTGCCCTCCTTCGCCGGGAGTCGTAGCCGCCCGCCCCCCCCCCCCCTCCGCGAAGCGACGCGACACGAAGCGTGGCGACGCCGCGCTTTCACCGCGGGGCGCGTCCGTGCGGCGGTGGCGGTGGCGGTGGCGGTGGCGGTGGCGGTGGCGGTGGCGGTGGCGGTGGCGGTGGCGGTGGCGGCGTCGTCGGCGTCGTTTCGACAGGTCGCCGGCAGACGGCGAAGGCGACGTGCGAACGCTGCCCCGCAGGAGCCCCCTCCCCCCCCTCCCCGACACGGGACGCGGTCGCCCTCCGCCGCTGGGGGCGAAAGTGGCGGCGCCTTATTGAGATTTCCGCGCCGCCCCCGGGCCCACGCGCGAAGCGCTCCTCGGGCGGTTTACTTCTCGACCGCGATAGTTGATTTTGTGGAAGATGGAATAAGCTTATCGTGTTTTTGCTGGGTTCTTCCTTTCCTTCACTACGTTGCCCTTTTTGATTTCCCTACTATCGACGTTTCAATATAATGTGAGCGGGTAAAGTTGCGCTCCCCTAATTTGCGAAAATAAACAATATTTTATTGTATTCGTAACATTTTTATTTTTCGTTTAATTGAGACAGGAAACGTTTCATCAAACAAAGTAATTATTATTTACACTGATACAACATTTCAGTAATAATAAAATCGACCAAGTACGACTAGTCTTGTAAACAACCGGATTCATGAAGAACGATTCCTTTACGTTAAAAGTAGCGAAACTCAGTACAAAAGTAGCGGAATTCAGTTGATTTTACTACCAATTTTTAACTATTCTTCAAAATATAACAAGGTAAAGAAAAACTTTTGAGAAGGGACACATCGATTCTAGTGGAAACATAGTAAAGATGCGAAATATCGAATTTCAATCGAATGTCGAATTAAAATTTTTGAATCTTGTACGGAGTATGACCAAGATCCTTCGAGTTATTTTTTTATTAATTTTTTTTTAAGCGGTGTATGTGTTATAGGTTAAGTCTGAAAAATGGCAAATTCTCGAATCAAGTCTGTTAATTCGTACAATAACCAGTCTCTTTGGATAAAGCGGTACGGATAAATGTATTATTTCGGACATCATCCGACTAATTCATGAATTAGTCAAAGGATACTGACTGCAGTAAGGTGATCGTTCGAGTGTGAAACATCTAAGGTGTTCGCAAAGTAGTATTTTGGATTAAAACACGTTATAAATTATGCAATGCACAGACTCAAAAATGTTTCGTGTAAATCGCAAAGATCGAAGGCTGGAGCCTCATTGTCCAAATTCCAAGATGAGTAGCAAAGCGTTAACTATGGTTTATAGAGAGTTTATTCTACATGATACCGTGTAAGAATAAATATACGACTAAAAGTGGGTCTCGAAACCTTACTTCTTGAAACGCCTTTTTTTCTCATTACCCTTAGAAACGTCCCACGAGCTGACCGATTTCTGTTGATTGCATTATATCTGCTTTTTCTCGTCACATTAATGTAGTTCATGTACCCTAACCATCTCATATTGACTAATGAGCACTTCACCCGGCTAGATTCCAAAGTAGCCTTCGAAGGAATGCCTTTTTCAAATCACCCATTTTCTATCATGTGAAGGTTAACCATCTTATTTGCGAACTAGCCAGATTCTGACTTTCATCTAACATCAGCAGTTTAGAGGTTCTTTTACAATTCCTTGTTGTATAAGAATTCTGGTACTGATTTTCTACCGTTGAAAGTTATACACTTTTGTCGTTGTCATTCCTTTTGTCAGCTGAATCTTAGCGACTGTCCCTTCTTCACTTTCTTGCCTACGTAATCTAAAAACTCAATCTTTTCTGGATTCACTCCTATATAGATTTAATGGATGGTAATTCTCAAAAGTGAACAATAAACTTCCACATTACGAAATCCGAAGATAAAATAAGATAAATTTGGTAAAAGATTTTCATAAAATGTTCACTAATTCAATTATATTTCAGCTATATGCAGTAATGCATAAATCATCCGTTCACATATAATAAGTTTTTCATAGAAAGAAGAGTGTGAATTACAATTTTAAATGTTAAAAAATCAATATGAATAGATCAATGTAAAACTATACATGCAAATATTGATAATTTAATGTATACGATCTTTACAAACAGAGAATAGTTTAATGAACATAGTGAAACGAAAGCAGCTTTATTTCTTCAGTACCCCCCTCTATTGTAATAAATGTTCCAATTTTCTCTCTATGTCCATTACATTTCTCAATCATTCACTAATATTTGGTGATATTGTGAATAACTACACAAACAGACCATTCTACTTTATTTTTACTTTTTTTTAAATTTAGTAATGTACTTCACATTTCACCTACGTGGCTCTGTCATGTATGTGTCACGTATTGAACCTGCCAGTGAAAACTAGTCTTCTTCCATATCCTGTTCTTCAACAAATAAATTAATAAACAGCGTTTGCCTGTTGCTCCTTCAAGCTTAACCTGGACGCGCGTTTTGAATTTCTTGTTACCTGAAACTTTTCAGTAACAAGCTGCGATGTTAGACAGTCATTAAAGAATTACGCCATGAATTCTTCTGTAGCTTGAAGCGTACGTGTCATGGAAGTTTCATAAATTGCTTTAGGCGCTATACCAGGAAAGAAAACAGTGAACTTGGAGTAATAATAATAATAATAATAATAATAATAATAATAATAATAATAATAATAATAATAATAATAATAATAATAATGAAACACAGAGTTCCGAACATTCATGTAACTTACAGTCGTGTACCCACCTGCGAGATTCCCAACAATTACCACCTGTCTCTCGCTTTACGTAACCAAATTCAAGTGCCTCCACCCAGTATAATTAAAGGCAACAAACTTTTTATTTCTACATTCTACTGTCCGAAAGGCAAAACACAAATTTAAGAATTGTTTGAAAGTACACTTGTTTACATTTTACAACTTACAATACACATTTACATTTAACAATACACTTGTTTACATTTTAAACTGATATAATCATTCCTCTTAAGTGGGGAGGACGTACACCTTATAATCTACTTAAAATGGAGTTCGTTTCCTAACCTGCAGAACCCGTACACAAGTCTAAGAGCTGCTGAGGATTTTAAGCCGGTGATGTCATATTGAAAGCGAACTTAATGCGTACTTAACCTTCTTGCAATGATTATCTAAGGCTTAGTTGCGAGTAAATTTATCAATGAATAATCCAGAGCTTAAGACGACCGGAGCATGGAGTTTCTAGGCCATGTCTTTCTCGTGAAGTCCCTACTTCCTTCTCCCCTACAACCAATGATCAGATGTGTGAATTAGGAAACAAAGGTTTATTTATCTTTATCTTTTAATTTCAGTCTTCGAAAATTATATAATAAATTACTTTAAAATATTTAAACATCTTTAATCTCCAAATACCCTTTATAACCAAATGATTTATAGCGCATTCAAGCAATCGAAATATGGAAGAAGATATAATGACTATTAATGTACTGAAGATATTAATAAATGAATAAATTATATTCAGAAAACTCATGTCTTATTCGGCATCAATGAATAAAAAAAGGTAAAACAAAATTCTTGTGAAAGAAAAAGTGTATCCTAAATGCAACATACGACTTTTAGACCTCTTCCTAGTAGTAGCTAATTTAAGCAGCATCTAAAGTGTACTATTTTCTTGAGTCTTTTATTTTACAATTTTCATCCAAATTCCAAGGCTGATCACAAAGGAAGATACTAACGTGTAAATTATAAACAATTTTTAAAGATTTTTTCAAATGGATTCCAACATATCATTCATTTATAAACCGATTCGACTGTTATTGACTGAGTCCCCATAATGAAAGTCATATAGATTACATTTCCATGAAGTACCTTTCAGTTATTGTCATGTTAATTACACAACAGCTTGCTTTTAAGCTTTGTGTTTCAGTGCAGTCTTAGAGAAAGGCATGAAATACCGACGACGTTAATTACGAAACTATCCACCATAATCAGAATGTCCAGCTGAGCTCGCCTGAGTAATTATCTGCCCTCACGCACGCAGTTCCTTTCCGAATTCCTTTTGATAAAAAGCTGCGAGCGCGGCCAGCCATAACTCGCGGTGGCAGGCTTCGCCAGATACAATCAGCATCGATGACTCACCGACGAGCATGTCAAGAGCGCTAAGGGCGGCGTCGGTTTCAGCGGCGATCGATAAAAATGTCGCGCCTGCTGTGGCAGGCAGGCAGGCAGCGCGTCGCTGCGCCCGCCTCGGCCGCCTCGCCCGTGGCCTTAAGGCCGCCGACATGGCGTTTATGTGCACTCACTAATTTCTGTGTTTAAAAACACTCTTCGACTTACGAGAAGTTGCATTTTGGCTTCGCTAACCATAAATCTCACACTCCTGTTTCTCGAAGACGATATGTCAATTGCTTTCAATAAATCAATTACAATCTATACAATTAATTAACGAATAAATAATAAATGACGGCAGACAAGCGTTCAGTCTATAAATTGATGAACATTTTTAAAATTTATTGTTTATTCTATAAAATTCGTTAATAAGAGAAAACAAGCAAATGCTAATATATCAAGGTACACTTCCATTTTAAGCAAAAATCACAAAATTTGTTAGAGTGCAAAGCTCAAACTTGTTTCTAAACGAAAACCCTTATTATTTTAAATATAAAGATTTTTGCGACTTTCAAATTGGCAAAGGAGTTAATAAAAATCAGGACAGTCGTACAAATAAATGGGCTTTCATCTACTCCAGCAAAAAAACAGAAGTCCAGACTTTATCCAGAAAATTTTGAAAGTGTCACAAGGGCTTCACGTAAAATGTCCCCCTAAATTAATTTTGACCATTGCGCGCGGACGGGAAGGGCAGAGAGTGAAGAGGCATGGACGCGCTCGTGAACGCAAGACGCTTCCGCCCCACTAGAGCCGCCGACGGCCTCATTCCCACCTCCGTCCATTTTCCCTCGCTTATCTCGTCGCTTCTATCCCTACATGACACAGCTTCCCGAGCAGAGCATTACTAAATTGGCAAACAAAAACCACACCAAGAAAATTTTTAGCGAGAAGACCCACAGTAGTTTTTTGACGCACCATGTTTAGAATTCACCCGATATGGATTTTCCCATAAAATACAAACAATCATGCACGTATATAATCAAATGTTATGAATTGTTATGTATTATGGTCGGCTGCTGAGGAGTTGATGGCCAAACAGATAAACAAAATTATAATAAAGCCAACAGGAACAAGAATCGCGCTATGAAACTGTATCGTAAAAACATAACTTCAGGAAGAAGTTGCAATCCTTGTTTCGCATCTCTGGGCGCTCTTTGGTTCCCCATCTTTTTACCTGTAAATATCCAAACAAGAACCTCAAAAACATTTTAACAAAATCCCCAAAGATAGCGGGGAAGCTAAGCTCAAGAACTTTAGACGAAGTGAAAGAAAGAGAACAGAAGAAAAAGTATAGATTCGAAAATGAAGAAAACAACTCAAATTTCAAAATATTAAATAAACTAACAACTAGAGGTGCTACAGAATGCCAAAGACTTTCGCGTATTAATTTTCTATTTCCTTTGGTCTCGGCTAGCTATATGACCTTACCACATACTCTGCCAGCTGTCGTCTATCGCCGCCCAAAGTACATTTTTTGACATCCTACTATACTATGAAAATACTCAGACTATCGGTAAAAAGAGCACGGAAATCAGACGAAAAACGGAAATAAAACGAGCAGTACACTATGCCCAAATACTGAAGTGATGGGCGGGGCATGTAGTATGGATGACCCATGACTACTGGGCTCACATTACAACGGTCTGGTATCCGAGGATCGGCAAACGGCAGGCAGGAAGTCCTACAACAAGATGGGCTGACGAAATGAAGAAAGTCTGTGGATTCGAATTGCACGAAGCCGAGAAGAACGGAAGAATTACTAACCAACGAAAGAACACCAATATGAACTTAAAATTATGTAACGTGTGTGGACTTAAAGTGTTATTGTTATTATTATTATTATTATTATTATTATTATTATTATTATTATGTGCATCCCATACGTGCATCCCACCGAGGCTCAGACATGATTGTTGGGGTAGGTGCACGTTATTTTACTATTGGGGGATCAGCACTTAATGCTCATTCCATTTTTACACACTCTGGGACACACTTACCAAAACCGATGACGTCTTTCGGACTGTGTACAATATTACTAGACCATCAAATTCAATCTGATCGCACGATAACGACAAAGAAACTGGACTTTGTTATCCGGGGTTTGGAGAAAAAAACGTGCGTACTTGTAGATATTACTGTACCGTGCGATAAAATTGTCGTAACCAATGAGTCAGAGAAACGTCTTAAATACGAGAATTTGAAATCGAGACCAGCCGAATGTGGGGCATAAATGAACGAGGTCATTCCGATAATTATAGAAGCGATGATTTTTGTAAGAACGTGGCTAAACTCCCAGATTATTTAAATCACCGGAATGTGCAAGATATTGCTTTATTGGGAACAGCCCATATTGTGCGCAAAGTATTGTAGAGGCACCGACCGTCCCTAGATCTGCTTAGGTAGGCTCTCTTAAGGCTCAGGCAGGTAAAGTAAGCCAGGTACGGTGATGGAAGTTCGCCATGTTTGCCTCGTGTCTCCCTTACCCCTAGGCGTGCATAATAAATAAAAAACAACCTACTAACACTTCAGAAATTTGTTATTGTATTTATTTTTATTAATTTATTAGTATCGCTACTTTTAAGTTGATGGGTCTAAGTTGATGGGTTCTATCCGTTAATGAGAACACTAAGCCGGCATCAGTCACATCAGCGTTTTTAGGATATCTGTTTCCCATATTCATTAGGCCAGAGAACGATACTTGTAATAAATAAATACGACTGGCATCGTTTTTTGAGAGGTTTCTGGTAGAAAAATGTTGCCTCAAGAAACTTATTAGTTCCGCAGATTATTTCAAAATACGAAATGTTAGACTTCTCTATATATGAAAACTTTGATTGGTGATGCTGAAACCAAAAAGTTCGTCTATTTGCCTGTACATAGTGAAGTATTACAATGGTGTAGTTCAAAGTGAATTTCCCTTATTTCTCTACGAACTAGGTGGAAAAATTTCAGTTTATCATGAATGCAAAGTTTCGTGTTTGTACTTTCTTGTATGCTAGAATGAACCTCATTAAGTTCCATTGCAATCTTGTGGCTTTTATTGATAAATTTTTTCAAGAATTTGAAAGAGGAATTTTATAATTATAATCCGCAATTTCCTAGAAATGTGCGATAATTAAGAAGTGTCAGAAGTAAAATTTCATTAATTAAAATTTCTAATATGATCATAAAAAAATTTAAGCGCGATGCAGAAAATACCTTTCTAGAGGCAAAGTGGAAGACTCCGAAGAAATTGATGAGTAAAGGTATTGTATAGTAAACTTCTTCCCTACTGAACACTTATTTACAAAAACAAAAGCCAGGAAATCCGGGAGCTTCAAAAATGAAAGAAGTGTGCAAGTAGGTCTACCAAAAGTGTTCTTCTAGTAAGAAGACTACAATATGGTTTCAGCTTTTTCCTAAAGTATTCATTGGTAGACTTTTCTCGAACATTTTGCAAGTCACAAGATAAGTGGCAGAGAAGGCGAAGACATTTTTTATCTCATAAATATTAAATGAACCAACAAATCTATGAAACATAAAATCCACAAGAGATACAAATATGTATTGGCGAATGACAGTTGTTCAACTGATTCCATGAATAAACAACATATGGCTGCTTTTAACTTAAAATACTTAGGTCAAAACAATGAGCATACCCTCAAATACAAAGGAAGAAAAATAAGAAGAGTAATTGTCTCGTTTTTCATTGGCTTTCAAGTGCATACAAATATAATAATGAGGCTTGAAAGTAAATAAATGTTTTAACAGAGGTTATTAACTTAATGAAGTAACGAAGAGAGTTCGCAAAACAGTTTTTGGAGATGTTTCTGCATTTTCAAAGAACTGGAAAGCTTTTATTTTTCATAAGATAAGTCTTAAATTTATTAGCTTTGTATGTATACGTGACTATATGGCTGCTAATTCATGGATAATTGCAGTAGAAGAAATCACCAATTTGGTGGAATTTAAAATTTCCTGGAGAAGAGAAATAATTGTTTTTAATTAAACGCTTTTACTTTTGTTGTAATTTTCTACGAAATAGTTTCTTTTAGAGAATATCACTAGCAATATTTAATTACTCCTGAATGACTATCCATATGAACTACTGGAAACAATTTCATCATTACAATAGTTCCCGTATGTTCATCTTAGAAATTAAGTCTGATGAAACATCTTTAGGTTTTACTATGAACAGCCCGCTACAATAAATTAGTGGTGATAATGAATGGCATCAACTTTCTCACACGAATATGGTTCCACATATCTTTATAGAAGTTTAAGGAGAAATTTTGGAGCAGTTTTTGAGAAAATCTTGTTTTTAATTTTTTTGCCTATATTCTTATCAAAATTAAGCGATATATTATATTATTTCCAAAAATATGTACGTGATATTCATTGAATAAATAATTATGAAGAACAAATTTTATTTGCAGAAGAATCTCTATCTTCGTTATTGTAGGAAAACGCCGAAAAAAATAAAACTCTTAATTTTCGAAACTTTAGACTTAACAGTGAAAAAAGAAACTACGCCATCATAATAAGAGTATTTCACTCCTTTTAAAACAAGAAATGGAAATATTAAAAGAATAAAATGGAAACATTTTTTAAAATGTCCCAACAGCTTCATGTAAAGTACCCCAAAAATAATATTACTCAAAATTGCTGCGAATTGAGAGTCGCTGCTGATTGACTGGGAAATATTCATTTTGGAAAAAATGCTAAGATTACTTTAGGTTCACAGACGGACGAACGTTTTCAAAAGAAAAAAAATAAAGAAAAAACGTGTATCAGTACATGGCACAGTCTAAAAGTACATTTCCGTTGAAATAGTTATCTAGAAATCAATTTTCCGCGGCAGTGCATAACTTTCTGTATACTACGGAGTATATGCCTCCGTGTGTATACGAGTGTACGTGTGTATACGAGTTATACACATGAGCATGTAATACATGCTCAGTCACCCTCATGCAGTCTTAAAAACAGAATCGTGTAAGGGTGACGAACTCGTGCAAATCAATGGAGGGCAGGACAACAGTCAGCTGTTATTCTAAGAAATTGCTAGAAAATGGATACATGTAATATTGATTAGGAATATGATTTCTCTGAGACAATCGTGGTAAGATTTACTGGAAAAACTGAACATTATAGCTAATGACTACCTTTCACTGAGTCATTCGTACAACTCTAGTAGGTTACTGTACCTGTACAATACTTCACCAAGTGACAAAAATTAAAATCAAAGTGAAATGCAAACTTATATGCAAAATAAAATGCATTGCAAAGCATTTATGATGCATGGTCGTTTTTATAAAAGATTAGAATCAGCTGTACTTGAAACAGAAATAATATTTATTTTTCAATGACATTTTTAAGTTTATTGTAAAATTTATATTTTTTATAAAACACGTAATTTGCATATTTGTACTACTTTGTCTAAAAAGTGGATGTACCTTTAACAACAATTATGAAGTACTTCTGGGTCTTTGACTCGTATTTTGGTTTGTTTTCCGTTCAACATCCCTTAATACTTAGAGCAAATGATGAAATTTGTGGTCATTTGGATTTTGGTCTCTATTGAACACTCTCTTGGACAATAAATATCACTTTCCTCTTCTCCCTAAAACTTCACAAACAGCTTTTCTGTATTTTATCTAAACTAACAAAATATGTAAACCTCACATAAAATTAAGTTTATACTTTGTCACTATAAAGCATAAGAGTAATTCAAATCACGTTATAATTAAAATATGTATTGCGTTTGTAAATTTGTAGTTTGTATTATAATAAAATTACTAACAAATCTCTTTAAAAAGGCAGTACTTGTAAAACATCTGTAGAGTTCAATCTCAGATCATATTGCAAATAATAATATAAACATTGGTCATTGCGCGTTCCTATTTATCAGTATTTGTCAGTTAATATACGTGAGGTTCGTTTCTAGTTTTTGAAGTCTCGTTCGTCAGAATCAGTTACGATGAAATTATCAGTACTAGATTTAGGTGTATTGCTAATTGTGACTATTTTATAATTCGCTTCTGAGATATAACACGCTAAAACTTCAGTACAAGCTTAACGTCAAAGAGATTCACGTTGAAAATCGTTTTATGAAAGAATACATGGAAGAATGGAACAATCTTTCATGTCGTTCGCGTTCCCAGCAACGGTCCGTGCTCCGCGTTATTGCCAGTATACAAGAAAACGACACAAAGCTTCCCCCGTGCAGAGAGCATTGCTACAAACAAAACAGATCGCCTTTCCTGGAAGTGTCGGGTGGTACCGGGAGTTCCACACAACGTCCTGCCAAGGACAGAGAATGTAATAACACGAAACCGACCGGACGTATCGATTCACCTACCTACCGACAATAGCGAACGATTCCCATGGCAGGGCAAATCGATTCCTCAATATTAAACGGCGTTCCCCCGAGCGTTTGACGCGCGCGTCGTCTGGCGCGGTCTGGGGCGTTCGCGGGACGTCTGGCGGGATGGCTAGCAGCGGCCAGTGGCCCGGGGAGCGGCGGCGGCGGAGGCGGCGGAGGCGGCGGAGGCGGCGGAGGCGGCGGCGGCGGAGGCGGCGGAGGCGCGTCCTGGGAGCAACGAACGCCTGCGCGCCGCCGTCGCCGCCGCCGCCGCCAGGAAGGTAACCCGGCCGTCGCGGTGCGGCCCCGAGGTTTACGAGCAGCAGACTGGGTCAGCAGCTGCGGGCGGCGGCGGCGGATGGTGGCTGTGGCGGTGCTGGAAACAGCAGCGAGCGCGCACGCCATACAGGGTAGCAACAGACGAAGGCGGCGATGGCGCATGCGCCCAAGCGGTGCCAGTTGCGGCAGAGGCGGAGGACGTGCGAAGGTTGGAGCCGAGGGAAGTTGTGGACCGTTGCTGAAGGGGAGGGGTGGGTGCAGGCGGGAGGGAGGGTGCGGCCAGGTGGACAGAAGAAGAGTGTCGAGAGGGGGCTGAGAGATTAAAGGGAGAAATGACGGGGAACGCAACGCGAGGGTCTCTGACGAGGGAGGCTGCGGGTGAGGTTGGCGGGGACGCGGTTCAGGGAGAATCCTCCAGGGCCCTCGAAGCGAGCCGAGAGGGCAGCAGGGGCGGGGATGAGGTGCGCACGGGAGAAGCGTCGAGACGAGCACCGCATGTGGGTCGGACTCCCATTCCAAGCGCAGGAGCGGTGCGGGGGTGGCGAGACAAAGCGGAGAAGCGCAACGGCGGAGCGGAGAGGATGCAGGTCGCCAGAGGGGGCGGAGGGTCATGGGTCTGCCTAGTGCAGGAGCGGTGGAAGCAGCCAGGAGGCGAGTGGCGGTGGGGGGGGGGGGTCCCACACGACGGCGGCGGAGGAGCTACGAGCAGCGACGCCGCAAGCGGCGAAGGCAAGCAGTTTTGCCTCCTCAGAAACGACAACTCAGAACGCCCGATCCGACAGTTGCTTGGGGTCTCCCCCTCTTGCATGACTGCAGCGCGTTTGTTAACTTCGGAAAACGTCTCCTCTCGACATACACGATTCCAATAAATATCCATGTCAATTTCATTTCGATTTCCCTTTCCCTGAACGTATCATCAAGTAAATAAAATACCACATAAACTATCCAATGAGTATAGTGCACTTATTTTACGTTTATACATAGCTCTCGACAATATCCTTCTAATGAAATAGTACTCGGAAAATATTTGCGAGAGTTACTTATACGTCCACCCGATATAACAGCACATAATATTAATCATTTGCCAAGTAAAATAATCATAGATTTTCAGTGAAACATGGAACAACGAAAGAATGTAGAAAACGGATATATGCACCAAAATAAAACACGAATACGTCGCCTTGCGTTTTAGTTCGATATCTTCAAAATTATGAAAAAAAAGCATTAGTTAGAAAGATGATATCTGCATACATATTGAATTGGTAGTACTGCACACGTACTTTGCCATATTATTTGTTTTGGTTAAGAAATATATCGGAACGTGTTTCTACACATATCTCTTGAAAAACTCTCTTCGACAAACAAAGCGAGAGATACTTAGAAAATACATTAATTTTTAATATTTCAAAATTCGAACGTTTTAATGAAAAGAACCTTTGTGCTATTAAATTCAATTTCTTAGAAATTTTAAATAAAATTATGGAACCAGTTTAAAAAATATTGTTTAGATGTTTAAAAAATACTCACAATTTACCTCAAAATTACGCAAAATTACTCATTTTTTGAAAAATATACTAATATACATGTTAAGTTGTAGCCTAAAGGAATGAATTTCATTAAGAAAACGTTTTCGTGATTCAATAATATTGTTGGCGAGAATCGAAAAATTTTGCAGTTTTCGAAAATTTAGAGATTTCAAAGAAAACTCCATCCCCGGCAGATTCATACGCGCATTTTTTTATTACAATGCGTTATATTCTGAAAAAATGAACATAAATCGAAGCATGTGAAGACAACTTCTGTACGAACAAGAAAAAATACATTCGCAACTCCACAAAATTGCAACCAATATATTAATTAAATTTGTCACGGAAGAGTCGAGGCACAGACACGCGCGTCCGGGCATGGTTGTTTTTGTATTCGACCTTTCACCCCTTATCATAACCACATCGTCTCATTTCCACAGTTACCAAGCCGTTAAATGCAAAAGTGATCGCTAATGATCTAAATGTTGATGCGACCTTACATAACAAAGAAAAACGTAATGCGGAACGAAATACTCATCTTTTAGTTAATACAATATGTGATTTTGAAAGGAAGAACAGTAAACTGCAGTGATTAATACGGAGTTATATGTACAGAAAAATAAAGAGAAGAAAATAGAGCAATAAATAGTACAAAAAAAATATCGAATATCCAGGGCGCCTTGAGATTTCGCGAATATCTGCTGCGACTGCTACTATTACTGCTAATAATACAATCCGTGTATATTTTTGGCAGGCAATATTATTAACAATTATCATCACACACATTCTGTAAATGATTCTTCATCAATAGTAAGTACGCATTACCCGCCTGGAAGCAGTCCCAGGCATTACGGGCGCTTTTTGGGCGGACCGCCGCCCGACAAGTAGAGCCCCCGGAAGCGGAAGTCCCCGTCGGAGGTCACGTCCGGCGCCATAAACCCGAGCGCTGCATTCAAATGCAACGAGTGATTGGGGGCTGTGTGGTCCGGCGAGGGTCCGTGACCCTGCTGCAGTGCGGCGCATCAGGCGCAAAGAGGGGCTCGGCTGAGAAGGATAAAGCGGCGCGGGAGAGTCCGGGCACACGCGCGCGCGTCCGCATTCACACGCGACAAGGGGCGGGCGGACAAGGCGGCGGTGGTGGTGGCGGTGGCGGGGGTGGCGGTGGCGGGGTGGCGGTGGCGGGGTGGCGGCGGCGGGGTGGCGGCGGCGGGGCGGCGGTGGCGGGGCGGCGGGGCGGCGGGGCGGCGGCGGCGGGGCGGCGGCGGCGGGGCGGCGGGGCGGCGGCGGCGACGGCGGGGCGGCGGCGGCGGGGCGGCGGCGGCGGGGCGGCGGCGGCGGGGCGGCGGCGGCGGGGCAGCGGCGGCGGCGGCGGCGGCGGCGGGGCGGCGGCGGCGGCGGCGGGGCGGCGGCGGCGGCGGGGCGGCGGCGGCGGCGGGGCGGCGGCGGCGGGGGCGGCGGGGCGGCGGCGGCGGCGGGGGGGCGGCGGCGGCGGCGGGGCGGCGGCGGCGGCGGCGGGGCGGCGGCGGGGCGGCGGCGGGGCGGCGGCGGGGCGGCGGCGGGGCGGCGGCGGCGGCGGGGCGGCGGCGGCGGCGGCGGGGCGGCGGCGGCGGCGGCGGGGCGGCGGCGGCGGCGGCGGCGGGGCGGCGGCGGCGGCAGCGGCGGCGGGGCGGCGGCGGCGGCAGCGGCGGCGGGGCGGCGGTGGCGGCGACGTGTGAAGGCGGGGGGGTGGCGACTCACACGGAGGGTAGGAGCTTTGGGGCTGCGCTCGGCGAACGGGCAGGCAAGGAGGCAGCAGAGCAGAAGTCGACCTAGGAGAACGCAAATGTGGAAGAGGGACCGATGCAATGGGGGAAGAATCGAAGTTGGTGGAAACATCGAGGGCATAGGCAACACAGAGGAGGTAGCGACAGACGAGGGAACGAGAAAAGAGGAATGAACGAGGAACGAGAGAAGGGAGGATGCAACTAGGAAGAATCACGCGATGAATGAGGCAGTTGGGAGAAGATAACGCAAGATGAAGCAAGGGAGAGAGAACGAAAGGCGAAGGCGAAGAAATACTGTTGGGACAGATGTGACACAGACAGAGGCACCACTGGAGGAGAAAGCAAAGGGGAAGTAACGATGCGGAGGATAAGAGAAAACAGAGGAGAAAGCAACGGGAAGGAAGGAATAGGAGATGATGCAGGATAAGGGATACGGTTGCAGACGGTAGCGTTGCCTGTATTGAAGGCAGTAACGAAGGAGAACGAGGGGAAGGAGGGAACCATCGCAGGCGCGATAGGGGACGTCATGCCCTTTCGAACGGCGCGGCGCGGGCGCGACGGCTGGCGCGGGCGACAAGAGGGGCTGTGGGGTGACAGGACGTCGGGGATCGCCGTCGCGACAGAGATGACGGCGCAAATGCCCCTAGCGGCTCGAGGCAGGCGTTCAGCGGATGCGGCGAAGAGGACGGCGGCGATTAGGGCGACGCGCGGCCGTCAGGGCCGTCGGCTGCGACGCGGGCGCGGGGGCGTCAGCCGGAAGAGAGCGCCACCGCCGAGGCTGCGTGCGCGCGCGAGTGCAGGAAATGTAGCAGACGGGCGGCGGCGGCGGCGGCGGAGCGGCGGCGACGGCGGCGGCGGGGGGGCGGCGGCGGGGGCGGCGGCGGGGGCGGCGGCGGGGGCGGCGGCGGGGGCGGCGGCGGGGGCGGCGGCGGGGGCGGCGGCGGCGGCGGCGGCGGCGGCGGGGGGCGAGGGCCGCAAGCGCGCAGCCGACTAATCAAGCCCTCTCTTGTATTTACCGAGCGGGGTGGGGAGGCGTGTTCGCGGGCGGGGCGGCGAGGGCAGCGGGGGCGGCGCCGGTGGGCCAGCCAGTCAATAGCCCTGGGCGCGGGCAGACGGCGCCGCGGCGTCAATACTCGCATCTCGGACACACGCGTCTGCGAGGCCCCCGCCGGCGCTGCGCAACGCACACCCGCGCCGCCCGCTGGAGCACGCGGGAGCACGCGGGCACGCCGCGCACGCGGACGCGCTGCGCTGGGAGGCAGGGGGAAGCGCTGCGCTGGGAGGCAGGGGGAAGCGCTGCGCTGGGTGGCAGGGGGAAGCGCTGCGCTGGGTGGCAGGGGGAAGCGCTGCGCTGGGTGGCAGGGGGAAGCGCTGCGCTGGGTGGCAGGGGGAAGCGCTGCGCTGGGTGGCAGGGGGAAGCGCTGCGCTGGATGACAGGGGGAAGCGCTGCGCTGGGAGGCAGGGGGAAGCACTGCGCTGGGAAGCAGGGGGAAGCGCTGCGCTGGGTGGCAGGGTGAAGTGCTCCGCTGGGAGGCAGGGGGAAGCGCTGCGCTGGGAGGCAGGGGGAAGCACTGCGCTGGGAGGCAGGGGGAAGCGCTGCGCTGGGAGGCAGGGGGAAGCACTGCGCTGGGAAGCATGGGGAAGCGCTGCGCTGGGAGGCAGGGGGAAGCGCTGCGCTGGGAGGCAGGGGGAAGCACTGCGCTGGGAAGCAGGGGGAAGCACTGCGGTGGGTGGCAGGGTGAAGTGCTGCGCTGGGAGGCAGGGGGAAGCGCTGCGCTGGGAGGCAGGGGGAAGCGCTGCACTGGGAGGCAGGGGGAAGCACTGCGCTGGGAAGCAGGGGGAAGCACTGCGCTGGGAGGCAGGGGGAAGCGCTGCGCTGGGAGGCAGGGGGAAGCGCTGCGCTGGGAGGCAGGGGGAAGCGCTGCGCTGGGAGGCAGGGGGAAGCGCTGTGCTGGGTGGCAGGGGGAAGCGCTGCGCTGGGTGGCAGGGGGAAGCGCTGCGCTGGGTGGCAGGGGGAAGCGCTGCGCTGGGAGGCAGGGGGAAGCGCTGCGCTGGGAGGCAGAGGGAAGCGCTGCGCTGGGAGGACGCCCGAGCGGGTTCACTCGAAATTATACCTCCATTTTTAATTGCGGATGGTTTGCCAATATTTGGCGTCCAAGCTTTATAAAGTAACAAAATAAACCACGTTTTCTTTCTAGTCGTGATGATAATTGGTGAGTGGGTTCTTCCTACACCCAGGTGAGTGAGCGCGTCCACTAACCCAAGTCAATATTTCTGTAAGTGCAGAGCGTGCTGTATCCTCACTGTTGGTGGTGGTGAGTTTCCCCCGTTGGAATGTGTGATTCGGTAGCGATCGCGGGGTTTCGCTCCCCAGGTATCTCCCCGATCGACGGAATCACCGCCCAAGCCGGGACCAGCTCTACCCTCCAGGCTGCACGGCAACACAATAAAAGAATGTGTGTAAGGGGAGAGAATGGGGCAGGGGAGAAAGGAATGACTTGCCGCGGTCCTTGAGCCGTTCGATAGGACACTGCTTCTGCATTCCAAGGAAATACGATCAGTGCCACAAGCCACTAGAATTGTCCTCCAGACAGAGGTTGCAGCTATTTCGTTAGTGACGAAAATCCGCCAGCATCGGGACTCGAACCTTAGGGCTTCCCGATCAGCGATTCTACCAAATACAATACTTTCTCTACACTATGTACATGAAAATGTAAAAATCAGTAAAAATTGGACATTTCAGAGTGTTGCTGTTGTGTCGGTTTAAGAAAACAAAATCTGACTAAACATGTTTCAAATTATACGATTCACCCTCGTTTCAACTTCACCACATGTGATGTCTGTAACTGCAGGCAATGGATTTATTCCCTAATTACATAAAATCTAAAATTATTTTTTAGTCTTTCAGAATACTGAAAGTTATGGTTGCATGATATCGAAGTGGATGTAAGACGTCTGATGTTAGTATTACCAAGGAGATTCTGTATTAATTTGATTTTCGGTGTTTGATGTTTTTACCTTTTTCTAAATTAAAATGTGTTGCCTCTTCCTACAAGTGTTTTTTCATTGTCGGCAAGAACTAGTTATCTTCTCTACTAACCCTAATTTAGCTACTTTAAAATATAATTGTATGCATTACTTTCACATTTATTTGTTATACTCTTTTTAATCGACACACCAGAGGACGTGGATTGCACTAAATAATGAAACTTTTCCAATTTGTTCTTGTTTATCGGAGAAACGAAGCGACATAAAGCATCAGTTGATATTCATATCATGTTAACAATTCAAAGTTCATTAAATACATATCCAACGCGTTGGTTATTTATACAATCAATTTAAGCATTCTAACAATTTGCATTTGATGGTTCGTGTCACACCCAATAGTTTAGTATATTGTTATTACTTCTCTTTGTAAATGTGGCAATAATGAACACGAAAAATAACGGAAATTTGTTAATATTGTGTTCCAGTTAAACGGTTAAATTAGGGAAGTTTGTATTATAAATATAAAATGAAGTTCCTGTACGAATGTAATTGAATATATTATTTTAGAAAGCACAATACAAATTCAAATACTTTAACAAATTTCTCGGAACGATATTACATTCCAGATTAACTAACGATTAGAAGGAGCAAAAGTTGCTACGAGCTATAAATGTTGCTAAAACTATTTTCTTCTTCCTTTCCTCTAGCGCTGAAGCCCAGTTTGGGCCTTGGTCTTAAATCTGAGTAGTCTCACGGATTATTTATTTCACGAGAAACTTGAAAGTTACACTGACTGACAATATTGAACTTCATTATGCAATTAATACCATAGTCAATGCTTTAGAGAAACACTTTCATCAAATATGTGAGATCTATCAGATTGAAAAACATTAGTGAATTTCATGATGAAATTGAGAAAAAGCGTTAAACACGCCCACATTTCAAGTAGGATATCAGAGTTATATTAAATTAAAACGAATTATTGAATTTCGCAGAGCAATTAATATCTCTGGCAGCAGTATTACACGTGTACTTCAGATCATAATTAAGTGCTATTTTGATTTAAGACTTTTCTAGTTTGATTAGTCACATCTGGGTTACTCATCACACTGTGAAAAAAAAATGATTGCACCTTATAATTAGGCAGGAGTATTCAAGCACTGAATAGAGAGAAACAAAACTGACATCATGCGGCAGTGAAGGGGTTCCATATTAAATGGACCATATTAAATTTTTTCAACCATAAAAGTAAAACATGCATATAATTCTTTATTTCTCCCGATATTTTCGGATAATAACAAATCATATGAGCCATTTCCCAGTTTTTTAGTTACTATGACTCTCTTGCAATTTTATTCCGTTACCGGAATTATATCGACACTAGTGGCTTGCAGCAGCAAAAATGTTGAACAATACCTCACACAATAATTTTCACAAAAAGTAGGGCTCTCAATGCTCAAAAACAACTGGGTACGCGCTGTATCCCAATAGGCAGAATAACGCAATGAAATATCTGCATTTACCAGTCAAAATCGAATCAGTTTCGTTGCTTTTGTTAGTGGCCTCCAACAGCAAAAATTCCGCTGAACGAAGCCTTATAAAATGTTTTTTTCTAAAAAAGTAGCACGCACACTTCTCAAGAATAACAAATAAAATGCTCGCTTAGAACACTGCAATCAATTAAATATTTCTACAAACACAATATTCGCTATTACTGCAATAAATAGTACAGTAAGTAATTATTTACTTACCAAAAATATAAAAATGCTGCACATAACGCAATATGTGAATAGCAAATATTTAATAGGACCGGGTTCTTCTTTGCATCTCTGCCGTCGCATGATGTCGCCAGTGTTATAAGCAACGAGGCACCGAGTATGAACATTTTCGTCGGTACGCGCAGTATGAGAAACTGCGTAATAATCAAATATTTGCCTTTTTAGTGAAAATCTGACATGTTTAAGTGTTTTAGGATTATTCCGAGTCTGGTAATATAAAGAAACAATTGGCACCTCTCACATGGCCGCAGATTGCATAGTTTCTTCTCAATATCTGCGCGCACACGGAATTACAAATATTCTCCTAGAACCTAATCGTTGGAATGGGCTGCAACCCGCCAGTTACAGCAGCCTAGCCGAGTGCCGCGCAGAATCCTGAACGATATATTTTTTTTAAATTTTTTGTCGCTTTTCCACTTCTTGATCATGAGATACTTTTTTATTTGCATTTTCAGTGGAAATCTTCACTGTTTCGTTTGTTTTTTAATTTATGTATTTTTCCCCTGATCCCGGACATCTACGGAAACCATAGACACCTCTCAAGGGTCTGCAGTTTTCTTTCAACTTCTGAACGCATTATAAATAATTAAAACATTTTTTTCCCGCGTTCATGGGCATATAAGGAAACCGATCACACCTCCCACATGGGCAGAGGCTGCATAGTTTTCTGCGAATTTCTGCACGCATTGGAAATTGTGTCCTGCAGCATCAAAAATGCTGATCAATATGGTTTTCTAAAAGGTTTTTTTAATGGTTTTCAAAAGGAGCACAGACAACGGTCAAGAACGACAAAAAAATACACTCGAATAATACTGCAATAAATTAAATATCCTTTCGGAATACCGCAATGACTAAATATAGCAAATTTACACAGTACAATAGTTGTTTATAGCAAGAAAATCAAAATGTACGCTGTCGCATAACGCAACACGTGAATAGCAAATATTGAATGGCGGACGGCCTCCTTCTTGGTGTAGCGTGGCATTAGCTGTGACGGACGCACTACATAAGAGAATTCAGTCGCCCAAGCGTAGAATGCGAATAGGCGGAGTGATAGGCGGGTGCATTTTTCATCCAAATGGAAATTCTTTCATTGTGTCTAATTTTTTCCTGAACTCCTGGGTATCTAACAAAACCGTATGTCCTCTCATATGTCAAGAGGCTACGTAGTTGTCTTGCAATTTCTACGCACATTGGAAATTAGTAATATATTACTTTTGACCCGGAGAATCAAAACTGCTGCTGCCAATATTGTATTATCTAGGCTATCCGTGACGAGCCGCGTACCTGTCGTGGTGTCTGTTTCGACTAATAAATTGTGGCCTTCCTGAGAGCGTACGCAGCCTAGGCAATGCAGACGTTTGTATAGCCTACACAATGCAAACTCCGGCCGCGGAAGCCTATGCAATCATATGCTGCTGTCAAGTGAGTGAAAAATGGGGACCTAGAGCAACAAAAACTGACTGTTCTGAAACGGCACGTGAATACTTCTTCCTCGTCGTATTATGAAGGCTACGTCGTAAGCAGAGACACTGGAAATTTACTCGTAACGTCAGGTATGAAAAATTGCTGATTAACGAGATGAAATATTTTCTTTTTTCAGTCAATATCGAATCTGTTTCATTGTTTTTGTATATTTTTAGATCTCCTGGGTATCTAACAAAACCATTTACATATCGCACATGGCCAGAGACTGCTCAGTTTTCCATCAACTGCTCCGTATATTCGAAATGAGTCATATAGAATTTTTGCATGTTTCCTGAGTTGGTGGGAGTCTAACAAAACATAGACCTCTCTCACGTGACCAAAGGCTGCATAATTGTTCGTCTACTTACGCGCATATTCGAAATTTGTAATATAGATTCAGAGTTAAAATATTTTGGAATGTGTTCATCCGCAATCTATACGTGCATATACTTCCTTGTCGGTCTGTTTAAAACGAATATTACGTATGTCGAATAAAAATTGGTACTTGTCAAAACGTACCTGAGACCAAGCAGTAAATAACAGATTTCTCCTAATAAAGTGGGAAAGGAAATTTTCCCGAATAGAAATTGAATGATTAATTGTGTACTCCAAAGACTTTCTGAAGTGTGAAAGTGTCAGCAGTTTCTATAAGTTGGTTTCATAAAAAATTGGACCATGGGTGGAATAAGTTTCAAAAATTCCAAATTGAAGTAATGTCATAATCTGTACACTAATTAACTTAGTGCTGATAATCACCCATACATCCAGGGGGACATTGCTAAATTATTTTCATTCGTAATGGTGGAAATGAATGGATTTATCGTAAATCAGGTTCTTTACAACGGTATATGGTTCATATAATTAATTACACATCATCGATTATTACTCATTCGTCATTAATTAATGTTTGAAATTACCTTTTGAGGTTACTTAGATTTGGTATCTCAATTATATCGAAATTTAGATTCAGAAACAGAAAATGCAGAACAATCACGTAACAACTGATCACTTCAAATATATCTAATCGACAGTTTTTGAAATTGTGTTACTTACGAAAAAGTAGTTACTCGTATATTCATGAATAAATGCATCAATTCAAAGTACGAATGTCTAAGAATAATAATAATATCAATAATAATAATAATAATAATAATAATAATAGATTCATAATTATAAATAATTTAAGATATAAATCACGTAACTGTTTCATTTGCCTATTCAGTATATTAAAAATGACAATTGAATGTTGTTTCTCGAAAACTACAAACATATTTGTATTCAAATATGCGCAAATATTTTTAGAAGTTTTAATAATTCCATTTCAAACACAATCTATCGCTGTCGTGATTTACAAAATTCATGAATAATCCACTCTGCATCGAAAATTAGTACTGAATTGCTCTTCATATTATTACAGCAATGTTAAATTAACGGAATGCTACAAGTTAAATAATGTATTAATGACGTTATGCATTTCTGCTGTAACATCTACTGATGTTCTAAAGGTATTTTCACAAAAACTAAAAAGCAGTGTAGGGCGATGCGAATGCATCCAGTAATAACTGTACGTAGAAAATGATCAAGGCGCCAAGATTCACGTCAATAAGAAAGACAAATGTATTTTTATAGGTCTAAAGATCTTTTTTCTCGCTTCAAAAAGCGTCCTTTATTCCTGTGATATACGTAGTAGAGACTAAAAGTACGTAAAAGGTCGGACCAAAAATTCAAGATCAGAATCTCGTTGACGATTGAGATGAAAAAAAAAAAATTGCCCGCTGTCTGTAGGGATTAGAAGATAAGTGCGTGAATATTCTGACATAGAAGATAAGTGCGTGAATATTCTGATAGAAGCTTGATGTCCATCTTGTACACACGTCAGATGTAAAGGCTGTTGGTATCGTATCAAAGATGTGCAGGGGGCAATTGATGCAGATAATGAGATATATTCAAAAAGCGAGCAAAAATAGTTAAAATTTCCCCCTTTAGCCTAAAGGTCGGTAATGGGAACAGGTGTTATGCTGGTTTCCCTTTGCTTTCACAACACACTGGGTCAAAATACTACCCTGGAGACAATTGGTGGAGACATAAATAATGTATTTAAGATGAATAACGTAAAAAAATCGTAAAGTTCTGCTTGTTGACATTACCTAGGTAGCGGAGACAGTGAAAACTGCCATCAAGTGAGCCCCAATGACACAGCTTTCCAATTATTCCGCGAGTACACTTGGATGCAAAAATTGTATAATTTCCTTCAAATCAAAACAACATCTAAACTCATCATTTAACTATACCACGACCAAGATAAGTTTCGATATGCCATGCGTCCCTTCATTCTTTAGGATGAATTCCCCCAAACCATCAATAATTCACGTTGGAAATATATACTCTAATAATAAGAGCTAAGGCCTTTTGCAATCTAAGATAACATTTACATCGTTATTCTTAAGCATTAAGTATAAACGAAAGGTGTTCGGATTCAAATGGCACGTTTGAATTCAAATAAAGAACCGTTGCACACCCATTTTTTAATTAATTAACGGCTGCATTGAAGCAGTTCTGTAATGAAGTCAAGCATTCTGCAAATTACCTGAAATGGGTATTACAAAATGCTCTCCGCAAAAACTTTGCAACGAGCATCCGACCTCACGAATGGAAACTTCCAGAGGCGCCCGCGGCGGTCGCTCATCCAGCGCGGCGACGCGACACCTGCGCGACCCCGCCGCCGCCCCGCCCCCGCCCCCGGCGCCGCGTCCGTGCCTGGAGCGAAGGAAGCCAGTCAAATCAATAGCAGTGGCAACACAATTGCATCAATCAATCCCACGCTAAGTTCCAAGCGCGAAAAGGATAGAAATTTAATTTCCTATGGCTTCTCGCGGCGGCGGCGGCGGTTGCAGCGGGGCGAGGCGAGAGGGGTGAGAGCGGGGTGGGGCGGGGGCGAGGTCGCGGCTTCGACGCCGGGCCGATCCACCCTGGCGGGGGAGCGCGAGCCGAGGGACGGCCGCGCCGGGCCAGGCCAGGGTGAGCCGGGGCGGAGCGGGGCAGAGCGGAGCGGGGCAGAGCGGAGCGGAGCGGGGCGCGGCGGTGCGGGGCAGGGCGGGGCGGGGTAGAGTGCGGTGGAGCGGGGTGGAGCGGGGTGGAGCGGGGTGGAGCGGGGTGGAGCGGGGTGGAGCGGGGTGGAGCGGGGTGGAGCGGGGTGGAGCGGGGTGGAGCGGGGTGGAGCGGGGCGGGGCGGGGCGGGGCGGAGCGGAGCGGAGCGGAGCGTGGCGTGGCGGGGCGGAGCGGGGTGAAGCGGGACGGGGCGGAGCGGGGCGGGGCGGAGCGCAGCGGGGCGGAGCGGGGCGGAGCGGGGCGGAGCGGGGCGGAGCGGGGCGGAGCGGGGCGGAGCGGGGCGGAGCGGGGCGGAGCGGGGCGGAGCGGGGCGGAGCGGGGCTGAGCGGGGCGGAGCGGGGCGGAGCGGGGCGGAGCGGGGCGGAGCGGGGCGGAGCGGGGCGGAGCGGGGCGGAGCGGGGCGGAGCGGGGCGGAGCGGGGCGGAGCGGGGCGGAGCGGGGCGGAGCGGGGCGGAGCGGGGCGGAGCGGGGCGGAGCGGGGCGGAGCGTGGCGTGGCGGGGCGGAGCGGGGTGAAGCGGGACGGGGCGTGGCGTGGCGGGGCGGAGCGGGGTGAAGCGGGACGGGGCGGAGCGGGGCGGGGCGGAGCGGGGCGGGGCGGAGCGCAGCGGGGCGGAGCGGGGCGGAGCGGGGCGGAGCGGGGCGGAGCGGGGCGGAGCGGGGCGGAGCGGGGCGGAGCGGGGCGGAGCGGGGCGGAGCGGGGCGGAGCGGGGCGGGGCGGGGCGGAGCGGGACGGGGCGTGGCGGGGCGGAGCGTGGCGGGGCGTGGCGGGGCGTGGCGGGGCGTGGCGGAGCGGGGTGAAGCGGGACGGGGCGGAGCGGGGCGGGGCGGAGCGGAGCGGGGCGGAGCGGGGCGGAGCGGGGCGGAGCGGGGCGGAGCGGGGCGGGGCGGGGCGGGGCGGGGCGAGGGCGTCGCCGCCCCTTGCTGCTGCGCTGGCGACGAGGCCGGAATGCGGTCTAAGGACTCTCCGGTTAGGACCGCGAGAGGTGGTTCAGGGCATCAATTGATGTCACTGCAGTGCCTCTGACCATGAGGTTCGAGTTCACGGAAAACTAGCAAACGACCGTGGCAGGACATTTGACACTAGCTACACAGCTAGGTCCAATTCAGTCGGTCTCTGCAGCATAATTCTAGCGGCCGGCTACTCTGATTGCTAGTTTTTCATGGTTTCTCCGATCAACACCAGGCGAATGCCAGAGCAGTACCCTAACTAACGAGCCACGGACCGCGCACTTCCTTCCTGTTCCTTGTACTATCCTCCCCCCTTACTTACACTCACACTAACATCCCCTAGACTACGACACATGCACACTACGACACGGTCGGGAAATTAGAGCTTGTCCCGGGGCGGTGCCCCTCTGGTGGAAGATACCTGGTTGGGGGAAACCCCGCTAGCCGACGGTAGGTCTCACCCTCCAATGGGGGAAGACCACCGCCACCTCTGGAGGAAAACATACACTACATTACACTTAATGACCTTAGCAGTTGATGCGCCTGGAATCACTAACAATCAATCAATTAATCACGTGTTAGAAAGAGACGCACTTCGCCATTGCAATGTGGGTGGCAGAACGTCAGCCTTAGACTCAGTGCTTCGAGTAGCTTCAGTTAGCGAAACGTCTCTGCAACTAATGCACCGTATTACGTTTTGAATTATGTTTTACCGTAGATTTAAAAATAACAACAAGCAGGAGCTATAAAAATTTGAAGCTTCAAACATCAGCAAAGGCACCATTTGGCAATATTTTAGACAACGTTCTTGATAAGAAGAGACTAAATATGTTTAAGACTCTAAATTTAAGTTACAGATTTTGGTTACTTTGTAAAAGAGGTCATCACTGGGAGAGGTCTTCACACGTGTTTCTCTTGCCTAACGTTATGTATATGTACAAATTGCAAATTAACAAAATAGAAAATTCAAAATGTAGTTGCAGCATATTGTTAAAGAAACGAGAGCATTCTGAAGAATCAATCCTTTGGGGAAGGACTCGATTTCCTAGAACTCGCGCATCTCACAGTTACACAGAACGAGAATTATCTGTCTTTCAAGGGCCCATCCAAATGTTTGGAGTATCCCTTCGAGGTTAGATTAGGTCAGATTAAAATGAGTATCAGTTTCCTTGCGTCTTCACACCGCCGTAATCACTCCGGTGTCAAATCACAGCACTTCCATCCTTCCACGTTGGGGGAGGTTGCTGTCTCCAAGTGGCTCCGCTCGACGGTTGGGGAGCGTGTTCTCTGAATAACCCCTGTATTTGTTCCACTGATGCTTCACGTTTCGTTCTAAAGAGGTGCAATGTATGGTTTTATGCAACACGCTCGTCCCTAGACCTTTAAGGTCTGATTCAAAGCAATGATTAAGAACAATAAAATTCGTGATTATGTTATACCTGCGTACATTCGTTCATGTGCACAACCTGACTTCCCGTTACCTACACCATTGACTTTTTTTCAAATTCTGCAGTCGAGAAGTCAAAGGGTATAAATATTTTGCCATTCTTTATATAATAGAAACATATTAAATGACAGAGCAGTTTGTTAAAGTGCAATAATAATTATGGCGCAAGTTAAAAATATCGATGCGAAATATTGTTCAGAGTTTGCGCCTGAAAGATAGGCAAATTGTTATTCATAAGTGGTTGACCCATTGCCGTTCTTTTCACTGCGTTGACTGCAGACGCTTTCAAACATTGACTTCCCTATCTCATCGATCTAAGAATCAGAATAATCATATGTATTTGCCACACTACGTAATTTGTTCGTTATGAGTCATTGTATTTTACTGCAAATGAGTCTGTGAGAACGGAAATTTTACATTATTATTATTATTATTATTATTATTATTATTAATTTTAAAAGGAACATTTTAGAGCCTACATAACATCCTCTACACATTGCAATTCCTTCAGAATTCCCAATTCAGAGCGTGTAAAAACTCAAATTCTGAACATCAATTCCTAGTCATCTTCATACCATTAGTACAAAACGAGGAGTTGAGAAAACCTCTATTTTTTAGGTGTAGATAGAGTATATCATACGAGTCGACGACTTGCATACTGCTTTAGTTTCCCAGCGCTCTAACCTCATGACATATATTCACAAGTTTTTCTCAGAATCGACGGGAGTATCCTGATAAATAAGATCAATAAATCCGGATGAATAATTAAGAGCGACCGACGGAAAGGAGTACAGCGGATGGAAATCAATAGTTGGAACTCCGCAAATTCCTCACAGATTGAGCGGAGAGCTGAGGTGGGTAACAAGCGCGTTTTCTCCAACTGAAGCAAGCGAGGGAGGGGCGGACGTGGAGGCGCTCTGTCTTCGCCCAACGCCGCCGCCACCGCCACCCCCGACCGCCACCGCCACATTCACCGCCGCCGCCGCCACCACCACCGCCTCCCCCGACCGCCACCGCCACATTCACCGCCGCCGCCGCCACCGCCACCGCCGCCGCGACCGCCACCCCCGACCGCCACCGCCACATTCACCGCCGCCACATTCACCGCCGCCGCCGCCACCACCACCGCCTCCCCCGACCGCCACCGCCACATTCACCGCCGCCGCCGCCACCGCCACCGCCACCCCCGACCGCCACCGCCACATTCACCGCCGCCGCCACCGCCACCCCCGACCGCCACCGCCACATTCACCGCCGCCACCCCGACCGCCACCGCCACATTCACCGCCGCCACCCCGACCGCCACCGCCACATTCACCGCCGCCGCCACCGCCACCGCCACCTCCGACCGCCACCGCCACATTCTCCGCCGCCTCCGCCGCCCCCGACCGCCACCGCCACCCCCGACAGCCACATTCACCGCCACCGCCACCCCCGACCGCCACATTCACCGCCACCGCCACCGCTACCGCCTGAGCGCCCCGCGCGAGGGCCATAAAGAGAGGCCGCAAGGCGTTTGCATGACGGCGAGAAACTGAAAGAAGAGGCGCGGAAGGGCCGAGCGGCCGGCCTGGAGGACAGCCAGGGCCACGCGGGGCGCGGGAGGCTGCAGCCCCGCAAATGAGCGAAACGTCATCTGCGCCGCCCGCCCGCCCGCCCGCCGACGTGGCCTTCGTTCCGCCGGCGCGCGCCCTCATCACTGGGGAGAAGGACGGCCGTCGCTGAGGCGCTTCTAAACGTCTCGGGCATCCGCACGCGGCAAGAATTTCCACGACGCAGCAGCGGAGTTGTAAGGAAAAACGTTTGACAACTTGTAACTAACTGCTCGAAGCGGCGTGGATGGGCGACGGAGA
The DNA here is from genome assembly GCA_038098605.1 of Gryllus longicercus. Lineage (NCBI taxonomy): Eukaryota > Metazoa > Arthropoda > Insecta > Orthoptera > Gryllidae > Gryllus > Gryllus longicercus. Next base: position 645,748 of record JAZDUA010000387.1, on the reverse strand, counting down.
GGGACTTTATGGAAAGTGCCTCATGAGGCTCGTGCAAGTGAAGTGGACGTTGATGGGTACCTCGTAACGGTTAAATTCATATATGTTTTGTTTTGTTTGGCGTAACAGTTATTAGCTCGCTGAATTTTACGAGAAGCAGCATTCGAAACGATTCGATATTATTTGGGAAGTGTTCTGGATTTTTATACTAATTAACAGTTTCTGACGAGTGCGTGTGTGTATCGACGTGATGTGTTTCTCGTCAAAGCCTTTTAAAATGAGGCAATATGTTGACAATCAAAGTGAAAAGAAATGCAGTATTCCCATGCATAATAATACTGGGACTCTAGCACTGATACTCTAACATACAATAACTCTATTTCTCAGATTATAATATTTATTCAATATAAATTTTATTTTAACATTTTTTAATAACCAACAGAAATCTTGCGTTATTTTTTTAATAAATCAACGCTCAACACACATATTTACTTGAATTTTTCTTTATATCAACTGTTATTTTCAAGTATATTCAGTACCCAAGCAAATGGTTTTACAGGCGAAATTCTAAAAGAATCTTAGGTTAACAAAACTGATATAATCATATTTGAACAGTTTAATAATCAATTATTCCAGATCATTATTTTTCCAGTCTATTTTATATTTAATAAATATTAAATGTTTTCTAATAAAGATATTTGCGACTAATAATCGTACTATGACCAACTTTGCTTATTCTGTAGGTATTTCTGTGTTAAGTTATTATGTATTGTAGGATATTATTTTGTACTGTACTGTTCTGATGTATTTCGTATTCATTTTTGGTTCTTCCAGGAAGAAGTAATACTCTCTCTAGTATAAAGCGGCACAGGATTAGATATTTTTCTAAATAAATGCCTCCATTTTCAGGTATAACTAATAAAGAAAAAAATTCGGATTAACATTTAAAAATTGTTATTTTCAATTAATATAATTTTCCCCCTGGGATGATCATTAATTTTTGAAATGTATTTCATTTCCTTTGGGTGTATTTCTACAAGCTCTTCTCCCGTGGGCGCGCCTGTGAGTGTATGCATCACTTGCCTGCCTTTGAACATTATTTTCAAGTCTGGAAGAGGCAGGGAAAGAAAGTAGAGCAAGCTGACAAAGGCGAAGAAAAGGAAAATTGGCAGCGATGGAAAAGCAGATGGCGAGAAGCCTGTCTCTGTGCGCATGCACATATACAGCCTCCCAGCGCCGAACGCCCGCCCGCCCTCAGATGGCGCAATGACAATATGTTCCTTTGAGAACATTGTGCCTGGCAACAGGGCAGATGTCGCACCGCGGGCAAAGTCACGTGAAGGTGACCTCCTTTAAAAGGCGACCTCCCTTCTGCACAGAAAAGTCAGACGTCCTTGGCAAAACTCTCCTAGTATTTACAACATTGAAAACTATGAAATGAAATAACTATATTTATTTTTGAAGTAAAATTCCTTTTTGATAATATATAGATTTTTTGGTATAGCACGGTAGTATTGGTAACACATTCGGGTTTATTGCAATTAATTGTGAAATCTTAGGTCTTTCTTCAAGAAAATCTACAGAAACTAATGAAATGTAACCATAATTTGATTACTAGAAACATACGTTCCAATCCTCATTTAAATCAAACACAACAAATAGCCAAGATTATTCTCTTTGAATAATATTTTTGGTATTTTCTATCCCAATAAACAGCATTGACTCTTCATCCCTAAAGTAATGTAAAATGATTTATAGGCACATCGGTACGTTGTTTGTGGGCCATGGCGGATCCAGGGGGGGGGGGGGGGCATTGGAGCGATGCCCTCTACCTAAAGGCCTAGAGTTTTCAGCCGAAAGCTTTCGGAGTGAACGGTTTTGCCCCACTCTTGCCAGGTTCCCATTAAAACGGCGTTCGCTTCATGTCACTCCATACATTTATAATTATTGGCGCTTAGAATACATTTTTTCACATTTTCTCAAGACCCCTAGTAGCTGAACTGAAATTTGACCGTCGAAAAAAATTCAAACTTACGCAATTTTTGAAATTTGAGAATTAACAGTGAAAATAGGACCTAACGTTTTCAAGGATATTTCACTCTATTGCTATAAGAAAGTTAAAGACAAAAATATGGAGCGAATTTTGGAAAATGTTTAAAATGCCCCAAGGGCTTCATGTGAAGTATCGCCAAAATTTAATGATTTTTTAATCAAAATTGCAGGGTTTTGACCCAATTCAGATTGATGGGGCTTTCATTTTGACATGAATTCTATGGTTAGTACAGGCGCAAGCGTCGGTCACAGACGGCCGGCAGGCAGACAGACAGACAGACACAGACAGAGAACGGGCAGACGGGCGGACGTTTAAAAAAAATGGTATTAGGATACCCGAAAATGTGTATTTCCGCAGAAATCTCGAAATCTATTATTCGCAGAATTACATAACTTCTACTATACTAGGTATATACTTGCGTATACGAGAAAGTAAAACTATTCGAAGGAAAAAAGAAAGCAGAAGGAAGAATTATTAATAAAAGAATAGATGGAGAATGAAAATAAAGGAGAGATTTCAAGAAAGGAAGGAAGGAAATTGGAACCGGGGAAGAAAGAAAGAGGAAGGTACTGGAAGATGAAACTATGTGTGTAATTGAATAATACAGATAATCAGACTAGAGGAAACTTCGTTGAGCAGAGCGCTGCACTTGTCCCATGCACCAAGGCAATGCGTCTGGCTTCGCGAGTGGCAATGCAATCATGGACGCCGAGAAGCCCCGCGCAGTGATTTGACAAAGTAAAGAACTCTGTCGACGGGGCTCTGTCACTCATTCGATGTGACAGGACTGCAGATGGTCACTGAGCGACAACGAGCAGTTATGTGAACTGTGACAAACCGCTATATCGGAAATATTTATTCAATAAGTCAAAAGGCTTATATTTGCAATAATGAGTTTCTTTAGAATATTTCATTGGCCGAGAAAGATTCACTTCATTACAGTACAGAAGTACAAATTACATTTAGTATATTAGAGATACTTTGTCGAATAAATGTATACATTATTATTATTATTATTATTATTATTATTATTATTATTATTATTATTATTGACTACTAATTGTATAAGTTACAATTTCCTCATAACTAATTACTTTCTTGCAATAGTTCTTACGTAGCGTATATATTACTTGTAAACGACTCTCATTGCTTTACTAAAAAATCAATTTTCTAGTGAATATCCATTCGAATTGGACACCTAAATTACAAATATTCTGGAGCATACAAACTCCAAAGGTTCGAACTCAAATTTCCCAGTAACAAGTCCCATTTCTTGAGAAAAAAAATTGCATTGAAGTTCCCATATGCTGCAACTTTTTGCCAAATGTCTTCTCATCGTTGCTCTCGCTGTAGCAATGAAATTAATTTAACTGTTTCGTTAGCAAAATTGTTCTGTAACTGGGAGCGACATACTTTCACTACGCAAATACCATTTTTTTTTGCAAAAATTTCATTGCGTAAATTACGCTTCAAAGAACAACCTTCGAAAGCATGGTGCATCCACAGTTCGCTTTCTCCTGCCAACAATCAAGCAGTACATACTAGTATATGCTAGCAGACGTAAACTGACATCACCCTTTATTATTATTATTATTATTATTATTATTATTATTATTACTTAATTACCACAATAAACTCGAAGAAGGAAAAGGAGAAGATTCTATCTAAAGTACAAAATGGAAGTAATTTTATTTACATCCCCGCCACGCTCTGCCTGTTCAGCCCGCTCTCTTCAAGTGCTTCTCCCTTGCACACTGACAGCCCTCGCAGCGCTCCACCTCACACCGTCCCTTTCACCGATTCCGACCCTCTCCACTTCGTCCCGCTCCAACGAACAATACACCACCTACCGGATACAATCCTCTACACCGGCAGGAAGGGCTCACAAGGCAGCATTGCCGTTGAATCTGCAACATTGCTGACTAGCAGGTCCTAAGGTTCAACGGTGGCTGATTTGGATTAGCTAGATATTAGGGTCGGATTCAACCACTGACTTCAGAATTCTAGTAGTCGGCTGCTCTGACCATTAGTTTTTCGTGGTTTCTCCGGCGAATGCAGGAGCAGTACCTTAACAAACGGGTCACGGATCGCGCGCGAGCTTTCCTTCCTCATTCTTGCTCTCCTATAACACGTTACATACACCCACACACTTTCATGCACTACTCTACAACATATGTCGGTGGGCCAGAATGAAACTTAGAGCTTGTCCCAGCTGGGGTGCTGATCTGCTAGGGAGATATCTAGAGGACAAACCATGCCAGCCAGCGTATAGATTGACACTTGATCACATACACCAACAGGGGGGGAACTCTTAGCTCCTGGGATGTAGCGCGAATTACGCTTACGGGACTAGTGATCATAAATGACATGCTCGGAGGCACTTAACAATCCACTTCATTTCTCAACCCTGCACTCGACTTCGACACGCTTCATCCCACGCCGGGCCGCCACCATCCGTCCCCTCTCCCACCCCGCATCCCTCTCCCACCCTCGCTCCCGACGCCTATCGCTCTACCCACGTCCATCGGGACAAATTTTCAACTTGGATGTAGAATTTCTCAAGGACTAAATGCGTTAATGGAATGAATGACGATGCATTTAGTAGGATACTAGAGGCCTACAGATGCGATAAAATTTTGCTGTCGTGTACGTGGAAAATGGGGTCATGGAGCAGCAAACGTTGGCTGTTTTGAAACGACACATGTGAACACTTATGCTTATTTCTTCCTCGTCGCAGGACACCAACTATGTTGTAAGCATTGACGTGCTGGTTACAAGAATATAAGTGTAACATCAATTATAAAAAATTGCTTAAAAAGTTACGTAATCAAATATTTGCATGTTTCAGTTCAAATCGAAACTCTTTCACTGTTTCTATTTGTCCAGTCTTCCTAGATATCTAACGAAACCATTGACATCTCTCACATTGATAGATACTGCTTATTTGTCCATCAATTGGTAATTTAGCTTTTATTGGCTTTTAGAAAATGCTGATAAACAGTATAGCGTTTTGCTCCCTGATTCCGAGATATTCGCGAAAAACAGGAAGGGTGCACCTTGAATTCTGCGGTGTACAAAAATAAATTGGGGCTAGTTCTTTCGGAATCACATGGAGATAGTGACCTGATAGTGGGGCAGTTGGAAGTTTGGTTCCAATATGTAACTATTTTCTCTTTTTCATTAAAGTGTATTTATCAAAGTTTTAGGGAAGGCGAGGGAAATTTGGAGCACTTGAGCATGCCCAAGCCCAGGTTATAATCAAATTTAAAAATATTGAAGGTTTACTACCAAAGTTTATGAGTTATATTCCAAAAAGAGGAGATTTGAAATACTGTAATGCAATCAACAAAAATATAAAATTTAATGATTTCCCCTTCCATGTCTTTCCGGAGTCCTTTCAAGACAATACGTGAATGTACCTCTCGGCTAGATGGGTAAATCTAAATGATTCATCAAAAATAATCGGAGAATAAAATTTTGCCAGTTTATGGCGAATCAAAATTTCGTTAGAAGTTGCTGAGAAATTATGAGATTCTGAAAGCATTTAGGTACGCTGTCCATGAACGGTACAAAGACATAGCGCTCGTGCAGAGCAGAGAATCAAACGAGAGATTCAGATGGACGAGTGTTAAGGGTACGTTGACATCCTTAGCGCGTTGTTGAAGTGTTCTCATGGAGGTATCGTGGCATCTGATGTCCTGATCCTTCTTTCTCACGAAAGTTCACACGAACCTTGTACTGTGTGTGTTGAACATCAATCCATCTATCGTGATACGGGAATGTTGATAAAAGTAAAAACAAATAATCAGAATTTTGAAATGGTTAATACAAAATAAATTATGACTAAATTTTAGTTACCTATCTTAAAATTTATATTAATTAATAAACAATTCATATTGACATTTACAAACTCTCTTGAGACTTTAATTGTCACCGAACTTTTGTAGCCTTCGTATCAAAAGATATTTCATTCATACTAAATCTTTCAAAACAATTTTCGTATTGTTATTAAATTTTCATAAACCAACGAATATTATTCTTCTTTCAGTAGACTGGTACTTAATGAAGGATGAAATACACATTGCCGATTATTGCTCGTCGTATACTGATGACAAATTAAACGATAGAACGTCTTTTCCTCTGAAAGTAAGTTTAGATTCAAAATAATATGTTTACTGATTAGTGGATGTTTGATGATGTGGATTGAAAAGAATCGTAAGGTATTTTTTTTTCTTTCTTGGAGCAGACGTTCGTTTATCTCGCAGAATATCTTAAGGGAAAACGCGTGTTGCCTGATCGCCATCCACACATCGTCCGCGAACAACGAACGCAGAGGCGTGTCTAGGTATTCAGGCGCCCAAGGCAAGTATAGAATTTGCGCCCTTGTCAGTGTACTTCAAATTAGGGTGGTTGTTATTTGTTTTAGCGAGTAAACTTCAAATACCTTGTGCCTCTTTTAATTGGTGACCAAGGCACGTGCTATGTCTGCGTGCTAGAAACACCTCTGTAAGTACATAGTTCCTTTTGTAAGGATTCCTCACGAATGCTCCAGCGCTGTGAGGCAGAGCAAGGCAATTAATATAAACAATTAAAGAGCAATTATTTAGTGGTGGGTTTTATATGTTTTATATTTTAGACTAATTGAGTAAACCGTAAGCATTTTTTCGCGAGCAACAAAAATAAGGAAATTGGAATTATATTAGATTAATAATGGAAATTAGAATAATATTCTTCTTTGGCATGTTCATGATTTCACACTCAAAATTTTTACCGCTGAAACGACTTTATTTGACATTTGAGCTCGTATATATTGTCTTAAAGTCTTTAATATCTACTGGTAAATCGTCACTTCTATTTCATGTACCTTCCTACATTCTATCGAATTCCCGAAACAGTTTCTGGAAAAGTCTGCACTCGGTGAAAGGAAAGCAACATTTTGATTTCGATTTCAGCCGGTGAAGTAACGGACGGCGAAACAAGTTAAAATTTCTCTCCGACGAAAAGTTGCGAGCACCAGAAAATTAATCTCGGAATTATTTTCTCCTAGAGATCCCTCTCACAAAAAAGTTGTAGCAGCATATAAGTTACACATCGAGCATTAGTTCAAAGACCATTTAATTAGATAAAATATTACTCTGTTGAATGTGGTACCACTCTCTGTGAGAGAGAAACCGAATTAAAAGTACAATGCGAGTTCTCTGGCATTAGACAGACTTCAGTGAGTCGGGCCAGTGCACTTTCCCCGGCGGTGCAGCTTTTCCGCCGCCATCCAAAATTCCGCTTTGGGAGCGCCAGACGCGAAAGCGAGACGGCTCTAGGACCGCGCCGGGCGGGCGGGGCGAGGGCCGCGGGGGGGCGCGCGGTTTTCACTACCGCCGGGGGCGCGGCGCAGCGCGGCGGAGGGGTTGCGCGGCGGGACGGGGTGGGGCCAGCAGCCGGGCGAGCGCCCCCGCTGCGCGCGCACCCGCCCGCCCGCCGCCTCGCCGCTCCACGCACTTTCGATAGGTCCCGGGCGCGGCGCGGCGCGACGCGGGGCGCGAGGGGCGGCGACGGGCGCGCTGACCTCGCCGGAGGTCGAGGTCGCCGCCGCCGCCGCCGTCGCAGGGGATTCCCTGCCTGATCGATGCCAGACGGCGCGACCGGGCCGTGCCGAACGGTGCGCTCGCGCGCGCGCGCGCCGCCACCGCGGGGCGCGGGCGGGACGCTGGCGGCGCTAATTTTGAACGCCTGACGTCACGGCCCGTTCATGACCGGCCGGCGACTGAGGCGGCACCGAAGCCTACCGACCGGACGGCCGGATGAGGGGCGGAGCGGACGAGCTATCGCGTCGCGCCGGCCTACCTCCACCCGACCCACCTTCGTGATGCGGCGGCGGCGGCGGCGGCGGCTGCTGCGAGCGCGAGTCCGCGAGCCGCCGCTGCCAGGCGGACGCCCGCCGCCCCCGGCCGTCCGCTCGCCCGCGGTAAATATAGAGAATGCAGCGCGCGCCGCCGCCCCGCGGCCCCGCGCGCTCACGTGCCCCGCGCTCGCATAACGTGACGGCTGCGAATAAGTTCTCTCGCGAGTGCCGCCGCACGGCAACGCCATACGTTAGCGTAATATTGTCGATTATCTCGAGCGCTCTGACGCGTGTTCGTTGCATAATTAGCGGCGGGCCGGATCTGATATCGGAAACTCGAAGCAGAAAGAATAAAAATTAAAGAACGCGTAGCGAAGTAAGTGGCGATCGATACGGTGTTGTATAAAACACAGTACAGCCGACTATGTACAAACTGCGGAGCTGTTCTTTGTTGAATCTCCGCCGATCTCCACTCACGGCTGGTAGAGAACTGAAGCGAACTCGAGCACCGCCACGCTATCTCCCGGGGAAGCAAAGAACTCGCTTCTTCCTCGTGAACCTTAGCGCGATTGCCATTGGTTCTCTCCGTTGCTATAGAATCGTTTGTCGACAACAATCTGCCGTCATAGATTAACGCGTTAACGATTAAATGCATTTCAGGTCATTGAACAATATACTCTCCTAACATACGCTGTAATACCTTCTTAAAACACCGTATTAAAACGAGCTTTAACTACAGAGCAAGTACTCTGGTGAATATTTCTGTAACAATAAACTTATTACCACAGATGTGTGCAGCAAGGAACAGTTTCGCCGGATCCATTAATCAAGTGCGTCAGGACGGTGTAATGTAAGTATCCATTAAAATACTCCCCGTTTTGGTGTTTTTTTAAAATTATTTTATCATATTTTAGGAGAGAAGTCATTCTTCATGAAGAAAAATCCCGAAAATCTTGGGAACGAAAATGGGGATATTTGAAAGAAGAAAGGAGGGTAGGTACTTTCGTAATTACCAGACTAGGGCCAGAACATTGGTCTTTTTCCCCGGCTCCCTAAACCTACCTAGAGACCTTCAGCTGGGCCCTCTAAATCTTTTATTGTAGGTAAGATTACATAAAGCATGGCAATTTTGAAAGAATTTTTCAATCATTACATTTCTATCAAAAAATATTTCATTTTACATTTTTAGATATTTTTAGAAGAAAGTCAAAAGAGCAGTAATAGATCACTCTCTAACAACTCCACTAACAACAATAATGATGTGCGACAGCAAGTAGAGACTACGTTTACATCCCTTCCTACATCGCCTCCAGTGCCGATAACCAGCCAAGGTGAGAAAAACTGAACAGATGGAGTAATGTTTACTGAGTACGAAAGAACCCACTCAACAATGAACACCATTGTTTGCGAACTTCACAAAATTACAATCGAAATCATTCAAAGTTTTTAACACAAAAGTATATTAGCTCCGAGAACTTTCAGCCCAATTAACTTATCTGAAAATGCCAATAAAATGAAATACGAAGATGTTAATTAATTTCTAATATGCGCAGATATTGAAAGAAATCTATGCAGTCTGCAGCCATTTGAGATGTATCTATGAATTCGTGAAATACCCAGAAACTTGGCAAAGACACGAAACTGAAAGCTTTAATTTTGACTGAAAATGCAAATATTCGATAGTGTTATTTCATCTTTTTTCGGAATGTGTTAAATTACCAACGTATGCTCGAACATAACCCCACCATTCTTCACCTAATTCACAGCCTTACTTGCGTACTCTCTTCAACCATTTCGGTCGCTCTTTCTCTTGAAGGTATTTTCCATATTAATGACAGCAAAGTCAATAGAGAAAATCATTGAATAAGTCACAAGCAAGTTGGGTACGATGATTCATTCGTCATCTTGCGACTGGGTGAATCGTCTATTTACCCGAAACAACCGTACAAAATTAAATTATGAAAGAAATATATAAACTACTGTTTTGTGATATTTACTCTAATTCTTTTAAAAATAACGTAACATATAATTTATGTAACACTTGAAATTAATCTATAAACACCAAGTTTGACGCATTCACAATTTCATGAACTGAGAAACTGACAACAAATATATATGATGAAAAGAAAACTGTGGCTCGAACACAAGATGGCTATTCCGCAGCTACGTTTGGAACTCTGTTGTTAATCAGTAACGCTGAAGATACGTTGCGATCTCGAACCAGTATAGAGGTATTAACAATATTATCTTACCCGATTTCCCCCCATCCATACGCCTCCTTTAGATGCAACTGATCTGTTTCGATTGTTTGTATCGGAAAGCGGGCAGTTGAAATCTTAACGAAAGCAGGCCGTTAGATAAATTATTAGATTTATTATATTAGATAAATTATCTTCATATTTTAATGCATGACCAGACTAATTGTGTCCACCCCATTTTGAATAGCAATCGTACTTTCCGGCGATATTAATATCAAATACATTTTGAAATTAGTTTTGAAATTATTGAATTACCCGCAGTACCTTGATGAAGATCGCTATGTAGGATCCTGAAAGTATAAGATTAACTTAATAATTTTTACTCAATTCATTTCGCTACGAACGAAGCCACAATAACACCGGAGAGGCAAAATTCTCAAAACTGGTCCCAATAAACTTTGCCAGTGACGATGGACCTTGATTTTATGAAGGGAAAAATGACGAGAATAAAATATGCAGTGTTTTATCCACGCACGTTATCTGGAACTCTCATTTCCCAAGTTGCGAGAGGAGGGGGATATATCGACAGCAGGACACTTTAGCTCATTTTCGTTACGAAATGTTTCTATTGCATGGGAACGAAAATTTCTCGTTGTCAGTTTGTCAACAAAGCTCGTTTTATTTTTTAATTCTTAATTCAACTAAAGTTTGTAAAGGAGTGGGAAAAGAAATTCCGAACTCAAGAAAACTTGCACATATAAATATATGCAATGGCATCGAGAAGCGCCGGACCAGTAAAAATGTAAAAGAATGCCAATGACCGAAGGCGACATACAGAAGAGGATCTCAACGCAAGAAGAGGACCTTCAGAAGTGGACCTCAACTGTAGTTTCAGTGAAAAACTTCCCTTAAACAAGGGTCCCGGCCATCAATGGTCTCAGGTTTTGAGGGCGAATGAAGGATTTTTGAAAGGTTGGATACCCTTACCTTGAGTAACAAGGGCACTCTGAAAAGTGCCTAGGGATAGATGTACCTAACGACAAGGCATATTTTAGAGCAGTCTTTGGGAGAAATTTCGAATTGTTGGTTTCCCTGCATTGCTATTGCCATTTGGGTTTATTCAAGTGAAATTTGCATCGCGACCTGTTCGAAGTGACCTGTCCTCGTGATTTTATGAGAGTTTAATAGACTTAATCAGTGAAAAGCAAAAATTTCTGTATTTTCTCTCGTCAATTTTGTAATAACTACTATTACTTTACGAAAATTGAAGTAGACATACACCTACGATACTAGTGTAGAATGTAGTTAATTCAAGGTGTATAATTATTTCCTGTAGGTAACCTACACTTAATGGTAGCCATGTTCATTCACGATTGCAGATTGTTGAATCTAAGGACGTCCCTAGGTACAGATATGTAGTATTAAATTGAATTCAATTGGTTTCAGGACATAATCTGGTCGTGCCATGAAGCAAAGGAAACAACAAAAGGTCTCAACCACCAGCAGAAACAATTAATAGTTCCGTTTTGATTATTGTTAAAAATCGTAAAGTCAATTCCTTTTTCAGCAATAGTTCATTTATAGAAAAAGACGAATCTGTAAACTTTATTGTGCTAGCTATTCAAAGTTGCCAATACTCTTGCCTGCTGCCATCTACCGACGCCCAAAATACATTTGTTTGAATTTTTTTTAATTTTTTGGTTTCCTAATAGTCTTATGTTCACAGTTTGCTGATAGGTTATTACCTGCACAAAACACAGGCGAAATTGTTTTTGATTTCGGATAATATTTGATTTTTTGATATTGAAGGATAAATATTTTTGATCACTGTTGAGTATTTTTCACTAATTTTATACGAATACGTGTGAAATTGTTTTTTGGTGGCCAGGAAATATTTCGGAAGTCAGTAACTAATTGGAATTGGATTCGAATCTTTTGATTTTTGAATTCTGTAGTGAAGTTGGATGAGACGTTAAATTTTATTGCATTCACGAAGGACACTTGATTTTCAAAATTAGTAACAAAAATTTTAGGGATTTTATTTTCGTTACTTAGATCATCTGGGATCTCTTCGTTTACCCAACTAAATCTGTTTTTGATTTCTACATTGTATTGACTTTGTAGGTTTGACCCTGCCGGAGGCTGACTGCCTCAGGTTACACGTTTAAGGTCTCTGTTATCATTAACGTTATCGCTGGCTCGCTTTCCTTGGGACATTACCTTGTTATGATGCGGTTGGGTTGAAGCATCTGACTGTTGTGAATGCATTCGTTCATCGGGCTGGCCTGATGATCCGGCCCCGAATAGGATGTTGTTCCTTGCATTGTGTTGACGTTGAGGCGGTATTTCGGTGCATTCCATGCTGTCCGTGAAATTCACGTTGCCTTCGTCGGTAACCACATTAGATGATATAACGAATTTAGGGCTTTCATGCTGACCATTCGCCCTGTGCTGGATAAATCATTGTTGTTCATTCAACTACTAAAGCACTAGTAGTGAATAATTATGGCCACTGAACACTATTTCGAACACAAAGTCACCACTCTTCCTATCGTTCGGAGTGAAGTTGAGTTGCACTTCCACACTTCACGATTCTAGCTGCTGTTAGCGGAGCGACTGCACTGGCCCGCAGCTGAAGCCAGAATGAGGCACTAATGTTGTTCAGATACACCAGACAGACGGAAGGACGGTCGTTTTAAAAAAAATACTTTTTGGTATCAGGGGTCCCAAAACCCATATTTCCGTTGAAATCTCGAAATCGATTTTTCGCAGCATTACGTAAATTTTCCTATACTACGTATATATATATATATATATATATATATATATATATATATATATATATATATATATATATATATATATATATATATATATGTACGTACACAGGAAAGTAAAAATGATATTATATCCATTGAAGTTGACATAGAAGACAGAACGTAAGTTCCGGAACCATCCTGTGTTTGGTTGTAATTAAAGGCAGCATTTTTTTTCTTTACACAGTATTTATTATAATCTAGGTTAAAGATTCTCTCCAAGAAAAAAGAGCATACATTTATTCTGTTGTAGTTTTTTCACTGTTCCTACATTGTGCCCAGGTATATCACTATGTGTCCCCAGGTACATCACGTACGTAGGGACACACTGAACACAAACAAATTTTCTCAAAAAGAATATTATAGAGTGTTCTTAAAAATATTATTATTACACATAAATGTGATCAGATTTGTAGCATTCCAAAAATGTATGCATCAACAATTTCACATCGAAAACAAGGGAGAAAAAAATTAAAACATGAAAAGTGTCCCTAAGTACGACCTTTTCCCCTACAGCGAGGAGGACGCTGCTGTCGAGAAGAAAATCCCCCTAGGGCAAGGGAAAATCTAATCCTCCGGTCCTCCAGGTAGGGGGTTGCGCGTGAGGCTGGTACCCTCACTGTATGAAAAAACTATTACTCGTAAGCGTCACAGAAATCGATTACGGACTGTCTCTGTTGACAATCACTACTCGAAAAAGGACAAGAAACTAGGAATATGGAAACATATTGTTGTGGAACAACAATATGGACCTGGATATGTTATTAACCTGGAATGTTAGAGGGATACGGCTGAAAGAGTCTGAACTGGTGAAAGAACTATATATAAGAAAAGAATATAAATATATGGGTTGTTACTGAAACAAAGATCAAATTAAAAGGAACTAAGAATTATGTAAATGATATACAGCAGGGTAAATCAAAACTGTCGGACTCAAGCGAGCTTTGACTAGAATTCTAGTCAAAGAATCATGGAAGAATACATCTCTTAAATGGTCAATGAGAAGATTGCAACAACGTGATTGAAGATAGACAGAGGACATTTGACTATTATTGGTCTACCCTAAAGAAAGATAGGAAAGAGGAAAGCTATCTGTTCTACGAAAAACTACAAAAATGCCTGAATAGTGTAAATAAAACGGATTATGTTTCGTACCTTGCGGAGATTTGAATGCTCGAGTGGGTAACAATCGAATTCCAAACATCTTGAGTGCAATTGGGGAATATCACTTAAACGATAATGGAAATTCGTTGAGACATTTCTGTACCTTTAACAATTTGAAAATATGTAACAAATTTTTCCGGAAGAAAGACAAGAACAAATGTATTTGGTCTTGTCAAATGTATTTGTCTTGGTCAAATACTTGGTCAAGGAGAGGTTCAAGATCTATTATTAACTACATTACTTCAAATAGAAACATTCTCCATTAATTAAAGATGTACATGACTACAGAGGATGTGACATCAGTTCGGATCTTAGTTTAGTTGCCTCCAAAATTTCCCAGTTGGCTCTGTAGGAGGAGAGGAAGTCAGAATGAAAAATTTAAGTAGATACACTCCACCTTAAATACAAAGTTAAACCTCAATGACCTAAGTACGACCTTCCGTATACGGAAACAACACCTAAATAGACTAGATGGCCTGCTACACTCCCATATCGGAAAATGTAGAAGAAGAATGGAATAATATTAAAACATATCTAGAACAAGCTGGAAATGAAACCTCGGGTAAACAAAAGATCTACAGAAGAAGGGGTCTCAGAATATGGAACGAAGACTTAAAAGAGGCATTAACAGAAAAGAAACCTCCCTATAAGAATTGGCTACAGTAAAAAACTGAATAAAGTTGGGAAATACATAAAAGAAAACGTACCACTGCTAAAACTATAGTCTGGAATTCTCACGGAGAAAGCTGGGAAAACTTAATCAGAGTGAAACATTATGTTTCAAGACAAGACTTTGCCTACAAACTTCGTAACTTGAAGAGCCAAGAAAGAGGTACTGCCAAAATTACTTAAATTGAAGAAGGTAAGTGGGTACAACATTATTTAGAATTTTGGAGTGATTCGAACGAGAACATTTATACCAAATTTAAGATAAAGAAGGTATAGATGAACTCAGAATGAACGAAATGGGAACAGCTGTGACAAAAATGAAGGATAGAAAAGCACCAGGAACGGAGGTGTTGAATGCAGAACTATTTAAGTATAGTAGCCTTTTCTTTAAACTTTGCTTTTACATTTCCTGAACATGTGCTGAAAAATTGGAATAATTCCTCAAACCTGGATGACTGCAGAAGTTACCCCCATTTTTAAGAAAGGAGATCGGAATGAACCTGGAAACTAACGAGGAATCAGTGTTCTCAATACCGTTTATATGCTATATGTCAGAATCCTAAACAATAGATTAAAACCTATTAGTGAAGGATTCTATTAAATGAACGACACGGATTCCGACAAGGCTGATATATTTATTCTGAGACAGATAATTGAAAAGAGAAGGGAACATAATTTGGAATCCCATCTTCTTTTCATAGACATTGAGAAAGCTTTTGATAGAGTGGCAAAAGAAAACCATGGCTAGACCCAAGAGGATATCGAAAGCAAATAATAGCCAGTATAAAGTAATTACATAATGGAACAGAGGTAGTTAAAACAGATCACCTAGCAAAGCATTTTTAGTAAATCAAGGAGTACAGCGGGGATGCAGTTTGTCCCCAACACTTTTTACTTTCCCGTATACGAACGTATATACGGAGTAATATACGAAGTATAGGGAAAGTTATGTAATGCTACGGAAAATCGATTTCGAAATTTCAACGGAAATACAGTTTTTGGGATCCTTGATACCGAAAAAGTTGTTCTTTGCAAAACGTCCTTCTGTGCGTCTCTGTCTGTCCGTCTGTGAACACCACTAGTGCCTAAACCAAACGTAGGATTTTTTCCAAATCGAAGAAACCCCTGTCCATCTGGCTCGAGTCAAAGCTTTGAAATTTTGAAAAACTTTCTGTAAAATTTGGTGATACTTTACATGAAACCTCTGAGAAATTTTCAATTTTTTCTCAAACACGGATCCAAATTTTTTCTTTAAATTTCATGTAAGAATAGAGTACAACACACAAAGGCATAGGTTTTATTTTCACTGTTAATTCTGAATTTTCTAAAATTTCAAAACTGATTTTTTTGGCATCTTCCCACAACTACAAAATTAAAGCCTCAGATTGTTGTTCTTGTTCTTCAAATTAAATTTGTCGTCCATTATTATTTCTTTCATTGTCATGTACATTTTTTTGAAATTTTTAATAGTCTTCGCGCAATATTGCGAGCAATAAATGAATTTTTTTTAAAAAATACAAAAACGAGATCTTCTCAAAAACGACTCTTTTTTCTTTAAACTTTTGGTAGTTTTTTTTTAAATTGCACATATTGCTCGCAATATTGGAAATGTCTGGCGGGCTTTATGTAGAGAAACCCCAAATATTAAGAATTTTTTTCAAAATTTCAAAGCTTCGACTTGAAGAAATCCCTGTCCATCTGGCTCAATTTCGAAAACATCCTACGTATGCTTTAGGTGCTGGTGGTGTTCACAGGCGGACAGACAGACGGACGTTTTGAAAAGAAAAGAGAAAGAATAATTCTGTATCAGGGGACCAAAAACGTGCATTTCCGTTGAAATCTCGAAATCGATTTTCTGCAGCATTATATAATTTTCCCTACATTAAGTATACGGGAAAATAACAGTAAAGTAATGACTTTCAACGGCAAATTCCACGTCAGATCAAAAATAAGTATTTACAATTCAACAGTGGAACAAAAACAACATTTCAACTACCGTGGCTGCAATTTGAGCTATGATTATGAAAACGACATCGATATGAAACTCCATCGGTTCCAACAAATGTGCGGCAGAATAAGACGGACGATCTCGAAGTAGACAAAAATAGAGTCGCAATTAAAAATGTACAAAGCACCGTCATGGCAGTACCAGTTTTACTGAACGAGAGCGAGTCATGGGTATTGACAATAAAAAAGGAGTAATATACAAGCTTCCGAGATGAGATTTCTAAGAGCAGTAAAAGGCTGTATCCTCCTAGACCAATTCAAAAACGAAAACATTCGAAAATACCTATACATGTTCTCCAGAATTGACAAAATAAAGTTCAGGGTCTACCATTATCGACCAGCTGGAAAAAGAGATCCTGGTCGACCATTACGAGTCGACAATGATGGAAGGAAGCCGGAACAGACCTTCTGACCTAAACGGTGAAAAGAACAAGAAGATGATGATTTTAACAATGCTGTCCGAGAGTTACAGAGATGAATGTTTAGATTTTTTTCAACAAACCCTCATATTTTTAAAGTCAAGTGCAATTCGTCACATCTCCATTTCTTTAATGACCTCATTTTTAGATTGGGAGTGAGAGTCACAAAACTCATCTATACTACTGAAATAATATAGGAGACGATTTTTCATTGAAATACTTTTTTAACATATTTTATACATATTTTTCATTGAAATAATTTGTATAATATTTTTAAAAAATACTGAGAGGAAATATTACAGAGGTTTTAAGAGCTTAGAGGCCCCTAAAACTGAGTACACTGACACAGCATGAATACTGGTGAGGAATCTTTTCATTAAGTACGCAGGGCAAGCATTAGTGCTTCTCAAATGTAGTGTTTATAAGGTGATCCAACATCAGCAAATCCTGATCTTACCACAACTCATTCACTAATTTTAGCTGTATACAATGGCACCCAATAAGTGCATTAAAATATGATAAAAATTGCTGAAAAAAGTTATCTCGACTTTGTCAAGACAAAAATCTATCTTTAGATTTTTAGAATGTAGTACCTATCTTTAATGACAAGTTAAAAGATATTAAATTACACACAGGACTACAGAAGATCTAGATCCTTTGTAGTCAGGTCATTACCTCAATGTAATGAAATATTTTTCCATAGGGAAGTAATGTCGTCAGTTACAAGTAAAATGAAATAGTCAACACGTTTAATTTACGAAACGATCATTTCTAATTTACGGGCTTTCATGTTTCACTATGTTTTATTACGTGAAAAATAAACTTTTCAAGACACAAGATTATTACCTTGGTTACCATGATTCAACTCTGGCGAGAGGAATCAAGGCCTCTTCTTTTCGTCATAGAAAATAAAAATATATCTATCTGTATTACCAATTTCCCATGTTCCCAGAAATTGAAAGAAAATTATGCACATTCAGCCAAGTAAGAGATTCGTTAGATCTAAAGAACTCAGCAAAAATGGAAAAATTTTGATGTTTTGATTTCGATTGAAAAATGCAAATATTCCACCTATCCTCATGTGCATACTGACTTTAGTGCATGATTGCTTCAGACACAGGTGATGTAAGACAGCAAGGCTCCATGAAAAGGCCCACTATTAAATATTTGCTCTTCACATATGGCCTTATGTACCAGCAACAATTTTATATTCTTGAAAAGTAAAGAACTGTTGAACAATATTATACTAAGTTATTGCAATATTTATGAAGACTATTTTTTTTATTATAATATTACTATCTTGAACAGTATGTTTGCTTTTTGGAATACTATTTTATGTGGAAGTGTTCAACAGCGTTTTTGATATTGCAGGGCACTAATTTTCCTTCTAATTCAAATAAAACTCAAAAATTCTCGTTGTTTATGGTCAGATATTTTATAAAATGAGTTCTAATTTATAATAAATCATTACATGTAACCTGTTTAAAATATAATTACACAAACCTATACACAACTTCTTTCCTTCAATAAAAGTTTTTAAAGAAAAATAAATTTAACTTAGTTGAAGTCTAATTACCATATTTGCTGGAGTACAAGTAAACCAGGGTAAAAGACACATCCCTATTTTCAAGAAGGATTTCATTCTTTTATGTTAAATTTTATTTTTATTTTTTATGAAAAAAATGGGTATTCTCCATGACCTACGAAAAGCAATGATTGTTTCTTCACATTTCGCCAGGAATTTTTATGATACTTTTCTAGTACGCCTGGAAAGACCATGCCATTTCATAAATCTTCTACACCATGACATTGAACCAACAAAATTTTCAGCATTCTTTCTTCTTGCAATACTTATAGCTCCTGTAATAATCAATTTTGTAGGAATACAAATTCCTGTTTTTCAAAGTATACAAAAGTTTGATTTTTGTAATGCTATATACTAAACATTCAAAGTTACAAAAATTCCCATCTATTGTATAAGAAAGTTTATAATAACAAAATCTCTACATGGGAGAGAGAATCTTTGCTTGAAATCCAGGGCCTTTGTGGATCTACTACTGCAGGTCTATGTTTTCTCTGGGTATCCTTGCTGGGTACACAAGATTCTACTTTTTGTTCTTTTATTGCAACATGGAACAAAACAATAAAATTCAAACTTATTTATCATGTCAAGTAGATCTTGCACTTTTTTTTTTCATTACATAAATTTTCAATTTCAAACTATCTTTCAATTTATTTTTTTCTTCTAATCCTTACAATAGAATTCAAAAATATAAATAACACAAATTACATTCATTAATTGTAATATATAAATGTGGATGTGTGAGCATGTATGTGTATAACTAAGTGGGTGATTGTTCCACACTTTTGAGCCACTGAAGAGATTGTTCACAGATTTTATATAAACACATCTCTGAAGGCAAGAAACCATAGTGGGTTTGCAATCCCAAAATGTTACCCTGAGTTTTGTTACATCCTGAAATTTGTTACTGGAAATACTTGATGCAGGGCTGTGTTGGTAGGCGACAGCATTACTCTGGGTGAGACACATCAGTGTCAGGTAGGCAAAGTAAACACTGTAGGCAGGTTGGGTAGGGATGGAGATGGGACTGTTTAATTAATGATTGTAATAAACAAATATTCAGGCAGCACAAGATAACTAGCTAGTTAGAATCCAATAAAGCTAGTATCAATACAGGGAAATGGTGATTCCTGATTTGTGAAAAAATGTATATTGGAGACCAAAAAGTTTAAATCTGAACTCTACTCTGAATATCCCTTGATCAGGCAACCAGTCAAAAAACACTGAAAATATTTATTTTTATAATAATGAATTCAGGCAAATCATTTTTGGAGATCACTAAATGGTCTTTTGGCATGAAAAAATAGTTAAGAGGTATTGAGTTTGAAATGATAATTAGAAGAAAGCTATTAATTATGTCACATATGTAGAATATTGCACTTCTGTTATTAAATCATGCTACGTTATTAGATCTGAGTGTTGTTTCAGCTGAAAGAGTAAAAATGATAAATCAAAAAGCTTTCTGGAGCAAATTTAATTTCTTTCAGAACGCAGATTTTAGTGATGAAGATTGACATTATAAGAATGTTAGCTGAGCAAACGGGAGGAAAGAATACATTTATACCTACACATTATAAAGCAGTCAAGTATTGAAGAATCTGCTTGCCTGGATATATTACAAAAATTGCTTGCCCAGAGAAAGGTTAACATTTTGATGTTGAATAATGTTATTTCTCCACAACAAAGCTTACAAGCTGCCTGTAACTGTACATTCATCATGGTAACAGCATTAGGTCAAATGTCAAATCTACCAGTTTTCAGGAGGAACGAAAAATGTTCTTTACCTCTCCCTGTCTTGATAGTCACTTTCACAAATATAAAATCATGATTTTCGGTTTGTCATTAATCCTTTGTCTTACAATATATTGCAACTGCTGCAGTTCTCTAGATGGATTACAATTATTTTATAAAAAAACAGAATACTTTGACAAAAGATCTATTGCAGTTACCACAACTGCTGGATTACTTTTAAAATTTAATCTGTGATTCCTCTTGGAATCAGAATGTGGAAATGGGAGTCAGCTACCTAGTTAAAAAAGGAGACCACTTACATTCTCAATACTTATTTGTGTGTCCTGACTTGACTCTTCTCTTTCTCTCATGACAATACAAAATTTTTAATTTTATTACTTTTCAGGTATGGTTGGATGGCGTTCAAGATTTGGAGAAAATTCACTTAATAAAGTGGGTCCACTTTATGTTAGTCCAAAGTTGACAATTCTTCCTCCTGGAGATTCCACTCCACGGAAGCAGTATCATATATTTCTGGGTTAATGAGTTGTGTTATTTCATTGCACATGTAGAAATAAATACTAAACAATGCGCCAGATATTGCATAAACATTATTATAATGCCACTCTGCCTTTTCAATTTTGCACTTAGGTCCTAGAATACATTTCTCCTTAAAAATTAAGAATGCACAGGAACTACAATTATTAACAAATCATGTGTGAGATAATGTGTATCATAGAAGTTTCAACGAAAAAAGTCCCCACTCTCAAATAAAAATTCTATTTGAGTTTCTGGAATTAGTATTCTAAATCAAAAGAAGTTTTGCAATTTTCTCCATTCTTTGGTAAAGAGTAATGCTCCCTTCATTTTCATTGAGCTTCAATGTACATTTTCAATAAAGCCTAAATTCTGCCTCTATCCTCAACAAATAAAAAATCTGATCTACAAAGGTTTCCTGTGTATCATAAATGATTTTTGCTCTATTTTGCAAGAGGTTGTGTTTGTAAATTGTGCAACCATATCAAAGAGAAAAACAATGTCAAATCATTCTGGGATTTCACTTAAAAATGTGCGTTTTGAATAATCATGTAAGAGAACGTAATCAGAGTGTATAATATTAATTTCAACAAATAAACTGCAGAGAAAAACACACAACTAAGTAAATGAATATTACATTGAAATGCATTCAGCAAATACGTACTGATCATAAGAGGAACTGCAAGTAAAATTGACCTGCAAGGAAAGCACTAAATTTGTACACTTGTAAACAAGTGAACTTAAGATAACACAATTTAAAATCAGTCTGTTTATTTTTTATCAGTATAAAACTTAGAGATAGAATGACAAATTATACAACACTGAAAAGAATTTCTATTTTGTTTAAATTTCAGCACCAATTTGTTTTACATAATGCATTCATCATAATCAGTGGCATTATCAGGATTATTCTTTGGACCAGCTGTTGGAGGAGTGCCCAACTTACTTTACTATTTCTTATAAACAATTTTTCCTTCATGCTAAACTTAAATTTTGTTTCTATTTTTTGATCTATTGTTATTTATAACGTATTCAATTGAAATATTGAATGACTTTCACTGATATAGAAAATCGGTAAAAACTATATTTGTGAATATGTGATCTTGGCTTCTGAGGAGAGTCTGAAGCCCTGATGAGACCTCCCCCTCCACCCTTGGTTGCACCACTGATCATAATAATTATTTTATGTACACCTTCAGAACAAATCTTTTAGATTGAAATTAAAAATAATTAATTTCTCTCACACTTTACAATCATGTACACAGAAGAGAAATAGAATGAAGAATTTAGAGTAATAGAAATAGAAAGATGGAGATACAGAAAGATAATTTGAATGTTTTTGTAAGAAAATAATCTGGTGAATATACAAACAGACAAGAGACAATTCATTACATTCCAAATCGCTTCTTCTTCAGTATTGGTGGTAATTGTTCATCAAGAGCAGCAGGACTAACTTCTACAGCAACTACTTCATCACCCATCAGCCATGTAAGATGAACAAGATGCTGCAACACACAAAGTCACTGATTTATCTCTGCTCTTTCTTTTCTTCTAGAACAATCAAGTATAAGTTGGATGTTTATTTCCTCTGAATACCAAATTAACAAATTGACTACTGTCTTTATAGTATTACTAAGGACATTGTGTTTGTCAAATGAAAAAGATCATTTGGCCCTTGAATTTGTAACTGGCAACATAGGTATATATCTTTATTTCATAATCATATCTTTATCAAAATTTTTAAGTTTTCAAAAGTACAAATAGGGCACTTTCCCATCCTTCCTAACAAAAATGGATTCTGACTTTTACATTTTAAGTGGCATGTTGATTCAATACATCATCAAATATTTTGATACAAGTTGTTAGTTTTTGCCGAAGTATTTAAAGTCAACAGTTTTTGTTCAATCTGATGACCTTTTTCAAGAAGCAGTAAAGTTAAATCTGAACACATCCAATACTTCTAAACGGAAACCCATCCCGCCCCTTTTTTTTATGTGACATATTTCTCTCCCTCTCCCTCTGGAGGAGAAGAAGGGGAAGAAGGAGAAGGCAGGGCCAGGTATGATCACAGGACTATTATAAGGGCATCCCAATTCCAATAATTCCTCAATTTGCGGTTAACCATTGTTGGTATTCCAAAAAAGAATTTTTTTTCTTCAGGAATACTTAAAATTATCAGTAGTGCTTTGACTCACTTCACAATCTTCCACATGTTAATAGAAATCAAGTGTGCAGTAAGAAAAATTTACCAGTAAAATATCATCAGAAACATATGAGTATTTTTTTAACTTGAAATGACTCTCACCAGGCACATTCATGCAAGTATGCACCCACCCACAGGTAGACAGACATGCACAGACATACACAAGTAAAATTTGGCAAAATTTTATTTTTATTTTCTCAATATTATCTACAAAAATTGATGATATTCACATTTTAAAAGATTGCTAGATGTGTTATTTAAGGCATTTAACACAACTGATAAACTGTTTCTTGAAAAATTTCATTGCACACATGCAAATAATAACAAAAAGACTGCAGTTACACAAAACCCTTTTTAGCACATAGCACTTACACATTACACATTTTCATTATTTTAAGTGCCAACAAGCAATAACATAACATTTATAAACTAAATAATATTATTTTGAAAACAACAATTGCTTTAGAATTATTCTGATGTTCACACCCAACAAGAAAGAGAAAGACAATAAGAAATAAATTTTAATTAAATTAATTAAATCATTTTTTTAACTTAAACATTTGTCAAAAGTTACTAAATGAAAGTATTTGTTTAAGTACTTAAAGTAAGTTTGTAAACGTTTATGCATTTCAACTACTTCCATTTATGTACTTAATGATTACTTGTGTAGTTCCATTTCCTCTGTACTGCCATTGACGATGGCAAAAAACTATTCCCAAAACAAGTCTAGATAATGGTTTAAAATTAAATAATATTAACTCCATTGTAGTTGAGACTTTTTACATTTTCAATTACTAAATAAATGACTATCTTACCTTGTACTTCTTTATAACATGGAGCGCATGTTGAGGATCATTTACTCTGGGGTGAAAAGGATAACTATCCATGCTATCTGAGTGGGATGAGTCTAAACGAGGAATTTTAGCTTCTGAATCTGGAAGATCCTGGTGAATAGAAAAATATTAAACTTACAAACAAGTGAAATACAATAAATGAAAAGCACAAATAGAGTACTCCTTTAAAAGAAGAAGTGTGAAATTACATAAATGAAGTGTAACATGATTTGAAATTACCCCATTTTATAGTAAAACACTTCTGGTCCTCAAAATAACCCCTCAGAACAATGCATTTCCATCCCTGATTTCGTAGTATTTCCTTTATACAAAACCCACATACACAACAAGATTGAGACTACCAGAAGTAGTGCAGAGATATTATTATTATTTTTTTATCTTGATTTGATTTATTATGTGAATTAATAGTGCAAAACTGTATGTGACACATAGGGAAGAAGAACAAACTGTAAAAATTTTCTTGAGCTCTGGAAAACCTCCATTTTTAACCCTAAATAGTGGAATGATGAATAAAAGTACATACAAAACAAGATAAGTAACATTTCAATTCAAAATTGACATTTTCACTCAAGTTATAAAAAACTTATTTCCATTGATAAATGAACTACAGAATTGAGTTGTTAGTATTCATAAGAAAATAGTAAACCATACCCCAGGTTCTACTCCTACCACAAATAGCAAAAGAAAACCTTAACTACATATGCACATAGTGAAGCTAAATTTATGATCAGAAGTGAAACAAGGGCCATTTCAGCAATCACTCAATGGATCAGGGAATCTGGACAAAAACCTGACTCAGGGTCATTAAGCCAGAAGTTAAAGTACATTAGTACTTGTTACAGGTATATCATGTACTTTTTAAAGTTATATAATACAAATGTAAACTAAAGCATTATACATCACAGTTAAAATAAATATTATTTTTCTTTTGGTGGCCAGTGTAGTCTTTATTTGTACGGAAACAGTTATTTAGGAAAATATTTTATATCAAAATTAAATTTGTGTACTGATTTAAATTGCTTAATGCCATTTGGCAATGTATTGAAAAGTAACATCCATGTATTATATGTGGTTTTCTTGTAGTGAGCTGCTGATGCTAACACCTGATGAATGCAATTGCTATGTCACGCGTTGTAATTATAAATCTCAATCTTATATGAAAAAGTGTTCCCACTGTTAAGCAAGTCAGTTTTGACAAAAACCTACAGATTCATAAATAAATAGGTAAGGCAAAGATTCCAAGTTCAATGAAGAGCTGCTTGCAGGAATCACTTCGATGGAATTACCTTATTCAAATTTTTTTTCTGCAATCTAGATGTCTGGGTACTATAAAATGAGCTTCTCCAGAGTACAAAGCCATTATCTCAGGCAGTAATATACATTTGCAAAATACACGCAACAAGCTGCATGATGGCCGACAGAATTTGAAAGAATTCTGATGGGTAGCATAATGAACTTAATTTAGAGTTTAATTCAGTTATACCGATATTTCATTTGAAGTTTGACTGAAATGAGAGACCAGGAAATTTTGTTAATATAACAATGGCATATTGTTAACTTTCAAAAGAGCATGCGATTGTTGGTTTGAAATTCAAAAATTCTTTGAAATCTTTGTTTGTTTGTTTTTTGTTTTTTTTTTAAACTATTAATTTGTTATTAAGAAACTAATTTGAAACTTCTGAAATCATACCATTTGTTTCTTTTTTGTAAAGAACGTTTGTCGTATCAGCAAACAGAACTGTTCTACCATTTTTATACATTTACAAGGAGTTATCATTTACATATAAAACAAAGAGGATACGATCTAAGATCAAACCCTATGGGACCCCTACTCAATTGGCAAAGATTTGGAATAATAAGTAAATAATGTTCTTTTGTGTCAGTATGGTATTTCTACTCTTTAGGATCAATATTTCAGGTACAGTAAAATCTGTCTTAACCAGAACCTGTACAAGCGGGAAAGCTGCATTGATCAAGAAAATTTCTCTGACCAGTAACGTTAAATGGCATTTTACACAGCATAAAATGGAACTGCAAGTCTGGTTTAAATTCCCTCAGGTCTCTGAGCATGGGAGGTTTATAGGTCTGGCTTCTATTCAAGTGCTTCTCAGCTCCATACTGAGAATCATAACCCCTCGGCCAGAGACTCATTGCTCAAGGCAATGTGAGGGTATAAAGACTTAGTACTCTGGCCTGCGACACATTGTACACTGAGAGTCAGCGGCACTGCAGCTACTAACCAATGAGGTGGGGTGTATTTTTATGAGTTTCATAATCAGTTTAACAATGGTTGAAAAATATCTAAACTTAGATGAAACAGTCAACTTATAGATGCACGCGAAACTCAAAAGTTGTCAATGATGAACATTTAATATTCATTTATTGGTGTTTTCTTCAATAATACATTATATTGAGATGGATTATCCTGGATTTTTATCAAAACCATCACAAAAGTTGAAAAGGAACGCATAGGAGAGCAACAATAGAAGTCAATATATAAGAAAAATTTATAATATAAATAAAGAAGGAGAGTGATTGGTGGAAAATAAGGTGTTTAATTTTCTTTGTGAATAACACAAGAGAAATTTCTGTGAATAACACTATAAAAAATAAATAGAAAGTGAGGACAGATATCATAGAATAAATACTGTGATATTTGAACAAGTAATAGCCAATCAGAAGGAATACGGATACCAGACAATTGAAGGGGGATGTGCAGAACTAGCAAGAAGAAATGGATTTGGGATGTTACAGGTCTTGAAGAAAACAAGTAAAGGCGGGCTTCATTACTTGTGGAACAGTACGGGCTGAGTGATGATAGTGAACAGAACGAGTTTTGTTGTGGTAGCAGACGGATGGGGATTGACAGCATGGTTGCATGGTGTTTCAAAGTTTGATAATGTCAATGTAAAAGGGTAATTAGAAATGAAAAGCAAGTTCACGGTTCATAATAATTGAGTGACGGATTTTTGAACTGACAGGAATTCAGGAATTTATTTAGAATTTGGGCATAGTGGAAGCCTAACAACTTCCAAAAACAAAATGGCGTGGAACCATATATCATAGAAAGCGAATACCACATGTCTCAGGATGTGATTACCACATGGCCAAGCTTGCTGAGGAACCCCAGGGAAGTTCATAAATTGTTAAGATTATTTTCTATGTATGGAGAGCAAGTTATGTTTTAGTTTCAAGATTTAAGAATAATATATGTCATCGTAATGTAAGGGCAAAAATAATAAGGAAGAATTAAAAAGGGAACATGCCAAGAATACAATAATGAAACAATGCATGTGTTTGAAATATAGTATGAAAAAGATGAGTTTGATTGTTCAAATATTTAATGTTTTTTGTCATTATCCAAAGCAACTACAGTGAGCTGCGGAAGTCTTAAGAGAATTGGGGAGGCAGAGATTATAAAGTTTTCAGTAAGATAAACATGTTTTCCTTCAGTTCAAGAGTTTAAATTCAACGATTAAAATTTCCTAGGTAAATCTTTCATGCTCGAAATCTCATCTGTCTCAAGTCTGTTGATCCATGAATATAAATTTTCTATGACCAGCAATGATTCCATTTCTGAACTAATAGACATGAAAGAAAGTAATTAATAGGCTAAACACTTCGCAAGCCTGGGAAGGTGAATTTTACATATTCGTTTTCAAAATAAATAAATAAATCATTATTACTTACAAGAGAGGGGTTCAAGCGGATCACAAAATGTTAATGTATTTTAATAATTATAACAAAGTCTTGTAATATACTGGCTTCAGGACGGAAATCTCAATATCATAACTTTTTGTAACTTTTTAAAAAAGTGGCTTAATTTTTGCTGTTTTTAAAATATCTGAAAATATCCCGGTGCATAAAGAAGCATTGAAAATGTGAGCAAACGGGTGTACAAAGGCTGATGCACACGTTTTAAATAAACAATCCAGCAATTCATCTTGATTAGATGAATATTTATTTTTTAGTTTACTATCTATTCTGAAAAATTCACTGAAAGAAGTTTCAAAAATAAACATTGTGTCGAAAATTTTTTGGGAAACATGACGTTGTATTTTGTGGTTTTAGCCTCTTTGTGAGATCTGCCGCAATTCTAGAAAAGTAATGGTTGAAGAGATTTGTAACTCTTACTGGAGGTTTCAGGTAATTTGGAGGTCTTTCAATATGTTCTTAGAAAATCTAAGATATGGTGCTCGTAATATTGAAAATGAATTTTTATCAGTAAGCAGCACACCTAGCTAGTCAGCTTTTTGAGTTTCAGATGAATCCATCACATGGTTTCCTTGTCATTGACAATTGAAATAAAGAATTTTCATTTATTAATAAAAATGGATAAAAGTGAGTTTCAAGCAATGATGAAACACTTGCATTTGAAAGGGTTAACGCCGAAAGATATGAAAGCTGATTTGGATGAAGTTTATGGCACATCTGCTCCTGTGTTTGCAACTGTGTACAATTGGTTCAATGAGTTTAAACCTGGTCATACATCCACAAAAGATGAACATCGTTCGGACTCCTTGTGGAAGTGTATACCCTCGAAATGATTGATAAAATCACAATGGATTTTTTTAGGCAAACATGCTCCAAAGGCAAAGACAGTGAAATTGGCTGGCAAGGTTATGGCCACAGTCTTTTAAGATACTCGCAGAATTATCTACATCAATTACTTCAAAAAGGGAAAAACTATAACAGGAGAGTATTTTGTGTCATTATTGAAACGACAGTGAAGAAATCAGGGAAAAAGATCCTCATCTGAAGAGGAAAAAGATCCTCTTTCATTAAGACAATGCAGCACACTTGCACAGATGAAATGGCCAAAATTATGAAATTAAAGTTTCAATTATTACTACATCCACCATATTAACCAAAATTGGTTCCCAATGACTTTTCCTTATTTCCCAATTGGAAGAAATGGCTTGACAGACAAAGGATTACATCTAATGAGGAAGTCATCTCCCAAATAATGCCTATTTTGAGGAGCTTCCGAAATCCTATTTTTTGGACAGCTTAAAAATTTTTGAAAAACACGTAGAAGAGTGTATGGAGTTGAAAGGAGATTATGTTGAAAATTTTTTTAAAATCTATCCAAAAAAAGTGTTTTTTCTATTTTTTTCCAAGGATTTATTGAATGATCCTCATATTACTTTTCCTTACTTCCTGTTACTCACATGGTTTGTTTTCTTCTGTATGTGTTATAATAGCTACTGGTCTAGTCTTTGGACATAATAATCAAAGTAAATCATGTATGGAAAATTTGTGCTTTTTACTTTTGAAATTACCCACCTCTATTCAGTATAAACCCTCTTTAAGGAAAATAAATGTTGGCCATCATAATTATTACACCCAAAAGGGTGACACTATAATGTGGTTCTAATGTCTATACACACAAAAAATTTGTGGTGCCAATGGTCAATGTGCCACTAGTGGGGGGGTACTGCAATTAATTTTACCTAAGAACAATTTTCATTCAAATGTCATTTATATTAAATTCTGTATTGTATTTATATATAACGTATACTAAATGCTTTTCATTCTTGCCAGTAAAATTTGATATACAAGTTAGCTCTGGTATTGAAGAATTCATTGGCATGCACACAGGAGTGAGAGGGGGTAGAGGGGCAGTACCCCTCATGAAAATTTCGGAAAGGGCCTCATAGTCTTACGAGAAAAGTTGTATTCAAAAATAAAATTAATTATTTTAATTATTAAGTTTTAAAAATTTAATATATTCTCCCTGTAGTATGTATTATTTATTTATGAATGAGTAAAACATGCCAAATGTAAATGAAACAGTTTAGTGGAAAAGGGGAGCTCAGAAATGTCATTGCCTTCCCTCTTGTTTTCCGTGTGCATGTCTACATTACTTAAGATATTCTTTCTACCTGCTAGCTAGTGTAGTTTCAAAGAAACTGAAGTATGGATTGGGCCTGTTGCCACAAACCAAGGCTTTACTTTCATCATAAGAATTTATTGATAATATTCAAGATCATTTCACAGATTTCAATGATACGTAATTCAATTTATTCGTACTGTTCTTCATACAATTTACTTGACAGT
Organism: Gryllus longicercus; assembly: GCA_038098605.1. NCBI lineage: Eukaryota > Metazoa > Arthropoda > Insecta > Orthoptera > Gryllidae > Gryllus > Gryllus longicercus. The sequence goes on along the minus strand of JAZDUA010000387.1, from coordinate 615,637 downwards.
CTGTGACTGTGGCAACTACTACAGAAGTAAATATTGTTTTTGAGCACAGCAAGGTGTAAAAGACTTCTGGATATTATTAAAACAATTGCAATGGCGAAGTAAGATTTAAATTCAAATACAATACTATTACAAGTCTGCATCTTCACTAAAAGTAATTTATAATTTTATTATTCTGTAGTGGATGCAAGAACACCAATAACGTTTGTTCTGCAAAACACGTTTCAGAAGTTGTTTAAGAAATTCTTGTTGTAGGTACAAAAAACAGATTGAAAGAGCAGTGAACATAAATACTTTAGAGAGCACATACAAACTTTAATTTCCTTAATTAAGTAAGTCAGATGGTCAATGAAGAGATAAATCAAATGAATAAGAAAAAAAAGTTATTCTGAAAGGGTAAATGGTAAGAAACTGCTTATCAACTAAGAAAATTTACAAATAAATAAAAATAAGTTGAGCTCACCTTAGTCTTATTAATGACATGCATTGTTACATCATCATACAGAATGATGATATCACAATTTCTAGGGTCAAATGTGATACCTATAACTGGAAAAGCTTTGTTCAACCACTGTCTTGGTCGTCTTTTGGTCAATCTTTGAGAAAATTCTGTGTATTTCCTTGACTCTAGACTATATTCCACCACCTGTAAGAAATAACAAACTAAGATTCTTTGAAGAAACATACTTAAAGGCATATTTATTTTAAAACTTACTGTGTGATCAGCATATGCAACAACTAATGTATCATTTTCTGGCTGGGTCCCAAGAGCAGTAGGTGCACTGTTGTAACGTGGAAGACTGCAGAAATACTGTAATTTAAATGCTAAATTAATTCAAAATTAACACTAAAAGTATAAACAAATTATATCAAAAACAAACCTTTCCATTATCCAGGGTCCACACACAAATGTTGCTTAGATGATCAGCAGCAACAAGAAATTTCCCATTATTTGAAACCTCCAAAAGAAATATTCTGTCCTTCAGCACTGTCAAAAGAAATTAATAATTAATAATTATTAAAAATAAAATCATTGTCAAAATATATATAGAACTTCAATCTGTAGACTATAAACAAAGCAACATCCGAATCCCTGTCCACCAGACCTAATATCAAAAACTCAACTGAAATCAACCATGCCTTAAGTGGGATTTGGAACCTTCACCCAAGTGTTGCATACTTTGGCGCACCTGCAGATGTGTTTGTGGCAACAAGGGATATTCCCATCCCCTTGTGTGCCACGTTTCCACCTTTATTCCTTTATAAATCCCTAGACTAGAAGTAGCTAGTGTGCTGAAAGATCTTGTGCACAATGTGGAGCTGGCTCCCTAATCCCATTAAAAGTCTTTTGACCCGTAGACACGCGAAATATTTTTATTTCAGGATAGTCTACGTTCATATTTAATGAATTGAACAGTAATAATACATTATTTATTTTGTGCATAATTAGCTAGAAGGAAATGGTTGACTTGTTCTGAAAGTCCCATGGTAGCAAGAGGTGAGGAAGGCAATTAAAGGTCGTTGATTGGATTGTCTTGAGACTGCTAAGCTGGAAGACAGCCAGAGTTTTACAGAAATAAATTGAGACATTTTTGAGAAAAAGTCAAAAAGTTATTGGGAGCTTTGCATCAAATACACTCAAAAATTAAAATTACTGTTTCACATTTGATGGGACATCAGCCAGATCTATCAAGGAATATCAATCTTGGATGGAATCCCTGCGTTTCATGAATTTCAATTTTTTGTGGTCAAAAACTCACATAACAGGGTCATTCTGACTACACTACTTATTCAAAAAAGTAAATTACAATGTACAGGAGGGAAAAAATTTACTTCTTCGGTATCAGGGACACTGGAAACAAGTTATTTTGTTGATAACCAGCACAGTTCACTAATACATTACAATATTTGCTCAATACTACATAAGTATAGTGCACCAGGTAAAGTGAGTCTGCACCAAGCCAAATCAGGGCCCCCTATTAAAAATTACATTTATGTTCATAGAAATTACTGGGAAGCAAGTGAAGAGGACAACACTTCCAGCATTGTGTTTTCTTTTGTTACAGGCTGTAGTTCATGATACCAAAATAATTTCTGTTGCTAGCACACTCACCAGTCACTGGTGCCACTGTGGAGGGACTTTGCTGGCATGCTATAGTATATGACAAAGTAAACGTAATGAAGTCATCAACAAGGAATGATGCTTTCACAGGCTATGACTGGGTATGGCTGACCATTGATAGCAATGACAACAAATAGACTCTCAGAATTGACCCTTAGGAAGCCCATTTTTTTTTCAATCGTTGACTGAAATATTACTTTTCATCAAGGCTTGTGATAACGGCATGATAAATGAATACAGGAGAACCTTCCCTGTATTCACTGTCAAGATGTGAACTGACACATTGACAAAGTTGATAATATGCAGATTGTCATAAAGGTGCCTTCAGAAATTAGTTTTAAAATTACTGATATTCCTAAAAATGTAGTATTAAATGTAATAGACACAAAGACATATGAACCGTTGTCTTCAGGTTATATTCAATATCTTGGTCATAATTCAGCAGACCTCAACAAACGAAGCTTCAGATTGAAAAACGAGCCCTTCAAAAATGATGTTTTCTTAAAGTTGCTCCCAACAAGCCTTGTTTGTTTATAAGCAGATTCTTTCTTCTCTCCGTTTGTTTATAAGCAGATTCTTTCTTCTCTCCAAAGAAAAAAAAAATTTTTACTACTAATGATGTAATTTACTTGATCTGAAGATAAGAAAATTTCACAAAATATGTTTAAATTTAGTATAATTAATGCCTTTTACATGGCGAGACTCAGGCCATCAGACCCACTATTCAGTCTGACCATGCAAATTTCACCAAGTTCCTTTCACTATCTCCTGGAGAAAGAAAGTATTATTCAGGTGATGAAACTGGCGATTTGGATTCAGCTCAGAGGCTTCCTTTAGGCTTGAGGATCTTCTATGCAGTAATCTCCAACATGGGATAGATAGCTTTACTTCTCCCCTGAAGGAAGGCGTATGAAGGATTTTTTTCACCCTCAAAAATCCACAGCATCAATTGGGATTGAACCCACAAACTCAGATACAACAGCCCCATTTGCTATTCATTTTTTAAAAAATTTTCAACAATGTTTCTCTTCTTTTATGTCTTTTCTTATTCCTATCCCAAAATTGGGAACTTCTTTCCAATAAATTAGTCATTCATTCATAAGTTTGTTTCATTACTTAATGCACTTTCCAAGAATATTCCAAAAGAAACTGGTACACAATTTCAGATCAGAGACAATTTTAATATACAGTACAACCCTTCTTTTACATTTTTCAAGTCTCAAAGAATTAGCGGAGGCGATGGTGTAACGGTTAGTATATCGAGCTGTTATACTCAAGTTAGCGGGTTCAGACCCTATTGAAGCCATGTGTTTTTAAGGGCGAAAAAATCCTTCGTACGCCTTCCTTCAGAAGAGAAGTAAAGCCAGCTGGCCCATGTTAGTAGATTTACTTGCATGTCAAAGATCCTCAAGCTTAAATGACACCTCTGAGCTAAATTCAAATAGTCTGTTCTTCGCCCACGAAATACCTCCTCTCTCTGCTAGTTGGTGAAAAGAGCATAGCGAAATTTGGGTTGGGTCAGATGGAAGAGCGGGCCTGATGGCCTGAGTCTCACGATGTAAAATAAGGCATCAATTCAATTCAAAGAAAAATTATGAAAATTGAAGGAAAGTGTAAATGGCAGGATATTACTTTCGCTTGTGTAATGAAATAAAGAAGATTAATTATCTGTGTTTATCAATAATATGAACATTTAACTATAAATCATTGAGCTTCTTAGACCTTGCATTTTAAAATATGTTAATTCCATTTATTTCTAATTTTGTTTTTCTAGAACATAAAGAGGAAATGAAATGCACATTTTTATAGTCCTGTATTACCAGCGACGTTTTAGCATTTAAAATATATCTAATGCATTTCTAAAACATATGCAACATGCAACACGTGTAATAATGCAGTAATGTTCCTGTTATTTTGAAAACAGAATTTTTAAACCTAGCTCAATACAATATTGAGTTGTTCTGAAGTTCTCTATCTCAAACTGTTTGGAGTGTTTGGTGGAAATTCAAATCAATCAAAATTCAACATCATTAATCATCCTATCCTTTGTGTTTATGTAGTCAGGTTAAAAAAAATAAAAAGTGGAAGTTTCAATTTTGGAAGTGTAAAACCAGGGACAATTGTACATTGTAAACATACACAAATTGAAGGAATCAATAAAAATTTGTGTAAAAAATGGGGAAATGCAGGAACTTAAAAGTGGTATCAAACATCTAAAGAATTACTTTTATTACGCCTTAAGTTGGAGCCTAAAAAGTCAGAGGATGATGCAGTACAGAAGGACCAATAAGAAAGATACAATGACACGCATGAAGATAATGAGGACAGTGACACAAAACATGATTATGATGATTTTAAGGAACAAGAAAATAGTTATATCTCGGGCAATCAGTTTGAACATTCTTAACAAGACAAATTTATAGTCAAATAGACAAATTCATTTTTACTAAATAGTAACAATTAGTTAAAAATTTGAAAATTTTCAGAAGACATCTTCAAAATTAGGGGGTGGTCTTATATTCAGAATTAAAAGACTTATACCTGGGTAAATACAGTAATTGGTCAGATCTGAAAAAAAGAGATGGATGTTACATAAATACTTACATTTACTCTCCAGTGGTTGAAAAGAGTGCAACACCATTGGATCACCCTCTCCTAGCTTTAGAATTATTAGTTCTGCAGAATTTGTGGCAACTATTGCAAGACTACTATCAGGTGAAAATGTAATGTGATGGGATGGCCCTACCTCTTCTGGCAAGCCTGCAACTTTCTGCAGGAGAGGTGCCTGACCATCCTGGAACAAAGTAAACAACAGTTTCAATAAATTCGGACATTCCCATAAAGAACACACTATGTGAGATATTATTTAAGCCTCAAGTCTTAGAAAAACTGATATGATACACAATTCATTGCGAAAAAATGATAAAATTAAAAATATTTAGATTTTGAAACAACACTCTTTTTTTATAATTGTATTTTAAAAACTAATCAATTTATAGGTTAACATGTTTTGTCATAGAAAACTCAATTACTGACATATTACAGAATAATAAAAAGTTCTTTCTCCATATTTAATCTAAGGTCATATTAATTGGAAATGTAATGGCAGATAAAAACATTTTTTTTTTTTAAATAATAGAAATGTATACAGGATGTCTGAGGAAGAAACGTTGAAACTTCAGAAATACGCTCTTCAGACAATTTTAAGCATTTTTTTATTAATCAACTACTTGGATATTCCAAACGGCTAAGCCGCTATAATAAACTCAAAAGGTGATTTGAAAAAATGCTTTCTAGGCAAAAATTTGCATTGCAGAAGCATAGAAACACTCTAGAAACATGTAAATTGTTTATTATTTACAAAAGAAATAAATTTATTTCTTCAGAAAGAAAACTTAAAGGAGAAATAAAAAAAGCAGTTGAATTGTGTAAATTGTGTAAATTCATTGCTTGGTTGTATTTCCTTTCCAAATAAATATAATAATTTTTTTGTAAATAATAAACAATTTACATGTTTCTAGAACATTTATAAGCTTCTGCAATGCAAACTTTTCTGTAGAAAGCATTCTTTCAAACCAACTTTCAAGTGATTATAGCAACTTAGCCGTTAAGTGTGTATAGCAGCTCAACCATTCGGAATATCCCAGTAGTTTATTAGACAAAATATGCTTACAATTGTCTTAAGAGCTTATTTGCAACACACAACTCCACAGTGGCTACTCACAACCCATTGGGAGGGGAGAAAAGAAAATAACTAATTGAATCTTGAGATCTGAGTGAAGTCATATTGCAAAACATTTATTGTAAATATATGGATTTGAGTATTCTGTATTGTAACAGTACTACTGTATTTATGTGTTAAAACTTTTATGCAATCTAATATTAAATCGTTAGACTTATCAAAACCCAAGACATATTTGATGACATGATGAATGAAATCAATACAATACAATTCAATATTCTCAAAGGCATGCTACCACCTCTGCAGAGCCTCAAGTTTGTCCAGATTGATGTGGAAATATAATTTTTTGAGAAAATAGTCTGAACAGTTTAGGCTCAAGTGTTAAACTCAGATGGACAGATAGATGTTTTGTCATGAACCAATTTTTCAGCATCAAAGACCCACAAAATATGGTAACCCTTTTACAAGTACAAGGGTTCCCAGCCATTTAACAATGAATAAATACTTTCTCTTTACTTCTTATGTGCACATGTACTTATGTATATGTCGTATGATGATAAAGTAAAAATGCTGGGGAAAGGCATGTTATGAAGGTGCTTCTGAACTGGTGGAAAAATGTGCAGATCCTCCTGTGAGCTTGCATTTTTATACTAATGAAGAGGACCAATAAGCACAATGCCTGCCACTACAATTCACTCCCTAGCTACCATTGTTTTCTAAACTAATTAACTTGAGTTTTATTACTGAACTAGGGTTAACCTGCCAGAAATGATGGGATGACATTAAACTTCTGCATTAACAATGAATAAAAAACAATGTCTACATTTCTTAAAAATAAAATGTCATGGGAGTTGTTATTCTTTCAATTTGAGATGCACTTTATTATAGGTTTTCTCCATAGACATGCTCTGACACTTTTCTCATTCATACTTTTTGTAATCTGGAGATGGTTATTTGAAGTAGACCATGGAGAATGTAGCATGTTTCTAAAAAAACATCCAATGTCAGGCCTCCTCCACAGGCAATCAAGAAAGCTGCCAATTGAAATCAATGGAATCCTGCCTAATCTTGCTGTAGTTTGCAAATACCTCAAACTCCTAACATATTCCAATCACTCGTTCCCCAACATCAAACCCACTCCAACTACCTAATTGTATCACCAGTTGGCATTTCAATAGCACCATGTAAAGACATGATTTCATAGTGACCCGATTGGTTTTTAACTCTTTATTTCTAATGGAAATTTCCAATCAGAAAAATCTTTTTTGGCAAATATCCTAAAACCATAAGTAATACGTGAACAAAATCACAATGCCAAAGGAAAGTATATTATAGATTCATGGATAACTGCAAAAGAATTTGGCATCTTTCATCCTACTGCCAGTGTGTCCAACTTGCAAGACCTGAAGAGCCGCCAACTAAAACTTTCAATAAGATTGTGGACCACATTTACATTTACATATTTACAAGAGAGTGTTGACCCAGACAGGTCACGTGCGCTAGGCATGCAATCTTCTCGCCCAACATGGATGAAAGGGACTTTCACCTTAACTATTAACCTTTCTTGGGTCACAATAAATGGCAGCATAGGCTGCCAGTTGGACATCCCTGTTCTACTGCATGCATCTCGGGCCAATAAATCAAATAAAAATTGCCCATGTCTTAAACCACAATTACAAAGATACACTGTTCTTTTGACTTCCCCTCAAAGTGTTACATGTCAAGAGGTGCACAAGGCACCTTTCACCAGAATTTTTGGATTCTCTCCCTTTTATTAATTTTTGCTCCATAAATTTTGTTGAAAATGAAATCAAATTGTAAAAATTATATAATAACACATTGATCAAACAAACACTTTAGTCAATATACACTTTTGTATTAGTATATACAGTAAAATCTGCCTAAACCAGAACCAGTACAAGCCAGGAACCTCCCTAAACTGAAACATTTCTCCAGCCCGTGAAGTTAAATGGAAGTTAATTACCTTCTATATTAAGAAATGGAAAAAAAGATTTCTAGCAAAATTCCCTGATTTTTCTCTGACTTTTTCAGATCAATGAAATTCTCTGACTTTTCCTGGTTTTTCAGTGTGTGGACTCTTGGACATGTGTCCCTTTACAAAAGGGTATAATATAATAACAATTATATGTCATGCATTATATTTTAGTAAAGGTGGATAGCAGATTTCCCTGCAATAGACCACTATAAAATACATATACAGATCTTGGGAAATATAAAACATTTCAGTTTTCATAAAAGTGATACACTTTGTGTTCACAGTGGAAAGTGATTGTATTGTTTCTGAATTTGTAAACTTTGCTCATTTCATTAGTCTTGGAGAACAATGAACAAAATGAAACAATATTTTGCTTTATATTTTCGATTTTCATTGTCATGCATGTCGTATTTCTCTACTGCAACTTTTCTAGTGTTTCCTTTTCTACTGAAGTAAACATGCAGTTTCAGTTAATATGTTACATAAATATAATCAAGAAACCCTTGACCTCCAGACCTGTAGTGTTAAATCAATTTGCAGAATTAGGGCAAACTTTCACTCCTGGAAGTTGTATTTACTATGATCGTTATAACCAAATCTTCTAGTACTTACTTGATATGGATCAGGACATTTTACAAGAATATGTCAATGCAGAACAATATTCAAAAGAAAGAGAGAAGGGCTGAGAATAACATCATGGGAAATGCTAGAATAAGCAATATAATGCAGAATATTGTGTTATGATATAAGATGAAAACAATATAAGTTGTCAAATTTATTTAAAGGTATCTTACCACATGGTGTTCAAAGCTGAAGAAGCGAGTGGCTAGAGGTGTTGAATAAGCCAGCCACCTAGAATTAGAACTCAAGGCAGCACATGTGATTGGATCTCCTCCTGCACTTTCCAGAACAAGCAATTTAACTGGATGAGGATCATCTGTGTTTTGCCCCAACTTCCATACTTCAAGATGAGTCCAATATCGCAGAAGTATGCAACGTGCTTCCCGACACACCACAATAGCAGGATTCTGTAAACAATTGCCCATTTTATACCTTTGCCAATATTACCTAAAACAATTGCTTTGGATTATCCTATTAAGATTTTAATGCCATTTATAAATACCTTTTATCACATTTCACACATGTTCTCTGTCACAAAAATTACAAAACCAACTAAATAGATGCATGCACACAAGTGCTTTAATAACATTTAATAACATAATAAATTGGATTGGCACATATTTCTCAATCAGCACACTTACTACATCTTCCTGCAGTTAAGTTCACAGACTGGAACTAGGAAGTAATTATACTTATCACATTAACAAAGATAACAGAACAATAAAACATGTCCTAATTAAAGAATGTTTTTGAAAAGACTAATTCTGAACAATCTGGGAAAGACCCCAGTTCTTTCTTACGCAACATAAATATTTAAATAAGAACTTGGTTTAGGAAACTCCCATTTATCTTCACACAGAGGACCAATACTCAACTTTTAAAAAGTATCTTAAACAGGCCTAAAATATACTCATCCCCAGAGGCACTAACAACTGCCAAATTTGTTTTATTTTTTTGCAAATTTCCATGTGCATGTTTTGGGACATTCACATTTGGATATCGAAAGAGAGAAAGGAAGAAGAAAGAAAAGTATTAACTATAGATGTACTGCATTGTAAAAATCTTGAAGGTAAAGCTTTTTCAAAGCATATAATATGAAGTAACAACTTTCCACGTTCTCTATTTCTAATCACCTGACAAAGAGAGGAAGAGTTGATGACTAGGTACCATATATTCAGTATTGGAGATATTCAATGCTCTTCAAACTTGTTAGTGCTACAGGCATATGATACTAACAGCAAGGCAAATCATTGCATAGCTTCAATTGCTCTTGCACTTACTCATCAACTCTTCCTGTCTTCGTTAGGCGATCAGGTACAGAGAACATGGAAAGTTTGTACTTCCCACTATTTGCTTTGTAACAAGCTTAATCTCCAAGATTTTTACAATGCAGTACATCCATAGTAAATATTTTCCTTTAATCTTCCTTTCTTTCAATATCTAAAGGTGAATGCTCCAAAACACATGTATGCTTGTATGAAAATTTATCCAAGCTAACACAACAAGCACTTTGAGAATGACCAACAAATTCACAGCAGAGCAAATTTATTAGAGAATTTCCAAATTGTGGATGGTACTTATTAATAATAATAATCCAAAAATAAAAAAAATAATAAAAATTAACTGAAACAATTTTTTATAAGCACACAATTTGAATTAACGTTTGCTTTAAAAATAAAACAATAATTTAACTATAAATATTAATTTTCATAATAAAAATTCAATTTATTTGTTCAGGCAAAAAATGTTCTTACTTGCAAGAGAGGAGGGTATTTAAAGCATGTTTTCGGGTAAGCACTGCTAACAGCAAGATACCCATCAACTCCTGAAAAAAAAATATACATTAATGAAATTTATTTAAAAAATGAATTTTAATGAAGGGAACAGTAGAATAAAATTAATGCGTTAATAGACATTTGTTCACTATTACACAATAATTTTAAAATTTAAAACACAAACTTCCCCACAATGCAATGTTATTGTCTGGCAAAACATTACAAAACTTAAGTACTATATTAACTGAATAAAAAATTTGTTTCTATAAAAAATAGGTTAATGGAAGAACAACTGTCTTTGATTCTAGTCTCTTACTTAAAAAAAAGTATCACAATTATAAAAAATTGACAATGAACTTTAAAAATAAATTGTTTCTTCACAAGAACTTTTTTATTCACAAAAGTAAGGGTTGAATACAATATTTACCTCCGGACAATAAACGTGGTCCTGATACTGCCAAGGCTCGAACATCATGTTCATGAATTCTTCTTTGATAAGTTTTTGTCCATCGCCAAACATCTGCCTTCACCTGTACATGAGATATGATGTAAATAACAGCATCAACTCCTGCAAAGTAAACACCACGTTATTAATGAATTATAGATGAACGCCAATAATTAATTGTCATTTGTACAATTGTTTCTATACCTGCACAATAAATTGTATTTTGTTCTTCAGACACACACAAGCTTAAAATATCTGCAGTATGAGTCCTGAAGCTTTGTAACAGAGCACCTTGATGACCACTCCAGATACCTAATTCTCCTCTACAAAAATAATAAATAAATAAATATATTAGTCGTTTCAAATAACCATATTAATTGATTGATAGCTATGCAGACTCTTCATGGGATAAGTGTAATTTTAAAGCAATGTAACAGTTTCAATTGTGATTGAAAAATCCAAATATTGGGGTATTCTGTCTATTCTCATACTGTGTGTGGCAACTGAATTATCTTACCCAGTGCATCACTGCTTTCAACGCAGTCGTGTGACTACAAGGTTCCAAGGAAGACTACCTACCATTAAATATTTGATATTCACATTGGTAATGGAAAAGCAATTTTTCTATATTTCTAGTATGTACTTACGAAGATTTTTTCTTTATTATTTAATTTATTCCAGTGTTATACAAGAGTGTTTTACTTGTCATTGAGCAGTGTGCATGCTACATTGAGGATAACCATTGGTGAGGTTTTGTTCCGCAACATTTTTGCTGCTGTAAGCTACTAGTTGTTAATATTAATATCATTACCTTGAATCTCCAGTGACAATAGTAAAATCATCAGTTACAGCAAGACACCAAATTATTGTCTCTTTATTTCTTTGATCACGACCAGTAGTCATTTTATGAATGGCATGACCGGTTTCCACATTCCAAATACGTATGGTGTCAGATGAGCCAGTCACAATCATATTACCTGAGCTCTCCCAAGCAATACATAATATACGACCTATGAAAAATTTATAAGGTTAATAATTATGTCTATTTGAACAAAAGTTAAACTTCGCTTTAGCTAGGCCAATCCACTTGAAAGTGCTGTGAGCTAGTACCCTGCATGTGTTTTTTAGCATAAAAGAAGACAAACTAAATGTAACTACAAATAATATTTCCAAAAATTGCCAAATTACAGAGGAACCCTGGTAATTCGAACTAATTAGGAGTGTGGTCTGTCGGATTATCTGAAAAAATGTACCGTACATATACAAATACATCTATAGGATTACCAGACAATCCAATATAGCGTGCTATGTGAGAAAATGGCAACGTAGCATAATGGTCATATCATCACTTCACATCACATCATTAGGCAGATTCAGTTCCTTATGATAAAATAAGATTACTAATTTTGTACGTTCCTCTAAGTAAAAATTACAGCTACATAAACATGTGATATACACCATTGTTACCAATTCAGTAAACATTTACACTACAAAGAATTTTATTTATTTTGTTTATTTTTTTAATATTGTGTAAACTTCTTTACACTACAAATATGTATTTTATTTATTTTTCCTCCATCCCGAATTGGGTTCAAATTATCTGAAATTTCAGATTTGCAAGGTTCATATTAATGAGGTTCTACTGTAAACTTTTATGGTCAAGTTAACTCAACTTGCTTATGCAGTTCAAAGTTAACAGCAAGGCTTCAGCCTTCCAAATTTACAATCTAGAGACTAGCCAACACAAAATTACTGTTATCTTTGTTCTCCAAAACACAGTAAGTTACTGCCCTCCCTACCTCCTCTCAGCGACTGCAACTGGAGTAGCCAAACTAAAGTAAAGTAAAAACATCAAAATTGACATACAGCTTTTTACCTTCTTGTTTATCCATTATTTTCTGGTACGTTAATCCTTCTTCTGTTATGGCAAATAAATTTATGTAACCATCTTCAGTTCCAACCTTTAAAATTGTGCACATGAGAAAAAGATAAGCACATTATTTGCAGGGTAAAAATAGAAATAAAAATAATTTTATCCTCACCGCAAGACAATTTTTCTCTTTATTCACAGCAAGACACCAAGCAGGACCTGCTGTCACAGCTTGCTGATACTATAAAATATAATTTAGCAATTAATTTTCTGTAATACAATCTAGGGTATTTGTAAAACAAATGTATGGGTTAGAATTTCAATTAGGGCTTTAAATTTTTTTATTTATTCCTTTTCTTTTAACATTTTTATGCACACTTATGTTTACAATGATCTGGTTGCAAATTGCAAATATGAAACTGACTTCTATGTACTACAGAAATCAAGAACAAAAAGACAGGACAATTGCAAAATCATAAAAGACAAATGTTTCCTCTAAATGGGAAAGCTACAATATTCTAGCATTTTATTTTCAGCATTACAGCAGATTATATATCCAATAATACAACTGATACGTTAAACTGATGTTATGCCAATGTTACTATTTAAGATGGTTTGAGATAAAACTAAAAATTAAGATTAATGAAAGAATTTACCTTTATAGACAAAGTAAGCAAGTTGTATTCAACTACAAATCCTTCAAGTCCTGTACTGAACAATCGCTGATCACACCATGCAAGAGACTCCACAGAGTTGCTTTTCAAATTTGGCAGTAAGCATTCCATATGAGGGACATCTTTAAAGTCCCAGACTTCTATCCGATTGTCACCTCTAAATCACACAAACAAAATATCACATGAGCATCACATAAGTCAGAATGTATTCAACACAAACATGTTATGAAAGCACTCACCTAGACAGAGCAAGTTTTCTGTAGTTTGGCTCATAGGACATACAGTGAATGGCTACTGGTTCCAAATTGTAGAATCTTACATTATGAACTTTACACGACGGCATGATGGATATGGGTGTACTAATAAGTGGTCTTCTTTATAGAACCGAGAACTCACAGCACCACTCTATTAACAAGTCATTTTTCTCCACACTATACGTCTTTATAACACTCTTACCTCTAAGAACTTTTAGTCAGTAAAATGTAAATAGATCATTACAATTTCAAGTCAGTTATTTATCTCCAAATATCAAATGCATGTCCCTTTTTATCACACTTAACCTCAAATATCAACACACTATACCAACTACATTGGTAAGAAGAAACATGAACACATGGACACGCGGTAAGTCCCAAATTATCGGCTGACATTTTCCGCTATGCGCGCCATCTAAGAGGAATTAACCGTACTTTTTGCACGTGTGGCCAGGTGTGACCACGATGGGCAAAACGTACGGACGACGGAGAGAGAAAAGACGAGGTCCGTAAAGTTAGCATAACAGTTTTCAAAAAATATTGAAATTAAACTCAAATTTTGTCGCTAATTTGTTACTCAAAAATAAAATTTGTCGCACTTCATTTGACCCTGTTATTTAGCATTTGGCTAAGTTGACATCAAGATATCACAGCATTGACAAAAAAAAACACGAAATTACAGAGATAAAAAAAATAATTACATAGGAATATGTCGCTTTTTTGTTGCTCAATAGTTCCCAAAAAAAGAAATTTTGTTTATCTTTAAATAATACCAGAAATGCAATTTTCCGTAAACGCGGTGCTAAGTTGATGTCAAGTTAAAGTCACAAGAAAACCAAGAAATTACAGATATAAATAAAAATTAATTACATAGAAATTTGTTACTTTTTTGTTTCTCAATACTACCCTAAAAATAATTGTTTTTGTTCTTTAAATAAGCTCCCAGGAAATTCCAAATCTTGAGGGTGTGAGCCCTTCCTCTCCCTCTTTCATGCTGAAGCTCGTTTTCTTGTCGGGTTTTCCAAAGCCTCCCATCCGCCCGCGAGTTAATCTTCAGGGAGTCTAGTACATTTTTGCCTAGAGAAGGTTTCACTGAAGCTTTGTGAATGGAATGATGCCGGGAGTAGATATTAAGTTCACGTTTAAAAACCTCAATACATCCGTCTGAAAATGGGTGTACTTCAAAATTGTATCGGTTATTTTTAAATCCCCGCGAGTCAGCATTTGTAAGGTTGTGGGAAAAGAAGATAAACTATTAAAACAATTAACTACATAGAGAACTTTTCTCTTTTTTATTTTTGTTACATAAATCTTGATTGAGAATGCTAGGGAGACATGCAATTTACTTGTATCAGTAGTACAATAGTCGCTGGACTTATTTAAAAGTTTATGACTTATAGGATTTCAAAAACTAATCAGGATTTTTTCACCTAAACATGTAAATAAATTAACATTGCAAGTACAGTTTGTAATTTGACACATTTATTACAATATGTGAAATAACAATGTTCATCTACAACAAACATGATTCATATAACAGAAACAGTTTCTTGAAATATAGTCGACTCCGGTTATAGTGAACTTCTGGGGACTAACATTTTTGGTTCACTATATCAGAGGTTCGCTATAGTATCCGAGGACGTCAAAATGAAATAGAATTTCTCCGCAACGAAATATTTTATTAATATAGATATACAGCATAATACATTAACAATGGGAACTGAAAATTTCGATACCTTTATTTGTCCTTAAAAATCACTAATTTTCAATTGTTTGCCTCCTACATTTTTCAATTGTAATTTCTCCAAATCCTTCTCCAGGGTTTGTGCTCTCTCCATACTTGATGCTGCATTAAGTATCGTAACGCACACTTGACACCCTTCAATGCCTCTTGCAATGTTGAACCACTACCTTGCGATTGCCCTGTTCTACATACGAGATGGTTTCGGTAGCGGTTTGCCGCAACGTGCTAATGAAACTGATCGCTTTTCCGCATGGCACGGCTGTGGCAGTGGCAGTCGTATGTATGTGTTTCTATGATAGTACATAGGAATATTTCCGATAGAACATAGATCCGTTTTAATCAATCTCTCAATGATAACCCAGTCATACACACTGTATACATACAGTCATACATACCCCGCAAGACAATGACTTTACAGTTTCAAACCCAAACCAAAACTTTGCAATGTCCTCACGGCCATTCTATTCATCTTATTTACATGATTTACACATGGAACGATGCACATATCCTGCAGTTTCTATTTTCTCACAAAAAGAAAAAATTCAAAAGATAGTGACTTATGGGGATTCAATTACCTTTCACATTCCGACTTGTAGCAATGTTACGTAATAATGAATGGAATGCCTTTTAAACATTTACTTCGAATTCGATTTTTGCTTTTAATTCGGCAAAGAAGTTTGGTATATCCAGAGGTATATTTACGCATAGGCACAGTAGGCACGTGCCTGCGGCGGCAAAGTTTCAAGGGCGGCAAATTTTCAAAGAAGCAAAATTTTCTTGATATTTTCTAAAACAAATTTAGGTTCTCTAAAAACTATAACAGTATAAATCATATTTTTATTTTAAAAATGATTTAAACGAGACTAAAGCCGCCCCCTCAACCTTTGATTTATAAATTAAGCTGAATTTCAAATAGGGCATTTTCAATTTTACAGAATACATGAAAAGGATTCGCCAACGACTTGATTGGTTGATTGAGCAGAAAGAATTACATTCTTAGAGTAAGGAGTTTGAAAAAACCAAAAGGCACGTCGCAAAATTGTACATCAATAGACAAATTAGCTATAATTAATAAAACGTTATTTCAACTGTATAAAAAACCCCATCCAAAACGTTAAATGTTATATTCCTTGTTTATAATGGTAAATCGAAAATTATAAAAACTGTTACAACGTCGTAATATTCTAATCGTTCAGTTGTTGTAAATAAAAATCTATCATATTAATATTTAATACAAGCTATTTATTTGTCTACTTCATTAGAGTATACCTTATGATTTCAGAAGTATATGAATCTGAATGTAAGGCCCGTTTGCGAAAGAAAACATGTTGCAATTCTAGTTGTCATGTTTTAGTTTCCTTTTAATGGTAACGTTTCAGTATTGAAACGTTAATGTTGAACGTTACTTGCTATGGAGGTACAGTTTATATCCAAAATTAGCTAATCCAAAAAATTTATTTTATTTATGAACACAATGTGCAAAATGTAATGTTACTTTTAAAGTTAAAACGTTCAAATTAATGAAGAATTGTTACTGAAACGTTACAATTTGAAATGTAACATTAATTTTAAACAGGGGGCGGCAAATTTGATGTGCCTACAGGCGGCAAAAATATTAATCCGCCTCTGGGTATATCTATAACTATTTACAGTTATTTAAGTTGTTGATGTTTAGTTATTGGTCTAAAATGTCCAATAATGCTTACTTCAGATTGCGATAGAAACCTTACAAAAACAATTGCAATTTTCAGATATCTTTAAGGTTCTGGTTTGTGATTGCGAATTAATTCGTTGTTTTTACTTTCTCGCTCTTAAGAAGGAACTTTTTAAGAAGAGAACGTTATGTAATGTGGCGAGAAAAAAGGCGAATTTCCTACAGAAAAATTCTTATTGCCGGGCCGTGCTAACGAAAAAGTGGATAAATCCTGTTACTATTTTTAAAAAAGTTCCAGTAACATGTAGTGCAGCCAGAATCCCTGTTTTGTAGGTCCTTGATATCGAAAAATCGATTGAAGGCAATACGTCTGCCTGTTCGTCTGTCTATCCGTCTGTCCGTCCATCTGTCTGTGAACAACACTAGCGGCTAAACCATAGACTAAGGAGGTACTCTTATCATTACTCTGTGGCTAAACCGTTCAGCCGATTTTCTCAAAATTTATATTTCCTGATCGATCAAGCTGATGTCGCAACCCCTGGCATTTGAAACAGATATTTTAATTTTGTGGGGTACTTTACACGAAGCCCCTGGGACATTTTCAAAATTTCCAAAATAATTGCCGCCATTCTTAGCCGAATATGATTGGTAGGTATAATCAAGAGTTCATTGATTAAAAAAAAAAAATCAAAATTTCTGGTGAATCAATTGATTTCAGATAAAAAGCAACAAAACATATAATAACAGTATATTACCAATTCGCTCCTCTTCTTTCGTATCAGTGGGTAAGTGCCTGTCGGAAATAGTTAGTGTAACGTTTGGGGTTCTGCAGGGGAGTGTACTCAGTCTTTTACTATATTTCATGTATGTAAATAACATGACAGTGACAATGCTAAAAAATCAAAACTTTTGCATACGACTGCCTTATTTATGGAAAGATCGGGTACATATCGGATCAGGATAAATTACAGCGCGACTTGTGATGCTTGGAAGAATGGACAGAAATCAACGGAATGAAGATAAATCCGGATAAATGCAATACAGTAAGTTTAACGCGTAGTGAAAATAAAAGGACAGGTAAGTATTTGCTTGAAGGTAGGATACTTTCACAGTTACTTTTTTGTATAAATATCTGAGGATGATAAATAATGAACAATTAGGATGGGGGACCACGTCAACTTCATTGTCAGGGAGACGTAACAATCTTTACATTTTGTAATGCGATTGTTAAGGAAGGAAAGTGGTAAATGTAGATAACTAGATATACATATACATATTGTGCATTTGGTATTAGTACAGAGCAGCGTATAGGGATCCGTATAGAAGGGACCAAATAAACTTCACCAAAAGAGTTCAGACAGTAGTAGAAAATTGTAAAAAGGGGGAAATTCGTTAGAAAAACAGCACTTGGCGGCTGATCCGAGCCTTCTGTGTCAGCTAGGGGGAGGATTCGTTCATCCCCAGTTATGCTTGCCTACGCCGGGAAAACCTCAGAGAATCATGGTGCAGGACACACCTTTCTTAAAATTTATGGCATTTCCTTACCAATATGTAGGCTGCGAAGCCAAGTCATCGAATGCATTCTCGTTTTCCGAAAGATTTTTTCATACGCTTTAATCTTTTAATTTATATTATTACTTTTAGATTATACTCTTTCTAAAAAATATATTATTACTGCTATTTTATTGTTAAAAAACATACATTGCTAGTTAATTAACAGACAATTCAAATGTAAATAACATTTTTAAGAAACTGAAAATTATCTTCTGGCATCTTGCCTAAACACTATTACATTTCAACACTCTTAAAAATAATATCTCAATTGTAAATAAATAAATTACAATAGAACATTTTTTTCTGGTTGAAAACACTTTTGCAGATTTATGTGGTCGTATAATTTAATGGAGCAGTTAGAAATAATACGTAAAATGCTTTACTATCTTCACTAGTTAATTCGCGGAGAGAGTATCGAAAGACCCGGCAGGAAAAGTAGGTAAAGAAATTCATATTCCAGTGAATGAAAAACGAAAGCAGCCCGTGATAGACGAACAAATCCTCGCGCCCCTTCCTCTGCCGACAGTTCTCAACTCATTTTCTGCCTTAAGTGAGAGTTCAGACCGATCGCTTCAGATGAAGAGATCACACAGAGAGGGCTCTTTCGTTTCCACCCTCGCAATAGGGGGCAGAACCATCTACGATACAGCACTCCAGCCCTGCCCATCGCTTTTACTGCTGCGGAGGAGACCACGTAGTGCTACATAGATAATCTAATTTGCTGTGACATTAAGCTCGGTGGCAAATTCATCTTTCTGTACATCTAATACAATCAGAGGCAGTTCTTTGTAATGTTCAGAGGTTCACTCAACACCCAAAAAATTGAACAAAATAGAATGTATACTTCGTTATTTCAGTATCATTAATAGTATGTCTTTTTTCTGCTCCTCTTTTTATAATTTCCATACAAGTATTACATTGACAAACCGATATGGCTCGGTTGCCATTCACGTTTTCGAAACAACACCTTGCTCAGACCTCGTCCCATAAGGACCATTGGGTATCACATGACGTCGCTTCTGAATTTTCATAGGGGGCTTTCATCGAATCATGTTCACATTCAAGATCCATATACCCATGTATTTGGATCTTGTTCACACTTACGCCGTGACCGCTTGGAGCAGCATTAATCGGGTTATCACGTCACTTAACTCCGAAGCGAAGTGTGTAAAAATAATTAATATTTAACACTCTGTGTACAAACAAGAATACATGTAAAATGCATACAATCATACACTATTACCTCTAAGACTCGTATACACGAGTAAAGCATTGCTTCACAAAATGTTGAATGGCAAATGCCGCTGCTCAGCACATTAAATAATTTAGAAAGTACAACTAGAAATTCGGATTATAATTTAAAACTAGTGGTGCTACAGAATGGCACAGACTTTCCCGTATTCTTTCTCTATTTCCTTTGGTATCGGCTAGCTATTCGAACTTGCCACATACTGTAGCCTGCTGCTATCTATCGCCGCCCAAAGTACATTTTTTTAAAAAATTTCTAATTTTTTCAGTTTCCTAGTAATAGAATGGAAATATTATTTTAGGAATATTAAAGAACAGTAAAACCTCGTTCAAAATTTAAAGCTCTTTTTCACAGAAAAGTTTTGAGTTTTCGAAAAACTTCATTTAAAGTACTTTAACTAGTACAATACTGTTTACAAATTGCTGGAAATGTGCATATTACAGGCGTGAGATATCTTCAAAAAAAATTACATTTGTGTAATTAAAAAAAATATACCCCAAAATTAACTTTACGTCTTATTAAAGAGTGCAATTAGCACTATCTGTTCGAAAAGTTTGAAGACAAAATTTGGAGCCTTTTTCAGAAAATGACGTTTGAACTTTCTAAAAGTGGGGAATTTTGAACTAGTTTTCATAGAAAATGGATGAGTTTTCAAGAAACTTTGTATGACATTATTTAAGAAACATGTACTCATAAATACAATAATGTTAACAAATCGCCTCTAATGTAAATATTAACGACATGAGAGACAGGTAAAAAAAAGTACATTTTACACAGAGAAATGTGAGAAAGTACATGCTATGGTAGCTCCACTAGTTACTTTCTGCGTTTCTGTGCATCTACAGAGTAAATAAGTAGTATAGAGAATGTCATATAATGCTGCGGAAAATCAAAATCGTGGGAATATACGTTTTGGCGTCCTCCGATACTGAGAGTGTATGTTTCAAAATGCCTCCCCGTCCGTCATTCTGTTCGTCGTGTGTGAAAACCACTTATGCTGGCGCTATTACGTAATAGCTTACGCTATTAATTTGTAGAATTAAGGTACTTTACATGAAGCCTCTATAAAATTCTCTCAAACAGCGCGAAAGTTTTTTTCTTTAAATTTCCTGTAAGAATAGAGTAAAATACACTTCTCAAGATGGAGTTCGTCCGATTTTTACTGTTAAAACAGAAATTACAAAAGTTTGCATATTTTTACACACCTTGCAACTTCATCATTGAAGATGTTTTTTCTTGAAATGAAATTAATTGAAGTAAATAATGTATTGTACAATTTTCTGAAAATATTAGCTGTTTTTGTGCTGTTGGCTGGGCTATCCGGGACGAGCCGCGTCAAAGACATGGTGGCTGACGTTTCGGCCAGCGTGTTGTGGCCTTCTTCAGAGCGTACTGCAGTACGCTCTGTACTGAGCGTACTGCAGTCGTCCCGGATAGCCCAGCCAACATAAACTCCGGCCGCGGAAGCCTACGCAACCATGTTTTTGTGCTATTATTTTTTATGTAAAATAACTAAATACTACATTAAAAAAATAAACTAGAATGAGCTTCTTTTGAGCCAAGTTCATTGGGTTTTAAAGTACTTGTCTACCTCCAAATGTTTTTACGTGAAAAATTGGAATTTTGGTTTTTAATTGTTTCTTGTGCATTGAGATATCTACTTTTCAATTCTTAAGATAGTTTCTTTATAAGTTTGCTGTTTTTTGATTTATTGGTACCTTTCCGAATGCGCATGCATATGCTACATCCCATGGCCATTTGCATTTTAGTTGGCCATAATCGCTGAAAATGAAAGGAAAATCAGATCATTTTGTAAGACATTTTGAAAATGCAATTTTAACTAATGTAAAGTTCTTAAGTTGTCACATAAAAGTATTCATTTTGGACAAATGGTTTCTTGTAGTTAGAGATTTAGTGTTCACACAGACCCACAGACCATATTAGAGCTAATGAATCTTAATCTGCTTTTTCCCTTTTGGAAGGAAAAAAGGCATATCAGATGAAATAATTAATATGAAATTTATATTTTTACATAGTTAATACTTAATCATACAAGTAAGCATGTTTAAACTCAGATATATGTCACAAATACAAATTTTAAAACTCAGATATATGAGTACCTTTAGGGTCTAAAACACATTATTTCCAATGTGTGATTGTGTTACAGAAATCTGTTCTGTATCTCAATCTGCAAACTTTTATTTTTTCACTTTAAAACTCTTTATTGTAAAACTGGGAAGAAATTCCCTAACCAGTTTAGACCAAATTTGCAGGGTTCCTTTTGAAGAATGATTTCAAGAGTTTTAGCAAACATGTTGGCTTCTGGGGTATCAGAGCTGCTGTTCGGATATGCATGTTTACTAAACTGTTTCTCAAAAGAAAAAGTAAATCTTTTCTCAGGGTTTTGCATACATGGTTCCTCCTAAATTGTCAAAAACAGTCATTTATCCTTAGCATATGGTACATGAAGAGCAGGCGGTTTCAGCCAGTTTGTTTGTTTGTGGTGGGTGAATCCTAGATTTTGTGAAATAATAAATATATGTTATATTTTTGTAGTATGTATATGATATTATACAATATTTTTTTAAATAATCACATCATTCTAACTTGAATTTAAATAAATTTTGTCAAATAAAAAAAAAAAGGTAACTGTTTTTCTAAAGCTCTTTGGGGGGGGGGGCATGGCCCCCTTGGCCCCTATGCCCCTCCCCCCCCCCTGGATTCACCACTAATGAAGAGGGTGGTAAAAGTTCCCTTAAAAGTGTACCTAACAAATAATGTATGAATATATAATTTATTGCTTATATTAATAGGAAACCTTATTTCATTTTCATGTTGATGTATTTATAGCACCTTTCAGAAGTTAAGGAATCTCTATTTTTCATAGTGGATAAAAAAAAACAAGAACGGAAGAATTTTTTATTTTATTTATATATACAGTGAAAACATTTTCATATAAAGAAACAGCTTTTGTGAACATACTTCCAACACACTTCAGAAATTTTTCACATTTGGATTACTGTAATGTACATGTTCATAAAATCAGGTGTTCAATCTCAGAGTTTATTGAGCAATCATAAATGCAGGTACTGCATTCACTTGTGTCTCCCATTTGTGACATTTGTGTAGCCTCATAAAAAGAAATGAATGCTCTGGTTCCAATTCAATCAATATGTAAGATTTGAACTCCGTCAGATAAAACTACTAAACAATGAGTTAAATATCTTAAAAGTACCACTATAAAAGGCACATTTGATTGACATGACCAAGCCTTTCTCAACTGCAATATCAACAATTAACTTCATCCCTTAATTACAATCCTTAAAACATAACGGATATCCTGATCTCTTTAAGAGAACCATTCATCCACAGCACCTCTTGAGATACACTTTGCTAAAATTTGGAAAGTTCATGATCATTTGAAATTGACCTCGTAACGCCTGCCCATCTTTTAAACATAGCTGCTCATTCAAACACTCATTCACTCTTTCTCATGCAATCCACAACACACCTATATATGGACCTACATAACGAATGATATATATGTACATTCTTGAGCATCTACACAAGTCATCAGCCCATCATTTTTCTCTCCATTTGTGGTGATGCTTGTGATGAGGAGGGTGCCTAACTATTGGCTGCTGCATTGCCATTGTCATTGGGCCCCATGAGGAAGGTGGGGTTGAGGGTCTCCATTGTCTTGCCATTCTTGCCATTCACAGCAGCTGCGGCTGCAGCAGCAGCATGAGGGTTGGGGGTAGGGGTGGGCTTGGTGTAGTGGTTTGAAGCCTGCAGACGCAACGTCTCCTGACGCCGGCTGGAGCGCACTAAACAGCCCACAGCCATCAGGAGCAATAGAGCACCCACAGCAAATAGACCATACGAGATAGCAGCTCGAGCAATGGGTGGTGCTCTTGTTGCCAGAGACAGCAATGATGTAACTTCAGTAGGGAGCTCATTGATTCCCTGCAAAGCACAAAACTCATTATGTATCTTTCACATCCCAATAATTAGACAATGAAGTTTGTATTATTTTAATAATTATTAATGAAGAATGAACATCACAAATACACTTGATACTTTAATTTTAAATCCTTTTTAAGGAAACGAGTATAAGAACTTCAAATATGTTGTGAACAGAAAGTCATTTTACTTAAAAGAAAGTTTTCTAAAAAGCAATTTTCAAAAAGTACTCCAAAGTCTTTAGTCAATGTTCCTTGTTAATAGGTTTTGGACGTGTGACATGGATTTTACTTTATTTCATATCTCTTACTTGTACATGACATTTCTCCACATTTTGTACATCTATGTAATATTTCTCCATAACTTGTACTTCTATGTGATATTTTTCCGTATCTCATAACATATCATTATGTAACAAATTTAGTAGTCAACAGATTTCTCTGTTCTTTCAGTACATAGTGAGTTGTACTCCTCAGTTAAGGTTGTTAAAAATTTCATTTATGTATTTTATGTTGAAATAACAAAACACTCATACTTACATCTTCAAACCACATAATAGGGAAGATTATGTCTGGGAAAGTAGCCACTTGCTTGATATCCACCACTTGGCTGACAGCCAAGTTGATTTGGACACGAGCACGTGCTCGTAGCGACACACCCATTTGCTGGAAGTAATGAAAATGAAAGAACAATCATTTTAATGGTGTTCAATATAATTTTTGCTTTAGTAATAAACTGAAGCAGTAATAAATTTATTCTAAAATGAGTTATTGACCAAAAATAACCCTCATTACTGTACATTTTGCAAATATTGATATTATATATCAAAACAACTGAAGGAGTTGTACATATAAATATGCATTATATAGGCTACAACTGCAATATATAAGCTACAACTGTCATACAGTTTTTAGACCACTAAGAGGCTATTGATAGAAAATAAAGCTGTGAATATGAAGTTCCTCATCTTTCTTTCTTTCTTTTGAAAATTACAGTTTCTTGGCTGAAACAACACTTAGGCTAGGCTTAACTCACAAAATTTATAACAAAGTTGCCTGTTGCAAAATTAATTTCATTCCAAAGCTGGTATTGTATAGTAGTACTGTGAAGATACTTATTGATTCAATTTTCTGGACAAGATTTGTCAGATTCTTCAACAATCATGTCCATGTTCATGTTAACTACTTTTTATCATATCTGAGAATAAAACTGGCCAACTAAATTCCCGAAACTTCTCCCAGCAATAGAGATTTACTTTATTGAAAACTACATTCACCATAAATTTTAATGACTGTGTGTTTATAGTAAGGAATTAACTTCTAATGTTATCATTTAGAACAGAAGTTCCCAACCTTTTCTTCCTGCGAAGTTCTTCTAACAATCAAAAAAATTGAAGAACTCTCACTTCAGAAACAATTAAGAGAACAATAAAACTGGATTGTGATTAATGGTAATACAATGAGTTTGGCTACTCTCAATATTTCTTTTTTGTTTTGTTATTTAAGGTCGCATCAACATCTGGGTCATTAGTGACCACTATTGTATTTTTTGGTAACGGTAATTGTGAATATGACAAGATATTATGATGAGAGGGGGGAAAATCACGGACACAAATGCAACCATGCCCGAGGCGAGACTCGAACCTGCGATCCTTGCGTACAAGATCGCTACGGCACTACTGCCTTAATGATCTCAGCCATCTGGACCAATGGATTGTAATCATTAGCCATTTTGTCTAGTGTAGGAAGCTCTATATGAATGCAATAACAATCAATTTAATCTACTCTGAGCACTTAAGCAAATTACATAAAGGTTATAGAATAAGATAAACATAAGTTATATGTTGTGCATCTGGGCTTATGAAATCCACCATTATGATATAATGTTCATGAATGTCATTTATAAAGTTCATATAGAGAACTACTGCACCTGATAAGGAATTTGAACCATGTGAAGAAAAGACTATTTATAGTATGTAAAAACTCTAAGGTGGACAAAGCTGAAGGTTTTTTTTTTGTTTTGGTTTTGGTAGTTTTTTAAATCAGCAAAATAATTTTGAATGTGTATGACATTGACATGGTATAGAGATAATATCATTTTGGAACAAAAACTATCTTTTCTTTGCACATAAAATATCTGTAAGATAACTTGTGCAAGTATCTTCAAAAGATAGCTAATTTATTAATTAATTATATTGACTTCTTCCATTAATTATTATATTGCAAAATAAATTACAGAACAGTTCAAACTGTGATAATCCATGTACGTAAAATTATTTATATATACATTGAAATAATCAAATAATCTTTCCTTGTATTAAAATCAAATTTAGTTATGGTTCACTCACAGGCTGCACATCCAGGAAGAACTGGTGATCCTCCTTCTTTGGTGGACTGATTCCCTCAACGGCCAGACGGTATCTTTCAGGTGCGAGATAAAAATGTGGGAAGGAGAGTAGAACTGGTGAATCTGAAAAAGGATGGAAAATCACAATGAGATATGTGTAAACTTCAATAGTTGCTGTAAAAGAAGTTGCGTCAAAAGATTGAAGCAAAATAAAACTGCATTTAACTGCCAATCATTACCAATATTATTATTTGATTAAAACCTCAGAATCTTAATTTAAATCTGTTTTAAAAACTTGTAATTTATTAAATGAAATCAAAAGGCATATCAACTACTAAGTTAATTTTTTTGTTAAAGTAATTAGTTTTAAGTAAATTAAGACAAGTTTAATAGAATTAAGAAACTTTATTCCTATGTTTCTCTTTTATTACACCAATACACTTCATCAAAAAACATCTTTCAATGTTATTTGTCTTTTAGGCAACGGATACATATTTTGATTATTTTTGTATCTGAATGTGCATTACACATAAATGATGAATGCTTTCTGCATCTCATAGTACCCTTTCTACCTCTGGTTCTAATAATTAATAAGGAATAAAAATGTGTGATGCAGAACACTAAGTGGGGTACAATGTAGCCCAGTGCTTGTTTTTAAGTAGAAAATGTAAAGCACCTTAAAACAATTACTTTCTTTAAGATGTAATTGTCAACAGAAGTATTTTGGACAATGTAACGAAATTTGAATATCATGAAATAAGCAAAACTTACACAATATTTAAAAAAGTGAGATTGGCGTACACATGTTCCCTGCTTGGCATGCGATGGAGTTAAATTAATTTATGACAAGAAAATAAATGCTGACTCACCATATTGGCAGAGACTGACATTGAAGAAGCCACTTGGAGCACAGGGTGGGCCACCAGGGCAGAAGCACTCGTTCTCTGGATTCTCGGTAGTATCACCAAAAACATCAACGGGAGGTGTGAAGCGATATCCAGGTACCCCACCAGCAGTCTCCACTTCAGATTCGAAGCTGCAAATGAACACCAGTTTCAAGTTTTCGTTTTGCAATATATCAGAAAATCAACTTTATTTCCCCAGCTAACCCAGTCAACCCCAGCTAAATTGTGAATGCTTACTAATTGTATATTGAAAGTATGTAGTATAGAATAAGTTGTTGGAAATATGTATGTTTGTTAGCCAAAATTAAAAAGAAAAAAATATTACTAATGGTTGTGTTTTTACAAATACTATGAGAATTTGAATTTCCTTTTGGTGCAGTAAATTCTTAAATAACACATTCTTATAACAATTTTATTATATCAAAATAATATCAGAATTATTTAAAACAAATTTTTGAAATATTATTAAAAATCGAGAAAGGTGAATTATTACCACTGGAAACACACAATAGCGATGTTCACACACATCACCAATTAACTTCTTGCCTTAAACTTCGGCACCATACATAATGAAACATTGATCACAAAAAATTTAAAAAAGTAATATTACCAATTTGCCTAAGAATAGAGAGACAAACACATTTGATCCTTAATCAGAATCCTTTGGCAGTTGATAAGAGCCAAAATTGAGAGAGAAAAAATATTAGGAACGACAATGAAGTTTGGTTCAGAACATGAGAAGTTGCTGATGTCCTTCATTTGTATATAACAATCAAAATACACGTTTGCTACCGAGTTGAACATTTCTCACTCGTAAATATTTCTTTAATCAAGTTTAAAGATCATTCAGTACTCGCGAATTGCATCTAAAAATACCATTATTACCATTATTACCGTATCCATGAACAGTGCCGAAGCTAGATAATTTAGGGCCCAGGGCAATGCTGAAACGTAGCCCCCCCCCCTCAATTAAAACTGTTAAAGTTGTATCAAGAAATTATACGAGTTATTTTATTTCAACAAATAACAAAAATTACGATTAAACTAGAAAAAGATTTTCAAAATATATGTTAAATAATAGTCTTAAGTAAAAATACTTAGTGATCACATAACCTAATTTCCACGGCGATGGTCCCTTGATTTGCCGGGTCCCGGGCGATCGCCTGGCCTGCCCACGAACCCTCTACATCTCCCCCCCCCCCCGAAGAATTGCGCGCGGGAGCCACTTACACGAGCGGCAGGATGCGGCAGAGGTCCTTGTCGTACACGTAGATGGTGTCGCTCTTCTTGATGTGCGGCGGGAAGATGGAGCCGTCGCTGCCGTCCAGGCGGTTGCACGCGGGCGTCTTCCAGTGCGTGAGGGAGCTGTTGCCGTTGAAGCGGTCGATCAGGCCGTAGCGGGTGATGTCGGAGGCGCCCGTGAAGATGGTCACGCGGTCCTTGGACGTGCCGTTCTTCTGCAAAGGGCGCAGGGCCGTCAGTCAAATCCAACGCCCCCGGAGGCCATACACTGCTCCCCCCCCCCATCCGCCACGTTGCAATATCACGAATTCTGGCGTCAAAAGCGGACGGAAGAGCCCATTTCACAGATACGTTTCTTTTATTCAATAAAAACACTGCCTTACGGAGACAGAAATCATATCAAACTCCACACTTTAAACACAAAAACGCGTGTCATTATCGATAAGCTTTTTGGATACAGTCGGTATTTGATGGACTTCCAATGAATTGTCACAAACAATGAAAGTCAACTGAACGTAGAAAGTACTTTTTACTCTGTGACATAGATCTTTTTGTACAAATATTACATTCTGATGGTATAAGGAATACCACTGAGGAAAAATGTGAAAAATTAATTGTCAATAAGCTCGTCTTTCGTTACAACTTAATTTATTTCACGTGTTTAATGCAATTAAAATATTGAAATCATACTTTAGGGTTCTAGGACGTTTTAAAACTTCGAAGATTCCATAGAGTTCCACTTTTGTAATGATACGAATATTATCCTCAACTTTTATTAGAATCTGAGAGATAGTTACTTTTAAGAACCGGAAATTCATTAGTTGTAGTATCCGGCGAAAATTACTCCCTCTGCAGATAATACAAACTATAATGACCCAACTTTCCCGCCACCATCACCAAACAAACTTCTGAAAGATAATATTACCACAAAACAAATCGTGCAACCATAAAAATAAAACAAACAAAAATCAAACTCCTTGAATGGTTTTGCAAAGAAAAACCAGAATCACATTATAAACAAATCACTCGTCGACAGCTGTGAAGACTGCGAAAACAGTGTTTTGTTATTCTGACAAAGCAAGTGCTGCCACACCTTAACAAACACAGAACTCGTGCGCAGTGCCACACACTCGCCCATGCCGCCTCCACGAACGCCTCTTCGCCAACAGTTTTCTTTCATTTGGAAGAAACCCCCAGCCTCCTCTCCGCGAAAGAGATAAACTTTCACGCGAACAAGTCTTTGTGCATGCTTTAAAGCCATATTTCAAGACGATTTATCGAGCATGAAACACACGACAATCAAGTAATTTACATTGAAGATTAATGGTCTCCGAGCGCATTTACGGAGGCGACAGAGCGTGCAGAAACGAATATTGTGAAGCATTCCACCTGAAATAGAAAGGGGGAGAAAACCGTTTCAGAACAGAGAGAAAAGAGCACACAACGCAGCCGCCCGTGCACCGACCGAAGGCCCGAACAGGCCCCAGGCGCGGGCCGAGCCGCGGCCAGGGGGCAGGCGGGCGACGTGGCGCGCCTGCGACTCCAGCCCGGCGTTCAGCAACGACACCGCCACGGCCGCCGCCGCAGCCACCGCCGACGCCAGCGTCGCCGCCAGCTGCTTCAGGGGCACCACCGCCAGCAGCTGCGCCGCGTCCCTCACGCCCGCGCGCATCGCCAGCTTCTGCAGCTGCAGCCACACCACCCGCGACCCCGTCCCTCACCCTCCAAGCAACGGCAGACTGCCGATTCCATTTGCTTCAGCGCACTGTAAGACTCTCCCTATTATGTTGACCACAACAAATATGGAGAAAGTTAATCTCTGTAAGATAGTTTTATGTTACCGTGGACTTGCATTGTAAGTCTTCCAGAGAGAGGAGTATTTTCTTAAATATTTTACTGGCTATACGAAGATTTAAAAAAGAGGACATTAAAGGATCGACGTAGAATAATATTTACATGCAGTTTAGAGTTAGGATGTAATCCAGGACAATGGATTACCTTCTAACTATAAAGTGATGTTACAAATGATGTGACATGATGATACAAACTGAACACTTTGATGATACTCACATGCGAATGTCACATGTGTATAAAAGTTTTGGTATACATATTCTCTGAAATTAAAAAAGAATCCTACTTGTATAGAAGGAACTACAGGATTAAAAATCGACGGTAGTTAAAATTAAAACAATTTATGTTAAAATGCTAGATTAATAATTTAACGAATTCTTAAGGGCTACAACGTTTAAAAATCAACTCCATTTAGGTTGTTAACCGTACGTTCAAATCCTGAAGAACATCCTATGCGACGGACACACTTACCCCGTAGAGCAGGCCGAACTGCTCGTAGGGCAGCTTCTGGTCGTTGGGCACCACGTCCTTGGCCAGCTTGATGAGCGGGTCCTCGTAGCCCCAGAGCAGCTGCCCCACCGACACCTCGACGAAGGGCTTCACCTTGAGGATGTCCATGATGGAGGCCATGGCCAGGCGCAGGAAGCGCGCCGCGTGCTTGCTCTGCGACGTGGCGCTCTGCGGGGGAGGGCAAGGCGAACACGGGTCACTCTCCTCTCCGCGTTTACAACAAGCAACTCCTCACGGGAAGAGGAGATTAAGGGGGGGAGCTTCAGCGCTGAGGTTTTAAGCACTTTTATCGGTCACATGCGTCTTTAACTCTTGTTAACATGCAACCCTATGAGTTTGTATTGCAACTTTTCTTGAGCGATGGATTGATGAAATGGGGGTAGAGTGGGAGTATTAGTTACGAAATTGGCCACTAGATTTTATGAAGCAATGCCGATCTCTGGAGAATCAGTCATGCCCACGCAACTTTCTCAATAATTTGCGTTCTAATTTTCTTAGGAGTTCCAGGTACTTCCTGTGATGAATCTTCACCTGCTTTGGTCATTTATTTAATTTTTTTGAAGAAAATCACGGTCAGAAGTTCTCGTCTTCAATGGAAAATAGTTTCTATTTCGCGCCAGTGAAGATGTGTTTGTAATGTTGTCATCAGTGCTCGCTGCGAGCTTTTATCTTCAACTGTTTATGGTGTCAGAGAGGGGGAAGCAAGGTCATCGTTCAAGAAAAGTTGCGCTAGTAATACCTACCTGTAGGTTAAGAAATTTAAAATCCTTAGCAACGGGTTTTAACATCCTTAGTAACCTAAATAAACAGCTTCTTCTGTAATCACGGCTACGTGATTTTGTAATGGCCAAGTTTTAAATTTTACGCATGCCTTCTCGTATAGTTTTTTAGATTTTTCAGGGATTAAATCTCGCGTGGCTTTCGCAGCTGCAACCAAAATTTCTTGTGGTATAGACCAATTTTCAGCGTCCATCTTCTTCGAGCCAAGGTATACAAGTGTCGCAAGCAATACCCAACAATATCGATTATCGTGCCGCAACAACAGAATTCATGTGTTCCATATCGCAGTAAAGTCGTAAATTTTCTCAAAAATTGAGATTTTATGGTGACCGTTAAAACGCTGAACATACCACGAAATGTTACAGTGTTATTACTGCCTCGTCCAAATTAAAAATTTCGGCTCAGCTACGCTCCGCCCCGATTTTTAACTTTTGGCATCGGCAGTAATAACACTCATAACATTTCTAGGTATGTTAATAGCTATAACATATTCAATGATCGT
Source organism: Gryllus longicercus (assembly GCA_038098605.1). Taxonomy (NCBI): domain Eukaryota; kingdom Metazoa; phylum Arthropoda; class Insecta; order Orthoptera; family Gryllidae; genus Gryllus; species Gryllus longicercus. The sequence goes on along the minus strand of JAZDUA010000387.1, from coordinate 583,901 downwards.
AGAAACTTTCTCAATTGTTAGAATTTGACAGAGAGTATCATAACTCATTGGGCCACAATTAATGTCTTACTCATTTCTAGAGCAAGGGTTCCTAAAAGGTTCGGAAACGATGTGGTCGACAGCCCAATTTGCACATGGCGAGTGATCAAGATCATAATGATTACTAAAAATGTGAAGTTGACAGTTAATTGTATTATAATATAAAGCTTTAAAATATCCAACAATAAATTACAAATTTGCTCATCTTCGGGAATTTTACAATATTTCTATTAAGGTAATCAAGGTTTGTGCCATTCTATTATATGATTCATTATAACTTTTGTTCATTTTTGTTATCTTTAAGTCATTCATGGGCAATTATTTGTTATGATTGTAGAAAATTTTGTACTATACAGAGCGTCCCGAAGTAGTTTTCACAAACTTGGAGGGCATGAAAAGGGATAGCAAATTATCACTTTTGCCAATAAACATGAGGCGGGAAATTTCTTATGATGTTACACACTGGCCTGCGCCCCTGATTGGTAGGCAAGCCATAATGAATTGGCGTTTGGCGGTTGGGGTCAACGAAGTTTCTGACAATGCCAGCTACCGAACACCAACACATCATGGGGTAGCTTTCAGTGCCGTATGTCACCCGTGCAACTTATAAGAAATTTTCCACAACATATTTGATGGCAAAAAGTTATTATTTTGAAACACTCTTAAGTTTGAAGAAGAGAAGTTTGTAACCTTTATTCCGAGACACACATACATTTTAGATAAAAATCAAGGGTCAATGCAATAAAAGATCTGGAAATCCCTGCCCTAGATGATATACAAGTAATTCAATACCTATGTATTTCAGTTCCAGTAATTGTATATTTCAAGTAATGACCTATTTAATTACAAATATTTTTTTAGAAAACGTGTGCAATTCATAAATTATTTCAATAAAATATAATGATTTCAACTGTATTTTCTTTCGGAGAATTTTTTCTGGTCTGAAAGTAGCGTAGATGTATAAAAAATAAAATATCAATTTTGAGATTTGCGATCCCCCATACGTGAATGCGCTGAGAGACAAGCGTCAATACAGAGGGAATTCAGATCGAAATTGAAACAGAGGTGAAATGAAGTAACTTGAGATATCATTCTGGCTCAAATTTAGTACTTTCAGTAATATTAATAGATTTGCATATTAAAATTTGTTAAATAACGCACACAATTTAAATGGGAAAGGGTAAATGTCATCTTTACAAACAATTGTTTTTCCTTTTCGAAATAAAAAGAATTGTGTTTGCAACAATCAAGTTCATTTCACTTCCTACTTCCTTGTTATACTGTAACTTCACATTCCATCCAAATGTTGATCAACTAACATTCGGTGCATTGCAATTCGATTCGTTAACTTTTGCAAGAGATTTTTATGTTATCATTGAACATGAAAAAATCTCTTGAAATGTAATTTTTGGGAAAATGCCACTTATTTGATTTTAGAAGACATGTTGCAGTTTAGAGTAAGTGAATAAAAAGAAAAATAAGCAAATTACTCGTACTTTCTTCGTGTATGTTTTTCTAAATTAGTTATATTTGGTGGCCCACTTTTTTGAAACTTTCGAGACTATCCGAAATATACTGACCGTTATACACATTGATAAGTACTGAGGTAGAAACGTCCGTTAGGAAGAAGCTTAGAATACTCACCAGCATGGGAATGTTCGGGACGACGACCATGTCATCCTCGGTGCCTGCAGATTGTTCCGGGTCGAAGACGAAAATCTTGCGTTGGTTGAAGCTCACAGTCTTGTTCTCGTTAAAGCGCAAGTGCACTTTTTCCCACGTCTCCCTGCGGGGAAAACATTCTTGTTAAGTCATACTAGTGTCCTCGGGCATACGAATCGACTAGTAATGCGGCATTCAAAACGTCAGGTCTTGTCAAGTCTTGCACGACGCTAATTACATTCCGATAATTTAAAAACATAGTTGTTGCAATTTCGAAATATTCAACATGGTTTAGAGAAAGAAGATAATACACGGCGTAATAATGATAAATTGCATTTCGCTTATGTTCTACGACTTTAATACTTTCGTCCTACTTACTAGTCCAAAGGAGGTAAAGTTTACTTCAATACTATTAGCTCAATGGGAATACTACGATTCGCCTGAAAGAAGATAGGAGCTGATATGTGAGATTCCACGTCATTTCTGTGAAAACTGACAGTATTGAGACTGCCGTTAACGCTACCTATGGAATAATGCCGTTTGCTTTTGTTCTAGTATACCTCGCAGTATAGAACGTGCACGTACACCTTATAGTGCCACAGTCGCACGTTTTATTCCAAGAATAGGTAAAGGGATATCAAAGCCTTTACTTCTGCAGGGGAAATGCAACGCGCAAAACTTGGATGTGTTCTAAAACAAAGATGTTCATGAAGACATCTAGGTGGTGTGTTGAATGTAAGAATTTAAGATAAACAAATTTGGGCGTCTGAGGTTTCATTTAAAACATTGTTTTTACAGGTAACTTAAAAAAATAAGCGTTTGGTAGAATTGTTTGTTCAGTGGTTAACATCGCAAATTCACTTATAAGACACAAAATACTATCAGTAATGAGACGTGGAAACATTTATCTCGCTGTCAACTTATCATGGACACACGGAAACTTTTTGCTTGAAAGGAAATATAGCTGATATATATAATCGGCAATTTTCTTGCACGCGTACTGAAAGAAATATTTTACAGATAAATATGACAAAACTAGCTAAAGTATACCGCGTTGTTGTGTTTAACATAATTTCTTAGCCAGGAAAAAAAACAAGAATAGAAAAAATATTTACAGTTTTTCTTATTGAGGTTTCCGCCCGCCAATTTCACTCTCTTTATAACTAACATTCATAAACAAATCTAAACAAAAAATAAAATAATTTACTCACGTAATTATTTTGGTGAAATTTATGTATTATACTAATTTTTTCAATCAATAATTGCTAAATTGTCAAACTTCTTCTTCTTCATATTTTTTTCTTCTCGCTTATTTGTGAAGAAAAGTTTGAAATTTCTATTTTACTTCAATTATACTTCTTTGCTCCCATTTAAATAATAATTTCTTCACCATCCAAAGGTACGCTTACACTCTCCACTACAATAAATCACTTCTCTACAAAAATTCGTCCATTTGTCACAGTTGCATCATAACACGTAAATAATTCATAATATGCTTAACTTTCCCTCGTTCAACTCGCAAATACGTAATAATAATGCTTAATATGCTACCACTCACCAAGTAACTATTTCATGCAGAACACTTGTGTGCATTCACACCTTTTTACGACAACATCAAGTACCTCCGTCAGCAAAATGAGCTTTTTTCAATAATTTCATGTCTCTTCTACACTTTACACATTCACGCCTAGTCGCAATTAAAATGAGAATCCAAGTTACTTGTATAGTTTCTAGAGTAAAGAAAGATAATGACCGTTTTCTTAAGTATGAACATTCTAGATTAGTCAACTGAAAGTAGAAATCAACAAATACTCATTTCCTAGGAGGTTATAATATATTATAGACTCTTTGGTCTTTCCTATAGACACGCAGTTCTGTGCATAGGTAAACTCAATCGTAGATCTCAGTCGTCATCCCCTGGGGGAACGCAGCTAAATAATTGCACATTGATGCAATATAACCTGCGATATAACGCTAGGCGAAAAAGTCTAAAAAGTAATTATTTTTTAAAATATATTCAGGTTTGTGATTGTAAATCGTAATCTACAGTAGTCCACAACTTTAAAGGCAGCTAGCACACAAGTTTCATTGGCATTGGTTCAGTAGATTCAGAGATTATCGTGCTGTAAGTCAACGCACTTCTATCTTTACACACACACATTATATATATATATATATATATATATATATATATATATATTTATATATATATATATATTTATATATATATATATAAATAATTAGTATAGTATATATAGATATAGGTTACTAGGTTATTAGCTGTGAAGAATTACTGAAACTTACAGGATAGCTCACATTTCAAGAATGCGAAGACTTCTATCATAGTACGTTACTCACATTTAGAGGCAAAAGGTTTTAACGCAAAGGATGATGTGAAAAACTCCATTATTTGTAGTAGACTACACAAAATTTATACATTTTACATAAGAATGTATTGTGAAGAATTATAAGAAAATTCAAAGGCAACAAAGTGGAAACCTGATCGTAAATGCATACGAAAAGGAACAAAACTATTTTATGACCAGCACATATGGCAGAGTTTTAAACTTTCGGATTTCGAATCCAGGCGATGGATGCGCTCTAGTAGTCCGAAAACGAATTGAACCGACAAACGTCATACTTCCTCAATTTATATTTGTCTGATATATTTTTAACAATTTCGCTACATGTAAATCAGCAGCCAAAATTTTTCAGTCTTTAAATAATTCCAACGCCGCTTTATATCATCGAGTGCATCCGTCCAACCCGCCCAGCAAACCCCTGAATCGCCAATGGGAGCGAGAGAGTATTTATCGATAATGCGCGCGCCCGTAAGGGTAGTACATGTTACATCCCGGGAGGTGCCGGTGTTCTTCCCCGCAGGAACGTAAGATCCGGCGCCGACCACACGACCAGCCTAGATAAGTTCTTGACATATGGGGTGGTATTGTGCATGTACGTGTGTGTAAGGGGAGGTACGAGCGCTACGGATGACTAGGAGAGGATGGTCCATGACATGTGTTCTGCACCAGCATTCGCCTGGTTTTGACCAGGGAAGTGACAGAAAACTGCCCATCAGAGTAGCCGGCTCCAGGCAGTGGTTGAAATTCGACCCAGCTGTAGAGGTAGAATCGAAAACCCGTCACGCTCGGCTCTCTGGCCCCAGAGGTCAACGGCGCAAGGTGTTGCCGCTGAGCTGCAGCAGCCGATCGCGTGGAAGCGTGTCTGCGTCCGGAAGCGCGTGCGGGGGCGCTTTCTGTCTGTGCCGCCGCAGCCAGTGCTGCTATGCGTGGTGGGGTCGCCCGGCTTTCGCGCGTTACGCAATTGGCGCGGTGTCGTTCAGCCCCGCAGAGTGAGTTGCTGGGCGGCGACGGCGACGGCAACGTTTTCCGCAGAGGAGCTCCCGCCCGCCCACCCGGTGCGACGAGGCGCCCCGCCGCTTTCCCTACAGCGCGCACTGCGAGCTGCGGGCGGGCGGATGCGCGAGGGGTGGGGCGGGGCGGGGAGGGGAGAGGCGGGGATGGGCGGGGTGGGCGGGAAGAGGCGGGGAGTGGCGGGGATGGGCGTGCGGGGAGGGGAGGGGCGGGGATGGGCGGGGCGAGGCGGGGAACCCAGGCAGGCGGAAACGCCCGCCACACGAGGAAGCGCAAGACGAGAGAGAGAGAGGGGGGATGCTGCTGTTGCTGTCTAGTCACTCGCGCGCTATTGAAAATAGAAAGGTTCTTTTCTTTGCTTGGCCTTTCTTTATTTCTTTCAGCAACCGCCGCCACGCCACTCCATTTCTCCGCGCCACGAGCCTTCAATCTGTCACGCTACGTGCTTTTTACACACTGCAGGTTGTATCCACGTTGGAGCTTATAGAGGCAGTGAATCGATGGACGTAGAGAGCACCGGGGAAAATTTCATTCATTTCCTTATGCAGTGACTGACGGTGAGTGGTTCCAATTCTTACAAATACAGTTATTGCCAAATATGTTCGAGATCTCAATGAGAGGCTGCAATCATTTTATGTGCAATGGACAGATAAATAATGTTCTTTGCTTTGTCCATCTTCTACCGATTTATAAGTAATCTCCGATTTTATTTGTGTCTAACGGATATAAAGGTTTTACAATTTTAAATTAAATATACGATTTACTTATTTACTTCAAATATTATGTACTGAATGCACGAGGTTAGATTGGACCTTACTGTATGCATTATGAAAGAAGAAAGCAATTGCAACACTTAAGTAGTATTTTATACTACGGTTTTACTACTAGGAAACCATTCTGCCTATACGGAAAGTTTTAAAATAACATTTCAAGAAAGTGACAGTTATTAGCCAAGATAAGGAATACAAAACTACAATTAATTTTAACATGTGACACTATGAAACTATAGCTAGGAAAAATAATACAAATTCTCCATTTTACGAAGATAGCTCGTAAATGTAGAATTAAATATTGAATGCGACACCTCGAGGGGAAAAAAAATAGTGAAGATACCGGTCGCAGCCCCACCTCCTCGACTAATGCCTTACAAGAGCAACAGCTGGAAAGTTGATGAGAAGTGCTGTGTCACATAACAGAAACTCGTTGCTGAAATTTCCCATTCTTACGAGAACAATACTATGACAACGCTTCGCAGAAGGGCTCCCTTCATATTGCGAGTCTCCTGCGATGCTAAATGACGTATTACAAGCGAAGAACTGTTTGAAACCAGTAACAGAACCATTAGCCCTTTTGTGCGGTAATTTTGGTGTGGACAAAGTCTTCGCATGTCCACCTGCTGAATATCCATTCATCTTTAATATAAAAAAAAAACAAGATTTCGCAGTTTCTGTTTCGGAATCGTTGCATTTTTCAACCGTCGTATCCCGTGTTCCGTGCATCGCTCAGTCCGTGCGAACGTGGAATGCGGAACGGGAGGGGGGGAGGGGGGTCGTCGGCAAACTAGAAAAGGCGAAGCCTGACCTCCGGCGCCCACGTCCACATCCCGTCCGGTCTCTCTCTCTCCCCGCGCCGGAGCGCCACCGCTGCTGCTGCGGCTGCGAGGGGCGTCGCGGCTTTTGAGCAATCAGGCGCGACTTTCGCCAGAGCGACGTCACGCGGAGAAAGCCGCGCTGACGCAACGCGTGCGCTGCCGTGCGCCGCGCCGCGCGGACACGCGCGTCCCTCGCAGCGCCCGGCGGCTCCACGCACGCCCCCCTCACACCTTTATTCACGCTAAATGTCTACGATTTTATATAGTAAATACGGATTCCCCGCTAGGAGACCGGTCGATATTGATACGCGCGGCGTTGATGAGTTTTAGGCCCAGTTGAGGCGCCCAGTTTTAGCCCAGTTTTGATTAGTTTTAGCCCAGTTTTCTACAGTTAAAATACGCATTCGACTCTGTATAATAATTCGAAGTGGCGATTTACCCGCGAAAATCAATTTTGAGGGCCCCAGAGCCGAAAACAGTGTCGTTTTGCCGTGATATCGGTATAAAAGGTTGAACGTGTGGATGCGCTTGCCCATAGCGGATAACTCTGACGTATTAGAAGCTTCCGAGCTCTTAACGTGGTACACACGTCAGAAGTAAAATATTTTGGATAGCTCTATGGATCCTTTACTACATATTTTAGATTTCGAAGCATATTTTAACAAGACGGGGTCTTGTTAAAAATTTCCTTTAAAATGTCTTTAAATTTCTTTACTTTTTTAACACAGAGCAGTGAACTATTTATAACGAAATAAGCTTGTCACATTTTTGTTAAAGCATCTGAAATTTTGTAACTTACTTTCTGCGAACCTGCCCGCCACCTTCATTATGCTAGATATTAATTCATAACGAAATCTATTATCCAATATCAAATCTTTTAATAATAGCTTGTTCGGGTATTTACAGTAGTTTTCCCAAAATATTGAAAAATTCCTGCAATTAAAACAATTTTTTTTTTCAAAATACGGTAGGGTTTTTTGCACCTTTTTTACAAATACAAAGTACAGTGCACAAGGCAGGAATATCAATTTCATTACTTTTTTTTTAATTTTCGAAAGTGAAAGATGTTTTATTCTCAGTGCAGCGCCCGCTACAATTCATCATTGCATTAGCGTAATAGATCACATTGCTGAATGTAGAGACATACGCGCGCGCATTGAAATTCTAGTTGAGGCAAATATTTTTGAGGGTTGGGAGGAGTCGCATGTGCAAGATCCTGGAGATAATGCTCCAGTGTAACCCGCCGCTGGTCGGCAACATGCAATCCAGTTCAAAGGAACGAAATCTTTGCTCGGGTTCAGTCTGTTTTATAATAATTATGTAACCGTTACAAGTATGTGCTGCTGTAACACCGCTAGTTTTTCATACATTTTCTCTTGTGCGTTAAGTCTACTACAGAAGTCTATAGTTCGCCTGGGTCAAGGAATATTGGTGTAACTTTCACAAAAGTATATTAGAAATGAAAAAAAAACAACAACTTTTAAATATGCTGTTTCTTTCAGTAAATAACCGTCTTTGATCTCTTTCTGTGGTTAGTTTGCCTACTTCTGTTGCCATCATTATTTTATTTTTACTAGATAAATTAAGATTAATTAATGCTATAGCCTAATTTTCACTAGAACGATGTACGAACATGCACATGAAAAATATATGTTAAAATTGATTTAGAAACATTACAATGAGTAGATTTAGAAATTGTTTTGATGTATTGATGATGAAAATACTTTATGTATTAATATTTCATAATTGGAAACCCCTTAGTTAGATAAAATTCATTAAAAAGAACCCTTCTACGTTATTCTTTAATTTACGAACTGCAGTTCATACAACCAGTAGTAAATAATCTAAACAATGTGCGCTGCAACGTGCCTAACCTAACCTTGAAATAACTTAGCGTAAGTAATGGCATGTCCAATGACAAAACAAATTTCGCCATCACTTCGGTACGTAGTTTGTTTGTAAGGCACAGATCTGTTTGGCTTTCGTCACGGTGCCTTCATGCGACTTTCGACGCCGCGGCCCTGCTGCTTTGGAGGACAAGTAGTGCATCGGCGATCATTCTAAAATGCCATTGTAACTCAACGCTTCCAAGAAAATGGACACCGATCGTTCCGTAAAGGCTATCAAGTCTCAGGAATGTGATTACTGAGACCTATGTCTCAGGAATGTGAAATTACTATGTCACTTAAGCGAGAGTGGAAGCGTTCATATTTCACAAGATCATGTTACAATTTTCTTCGGAGGAATTTGCATAATTATTTATACAGGAATGAACCACATCGATGCCCTTCCCCCAGGAATACAGCATTATTCCCAACAGCAAAGTATACTGATTCTATAATGAAATAGCATGGTAGGTTTTCAAATGAAATGTCGTAGGAATCTAACATTACGCTACCTCAAATATTTTTTCTTCAAGTGTTTGCAATGTTTTATATACATTAGTAATAAGTGAAGTAATGGTACGTTTAGAACACAATCCACGGCCCTGATGATATAATAGGAAAGATGAAAAACGTCGACGAACTACATTAATCTAGTTATTGATCAACTCGTCATAAAAAAATTCAAATGAATTATATACATATTTTTACAATTTAAATTCCCTGTTGTAGGTAATTTATTTTCAATGCACTAAAGTTACGGCGTTAATTCGTTATATCTTATTAACTTTGTGAAGTTTAACTGATATGTTATTTCCACGAAAACATTTTGTGAATCTAATTTGATACAAATTATATAAAAATGAACAGTATCACCAGAACAAGTGAAACATCCACTGAAGTGAATGATTCTTTTCCCATTACAATGTTCCAAATATTCTTTGCCTAATATCGCGAAGCTTTCTGGTATAGTTAATATAGCTTATTTGACCGTCTGGAAGTTGGCTTCTTTATTCAATGGGACTATCAGTTCTGTCATTTTCTCTATCGCTTCTTGCTGCTGTTGTAGAAGACCTTTTGAAGAGCATGGCTGTTGTCGATGTACTGACCCATCAGTTCATGTAAAAATAACTTGCTGCCCTGAGTTTTGTTTTCAATGATCAAGGGTGCTGTATTCGAAACACTCTTCATGCATTCACGCACGCGACATACAGAATTATTGTCAAAAAATAGTAAGAGGTAATCTTTTAGTTCCTTTTTTGTTGTAGAGTGGTTAATCATTTATTTTATACTGTCTACTCTAATATTACGTTTTGTTGTTGAATTAATCAACTTCAGAATTTTGGTTTCATTACTGAACTTTTTTAATGAAAAAATTCCGTTCATTTTGGAAACACAAACACAAACACTACAGTGAATTCTTCATTAAGGCTGAATAGGAAATTTATTTTCCTCTAGTAGATTACGCTTGATGGATGCTGGAATATATTCTGGAGAAGAATTTGGCTGTACAGATACGTCCCAAAAATTGAGATAATTATCTGAGCTAAATTCTTTACTTTAGTAATGTACCGTTAAGAAACATTCACGAAAAACATTTTAGTCAAACTTAATGAAATTTGTACAGATATTAAGTACAGAAATATTTGGCAGCGTATGCAAAATTATTGAAGCTAGATGTGCAAATTATTTTTTACAGGAGCGTCTAGCTCTCTTATTATGGGACGATTGGTGCCCCAAGATAACATCCTCTCCTCCAAGTCATCAAAGAACGCCTTTACACATGGCTGTCCGGAAAAGCCGCGTCACAGTCGGTCGATCTGACGGCCATCATACTGCACAGCAATATAGCTCGGCAACATACGACTCAGCAGTATAGCTCAGAAGAAAGCCACTACATGATGAATCTATTACAAGTAGGGCGGAGCACCGCTCCAGTTGGGATAAGCTAGTAGGTCTCGATTGGTTTTCTGACTAATGTGCGATACTGTAATGTATGTAATCGTGCGCGCGATATCTCTCTCGCTCTCTGTATATATATATATATATATATATATATATATATATATATATATATATATATATATATATATATATATATTGTGACATACCTGGTGGTGCCGGGTATTTTCACTGCAATATAACACTAAGAGAGGGTATCTTTTACGTGAATGGGTCCCTGGATAAGTTGGTGCAACGTTGGGGTGGTTAATCATAAATTGAAATACAATTATAAACAAGATTTATTTTAAATCAAATTTGTTATTTACATAATCAGACAACGTTTTTACACTCTGCCTTGGTACCAAGATTAAGAGTGAAATGCATTTCTCATACCTTCGGGGCCCCGCCTAAATACCTATGATGTTGGTAGCGCCGCTCGTGCCGACGGGGTTGTCGACCTCTGCTACTGCTGCGGGCCGTCAGCAGCGGATGGTGTGGTAGACGTCCACGGCTGATGCTCCAGCAATTCTTCCCCGACCAGGATCTTGATACCTCGGCTTCGCACCTTCCTCGAATCACTGTCCGTCAGCGGGTTTAATTACACAACCCGCGCCTACTCTCTATACTGGTCACAGTTCTGTACCGCGCAATTTCAAGAATGTTTCCACCACGCCAACTAATAAGAACAACATTAATTATTCGACCAACACTAATCTTTTACCATATTGATACTTCTAATGTTCTATTTACACGTTTGTGATATACTACAGTTTCAGATATTTCCACAGTTGCGTTGCCTGTCGACTGTGTCCATGTATTACTCGCGAGCTCTCGTGACACGTCCGCACTCGTCGCCGCTCCGCTAGCGTCTCTCTGGTCAGCGCTCTGCCAACGGCTCTCGTCCGCGATTCTCGTAACGAACTTTTGCACGTGCGCGCCGCCCAGTTCCAACCGAAATTCACACGCTGGTCTCCCCGGCGGTGGCACCGTCGGCGGCGGCCGCGGTCGCTCGCCGGCCCCGGCGAGCCGCGCTCGGCGCGCGCACCGCGCAGTTCAAACTAGCGATTAATTTCTTACACTAATGATTTAATTAGTGTAATGAAACACATATTCTGGGTTTCATCACCCCCCCCCTTTCTTTTTTTGAATTTTTTTTCACTTCTGGAAAAATTCACACTAGTAACATCGTCACTGCCGATGGTTGCACTCGTTTGCATATTGCTCGACGCCCTATATACACTTATAACCTAAAATCGAATTAACATGTGATTACTTATATTAACACTAATCTTGCACTTATTTACACTTCACTATTTTCCATCCATGTTGAACCAGGTTTCCGATTTGAAGCTTGTAATGTCCTACTATGTCTTGTCTCTTGTGCGACAGTTCATCCCCATTTTGCTGACCGTGATTTCCTAACTCACAGTTGTAGGACATAGCTTCCAGCGTGTTGAACACATCTTGATAGGTATCATCCCATTTCCAGCTACGACCTCTTCTACGTCTGTACCAATGGTTGACCATACCATCACTCTTCCCTCGCCCCTGACTTCGCTCTATTCTTGACCTGCCTACATCTCCTTCACTCCCATTCGTTGGGGCGTCTGCGAACATGAAGTTGTACCCCTCCAATATCTTCAAACCCTTTCCTAAATCGGTATGATCTGCTCTGCTCAGTAGGCTCTGCACGGTAACAAGATACTGTCGCGTTGACATGCAACTAATTCCTTGATATTTTATAGGGGCAAATAATGTTGTTGGTTCCATAATGCTCTTCGTTCTGTATTCACTACGACTTCCCGTAATGTAGTTGTAATGGCTGTTCCTCTGGTCGCTCTTGATGTTTATTTGGGTTTCTTCGCTCCGCTTTCGTACGGAAATCTTGTCTTCAAATTCCTTCAAAAATTTCGGAAATATACCAAAATTCTCTGCCCATGTCCTGGCGTTCTCTTCTAACATTGGGTGTAATAACTGGATCTTGTATCCTTCCAATATGTTGTTTGATGCTAGGTGCCGTTCTTCTGCTCGCAGAACTACCTTAGGGTTTTCCGCCCCATCTCCCAGAGATTTCGTCGACTTTGGAGGCATAATTGGTGTCACCCCATACTTGACACTTGGCGACGTTTTCCCGTCTTCTTCCTGTTTAAACTCTTCTTGTATTCTTTTCTCTTCGCACCCTTGTATATTTTCCACGATTTCTTCTTCTACTATACGCTCCATTTCTTCTATTTTCATTTCCATTTCTTCTTCCATTATTAACTTCAATTCTTCCGTTTTCACTTTCACTTTATAAACATCCTCCTCGGTCTCGATTTGGACCTCCACCGTTTTGCCCTCCGCTGTCTTGACTTCCTCATGGATTTGGTTCGTCATCCCCTCGTTTCTATCTGTTACCGCTACCCTAGCATCTACTTGATGGCATGATTGAAATTTTAGCACTTCATCTTTCCTATCCAGTTCCTCCGCTTTCCCATACGGTTTTTCGCATGTTTCGATGAGCTTCCTATTCCGTTCTTCTGTGATTCTTCCCATTTCTTCTGCCGGCTTCTTAATCTGTTCTTCAACCACCTTCCCGTTCTGTTCTTCTATTAGTTTTCTATTCCGTTCCTCCGCCTTCCTATTCTGTTCCTCCTCGGATCTTTTCTGTTTACCTAATTCTTTGCTCTGTTCTTCCGCAAACTTCTCAATCTGCTTCTCCGTTTGCTGCCTCAGCTGTTCTTCTAATGAATCTTTTGCCATTACGCCCGTACACGCTTCGTACTCTTCGTCCATCCCCAAGTCAAATCCTACCGCCTGGCTCCCCAGTTCTACCACCTGCCGTTCTAGATCTATATTTACTCTGTGATCGACCAGAAAATCCATCCCTATGATTACCGAATACAATAATTTTTTGACTACCAGGGCCACCATCTCGTATACTTGGTTGCCAATCCTGGCTTGAAACATGATTTGTTTTGTGATGGGGCTTGACTTCTTCTGAGTTGCCCCAATCACATACGCCCTATTCATAGGCAAACACATTACTTCTTTTCCTGTTGCTTTTAACTCCTCATACATTTCTTCTGATACTACTGTAGTCGTGCACCCTGTATCCACTAAAGCTTCTTTAATTATACCTTCACATTCTATCGATATCGTGGGACATTTCCTGATTCTGACCGCTGAGTTCTTACATCTCCGCCACGGTTGGGTATCGTAGGTTACCGGCTGCATAGCGTTTATGGAGACCGCGTTTACGTCATCGATTTCCGCGTCCGCAATGGGGCCACCTATCACCGCGGACTCTATTAGTTTAAATAGTGTCCTTGATCACTACTTGTGCTAGGCTGTGCTAATCGGTCGGGTGCATTCCCGCCCCCGCCTCGCGTCTCCGTACGGTTTGAATTAAATCTGTTCCAGTCCGGTCTCTGGTTCCCCGGCTCTGGTCTCCATCCGTCTCCCCCTCTTCCGCGTTGGTTTCTCTGGTAATCGTTGCTCCTATCATTCCCTTGCCCCTGGTTACGTTCCGATCTAACCATATTAACATTCCCTTCATTTCTGTTCTTTGGTACGCCTGCAAATGTCAAGTCGTACCCTCCTAACACATTCTGGAATCTTTCCAGGTCGGTGTGCTGCACACTACGTAAAAGATTCTGCACCGTAACTGGGAACTGTCTCGTCAGTACACATATTATTTCCTGATCGCTCATCGGTGGGGATAGCGTTTTGTATTCCATAATACGCCTTGTTGCGTATTCCCGCAAACTTCCCATTGACTGGTTGTAATGATTATTCATTAAACTGATTTTAAAATTAATTTGAATTTCCTCATTCCAATACCGCTCAAGGAATCGATCTTTAAATGCCTTTACTGATTCGGGAAACTTATCAAATGTATCGGCCCATATCCTTGCGTTGCCTTCTAACATTAAATATAATAATTGTATTTTACACCTTTCCGAAGTATTGATAACATCTAGATGTCGTTCTGCTGCCTTCATAAATATACATGGATTTTCTTTCCCGTCTCCTGAAAATTTTAGTGATCTTGGAGGGGTAAATGGTACCGTCCCGCTTGCTGCAATTGGGGATGCCTTGCATTCTTTTATTTTTTCAATCTCTGTGCGTAGTAACACAACCTTCTCTTCGCATTCCCGCTTATTCTCCTGCTTTCTTCCTTGACTACTAACTGCATCCTTTCAATTTTCTCGTCCTGCTTAGCGGTTTTATCATCTAACTGTTGGAATAACTTATTCTTCAAATCCCCCCCCAGACTAATTACTTGAGATTCGAGCTCTTTTTTTTGTTTCCCTAATTCTTCGGCAGTCCATTGCTCATGAATTTCCACCCGCCTCCGCGATTTTGGTCATCTCGCTCTTCGTCAGTTCAAGTTGTTCTTCAATTCGTCCTATTCGCCCCCCTATTTCATCTAATTTCCTATTCTGTTCTTCTGCCAACTTCCCAATCTGTTCCTCTGTAAATATTTTCTGTTCTTCTGATTTCTTATTCAGTTCTTCTAATATCTTCCTATTCTGTTCTTCTGCCTTCCTGTCCCGTTCTTCAGCTGACTTCCCAATCTGCTCCACTGTGAATATTTTCTGCTCCTCAGCCGACTTCCTAATCTGTTCTTCTGTCATCCTATTCTGTTCACCTATTTCGTCTAATTTCCTGCTCTGTTGTTCGAACATCTTCAACAATAACTGTATGGGGTCATTATGAATATTTTCCCCACCCCCCAAATTTGGATTTCTTGTTGCCTGGATCATCGGTGTTGATGTCACTTCTACTTCTTTATTGAAGCTATCTCCTGTCGTGTCGTCTAACCGACTTCCAATGCCACTATCCCTGCTTTCCGATGACATGCTATTATCGATTCCTACATCTATCTCCCCTACTGCATCCGCCTTCTCTTCCCGGTCCAGCACTATATTTTGCGCCTCCATTCTGTTGCTTTGAGCTGTCCGATCGATTCCCACTACACTAAAATATCGCACAAATTTTCCTCTTGCCTCACCTACCAACGATACCACAGTTATCCTATAAAGTAACTATACCCGCCACAACACTGTATATTCTTCGTGAATGGTTTAATTCACTCCTATTTCAATTGCTAATTAATGACGAACAACCCTCATTCACCACCAAAACACAATAACACTAATTCAATAGCCATATAAATTTCCACTCACCTACCAATGCATAAACATAATCCTTACAATACATAATATTATTACCATTGAAACACATATACACTGCTAATAGACTCATTAATACTATTACACAAAAATGCTTTCAGATTATAATAAATCCCTTATTAATTGAAATTACTTTTCAACGCACTTATTGCTATATTATGTACATAATCATCATTCACATTTGCATGTCATATCTCCTCCCTGAATTTTCCTCAATAATATCATATAGATATTCACAACAAACATTCACACTGCTGGTATATCTTTCCCAACCTGGTATCTTTCTAATAAATTCCCCACACTTTACCATCGCCAATAGATAATGCACTACTGATTGAATGTTCCCAGCAAAAAAACAATTTTGTGCATAATTTGTACAACACTATTAACCACCTTTATATTCTCATAAGAATTATTACTACTTCCCCATTTCTTTGATTTCCATGTTAATAAAAAATTGCCAAGCAGTTCAAATATTATTAATATGTCTTACAAAACTTGGAATTCTATTACATTATATTATTTGTAACATGTACGTGTATAGCCTTCATAACCTCAGTAACTACAATATTAACTATATATTGGATGCTCACAAATAATTGCCTATGTCAGCCCGCAATTAATTACGCAACAACATTTTTGTAATTATCAACATTTCATTATGCTTACTTGACTTGTGCATGTTTTTGCTAACACATGTATTGTTATTTTTTTTTTTTTTGTTCTCTATA